>CAMZMU010000090.1:33492343-34092343 GCA_947311845.1 Poa pratensis
AGTTTTCAGATATTCACTTTAGAGTCTAGACTAACGGTGATTACTATTGAAGTATTATTTAAACGCGATATTTTCTTTTGCAGGGAACCTGCGTGAGTACAGTACTCTTCTGTGTATTGAACCGTTTTCTCATATATTGTATACAATTCCTTAATTAGTTTTCGTAGAACAATTACATACACATCTTGCGGGGTAATGTGTACAAAAGTTAACTAATCTCGGTTCCCCACCCCCGGATTGATTAGTACCCCTCCAGTAGGCAACTTATTGGCTGGTTTGTCTTATATTCCTAACTAGCAAGAGCGAGGGCATCAGTCTTTAGCATTTTGAATATGTTCAGAAAGTTGATGCTCTTGAAGAATCTATTTAAATCTAGGATTCTTTAGCTGTTCTTATTGTTATAGTATATAAAACATGTCATTTATTTTAAATCACTTTAGATTGGGGATTTATGAAACTTTCAAAGATATCATGCCGCATATTCTATCTTTGAACATAAATAGTGCTATATTGATTATGTTACTCTCTTCCTACTATCCCCAGGCTTCAATAAAGATGTTCTTAATGTATTTCTTGTGTTATGTTACAATGAACACTGAATTAGCTGGCACATAATTTCAACTTCTTAATGAATGATCATTTTTTGCATGTCCTCTCACCAGCAGTGTTTATAATTCCATTGCACCACTAAATTATCGTCAGCTCGTTATTAACAATATTTGTAGCATTGCCACGCCACCGAATAAGATAGATCTGTTGTTGATTTCAAGATAAAAATATAGAAACTAAAAATTTGATTGGAATGATGCATTCACTAAAATCTTGAAAAGCATGGCCGTCATAGAAAGTTTATTTAATTACATTATGGAAACTATATGAACTCGTAAAGTCGCAACAAAGATACTCATGTAGGTATTGTAGTCCGGCAATCTCTATTATGGGGGATGTGTCTCTAATAAATGTGTGATCAACAATCTCAGCATCATATACCATTTAAAGTATGGACTCTGTGATTTTTGGAACCTGCGTGGTTATTTTATTTTCAATTTAAAGTTTTTTCGTTTACCCGTGATATTTCTTAAAAGATATAGGAACTCTCATGCTATTCATGTACCTTGTATATCAAATTACTCCCTCTGTATCATAATAATATAATATATTTTATGTATACCAATACGGATAATATACAAATGTATATAGATATAGTTTAATGTGTAGATTCACTTATTTTGATCCGCATGAGTCTGTACTGAGTGCGGCGTTTTGTCACCGAGCTACATGTAGCTCTATATGTTAAAAAATATATCATATTTTGGAGTTTCAAAAATAACTGAAAAAGATATAGGATGTAGGTTATGTTGTCTTCTACCAGCTCGTAAAGTCTCAAATAGAAATATCTTTGCTTTTAGGCCATACAAAAATGACAAAATTTCAATAAGAAAGTAGTGAATAGTGTAAATTTTGAGCTTTCCAAATTTATCAAATTATTTATTTTTGTGTGGCACAGCATGTGAATTATTTTGATTTGAGATTTTGCACATTGGTAATATGCACTATTGTCTATGCCAGTGAATTTTTTCAGAATTTTCAAAAGTTGGAAATACATTTTTTATTTTTTCAAATAAACAATTACATGTAGCTTTGTCTCGATTTTAATTCTCCAGCATTGGATTATCTAAACATATTTTATTATAGCCCGGAAGGAGTATATTTAGAGCCTTCCCTGCTTTTGCTACCACGTTCTAACTCAGCAGGCATCATGATTGATTAGCTTTACAGTTGGTTTCACGTACGTCACGTGTAAAGTAATACATTTTGGGGTCATACGGATTTTAATGTTCGGTTAAGTCATAGATTGATGCACCGCATTAAGAGAGCTATGCCCATACTATATAGATTGAAGCAGCGGGCAGTCTACCGATCAGGTTTTTTTTTTCTTTTGAGAAAAACTACCGATCAGTTTTGATTGATGCCATGTACGGAAATATATCTAATTAAATCACAAATCCGGCCGGCCAACCGGCCGAATATTCTATTCGTCTATAGGATGGGCTCTCCTATCAACTATCAACGTGTTGTGTTCACGTTGTTACACAACGTGTTGTGTTAACGTGTCATACGGATATATTGCTCTAATGCTCTAATTAAATCACAGGCTTATAAGTTTTAGATCCAAAAGTCAATATAATTAAGGGGATGTGGATTAACGTGGTGACTCAAAAAACTCTCTCATTTTGCTTTTAGTATATAACTAGCATGGTGCCCCTCGCAAATGCGAGGGCATCATATGTCAATGTATGAAGCTTATTAAAAATACTACAAAATATAGTAGAGACTAAAGTTTGTTTTAGGTGATGTCATATGTTTTTTATAGAAAATATGCAACTATGTTACAAGTTAATATGAATATGCTCTACAATCAGAAATTACACTTACTTCCATGTGATTTTAGTCTTCCTCCTTTCACCTTGTCACTCACCGTGTTGAAGTGCAATCTTACATTAGCGCATTGATTCATACTATTCGAATAGCTTAAGTATTTTAGCGTCATACTTGTAAAGCTAATCCATATTTTATATTATTATATTTTAGGTTTCTTCAATTTATTTGTAATTATATTTCCCGTCACAATAGCTTTTGCCTTAACACCAAGCCACCAAGATTTTGATTGTAATTTCATAGAAATCTTTAAAATAAGTATGCTTAAATGTCGTGGGCGCATTTAACACCGAGTGCGGAAGACCATAAATTATAAACAATAAATATTTTTCTATCTTTCACTCATTCAGTGCGCCAGTATCTCTGTCATTATTTCTTGAGTACCTAGAATTTAATACTCCCTCCTATGGAAATGATTGACACATATTCGTCTAATTATGGATGTATCTATATGTTTTTTAGTTCATCCGTATTTGAGCAAATCCGTGTCAACCATTTTCATTTGGAGGGAGTATTTATGTATTCTTTACTCACATATAAGTCTATTTCTGTTATTACATGTACCCCGGTCCATGTCCTGCTCCTACCTGGCCTTAGCATGAATCGATGAAGCTATTTAGAAAATCTCACTATAATTAACCAATACCAAAGTTGCATCCTGAAGTGATTAATATGTAATCTGCCTAATCTGGTTTACCTCTAGTTTCACATCATTGGTTACGGGTTCCATTAATTCAAATTCGCTTTTGTGCATTGTCAGTGCATGCATGTGAGGCAGCCATGCCTTCTGTATGCGTGATTGCGTGTGCATTTGAGTTGCATACTTCTGCACGTGTTTTTTTAGCCGACAAAGCCAGCTGACATTCTCGATTCATGTTGGAACAGGTCAAGAAAACTCATCTGATTTACGGCATCAGACGGCGTCCGACCGGCCGGCCAATCTTAGCTTGAGCAGGCGAGCAAACGCACATCGTTTTTGCGTTCGGCGGCGCGGCCGCGCGGCTGGCGAAGTACGAAAGAAACCGGCTATATTTAATACGGGTGCTGGTATTCGAACTTGGACGTTGTAACCATGTAGGACTTAAATTAACGTGACATTCAAGAACGTAACGTACATGTATCTGATTATATCGCAGCCACTGTTTTTAGATTGAACGGTTAAAATTAATTATGATGATGTGGATTAACGTGGTGGCTCGAAAAACTAACTCATTTTGCTTTTAGTATATAATATAGATAATAGATAGATTAACTACCACTTGTAGGCATCTTTGCGTGTCACACACACCTTGCTACCATATACCTTGTGCATTCAGTCAGCCATGCTTACTTAGTGCACTCTACTAATGCCACTCACCACAAAGAAAGACATTGCAATCAACTAGCCGTTGACGGGAACTATTCCAAAGCGCAGGGAAGCCCCACAGATCTGAGGGACATTGCAATCAGCTAAACTCATGTGTATTGGACTAGCATGGCGCTCCTCAGATCTGGATCAATCGATTCCATAACTTGCCTTGGAATCGATCTCGCCGGTGGAGGCATATATGTACGTACTTAGTTACAAGTTTGTTATCGAATTGGTTTCTTATCAGTCTTATTTTCATGGGAGGGAAACAAGTGCTTTTTCTTGCGGTTGCTAACTTTGTTAGCTAGCGGCTTGTGGCTTTGCTTTGATGTGCTGCTCGATAGAGTATCTTCCTCACGATCGGGCGTAAGTGCCAGATCATGAGGCGCTACCCAAAAGGATTAGATGTGTGAAATATTTTCGCGGGATGTTCATTTTGTGTTAAACTTTCGTCCAGAGGTCAACAGTGTCCAAATTGCCTGCCTACGCCGACCAGCACGCACGCCAACTACAGCTCAAGCCGTCACATTCCTTTCCCCTCGCTCACGCTTTCCTTCTCTGTATCTTCTGACGCCGACGGCGTCAGAGTTGTTGTCTTTCCGTCAGGTGGCCTGCCTGGCTGCACACCAGGCATGACACAGAGCCGGATGGAGCCGTGTGGAAAGTGAAGGGCAGTTCTGTCTATTCATGTGCCCATTTGTCGGTTATATTTTGACAAATAGGTTAATCAGGCCAAAGGGGGCAATTAGCAACTACAAGGGTAGACCGGGGGGCTTAGAAGTGAGGCAGACGAAGAAAGGGACATAGGAGCATCTCCAACCGGCTCCCCCAAACAGGCCCCAAACGACCCGGCGGACGGTACGGATGCCATTTGGCCAAAAAACATCCACCCAAGCGCGGCCCCCAAACCGGCACCAACCGACCGGGCTGACCGGCAGCCCCCAAACCCAGCCCACATGTGGGGCGGGTTTGGGGTAGCGCGGACGCGACCAGACGCGCCCGCCCCGTGGGTCGCTTGTTACCGTCGTAGGCGCATAATTGATCTACCGAGAACCAAGCAATCGCAGCACGATGACGACACCGAGATTTGTTAACGCAGTTCGGCGAACTCGGCTACATCTGCGGGGCATGACTACGGGCGCTCCTCCCCATTGATACCGCAACCCTGGCCGCCCTAGGCGCCGGCACAAGCCGCCGGCTCCCCCTGCGTGCCTGTTGCTATCAAGTCGTCATAGGTTACTGATGACTCCCAAGTGCAGGAGATCGTTGAAGTCTTCGATGTGTAAGTATTAGTATCGATCCCACGAGGAGTAGAAGGTATAAGTATTTATCCTCTCAAATAAGAGTGTCACTTCCCTTATTATCTATGCACTAGACAAACTAAAATGATGCAAGTGTTTTCGGGTTTTTTGGTTGTATAGATGCAAAGCTGAAAATAAAATATGATGAGTGAAAGCTCTCAAAGAGAGAGAAAGCCCAATCCTCTATGCAGCAAGAGGACAAGCTTGAGTGGTGTTTCTTATGCGTGGAAAACGTTCCCAAGGGCTACATGGATTTCATGGCAAAAATATTTCTAGAACAACAAGGTAAACATTTTGTCAAGTTTTAATCTTCTTTGGACGGAGCCATAATTAGGTGTAGCTAAATAAATAAACTAAACCCCTTATGATGGATCATGTGGCCAAGTAAATGACTGCATAAGAGTTATTAAGACAAAAAGTCCCACCATAGCATTACACTCTAAGTTCCCCGATATAAATCCCCTCCTAATGCAACTTCATGACTCGGTCAAGGGTTTACGTGTCCTCCCAAGTCTCCCTCAATTCATTACACTAGTGTGAAACACCTTAATGCAATACTCAATGTATGGTGCACTTCATACATTGTACATCAAGACAATCATAAAAGATAAAAACTTGACCAAATACTCAATACATGTTAAGTAGAAATCATTGCCAATCCATCCTATGCCCCCAGGAACATGAGAAAACTACTCACAATGTGAAGACATGATATGATTCAATGGTATGAGTGATACAACACAATCTGAAATTCTAATCTCCCCACAAAACAATGACAAGTAGCAATTCACAAACATGTAGAATAGTACTTAGACAATAGCTAGGGTTCGAACAATCTCAAACTATGGGGGATGAAGTGGATCACGAAGATGGTGATGGAGATGGTGTTGTCTTCACGGTGGTGATGATGGAGACTTCCGGAGGGGGGATGGAGGAGCCTTCCGGAGGTGATTCCGGCGGCGTTTCCCCCCTCCGATCTTCTACGGCGACAGCCTTCTGTCTCTCTGTTTTCTGGTTTTGTGTTTCTCCGCCGTCTCCTTTCTCGAAACGCCAGGGGACCTTTTTTATAGGCGTTTTTAGGTCAAGACAGAGTCGGTGGACGAAAGATCGACGGCAGCGGAGCCACGAGGGCCAAAAGAGTGGGCCCCACGCGGCCACAGTACCTGGCCGCGTGGGCCACCCCCTTTCTGCCTTCTGGGCTCCGTTTGCTTCCTTCCTTCGCTCCTAGGTCTTCCTCCTTCCAAAATACTGACGCCTGTATTTTTCCATAATTTTTGGACGTCGTTTGGGTCCCTGAAACATAAAAGGAAAGAAATAGGGTTTTCTGTCTGCGCAGGGTTAATTCCATAAAAATAGGGGAACTTGTGAATTATTCCCAAAATCATTATAAATCAATAATATAACCCTTATATGATGCAAATATGATGGGAATATGAATAAAATAATGCAAAGTTCATGTATGCATTTTACATGCATCAGTTACACGTGTGGTGATCCCCTCATTATATGGGAGGCCCAGGTACAAGAGTTCGACTCTGATACTACTCGTATCCTATCCACACCTAATACAACTCTAAGTCCAAACGTAACCCAACACGTACACAATATTTGACACAAACACAACAAACTCCACCTTGGCGAATATTGTCCGCCACCTTGAGTTCGTCCAAGCGTCAAACCTTCATGTACTCCGGACTTGGTTGTCTCCATGAGCTCCACTGCTACTCCCAGACTCCACGTGACTCCACCTGCAACTGTAGTCTCTTCTTCCCGTTTCAACATCATCACACACCGATCGCTGACCTACGTGAAAATGCTTCCAACTTGAAGGAATTTCACCGTCGCCTTTTAGTCACCTTGAGTCAAATTCACAGTCGTCTCATCCTGGATAGTCTTCTACATGTCCCACAGCTATAGCACTCCGTCTCCTTCTGCATCTAGTCACCTGCACTTTGCCATGTGCACTGAACATCACAGAATATACGGCCATGTACTCTCCAAGCTTCCGAAATTTCAGACTCTTCAACACTTTCTCAGATTTCCTCTGGCCGACTCTTGTCTATCACCTGACATGTCAATATCCATAGACCCAGTCACCAACTCGAATCCGATACTCGTCAACACTGCTTCAGCACCCCTTGCACACCTATCTGACCACATGTCTGACCGCCTGTGCACTGGTCTGTCGCCTTGTCCCGTGCTTACCGCACGCCTCGCCGCTATTACCGCGTCGAGCATCTGCAATCTTGGCCAAGATCTACTGGGTCGCTAACCCACACCACCTCAGGCCCCACTGCAGACAACCACCAGTCATACCCGACCGGTGCCGAGTTCCACGTATCTCTCGAACCCCGACGTCCAGTCCGACCAACGTGCTTCTCGCCTTCCCGCTGACTAGGCTCCGATTCTCCGGTACCTTACACCGTAGCCCCTCCATCAGCCGAGTGAAATCTCCCCTCAGAGACTCCAGCTCCACCTTCGACATGACTCTTGGTAGATGATCAATCTACCCCACGCCCCGTTGACCTCAAGACCTCATGCGCACGCCATCTTGAATCAACCCCGCGTCAATGCATGTCAAAGCACGCATAACCATGCACCACGTGTTTCCACGCCACAGAATTCAGACACCATCAGCCCTCACGCTCCTACGTCATTGTCGCCGATCTTCAGCGTCTTCTGTCCGACCGACATCCCGTCGATCTGTTAGACTGTCTAGTCCGACCCAGCCGAACGTATCCGACTGCACCCATGCTCCACCCTGTGCCCAGTCCACCTTCCGCGCACTGTCCGACACCCTGTGTATGCATGATCCTCACGACACGCTCCAGCACGTCGTCACTCGCCGCATCCAGTCCATCTTGATCAACTTGGCCCCATGCTACTTCATCGAGCGTCGCCCATACAATACTCGGATTAAATAACATTGACCAAAACCTGTCAATCTTCCCGTGAACCTGCGACTTGGAACCTGTCCTTCTTCCGGTAGCCCTCCATGTACCCTTAGCACCAAAGATCCATTAGTCAATCCACGCATGCTCCTGTACAAATAGCTACACATAGGGATTGTTCCTCTTTTTTTTCACGTAACAAATCTCTAATTCCAAGCAGTAGCACTAGACATCACCAAACCTTGACCTGCTTGGCTGCTTGCGACCAGCATCCATCTCCTTGGTACGTTCGTATGCCCTGCGTAGCCTTCACCTGAGCGACCCCCCGCATGCGACCACTGCCAGACAAACCCGTCCACATGCACCAGCTAAACCAGCCCTTCGTGAGCCAGCTCTTGGGCCGCGTGCCCCAGTTAGGCTTGTAACGAGCCTCCGCCTAAGGCCTCCTGTGCGTGACTGCTGCTGCCCTGATGCTGCACGCTATCCACATAACGCTGTACCGCCTGGAACGATCCGGTCTCGATCCGATCTTGTCGAGACTTCCGTCACGCCGCCACGGTCAGATCTGTCGCACATGCACTGCTGGACTCGCTGCTTTCCGATTGCTTTCCGATCTCCCCCACGGAATTATCTACGCCGCCCTGATCGATCTGCCTCTGTCCCCGGCGTCCAGCGTCTCCACCTGACGGATCCGAGACACCCGTCCACCGGTTACTTGCACGATTAATCCGACAAATATTCCGCTTCCTCTAGATCAACGATCCACGCCTTTAACCTCGCTCTGATAGCACTTGTTACCGTCGCAGGCGCATAATTGATCTACCGAGAACCAAGCAATCGCAGCACGATGACGACACCGAGATTTGTTAACGCAGTTCGGCGAACTCGACTACATCTGCGGGCATGACTACGGGCGCTCCTCCCCATTGATACCGCAACCCTGGCCGCCCTAGGCACCGGCACTAGCCGCCGGCTCCCCCTGCGTGCCTGTTGCTATCAAGTCGTCATAGGTTACACGTGTGGTGCTCCCCTCATTATATGGGAGGCCCAAGTACAAGAGTTCGACTCTGGTACTACTCGTATCCTATCCAAACCTAATACAACTCTAAGTCCAAACGTAACCCAACACGTACACAATATTTGACACAAACACAACATCGCTGACAGCGCGGCCCCACGCGGAGGGAGGCTGAGCGGCGCCGGCAGCGTGAGGTGGACTCACCGGCGTGCAGTCCCAGGCGGCCTCCTCCGTTCCCCACCGGCCATATTTAACTCCGCCTCTGCCTCTCCGCTCCCCATCGGTGTCACATTTCCTCTCCTCCCCTTCCGCCACCGTCTCTCCTCCCCTTCCGCCACCACCATCTCTCCGCCTCCTCCCGCAGCAAAGTCTTCCTCCGACTCCTTCGACTGGGAGGATCTCGAGCCGACGGTGGAGTCACGGCGCGCGGCGGCGCCGGCACGCTCCGAATCCCGCGTCGACGAGAACGAGCTCACATTCCGCCCCGCCGTTGCGCAGTCGCTCAAGGACGCGGCGCCGGCGACGAGCGGGCAATGCAGCCGCGCTCCGCCACTCTTCTCCGCCGTTCCGCTCCTCGACGATGCGGTCGGCGCAGCCGATGCGCGCGGCCCCGCCGCACATGAAGAAGAAGGCGGCGTTCCCCATCCGCCGGTTAGAGCTCCTCCGGGCTGGAGGATGCTCCCCGATGGCGCCGGCGGGTGGCGTCTGCTTCCGGCTTCCCCTCCACGGAGGGCACCGGAAACGGAAGGCATGGCCTTCCGCCACCTCCGCAATGCCGACCTCGAGCGGCGGCAGCCACGGTGGTGAGGGCCGCCAAAGAGGCGGACGTCCCCCGGATGTCGTCGCCTACTCCTTGACTACGGCGGAGACGAACGCGTGGCGCCTCCGCCGCAAGAATAGGGAGATGTTCGAGGCCGCCGTCGCCGCGTCCGTGCGGGAGGCGGAGGCGAATAGCGGCGGCGCACCTCGCCTCCGAGCAAGCGCGCCATGTCCGCCTCATGGCGGCGCGGTCAAGGTGCGGCGGCGGCACCTCCGGCTCCAGCGGCGACCCCTACGCCGTCTTCGAGCGCGTCCGCCGCCCCGGCGCAGACGAGAAGGGGAAGGGCAAGGCGCCGGAGTGAAGATCCTCCACCGTCGACCGCTCCGCCGCCGCAAGAGAAGCTTATTTTTCTAGTTTCTAGATGTATATTTTGCTCCTATGTAGTATGTCCAAACTATGAACTATGAATGATCTACGTAAAATTCCTACGTGCATGGATTATATGGTTTTAGGGGTTTAGGTTTGGGGGAAACGGTTGTAGGAGGCTAATTTTGGGGCCGGTCCGGTCACTGTGCGCGGACGCGTCCGGACGCGTCCGCGGACAGTTTGGGGGCCAATTTTGAGGGCTCCGCTTGGAGATGCTCTAAGATCCAAGGCGCATGAACTTGGGGTTGTAATCAATTCTCCCCTGGATGTAGCTTCCCGACTTCTTTTGCGTTTGTTCCCTTTCTGTTTGTCTCATGTTTTGTCATAATTCTGAGGGCAATGTGCATTTCATGGATGGTGCATGCAAAGACAGAGAAAATATAACTTCTATTGCATATGAATAAATGCTTTTGTGGTTTCCAGTGATTGAGAATGGATTTCCAAGCCAGTGGAAGAACACACAACGTCCTGGAGCGGATCCTGCTTGACGAAAATGCAGAGCCGGTGAACTTGACATTATCACTTCTTGAAGATATCACAAATCGTTTCTCTCTCGATTGTCAAATTGGAATTGGTGGATTTGCAGTGGTCTATAAGGTACTACAACGTTAGTAGAGCTTTCAACAAATTCTAATTGTAGTCAATCTACTAAACTACTTTTACATTGACAATCTATGTTCTGTCTACAGGGAACAATCGGAAAATTGAGGGTCGCTGTGAAGAAGCAGACCAAAACGCATGAGTTGCCTGAGAGTAAATTCCACAAAGAAGAAGTTGAGTGTCTGATGAAGGCCAAACACAAAAATATAGTACGTTTTTTAGGATATTGTGCTGAAACGCAAGAAAAATTTCAAGATTGTGAGGGAAGATTTGTCATGGCAGATATGCGGAACTGGATGCTTTGTTTTGAGTATGTACCCAATGGGAGTCTCGAAAAATATATCACTGGTAGGTTTCTAACATTTATTCCCATGTATTGCCCATTTCATAATAGAGTTAGTCAAATACATAGCACGCATTTATTTAAGTTACAGCATCTGCATCTAATTATGTATGAAAATAAAAAACATGTCCCCCTTATACAGATGCATCAACTGGACTTGAATGGCAAGAACGTTTTGGGATAATCAGAGGAATATGTCATGGCTTAGAATATCTACACGAGAACCGTATTCTACACTTGGACCTCAAGCCAGCTAATATTCTAATAGATGATCGAATGCAACCAAAGATTAGTGATTTTGGTCTATCGAGATTTCTCGACGTAGAGCAAACCCATTTTACTACTGTACACCTGTCTGGAACACTGTAAGCCAACCTATTAAACCTCTTCTTTAGGGTTATCGTACCTTATATTTACATTCATATATACTAGCCAGATCTATTTTATAATATGCTCAAATAATTCTTAATTTATATGTTCTCACAGGGGATACATGGCTCCTGAATTCTTGAGTGGAAAATTTTCATTTGCCACAGACATATACACTACAGGAATGGTGAACTGTGCCGACGGCCATGATCTGTGCCGACGGCTATTTATCGGGGCCGTCGGCACAGGGTCGTACCAGGACCAGCCGTCGGCAAGTCCGTCGGCACAGAAACGGCCGTCGGCACAGACATTCTATCCCGACGGCCACCGTCGGGACACAGGAAGCCGTCGGCACTGAATATGAGGTGACGTCGACGGCACTCTGTGCCGACGGCAAAGCCGTCGGTACAGGCCTCTACCATTTTTATTCATTTTATGTATATAGATACACCGAATAGATATATGTATATAGTTTCGCTAAAAAAAGTCATCATGTTTTTTTACCCTAATCTTCATTTTTATGTATCTATTTATTACTCTCAATTAAATTTAATATGTTTTTATTCATTTCTATATGTATATAGCTACGCCGAATAGCGGTCTCCACCCACATAAAATAACGTCGCGAATCTTGTCTCTCGGAAGTATTATATGCGAATCTTGGTTTGTGTTATCGCATGTGTGTAGATATTATTGCAAGTGTTGGGGTGGATATTGGTTTTCCCGTACGTAGATAATAATATGTCTCGTACGTAGATAATATGTGTCATACAAACATAAATATGAATATGTCTCACATAGAAATAGAAATACGGATATGTCTCATACATCCTAAATACGAATATGTCCCGAAGATATCACTGAATGGCTCCACCGAGCATAAAATAGAAAATCTTATAGCGCTGGCCAAATCTGTCTGCCACCGAGCATAAGATATCACATGTTTGTTGCCTTCTTCTTCTGCCACCTAGATGCATCCTGAGAAGT
Source organism: Poa pratensis (assembly GCA_947311845.1). NCBI lineage: Eukaryota > Viridiplantae > Streptophyta > Magnoliopsida > Poales > Poaceae > Poa > Poa pratensis. The sequence continues at coordinate 33,504,826 of CAMZMU010000090.1, forward strand.
TCTTCCCGTATTTCCCTCCAAGTCCTCGATGGCCACCCATGCCTACATAGGTTCGCTGATAGCTCACGAAGATGAGGTGGATAAGTAACAATATCCTCGAATGACACTTCCTTATTGTCTACCTTGAACTCGGCCGTAAACTTGAAAAGGAGTGCCGACATTCCTAGCTGGAAACTACGATCGGAAGGAAAGCTCGACATGTTCGAGTGAGTGGACTTGAATGCTTACCAACCTTAGTGAGAAGGGGTTCTTATAGGCCGAGAAGACAGGACCGTCGGGATGAACTGAAGGATTTGTAGATAGAACAAAACACACGGTTAGCCCGTCATACAGCCCAACGGTGGCTCGTGAGTGCCTGCATATCAAATGCACCGTTGGGCTGTATGACGGGAATCCGAATGCTTTGTATTCGGTCGACGAACTGAAGGATTTTTTTGCTCTCTTCACTCGGCAAATCGGCCTTCGATCCAAACAGCGGCAAGACATCTCTGATGATCTGCAACCATCGGAACAAGTGTTGGGAATGTTGCTAATCATCAGAGATCCTTGCCGCTGCTTGGATCCGACCGAGGGGAGGGTTCACCATCAGCCGACGCTCTAGGAACTCCTGCCTCTCAGAAATGTTGCTCTCTGCTACCCGTGTACTGGCAATGATGGATGTGAAGTGTACTCCTGCCTCTCTTATAGACCCGCCTCTCCGAGTGACTCCCTCCAGCTAGCCAATCAGGAACAAGTACGCGGATCGTGTGTTTCCTTCGAGAGCTTGGGAGCCGTTGGATCAGCGGTGTGTTTCTTTCGAGCGCTGGTGAGCCGTTGGATTCGGAAGAAGCACACGGATCGTGTGTTTCCTTCGTGCGCTTGTGAGTCGTTGGATCAGCGGTGTGTTTCTTTCGAGCGCTGGTGAGCCGTTGGATCCGGAAGAAGCACATGGATCGTGTGTTTCCTTCGTGAGCTTCTGAGCCGTTGGATCAGCGGTGTGTCGATTTGGGGTAGACTTTGGTTTCTCACCTTCCAATGGCCTGACCTAACACAACCAAGCAAAAAAGTCCACTGGGCTACCCCCTTTCGACGCACGTCTATGGGGTAGACGGAAACGTTAGGGTTTTTCCAGCGGATTCAGGGTTTCGCCGAAGCGGGGCCCCGGAGCGTCGGAACCCCACCCAAACCTAGGTTGTGCCATACCATATGTGTACAAGTGTGTTGTGTGTTTCAAATGTCCAAGAATCTACTCCTAGGTGTGACCGACATCACCGGCTTCACTTTCTCTCTAGTGAGTTTCTGCACTTAGAGGTGAAAACTCCCCTTTCGGGCGAACCGGATGGAATCTTGTGTCGATTTGGGGTAGACTTTGGTTTCTCACCTTCCAATGTCCTGACCTAACACAACCAAGACAAAAAAGTCCACTGGGCTACCCCTTTCGACGCACGTCTATGGGGTAGACGGAAACGTTAGGGTTTTTCCAGCGGATTCAGGGTTTCGCCGAAGCGGGGCCCCGGAGCGTCGGAACCCCACCCAAACCTAGGTTGTGCCATACCATATGTGTACAAGTGTGTTGTGTGTTTCAAATGTCCAAGAATCTACTCCTAGGTGTGACCGACATCACCGGCTTCACTTTCTCTCTAGTGAGTTTCTGCACTTAGAGGTGAAAACTCCCCTTTCGGGCGAACCGGATGGAATCTTGTGTCGATTTGGGTTAGACTTTGGTTTCTCACCTTCCAATGGCCTGACCTAACACAACCAAGCAAAAAAGTCCACTGGGCTACCCCTTTCGACGCACGTCTATGGGGTAGACGGAAACGTTAGGGTTTTTCCAGCGGATTCAGGGTTTCGCCGAAGCGGGGCCCCGGAGCGTCGGAACCCCAGCCAAACCTAGGTTGTGCCATACCATATGTGTACAAGTGTGTTGTGTGTTTCAAATGTCCAAGAATATACTCCTAGGTGTGACCGACATCACCGGCTTCACTTTTCTCTAGTGAGTTTCTGCACTTAGAGGTGAAAACTCCCCTTTCGGGCGAACCGGATGGAATCTTGTGTCGATTTGGGGTAGACTTTGGTTTCTCACCTTCCAATGGCCTGACCTAACACAACCAAGCAAAAAAGTCCACTGGGCTACCCCCTTTCGACGCACGTCTATGGGGTAGACGGAAACGTTAGGGTTTTTCCAGCGGATTCAGGGTTTCGCCGAAGCGGGGCCCCGGAGCGTCGGAACCCCACCCAAACCTAGGTTGTGCCATACCATATGTGTACAAGCGTGTTGTGTGTTTCAAATGTCCAAGAATCTACTCCTAGGTGTGACCGACATCACCGGCTTCACTTTCTCTCTAGTGAGTTTCTGCACTTAGAGGTGAAAACTCCCCTTTCGGGCGAACCGGATGGAATCTTGTGTCGATTTGGGGTAGACTTTGGTTTCTCATGTTCCTATGGCCTGACCTAACACAACCAAGCAAAAAAGTCCACTGGGCTACCCCCTTTCGACTCACGTCTATGGGGTAGACGGAAACGTTAGAGTTTTTCCAGCGGATTCAGGGTTTCGCCGAAGCGGGGCCCCGGAGCGTCGGAACCCCACCCAAACCTAGGTTGTGCCATACCATATGTGTACAAGTGTGTTGTGTGTTTCAAATGTCCAAGAATCTACTCCTAGGTGTGACCGACATCACCGGCTTCACTTTCTCTCTAGTGAGTTTCTGCACTTAGAGGTGAAAACTCCCCTTTCGGGCGAACCGGATGGAATCTTGTGTCGATTTGGGGTAGACTTTGGTTTCTCACCTTCCAATGGCCTGACCTAACACAACCAAGCAAAAAAGTCCACTGGGCTACCCCCTTTCGACGCACGTCTATGGGGTAGATGGAAACGTTAGGGTTTTTCCAGCGGATTCAGGGTTTCGCTGAAGCGGGGCCCCGGAGCGTCGGAACCCCACCCAAACCTAGGTTGTGCCATACCATATGTGTACAAGTGTGTTGTGTGTTTCAAATGTCCAAGAATCTACTCCTAGGTGTGACCGACATCACCGGCTTCACTTTCTCTCTAGTGAGTTTCTGCACTTAGAGGTGAAAACTCTCCTTTCGGGCGAACCGGATGGAATCTTGTGTCGATTTGGGGTAGACTTTGGTTTCTCATGTTCCTATGGCCTGACCTAACACAACCAAGCAAAAAAGTCCACTGGGCTACCCCCTTTCGACGCACGTCTATGGGGTAGACGGAAACGTTAGGGTTTTTCCAGCGGATTCAGGGTTTCGCCGAAGCGGGGCCCCGGAGCGTCGGAACCCCACCCAAACCTAGGTTGTGCCATACCATATGTGTACAAGTGTGTTGTGTGTTTCAAATGTCCAAGAATCTACTCCTAGGTGTGACCGACATCACCGGCTTCACTTTCTCTCTAGTGAGTTTCTGCACTTAGAGGTGAAAACTCCCTTTCGGGCGAACCGGATGGAATCTTGTGTCGATTTGGGGTAGACTTTGGTTTCTCATGTTCCTATGGCCTGACCTAACACAACCAAGCAAAAAAGTCCACTGGGCTACCCCCTTTCGACGCACGTCTATGGGGTAGACGGAAACGTTAGGGTTTTTCCAGCGGATTCAGGGTTTCGCCGAAGCGGGGCCCCGGAGCGTTGGAACCCCACCCAAACCTAGGTTGTGCCATACCATATGTGTACAAGTGTGTTGTGTGTTTCAAATGTCCAAGAATCTACTCCTAGGTGTGACCGACATCACCGGCTTCACTTTCTCTCTAGTGAGTTTCTGCACTTAGAGGTGAAAACTCCCCTTTCGGGCGAACCGGATGGAATCTTGTGTCGATTTGGGGTAGACTTTGGTTTCTCATGTTCCTATGGCCTGACCTAACACAACCAAGCAAAAAAGTCCACTGGGCTACCCCCTTTCGACGCACGTCTATGGGGTAGACGGAAACGTTAGGGTTTTTCCACCAGATTCAGGGTTTCGCCGAAGCGGGGCCCCGGAGCGTTGGAACCCCACCCAAACCTAGGTTGTGCCATACCATATGTGTACAAGTGTGTTGTGTGTTTCAAATGTCCAAGAATCTACTCCTAGGTGTGACCGACATCACCGGCTTCACTTTCTCTCTAGTGAGTTTCTGCACTTAGAGGTGAAAACTCCCCTTTCGGGCGAACCGGATGGAATCTTGTGTTGATTTGGGGTAGACTTTGGTTTCTCATGTTCCTATGGCCTGACCTAACACAACCAAGCAAAAAAGTCCACTGGGCTACCCCCTTTCGACGCACGTCTATGGGGGTAGACGGAAACGTTAGGGTTTTTCCAGCGGATTCAGGGTTTCGCCGAAGCGGGGCCCCGGAGCGTCGGAACCCCACCCAAACCTAGGTTGTGCCATACCATATGTGTACAAGTGTGTTGTGTGTTTCAAATGTCCAAGAATCTACTCCTAGGTGTGACCAACATCACCGGCTTCACTTTCTCTCTAGTGAGTTTCTGCACTTAGAGGTGAAAACTCCCCTTTCGGGCGAACCGGATGGAATCTTGTGTCGATTCGGGGTAGACTTTGGTTTCTCATGTTCCTATGGCCTGACCTAACACAACCAAGCAAAAAAGTCCACTGGGCTAACCCCTTTCGACGCCCGTGGAAGGGGTAGACGACATAGTTGACTTTCGGTCAACTGTCTAGGGTTTCGCCGGAGATATAATACAATATTTTTTTTTGTGTGGCCCTACCATATAATACAATAAATTATAACAAAACTGTAAAAATTTATAACGAATTATATTTGTATTAGAAAACTTAGCAAATAATATCTGTTTTTTAAATGGACGGCATAGGTTATGTCTGGATTTAGACAGAGAGCGCGCGCCCCAAATCGGCATAGTTCCCCAAATCCAAATCGTGCACGCGCCCGAGCGCCGCCGCATCTCTCCCCCACCCCGAGCGCCGCCGCATCTCTCCCCCGCCCCGAGCGCCGCAGCCCCGCACCCCCACCCCCAACACACCACCGCTCGCCGGCTCACCCTCTGGCCGCTCCGCTCGATCTCCCCCACCGCACCACCACCGCGCCCCCGACCCACCCTCTGGCTCACAAGCGTTCGATCTCCCCCACCGCACCACCGCCGCCGCCCGGTGCCCCTCCTCGCCACCGCCCCGGTGCTCCTCCTCGTTGCTGGCCCGGTGCTCCTCCTCGCTTGTCGTGGGGTAGATAACACGGCAGATGCTACTTTGGGGTAGCTTAAGTTTTTGGGCAAGGCGACTCTGGCGTCTGGGAGATTGTTTAGCATTGCAGGGGACACAGGTTTACCCAGGTTCGGCCTCTCCATTGGAGATAAAGACCTACTTCCTGCTATCTTATTATTAATCTTGGTCTCGATCTCGATAACCCGGCTACGACAACAGAGCCGGATCTCGATCTAGGTTACAAAGCTTATGTATCTCTCTCGATGGTTCTCTCGCCTAAAGCTTGGGGGTTATGAGACTTGCTAGCTATGGCTCAGGGCCGGTTTATATAGATACCGGGCCCTCTGACCGCGTACACAGTAGAGCCGGTTCTACCGAACTCCAAGTCCTATCCTAGCTCCTTTGCTCTTCGTGTATTCCAAGTCTTGAACCGCCTCTAGAACCGCCTCTTGTACCTTCTAGAATATCGCCTTCCTTAGCCGGGTCACCGCCAAGATGCCGGCCCAGAAACATAACCCGGCCCGTGCTGAGGGCTAACTGCCCTGACCGGGCCTCCTTCCTGGCGGGTCTCGTTTCCCTCTGCATGGGCCTACCGGGTTATTATCCCTCCATCAGTAGCCCCCAGGTTAACCAGGTAACCAGGTTGCCATGCTTTGCTTCCAACTTTGTGTCGCTTCCTTGATCAATGCTGGTACCCTGGCTTGCCGGGTTAACCGCCTGAAATACAAAAACAACAAATACATATAACGCACTATTTTATCTTTCTGCTTAACTGGGCCAACTCTTCTTGGCGGGTCATACCGTAACCCGGCTTTCTCATACTAGGTCATATGTCTCCGGGTCTCCACCCAACACTTAGCGAAAATCTCAACTCAACTGGACCACTTGCTAGTCATAACTGGAGTCAAAGAATATTCCTTTTGTCCTGTCTGTTTGTCGCTGGCTTCCCGGAGAAGATGCTTATCTTATCCGCTCATTTTTACCGCAATACCCCTAGGGTTTTCACCGTGGCTATAAATATCTGGCCATAACCCCAGAGTAAATTTCCCCATTCTCACGTTCATCCCCTACCTCACGCTCGCGTCACTGCCACCGCAGCCGCCGGAACTCCGATCTTCAATCGCCCTCTAATCTCGGTCAATCTCCAAGGTAACCTCGATTCTTACTTTTATCCATTCCGCGCATCCGATTCCAACCTTTATTTCTTCTAGATTGGCTCCGTATTTCATTATTCACTTCCGCATCCAAACTAGGGTTCATAACGCCATTGTTGCGCTCTGTCCTCCTCCAGAGCTGAAATCCATGACGAAGGAGAAGATAAAATCTGGAGGGCCCCGTGCGGCCAAAAAGCTCGCAAAGAAACCTTCTGGTACTGCTGCTGGTGCATCTGGATCCGCGGCTCCCGCAGCCGCTCCAGTGAACTGGACAAGGTCCAGTGCGACCAAGACCACCCTTCAGTCTTTCGTGAACCGGGGCGAACTCCCGGCTCAGAACGAGATCCAGTGGCGCGCCCCTGGAGAGGAGATCCGCCCAAACCCCAAGGAAGGTGAAGTGGTAGCCTTCTTAGATCATGTCCTGCGCGGTTTCCGCCCACCGGGTTCCCTGTTCTTTCGCCGGGTCTTAAAATACTACGGTCTTAGGCCGCAAGACATAGGCCCCAACTCCATTCTCAACATAAGCAACTTTGTAGTTTTCTGCGAGGATTACTTGCAAATAGCCCCCAGCCTTGAACTTTTCCTAGAATTTTTCTACTGCAACCCATCCCGCAAAGACAACCTTGGCCCTTACGGTGGAGTGGCGATCCAGCGCCGGAGGGAATGTGATTTCCCGGCTCTTGCTCTTGCCAGCCATCCAAAGGGATGGCAAAACACATATTTCTATTTCAAAGACACTTCACCCGCGTCAGATGATGCTCGTTACCCGGCTTTTCTGAACTCGGGCATGACCTACGAAGCAAAGATGAACAGCTACGCCCCAGACGCAGACCGGGTCAAGCTCGAGCCCACGCTCCGCCGGGCCAAAGCCCTGCTCGCACATGGACTCAGGGGGACTGACCTGGTCAAGTGCTGGATCGGCTGGTTCATCCAACCCCTCAGCATCAGGACCCGGCTCTTCCATGAATACACAGAAGAGACCACTGACGACATGCGTTACTCAGAAATCACACTGCTGGATGACCAAATCGTGAAGAACGCCAAGAGGCTCCTTGGCGAAAAGAAGACCGATATTGCAATGAACGGGCTCGCCCCTTTCAGCACCAAGAACAAACCTCCTACGGTACAACTTGTCATCTACTCACTTCTTTAATTGTAACCCGGTATTTCTTGCAAACTATCTTACGATATCTTCTTTTTGTCAGGACCCCAAGTGGTGGAGTGCAGATTACACCCCTACGTCCTCTGCTGAGGAGGACACAGAAAGTGATGATCAAGATGAAGAAGAAGAAGAAGGTGAGCCAGACTCCGTAGGCCGGCTCTTCCTCGAGCTGATTAACAACGAAGTCCCCAAAAAGGACAATTCTACTGATAACCCGGCTCTTCTCATTCCAGGCCCCAATGACCCGGCTCCGGACGTATTGCCGGGTCCTCAACTGCTGCACCCACTCCTCAAAAGAGGACCCGGCTGCAATTGCAAAGGTGCCATTTTCTCGTTCCTCAACTTGCATGATGAACTCATCTCAAACTCAAATACAACACAGGAAAAGGAACTTGAAAAGAAGCTGAAGCCAACAAAAACCGCGGACCCGGTCTTCTGCAAGCCATGTCACTTTGAGCACAGGTATCCCTCCATGTTCTTTATCAAGCTGGGCCAAATCGATCCAGAAGACGCCCAGCAAAAAGTACCCTTTGGCTGGCAAAATCCGGGTTCCTAAACGTTCTGGTTTATCAGATTCTTCCTCGGACGCGGCTAGCACGCCCGAGGATTTCCTCATCAATACCGGGTTAGGATTACTCTCCTTTCTTTTCAGTTTTCACACTTTGCAGTCTTTTCTGTATTTAACCACCTTTCCTTTGTTTCAGTGCCAAAGCTATGTGGAGGAAGACCCGGAATCTTCTCCAGCTGCCTCTCCTCCACCTGCTACAGCTGAACCTTCCCAAATGGAAGTACATGTTGAAGAGCAAGCCCAGAAGGAAGAATCTGGCGCAGAGAACGTGATAGCCACACCACCAAGCCCGCCAGCTGCTCCAAAACCAAGCCCAGACGCGCAATCACCCGGGCATGGGTCTGGAACCAAAGAAGTTGACCCAGAAGTCCAGATCACCGGGTCTAAGCAAGGCCCGGCTCCTGGCGTGTCCACTGCCATTGCCAAGGTCACAGCACCAGAAATCAAGGTGGATCCCTCTGCAAAGGGCAAGGACCCGGTTGCTTCTTTGGATCTGGCGACTCTGAACTCCATGTCCACACCGGCTCTGTGCGAGGAATACTTTTCTCGCCTTGCTCATCATAAGAACTTGGAGACTGAGCTTGTCTCTCTGCTTCAGAAACGGTACCAGGTGTGCTTTTAACTTTACTTACCTTCTTCTTGCATAACCATACTCTGCCTAGCCCCCAAGCTCCAAATTTATCACTTGTTGAAAAACTTGGTGCTTGAAACGCCAACATCCTTTACAAAAACTTTTCAACACTGTAGCCCCCAAGTGCCGGGTTAGCTGTCCACAGCAACCTGGGACTAATCACTTGAACAATTTTAAAACTTTCACCCGTGTAGCCCCCAAGCACCGGGTTAGCACGCTTGCGGCAACCTGGGGCTTTTTGTCTGTTGCAAACTTTTGAAACTTTGTAGCCCCCAAGTTCCAGGCTAATAATTCCTTAGTAACTTGAGGCTAAACTGTGCACTTTTTTTTTAACAGGAACATGTGAACCAAGCCAATGAAGAAGTGGCCCGGCTACAAGGAGCCTTAAAAGCTGAGACTGAGACCCGGGCTGAAGGGGCAAACAAACTTCAAGCCCTGGAAGAAAAATAACTGCCTTGACTCAGGAGAACTCAGACTTGAAGCGGGACATGCAAGAGCATGAAGAAAACTTTCAAGAGCAGCTGACCAGCCTCCAACAGAAATTGAATACAGCTACCACGAGCTGACCCGCCTGAAGAAGATGATTACTGCCATGGTTGCCTCCCTTGTTGGTAAGCACAATATTCTCAAAACCCGGTAAAGTTTTCGTCTGTTCCAAGCTTGGCATGTAAACTATGCCTGACACTGTTTCCCTTTTGCAGGTGCACGTGATGGCAACATCCGCAAGACCGCAACTGAGAAAGTCAAATGCATGTATACACTGGTCCGCCAATTATACTTTGGGAGTTGCGAGGTCATCAAGGCTGCAAGAAACTGGGAAAACCCGCCCAGCACTTACACTGAAGTGCTGGGCCATTTGTCCACAATGCCTGGTTGGATTCACCTGCTGAAGAAATCTGCATGCAGGGCCGGGGCCATGCGCAGCCTAGCTTTGGCTAAGCTTACTATCCCCAACTTGACCCGGCTCCTCTGGCATCGGGCTTTCCTGAGTACAATGCAGATGGCACTCCTTTTGACAGGAAGACCTACAGCCGGGTTATGAAGCAGACCCGGTTCGTGGCTACCCAAATTGCCAACAATCTGAAGCTTAACACCATCCAGTATGGCTACAACGAGGCGAATAAAGAAATTGTGGACGACGAGCCTCAACGCATCGACCTGCTACAAAGCTACAAGAATCTGTTGCTGGTGATAAAACTGCTCCAAGTGCTTCTGCTGCGCCAAGCTCCTCAACTCCCACTGTGCCACCTCCACACGTGCACCAGTGGAAGATGAAGATGAACATTACTTCCAGTCCCTTCAACTTGTCACCTGGCGCACTGATGGAGCCCCCAAGACCCGGGAAGCAGAAGCAGAAGCCAAGGATGACTCGCAAGCGCCAAAGATGGCACCCCAGCTACAACTCCTTCCACTAACCCGGCTCCAGAAGCCGGCTCTTAAACTTATGCAGATGCTGTGTCTCTGCCAGAAAACTTAATGTCATTTGGCCCTTGAGGCACATTATTGTAATAACTTAGCTATTCTGATACCATGCCTGTGATGTATGCTTTTGCACTTGTTTTAAACTTTGGTGAAACTATGTGGAATCACATGACATGAGAAATATCCAATTACTTATCTTCTGTGGTTTTGATGACCCTTTTGGTTTCTTTAACTGTGAGCCGGCTTTCGCATGGATATCCTGGCGCAACTTCTCTGAGAAAAACAGGGTCGAACCAAGTCCCAATGGGCTTCATGGTTGATTGAGTTTCCAGGTGTGCAATCAGGCCATATAAGTGCGAGTCACATCAGCTACACAGCAAGATAACCAAGAATACTAGTGGCATAAAAGCCGGGTCTTGGGATTGCAGCTACAGACTTTTTGCAGTAAGAGCCCCCAAGACCTGGATCAATGTTTATAAAGTAAAGGGCTTATGCCTCAGTACCCCATTGATCCAAAATACTGGTGGGACGCACTCTCTGGGCATCCTCAAAAATAAAAAACTTAAACAACTGCAACCAAAACTGAAACCCGGGGATACTTATGAGCCGGGTCCTGGGGAAATAACTTTAGCTATCTCAATGACAAGCCCCCAGGACCAAGCTTGACCCAGAACTGCCACAATACATATAGAACAAAGAAAATAACCGGCTTATAAAACTGAAACATAACTGAGACAAGACAAATTTCTGCTTCAACCTTCACTTTATTGATAGAAAAGGTTAGGTCAGCAAGCCGCCTCATTAAAAACCTTCCAGTCCCCTTAGGTACCCTGGTAAGGAAAAGAGCGCGTCTGAAACCTGCTGCCTGTTACATCGTGTGTTACATCTGATACATCTTTTTCATGCTAAGTATAATATGGGCGCAGCTGCGCAATGTTCCACGGCCTCTCACGCTCTTCCATAGAAAAGGTAGAGTGCGTTGAGTCATTGACTGTCTCTGATTTCTCTCTAGCGTCCACCAAATAGTATGAACCATTGTTCAATTTCTTGCTTATGATGAAGGGCCCTTCCCAAGGAGGAGATAACTTGTGCATCCCTTCCTTGGACTGCACCCATCGCAACACTAGATCACCTTCCTGGAAGGTGCGAGTTTTAACCCGGCGGCTGTGATACCGCCTCAAATCTTGCTGATAAATTGCTGATCTTTCCAATGCTTTCTCTCTATTCTCCTCCAGCAGGTCAACAGAATCCTGCCGGGTCTTCTCATTTTCTGTCTCCACGTAAGCCGCCACGCGAGGCGAGTCATGAATAATATCACTTGGCAAAACTGCCTCTGCCCCATACACCATGAAGAAAGGGGTCATCTTTGTGGATCTGTTTGGTGTTGTATTGATTCCCCAAACAACTGATGGCAATTCCTCCACCCACGCTCCGGCGGCTCTGAGACACGGGACCCGGAGACGTGGTTTCAATCCTCTGAGTAACTCCTGGTTAGCTCGTTCAACTTGCCCATTGGCCTGAGGATGAGCCACAGAAGCAACATCCAAACGTATACCATTGTTTCCACAAAACTTTGCCATCTCTCCCAAGGACATATTAGTACCATTGTCTGTGATAATACTATGGGGATACCCAAACCTGTGTATGATCTGCTTCAGAAACTTCACTGCTGTTGCCGCCTCACAATTTGTAACAGGCATGACCTCAACCCACTTGGTAAACTTGTCAATGGCAACGAGGAGGTGGGTTTTCTTACAAGGAGACATGCTGAAAGGACCCACCATATCAAGCCCCCAAACTGCAAAGGGCCAAGTCAAAGGTATTGTTCTCAACTCCTGAGCCGGCACATGAATCTGTCTTGCATACCTTTGACATCCATCACATCTATTCACCAAGCGCTCTGCATCTGCCTGGGCTGTGAGCCAAAAGAAACCGTGCCTGAAAGCTTTTGCAACCAAGGACCTAGTTGAAGCATGATGACCACAATCTCCCTCGTGAATTTCCTTCAGAATTTGCCGGCCCTCCTTTCCAGACACACATCTCTGATATACCCCTGAAACACTTCTCTTATATAACTCACCATCTATGACCACATAGGCCTTGCACCGGCGCACGATCTGCCGGGCTATGACTTCCTGCTGGGGCAACACCCCTCTCAAAAGATATGCAAGATACGGTTCTGTCCACTCGGAATTTCCCGGGTTACAGCCACCAGCTGCGAATCCGGGTCTGCCAACTCTTCCTCATCCTGGGACTTGACTGATGGAGCCCATAGCTCGTCCAAGAAAACGTTAGGTGGAACCGGCTCTCTGCGTGAGCCGAGTCTTGACAAAGCATCTGCAGCATCGTTTTTCCTGCGGTCAATGTGATCCACTTGATAGCCTGAGAAGAACCCAGCTACTCTATCCACCTCTCGCCTGTAAGCCGCCATAGTTGCATCTTTTCTGTCCCAAGTTCCTGAAACTTGCTGCGCCACAAGATCTGAATCCCCATAGCACTTAATACGCTTGATGTTCATCTCCTTTGCCATACGCAAACCATGTAACAAGGCCTCATACTCTGCCACATTATTGGTACAATCAAAGTGAATTTGCAAAACATAACTCAACTTGTCACCTTTGGGAGAAGTTAACACCACTCCAGCTCCTGAACCTTGCTCTTGTTTAGACCCGTCAAAATGCATAACCCAAGATTTGAGACTCGGGGTGAGAGGTGGTGCATTCAACTGTGTCCAATCATTAAGAAAATCTGCCAACGCCTGAGACTTGATAGCTGTGCGAGGCACATAATCAATGTGATAATCCCCCATTTCAATTGCCCACTTGGCAATTCTTCCTGTAGCTTCGGAGTTTCTGATGATATCTGCTAAGGGAATAGAACTGACCACCGTAATTGGATGCTCCTGAAAATACGGCTTCAACTTTCTACTAGCCATGAAAACACCAAACACTAGCTTCTGCCAATGTGGGTATCTCTGCTTTGCTTCTGATAGGACCTCGCTGACATAATAGACCGGCCTTTGTACCGGGTTCTCTTTTCCTTCCTCTTTTCGCTCAACCACCACCACGGCACTCACAGCTTGAGGCCCGGCTGCAACATACAAAAGCATGGGTTCCTTGGGACCCGGCGCCGCTAAAACTGGCGCTTTGACAACTGCTTCTTCAAGGCCTCAAAGGCCTCATCTGCCTCTTGATTCCACACAAAGTTATCTGTCTTCTTCAACAGCTTATACAACGGAATAGCTTTTTCTCCAAGCCGGGAAATAAACCGGCTCAACGCAGCCACACAGCCTGTCAGCTTCTGAACATCAGCCAACTCCTCTGGCCTTTTCAAACTCTGGATTGCACGAATTTTTTCCGGGTTTGCCTCAATTCCACGCTCTGACACAATGAAACCAAGTAACTTGCCCGCTGGAACCCCAAACACACACTTCGTAGGATTAAGCTTCATCTTGTACTCTCTCAGATTCTTGAATGTCTCTGCAAGGTCATTAATAAATGACCCGGCTTTTTCTGACTTGATCACCACATCATCAACATAAGCGTGCACATTGCGCCCAATCTGATCATGAAAACAATTCTGGATACACCTCTGATAAGTTGCTCCTGCGTTCTTCAACCCAAAAGTCATGGTCTTGTAACAAAAAGCACCAAAGGGGGTGATAAACGACGTCTTCTCCCAATCTTCCTTGTTAAGTTTGATCTGATGATAACCTGAATACGCATCCAGAAAACACAAGAGCTCGCTACCTGCAACGCATCCACAATTTGATCAATGCGCGGCAGTGCGAACGGATCCTTGGGACAATGCTTGTTCAAGCTCGTGAAATCAATGCACATCCTCCACTCATTATTCTTTTTCAGAACCAAAACCGGGTTAGCTAACCACTCTGGATGAAACACTTCCATGATAAAGCCGGCCTCCAAAGCCGGGCTATCTCCTCTCCAATTGCTTTTCTCCTTTCTGCATTCATTTTTCTCAAACCTTGTTTTACCGGCCTAGCCTTGGGATCAACATGTAAACGGTGCTCAGCGAGTTCAGTTGGAATGCCTGGCATGTCACTAGGTGTCCACGCAAAAACATCCCGATTCTCACGGATGAACTCGATGAGCGCGCTTTCCTATTTGTCAGTTAAGTTTGTCCCTATGGCGAACTGCTTGGAGGAATCCCCAGGCACAAAATCCACCATCTTTGTGTCCTTTGCTGCTTTAAACTTTGCCCTATCATCTTCTGTCATTGGCTTCTTGAGCGCCGTGTTATCCTGTGGGTCAACATTTGATCTGTAAGCTTTCAACTCCTCTCTTGCACACGTTTGTTCTGCCAGGGCTGCATCCCCTTCATCACACTCTGCTGCTATTTCCCTGTTACCATGAACAGTGATGATCCCATTGGGACCCGGCATTTTCAACTGGAGATACACATAACACGGCCTTGCCATGAACTTGGCATAAGCCGGCCTTCCCAACAATGCATGATATGGACTTGGAAACTTTACCACCTCAAACGTGAGCCACTCTGATCTGAAGTTATGGATAGACTCGCCAAAAGCTACCTCCAATGAAATTTTACCCTCTGGTGTGGCTGATTTTCCCGGAACTATACCATGAAAAATTGTTGACGTTTTCTGCAACTGTGACTCCTTCAACCCATGCGCACAAACGTGTCCCAGTACAAAATATTGATGCTACTGCCACCGTCCATCAAAACCTTTTTCAACTCGAAGCCATGAACTTGAGGAGCAACAACTAGCGCAAGCAGGCCCGGGTGCTCCACCACCTCGGATGATCTGCTCTGCTCCAAGTAATTGCATGCTCTGACCACCTCAAATACCTTGGAATTCCAGCTGCCACTGTATTAACCGCCCTTTTGACTATCTTTCTCTCTCTTTTTGTTGTGCCACTGGTATAAATGTGATACTGACCAAGTTGCCTTGGCTGCTGTGAAAATCCTCCTTGGTTACTCGTGTTCTGGTTCTGACCCTGACCCGGGTTTCCAGTGGGTACCGCATTTGCTCCTGTTAGAGGCCCCGCAGCCGGGTTACCACCCTGGCCGGGTCCTCCACTTCTGTTTGCTCCCTGCAGAGCTCTCTGCACCTCATTATTTTTCCACCTATTCAAATCCACACACTGTGCCAATGAATGATTGGATGGTCTGCCCATCTTGCTATGGCGAGGACACGGCATCCTAAAAGCTTCCTCAGTACTCATTGGGCGTGTTCCCTGGTAACTACCTCCACTATTGTGATTTCCACTGTTCCCCTGATAACCCCTGTTGTCCTGGTAACCTCTATTTTCCTGATAACCTCTGTTTTCCTGGTAGTTCCCGTCCATCCTTTGCCTCTGAAACCCGGTATTGGTGTTTGCTACTAACTCTGAACTTCCATCATTATGACCTCGCTTATGCTGATTCTGGTTATTGTTATTGTTGTTTCCTGAGCCATTATTGTTCCTTCCACCATTATTTGCCGCGCCTTTCCCCTTCTCCTCCTCAGGCTCATCCTGAGTCTTGTCAGTGGCTGCATGCCTATTGCAAGCATCCATCAACTCTGCCATGGTGACCGGCTTAACCCGGTGCCCTTCCTTCATGCGACCCAGCTTCTGGACAAGTGGTGCATACTTACAAGTTTTCTCCATTGATGAAATTGCATCCTTGGGCTCAATACCAGATGAAGAGTGCAGGATCTCCGTGACCCGGCCCATCCAATGACGTGCTGACTCGCCTTTTTTCTGTATACAACGATCAAGATCCTCAATGGAAAACAAACGCTTGCACGTACCCTGAAAGTGCTTGGTGAAAACCGCCTTCAACTCGTCCCAAGAATTAATGGACTTCTCTGGTAGATTTTTAAACCACAACTTCGCTGCTCCATCGCTCATCATCAAATACATGTACTTGGCACAAACATTCTCTGTGGCATTGCGTATACACATTGCCATCTCATAACTGCTCAACCAGCTGGCCGGGTCCATGCTGGGCTCATAATTGGATATCTTGCTTGGCTCCTTGAACTTCTCAGGGAAAGGCTCTGCTCTAATGGAATCTGAAAGACATTTTGGCCCGGCTAAACTAGAAGAACTTGCCGAAATATTGATATTACCGGGTGAGCTTGCAGACGCGGCTGGTGCAGGACCCGGTCCTCCTTGTGGTACTCCTGCTGCAGGTACTACCGGGTTTGCATTGCCCGCACTTCTCCCCGCGCGTGATCTATTGACTATCTGCTGAGCTATGGAAATTGCTGGGGCGGGTTGATGCTGCTGATTGTTTTGATTTTGATTTTGCTGGGGCGGGTTTTGCTGCTGTGCCGCTACGGCCCGGCCAATGGCGGGTTACCTCCATTGCGACTCTTGCTACGATACGTTGTGGAATGCAATGCACTTTTCTCCCTTGAATACTGAGTTTGCTGGACAACTGCAGTGCGTAACATGTCAATGGCGCGCCGGGCTTCAATCTCCGCTGGCGTGTCTCCCAATGGAATACGATCAAGCGCCAAAGTTGCTGCATACACGTTATCCGCCGGATTTGAATAGTGACCCGCCGGCGTGTGAAACCTTGGTGTTCTGGGCGGCAGACCCGGATTTCCCCTGGCTACCCCAGCGAGAAGACCCGGCGCCGTTGCCACTGCAACCCCAGCTGCTCCTGTTCCTCTATCTGGTTCTACATCTGCCCTTACAACTGGAGCCACCTGGGTGACACCAACTGGTTGATCTTCTGGGGTCCTAAACAATACTGCTGGGTTTATAGCGTTTTCTCCGGGGCCAGCCGGCTCTGGTGCCTCCTCCGGTGCGCCCTGGTTATCTCATTGAGACGTTTTCCTCATCCTCTATTTGCCTCTTTCTTGCTTCTATTTCTTGCCTCTCTGCCTCAGCGTCCCTGCGCATCTGCTCCAACGCTCGGCGTGCTGTATCCAATTCCATTGCTCTAACTGCTGCGTTTTCTGGAGTAACCAACCTTGTAAGTGCTGATGGATCTAAGACCAGGCCATTGTTAAACAAGGCCGGGGCAGCTGCTGTGTTACTTCTTTCCTCTCCTTGGGCCCGGTTATGCAGGAACCCAAAACTGTTTCTGTATCTTGCCGTACCCTCGCTTTCCTCTGAGACCGAAGCCGGCTCTCCATCAACTCTCTGTTCTGCCAACTCCAGAATTGGGGGCAGCTGCTGTTGACCCGGGGTAAAGGCCGGTGGAACAACAGCTGATGGTGATGGTTGCATGCTGGACGAAGGCGCGGTGTACACCGCTACCCTACGAACCGGGCTTGGACTTGATTCTTGTTCCTCATCATCTTCTTCTTCTGCATCATACCCAAACCGGCCTTCGAACAGGGGCAAGATTGATTCCGACCCGGCTTGTTCCACCGCGTCACCCGGGATTTCTGCCGGGTCATCCAGCCGTTCCTCCAGCGTGTTCAGGACCTTCTCAACTTCAGCTGTGCCAACTGATTCCTCTCCATCAGATTGAACAATTGTGGCGGCTCCTGACACAGATTCATAATCTCCATCACTAGCAGATCTAGTTGTAATCATGCCCACAAAAACATTAAATTTGCCAATTGGAATAACATCACCTGATTCAAGTAGATCAGATTCCGGCCCCCAGCCAAAATCATCGACGATGGATTCTCCTTGCTCATTGACTGTGATCTGGCCAAAAACAAAGTTTTCGGCCCCTCTCCTTGCTTCTCCCATGATGGTGACACCTTTGGCCGCGATTCCCACAGACGGCGCCAACTGTCGTGGGGTAGATAACACGGCAGATGCTACTTTGGGGTAGCTTAAGTTTTTGGGCAAGGCGACTCTGGCGTCTGGGAGATTGTTTAGCATTGCAGGGGACACAGGTTTACCCAGGTTCGGCCTCTCCATTGGAGATAAAGACCTACTTCCTGCTATCTTATTATTAATCTTGGTCTCGATCTCGATAACCCGGCTACGACAACAGAGCCGGATCTCGATCTAGGTTACAAAGCTTATGTATCTCTCTCGATGGTTCTCTCGCCTAAAGCTTGGGGGTTATGAGAGACTTGCTAGCTATGGCTCAGGGGCCGGTTTATATAGATACCGGGCCCTCTGACCGCGTACACAGTAGAGCCGGTTCTACCGAACTCCAAGTCCTATCCTAGCTCCTTTGCTCTTCGTGTATTCCAAGTCTTGAACCGCCTCTAGAACCGCCTCTTGTACCTTCTAGAATATCGCCTTCCTTAGCCGGGTCACCGCCAAGATGCCGGCCCAGAAACATAACCCGGCCCGTGCTGAGGGCTAACTGCCCTGACCGGGCCTCCTTCCTGGCGGGTCTCGTTTCCCTCTGCATGGGCCTACCGGGTTATTATCCCTCCATCATCGCTGCTGGCCCGTGCTCCTCCTCGCTGCTGGCCCGTGCTCCTCCTCGCTGCTGGCCCGGTGCTCCTCCTCGCTGCTGCCCCGCCTTTGTTCATCTAGGTGAGGACTCCTTGGATTAGTTTAAGATAAGCACTGAAGATAAGATTTTGGATTAGTTTCTTTGTAGTTTTAGACAAAGATTTTGTATATGTAGTTTTAGACAAAGATTTTGGATTAGTTTCTTTGTAGTTTAAGATAAGCACTGTAGATTGCAGATTTCTGGAAAGAAGCTCAGATCATGAGCTCACTTCATCATCCAAATGTAGTTTCATTTTATGGTGTTGTTAGCGATGGTCCTGATGGAAGATTCCTTGGTTGCGTAAATGGCTTTTGGTCTGTTTATCGTCAAAAACTACATGTTTTAGCTTCATTTTATGTTGCTGCATATGATATCATTTTATCTTGTTTTTGTGTCAAAGAAGTGCACTGTATTTCTCCCTGCTGCCATACACACAAATCATTCTGCTGAAGCAAACAATCTTTTTAACAATGGCCATTTATGACTTGTGATATAGCTATGCAATGTTGGATATGATGCTCTTGTGCAACTGCATTGGTGCAGTCTATAGGTAGCCAAAAACAATTACATGTGTATGCCTGATTTTGCATTGACTTGAGCAGAAACATTGGTTAGTAGAATTTGTAAAATTTGTCATGTAAATTGCTATTTGTAAAATTGCCATGTAAATTGCTATTTGTAAAATCACCGGGAGCTTGTACTTATGAAAGATAACCCAATATGTAAATTGCTATTTCTTTTCAGATGTCGTTGTTACTACTTTGATCCCTGTGGAAGAACGATAAAAGGAACTATATTTGTGACGATCAAATTTCCTCTCTTTTTCTTTTTTGTTCTTTAGTTTACTATTTGCTTCAATATTAATGTTGTCATACTTGTGTGCTAATATTTATTGTTTCTCAATGCAGTTGATTGAACAATATGAGTCAGGGCAAGGAAAGCGCAGCTACCTTGCTTAGTACGCTGAAGGCACAGAAGTCTAACCTTACACGGAGTGGACGACCTACCACCTCGCGTTACGCCGCGGACGAGGGTGCACGAGTAGAAAGAGGTGGAGGACGAGGTGGAGGACGAGGTGGAGGAGACGTGGAGCACCCACCCTCCGCTTCTGGCGACGTGGATTCTGAGTTGCCCTCCGCTTCAGGCGACGTGGCTTCCCAGAACCACCTGGAGCTGGAGCTGGAGGTGGAGGTGGAGGACGAGGTGGAGGTGGAGGCGGCGCCGAAGCGGAAGAAGGGTCGTGGCGAAGCAGGAGTCCCCGAGGAAAAATACTGGCCTAAGACCGAGGAGGCGAAAACCCTCATTGAGCCTCATGGCGTTGAGTAAGTGTACTAGTTTTGTAATTTTGAACATGAAATTTCATTTTGGTCATAACAATTTGGCATATGTACTAATGTTTACTTATTGTGCAGTTCATGGACATGGACAGGCCCTAAGATTCCACGCACTCCTGGGAGCTTGCTTGGAGCTCTGATTAGGAAATATTGGCCAGGCTTGTACACTACAGGGCCCGAGGACGACCTGAAGTTAGCCACGAAATGGGCGGACTATGAGGCTGCGCCGTCCCCACCGTTCGAGACAGCTGCTCATGCCGTGATCACCACTTTTTGGGTAACACATATTTTTCGAATTCCGTTCATAGTTAATGACCCCACCGTGATAACTCATGACTCACAATTTTTTTATGCATGGTTGAAGCGGTTTTATCGTGTGCTGGACCAGCAAGCTGCGGATAGCATTTTGCATGCTCATTGTGTGAGGTTGACACGGCAGCAATTCTACAACCAAAAGTTTACATCCGCCAATGACTTTACCTATGAGAAGACGGGCAAGAGGGCCAAAAAGGCGGATAATGCCAAGAATGCAGCGGAGATGACAAAGGAGGAGTACATTTTGGTAAGTACATTGTCAATGGAATTCTATATTGCTGCTAAGTTGCCATTGCACTTAGCTCTTCTTGAATTGCATTTTCAGGTTATGCCCGACTGGGCCGACCGCAAAGAAGACGCATGGGATGCGTTGGTTAGGAGGTGGGTCGGGGAAGACGAGGATTTCAGCGCCGTGAGCCAGCGGAACAAGGCAAACCGAGGCTCCGAGGGAACACATAGTGCGGGAAACCGCAACCACTTCCTCTTTAAGGATAAGATGGTATATATATACATGGAACGACGTGCATTTATTTTTACCGCATGTTTCTACTTGGTATGAATAACATTTCTTTTCGTGATGCAGGACGCCGATACTGGGACGGTAAGCTCCCACATCAGTGCGTGGAAGAAGATGAGGGAAAAGAAGCCCGATCCAAAGAAGCCTCAGCCACAGGCCCCTCCTCTCGCCCGGCTAATGTGGACCCCACCCGCCGCTGTGCCGACAAACTAGGTGCCGACGGTACGTTTCTAGCCGTCGGCAAAAACTGTGCCGACGGTGTATATCTGTGCCGACGGCTAGGTGTACTGTGCCTACAAGGCCCTAAGCCGACCACCCTGTGCCGACGGTGGCCGTCGGCATAGGTGTGTGCCGACGGCATGGGGGCCTTTGCCGACGGTCTGCGGCCGTCGGCACAGGTGGCCATTCCTGTAGTGATATAGTCTTGGCATTGTAATCGTGGAGATACTAACGGGAGCGAAAGAGCGTCCCAAAGTAGAGGATGTAAGGACAATCTAAGTTTTCATTCCAAATTCCAAGCTAAATTATATGTTCTGAAATAGTCCTGTCACATTTCAATATTTTTTCCAAAAAGTTGGAGCATACAAAAACCACCTCTAGTGTTTGCTCCCAGCTAAAATATAAGTTTTGAAAGAGTCGTCCCATTTATCGACTATGTTTCCATTTTTTTTTTGTAAAACCATCTTTAGGTGAGATGACGGAGTTTTATGGTTACACCACCACCCATGAGGATATAAATCCCAGTGCTTTAGAATGAACTTTGTAGCATTAGGGGTCAATCTTCGAGAATGGATATTTGTAGACATGTGTTACTTTTTTGGATATAATCTTGCTTGATGTATATAGGATTTGATACCTCCTATGGTATTTAATTCTCTATATGTGGTTCCGGAAAAAATTACATTGAGCCTAGTTTCATGGATTTTTCGCTATCTAAATGAAAACTATGGCATACTTGCACCTAGTCCTTTAGGAAAAATGTCATGTGATTTTCCTTGCCACAACCAAACATGTACTACTACAGAAATCATCTACTTTCAATTCCTATAGGATTCAGTATACCATCACATCTAGTGTTTCCTAAATATTTTCATTTCTTATATTAAAAAAGAGGCGCTAAACATATATAAAAAGGATACACCGCTCAAAACATACTAGTAAGTATGCATCCATGTTTCTGTTTCACTACTACGGAATCATTAACCTGAGGAATTGTAAAACCCTATCCAAAACGGTATTCAAGGACCACCTTGGGAAAAAAGTCAGTTGGCAGTGCCCTATGTTGGCAAAATATGTTACAAAATGTTGTAAACTCTACTGAATATTGGATGAAATTCCAAATACTCGCATATGTTTCAATGTGGGTTAAAAAATTGTATTATCAATCGAGCACGAAGAATGACTGAATGTTTCTTATGTTCCCTTTTACTATCTAACCGTTTCAGTATCGAAAGCCATTAAAATTTTCACTCCACCAAATCTTATAAATATAAGTAAAATACTGAATACAAAAGATTTCAGTTACAGTTCCAAGTCTTAAAATGTATTATTCAATAAAACATGGGGGTTAACTTTCAAAAACCTAACACTACAAGAAATATGTCAACTAGTGACTCACAAATTTGGTCACTAAAAGGTCATAATTTTTCATCTATGACCTTTTTATGACCAAAATCTGAAGGTCACATACGGAGCGTCTCAAACGGTTATATGTGACCTTTTTTTTGAATTGGTAATAACCATCTATGACCAAATCTGAGGGTCATAACTCTTATGACCAATTTTTTTGGTCGCGCGTTGTCCGGCTTAGCCACGTCAGATCCTACGTGGCCAATGCTACGTGGCAAGATTGTGACCAAATCAGAAGGTCGTAGAACAGATTCAGCCCAGTCCATGGAGGTCATCCAAATGAGCCAAGCCCAACAATTTAGCCCATTTATTTTTAACCTGTTAGTTTTGGTGGGCCAACTATTTTTTCTTTACTGGACTGCAGCCTTACACTGTCGATTTTATGGGCCATGTTTCAGTCCATTTTGGGGTTGGTCCCGCATATCAGATCATCAGGTAAGGTCCCATCTATCAGTTTTTTTACTCTTTTCCTATATTTCAAAAGATGCCACAAGTAAAGTGGGGCCCAGTTGTAATGTGGTCTGTTTAGGTCCCACATGTCAGGTCTCAATTTAGGAAGATACATATAATTTGATTCGAACATAGCCAATAATGCATAATAATTCATACAACAGCCAAACTACTTTACAAAGTACAAATCTGGCATTCAGATTCAAAAATACAACTAAATATACACATAACTAGCGCCAGTGAGCTAGAACACATTTCTGGGTGAGGGTTTTCCTCGGGATTCTACTTCCTGGAGCACTTGTACACCCAACTTTTGAAGAATCAAGGACAACAACTGCAAAATAATAAAGAACAAAGTTAGGAACATAATGAAACCGTGCATATAACATTCTCATAACAATGAAAAAATGTTGTAGAATAACAGCGAAAACTGAAATATATTATGCAAAGGATGAACAACTAAGACAAAGTTATTCAGATTTACCCAACAAATGCAAACCAACAGAAACTCACTATCAAGTTAAGGTGAAAAAACTGGCACAAACTAAAAGTTCATATCATACGCGTTAAGGACCAGATCAGCTCAAACATACAAGCACGCTATAACATATACAATGTCGCTCTCTTGAATGTGTGTGTGACATGATACATGGATCTAGCATTAGGCCATCAAGCATCAGGACCATATCTTTTCAACAAGGTAAATACCTGACTTCATGTCAAACTGATGGATGGTGCCATAGCTGAACATCTCATCCATGTCAACGTTGACGCGCTCCTGCCAGCATCGGTGAGGAAGACCTAGACAGAGAGGATCTATAATACTATTAGTAGCAAAGTCCCAGCGCACAGCCTTGTTCATGTGATTACTAACCAAGTGATTACTAACCATACCTTCTTAGGATTAAGCAAGTAGTCTGATTGATAGGCGTGCCTGCTCGTTGGGAGACCCCAAGAGGAAGGTTTGATGTAGTCTAGCAGCAAGTTTTTCATCAGTATGAAACCAAGGTTTATCGAACCAGTAGGAGCAACAATTCTTCAGAAGGTTGTTGGCGGCTCGCACGGCGCAATACGATCACCAACGTGGACCTGCACACAACACAATCACAATACTTTGCCCCAACGAAACAGTGAGGTTGTCAATCTCACCGGCTTGCTGAAAACAAAGGAATAAACATCTCGTGTGGAAAATGAGTATTAAAATGCAGAGAATGAAAAAGGAACAGTTTGCAGTTTGTGGTTTAATCAATGTAAAAGAATTTGACCGGGGTCCACAGTTTACTAGTGGTGTCTCTCCATCAAAGATAACTAACATGCTAGGTAAACAAATTACAGCTGGGCAATCGACAAATAGTGAGCGCATGACAATGCAAATACATGGCATGATGATTACTATGGTATTTAATTGGGCATTACGACAAGATACATAGACCGTTATCCAACAGCATCTATGACTAATAATCCACCGCCGGGTTGTCATCCGAGTCCCCCGTTGGTATTAAGTTGCAAGCAACGGATAATTTCATTAAGTAAAGCGCGTAATGTAAACAAACACATATGCCCGTGGACATAGCATCGTTGGGTTTCCCCTAGTGGCAACAGCACATCCACAACCTTAGAACTTTTTGTCACTGTCCCAGATTAAACGGAGGCGTGAACCCACTATCTAGCATAAATAGTCCCTCTTGGAGTTACAAGCATCTACTTGGCCAAAGCATCCACTAGCAACGGAGAGCATGCAAGATCATAAATAACTTAGGCCATAGATTGATAATCAACTTGACATAGTATTCAATATTCATCGGATCCCAGCAAACACAACATGTAGCATTACAATAATATGATCATGATCATGTAGGGCAGCTCACAAGATCTAAACATGATGGCACAAATAGGAGAGACAATCATCTAGCTACTGCTATGGACCCGTAGTCCAAGGATGAACTACTCACGCATCACCTCGGAGGCAGGCATGGCGATGTAGAAACCTCCGGTGACGATTCCCCTCTCCGGCAGGGTGCCGGGAAGAGGTTCTGAACCCTCCCGAGCTAGGGTTGACGGCGGCGGCGTCTCTGGAACTTTTCGTGGATTTTGACTCCGGCTCCTCGGGTTATTTTCACGGGAGGAATAAATAGGCGAAAGGGCGGCGGCTGGAGAGCCCCGAGGGGCCCACACCATACTAGGGCACGCCAGGGGGGGAGACCACGCCCTAGTGGCGTGTGGCTCCCTGGTGCATCTCCTCCGTTGCTTCTTTGCTCCATCTGGTGTCTTCTGGTAAAATAGGGACTCCCATGTAGTTTCGTCCAATTCCGAGAATATTTCTAGACTAGCTTTTCTGGAATACAAAAACAGCAGAAAACAGGAACTGGCACTTTGGCATCTTGTTAATAGGTTAGTCCCAGAAAATGTATAAAAGTGACATAAAGTGGATGCAAAACATGTAGCAATAGGTATAAAACAAGCATGGAACATCAAAAATTATAGATACGTTTGAGACGTATCATAGTCATAAAGAGTGCTCTCCCAGTGCACAGCCTTGTTCATGTTAGCGACAGAGCAGGAGTAACCAGCAGTGGTACACGACTGCCTCCCAATCAGACCATGCAAGTTCGAACCTGCAAAGAACAAAGAACTCTCATTGCTGCTTGATTTTCTGACAACAAAGGGCTCATTAATTAGAACATAGCATCTCTAGCTGTTGTGGTGGGAACACGCAGATGCCTAGGGGTAGGCTTAGTATGGGGCCGAACGTACGCTTGAGGATTCGGGGAGGGATTGCGCGATGGAGTCGCACACGAAGAACACTGCAAACACAAAGATCTACCCTGCTTCGGGGCCCTCGTGAGGAGGTAAAACCCCTACTGCAGCATCTATCCTACTTTGGTGTATTTCCCTCTGTATATGCAGTGTGTACAAATGCTCCTCGAGCTGTATACCTCTAAGTGCCTCTAAGTATGCCTCTAATCACTGCTAATTAAGCTGCTAATCTCCAGAGAGGAGAGCTCCCGCGGGGGGAAAATGAGCTCCCATGAGTGTGAGGCCTGCTCATCCCATCCCCCTGGTGCCTTTATATAGAGGAGACCCAGGGGACAAGAAGGGGACAAGGAGACAAAGGTTACTATGCACGGGTCCCACTTGTACTCTAGTCACATCAGGAGCACTGTAGCTGCGTCATGGAGGTGTACTCTAGTCACATCAGGAGCACTGTAGCCATGCCTGTGTGTCATCCTCTTGTCCACTAGCGTCTGTCTTCCGGATCTTCGGGACCATGGCAGAGGTATCTTGGGACAGCGCTCCGGGTTAGCCAGGTAACCTCGGTCGAAGGACTTCTTGGTCGATGAAGGAGAGCTCGGCCTCGCTGGTGAATCTCGCTCCAGCTCGACATACGGAGGCGGCCCAGGACTGAGGCATCTGCTTGCGGGTTGATTTCGGCTTAGCCCGAGAACAAGGAGGCCCAGGGTAGTTCGTCCGAGGTGAACGAACTGGGCCTGCCCAGCCTCTGCTCGCTGGAGGAACTAGCATGGCGCGCTAGGTAACGAGCCCAAGCCGAGGTAAGCAGATGGTTCGGCCCGTCTAGGAGAAACTGGCCTGCCGAGCTTGGGAGCATTCCGGCCCATCCCAGCCGTGAGGGAATACTTTGGCCCGTCCGAGCTGAACAGACCTCGGTCCGCTCCGAACTCTGGAGGAGGCCGGCCTGCTGAGCTGCAGTCGGCCCAACCGAGGCTAGGAGGCCTCAGCCAGCCGGGATAGGGGAGCTCAGCCCAATTGAGCCTCGGCACTGCGGCCCGAACCGAGGTACACCAGGCGTTGGCCCATGGCGCTATCTCGACCCAGCTGTGGCCCTTGGCGCTAGCTCGCTCCGAGCTTGGAAGATAGATCGGCCTGCTCTGAGGCACACCATGGCGGCTCACTGTGGGGAGCTGATTCACTACGAGGTAAATGAACTTCGGCTCAATATCGAATATGCCGGCCAGGACAGCTCCAATGCCGGCCCAGATCGCCTTTTCTCCCTTCTCCTCTATTTCCCCTTAATCTTTTAGTTGTCTCTCTCTTCTATTAACTCCGTAGAACCAACACCTTTGGGGTACCCGGGGTTACATCCCCGACACTAGCTCTTTTATTGTTTGCATATTACACAAGTAGTTGTCCATTGGGGACTAAACAGAAAGAAAATAACCAAATCATGTTCTGTCACAATGTTTACAATCAAGAACAGAAATTATTCACTTTTAAATACTGCATTTGAGCTATAAGACAACCAACTCATGTTCTCTCCCACTACAAAACAACTATGCTGAAACACAACGCTAGAATCTAGGTTAGGATCACAGCAGCTCATCCAATTACTAGCTCAAAAATATGTACGCCAAACCTCAGCTGTTCCTCCACATTCCCTAAAGTTGATTGCTAGCCATCAAGCTGTTGAGCAAGTAAACTTACAAGCTAAAGTACCCAGGGCGGCATCGTGGGAGTAGGGCACATGGGTCGATGTTACTGCCAGTGCGTTCCGGAAGTAGCCCTCGATGGACACGCGATTCACAAGCGTCACCATCTCCTGGACAAGCCGCGCCCTCTTGACGCCGCTCCAACCACCGTGCAGGGCTCCACCTGCAGAGAGATAGAGAGATCGTGAGAGAGACACCTAGAAATTGTGGTTCTGTATGGAGGGAGAAGGGAAATAGGTAGATGCGGGCAGATCCGGTGACCCCTGGGACAGATTCATCGACCCCGATGTCACATCAAGTGGCACCGTCCATCACGTCGGCGAGCCCGACGATCCCGGTCTCCACGACGATAAGGGAAGCATGGTGTGGAGAGCTCTACTGGTGGGGATGGGGGGAGACGACCCCGGCGCATCCCACGAGAACCCTAGGCGCAACTCCGTGCCGCCGCCGCTTCACCTGGTGACGGCGTAGTAGATGCCGACGGCGAGGATGACCTCCAAGCGAGCAGGGGAGGCAGCGAGTCGTTGTCGAAGGGGAGCGCCACCGCCGCCGCCTCGTCGCCGGGCCCCGCCTCGTCGCTGTCGAAGACGAGGCTGATGCTGGTGTGGTTGATCTGACGCGTGAGGGCACAGAGCTAGGGGAGGAGGTGGTGGCGGTGGAGGGCACCTGCGTTGGGCGGAGGTCACGGTGGTGGCGATCTGGATCGAGGTAGGAGGCGCGAGGTGGCGATCTGGATCGAGATGGGAGGCAGAGGAGGTGGTAGGTGGTAGGAGGATAGGAGGTGGGCGTGAGTGCGTGGCAGCTGCGTTCAAAATATCTGGATCCTCTCGCGTCTCTCCTCTCACGTTTCAGATAGGGTATAGACGGTCTGGATTGTTCTGTCGGTTGTCGTGTGGACGGTCTGATCGACGATCCGTGGGTGCCTGCTTTCTGGCATCTGATTGGCTCCACGTTGTTTTCATTTTCTTAGTTTAAATAATAGAGTTTTTATTAAGTAACTACCACAATTTTGTCGTAAACTGGCACAAGTCCATCTTTCAAGCATATTAGACCATATTTTATGTACGAATAATCAAATGGTTGGGTTTCAACGTTTTGACAGTATTTTGACCTCGTTTGACCGTATTTTTAAACCGGCATACAAAATTAAAAAAAATCAAATAAATGGAAAACCTTCGCGTGGTGTCATTATATGTGCCCTAGTATCCATCAAAAATCATAAAAATGGAATACGGAAATTTTCTTAAGAAAGTGTTCTCAGAAATGAGATATCATCTATGAAGATTAATGGCTTTAGGGCCAAATGACGAGTGTTATGTCCACATTCATGGTATAGTTTGCTTAAATATGGCCGTATTGGGCACAAATGTGCATCTTGGAACCGTGAACAATGTTGCCGAAGAAACTTTTCAATTTCCTTTCACAGAATAATCATTTTTCTACTTCCGAATGCGAAAAATGGGTAATTTTGTGAAGCAACTACCAAAAATATGTCATAAAATATGAGCGCCACATTATTTGAAAATACTAGACCACATTGTTTTTACAAATAACCAAATAGTTGTGTGTCAAACAGTTTCCATCTACCTCTCATAAAAAAGACAAATTCATGCCGATTCAGCTGGAACGGGGTCGAATTTGAACTACAGGCGCCTCGTAGTTTTCTCATGATTTATTGCAAAAATCATATTTAGGTACACAAGTAGCTATTTCATCAGAGATACAACAAAAGTTTCACAAGATTTAACCCTAGCTACGAACGGTCATGTCCCCCGAGTTGACCGTATATTGAAACTGGCATACGAAATTCAAAAAAAATCAAATAAATGGAAACCCTTCGCGTGGTGTCATTATATGTGTCCTAGTATCCATCAAAAATCATAAACTTGGAATACGGCAATTTTCTTAAGAAAGTGTTCTCAGAAATGAGGTATCATCTATGAAGATTAATGGCTTTAGGTCCGAATGACGAATGTTATGTCCACATTCATGACATAGTTTGTCGAAATGTGCCCGAATTTGGCACATGTGTGCATTGTGGCATGGCAAACAATGTTGCCGACCAGTGATTTCGACATGTTTCACAAAAAATCCACTTTTCATTTTTTAAGTGCTAATAGCCCGACTTTTTGTGAAGCGGCTACCGAGAGTGTCGTCCAAAATGGAACCGATACAATTGGTTAACATAGTAGACATAATTTTACGTAGAATCACCAAATAGTATTCATTTCTGAGGTCTCTACCATTTTTCGGTCAATTAAACGGTTTCCTGCCAATTCAGCTGGAAATGGCTAAAATTTGAACTGCAAGTGCTATATATCTTGCCTGTTATTTTTCAGGAATTTCATTTCTAGGTTCACAACTAGCAATTTCATCAGAGATACACAAAAATATTTGCATGATTCAATCACTACACACGAACGATCACGACCGAGGCTTCGACTAGATTTTCAAACAAGCATACAAAATTAAAAAAAAAACAAAATAATGGAAAACCTTTGTATGATTTTCTATTGTTTAACTGGTTTTGGGATTTTTCTATAATAGAAAACCTTTTTTGAGAGAGATATATAACAGAAAACGAGTTTTTTTTGAGAATTTATAATAGAAAACGTGTTATTCTCCTATTTTGGGTCATGGGCCGAATACATGTGGGTGTAGAGCATGAGGGTGTCCCGCCAATTATTCTAGGGCCAAGGTCCACTCGCCACACTGAAATCTGTGAAAGGGAAAAAAAAGGTGGTCTTGTCCCGTGAGGCTCAAGGTGGCAACGTGGACGGGGATGACCGGGGATGACTTCACCATCCCCGCCCCGATACCCGTCAATCCCCATACCCGTGAGCCCCATGAAGCTTCGCGGGGACAATACGGCCCCCATCCCCGTCAATAGCGGGTACCCGGTATCCGTCGGGTATCCATGGGGATCTTAATATATACTTGGAGAGGTGAGATTAGAGAGGATATGGTTGCTGGAAGAGGTGGAGAAAAATAATTGTGTAGAATCTATAGGTTTTAACCTATATATTGTGCATATCTAGTACACGTGGCACAATTATCGGGTATCCATGGAGTCCCCATGGGGGTGATTTTATCCCCATCCCCACCCCGCGAGACTAACGGGTATCCGCCAGACAATACCCACGGGGAGAATTTGTCCCCCATCCCCGCTCCATGATGGGTAAATCTCCATGGGTACCCGTCCCCACGGGGAATATTGCCATCTTGACGTGAGGCCCAAGCCCACTCGGTGGCTTTACTTAAATATGCATGTTGCGCTCGTATTTCACACAGAATGTGATGGCATGGTGGTTACGGTTTGGCGTGGGAATTGTTCAGGTCGCGGGTTCGACTCTGGTTGTCCCTATTTTGCTGAATTATTCACAAATATCAGTGTGGCCCTCGTGTCTGTTTGTTGGGACCCACGTAAGTGTGGTGGGATGTTTAAATTTCAAAAACCAAATGTCATAAGTGGATGTTTAAATTTCATCATGGCATAATTTTAAAACCCTGAATCTCTTTTATCTTGCATTTGAATTGAAAAGAATAATCTCAATGTTTTATTTCGAATTCTTCTAAACCCTATATAAAGCAATATATAAAGCTAAGAATTATTTTGTATTTTATTTTGAATAAAAACAGTCCCTAATAGTCTATTGTGATAGATGAAATCTTTACATAATTTAGAAAATTTATTTGGTTGGAATTGAAGTTCAAAATCAAAAGTTATACATAAATACAATAAAAAAATAAAAAGAAAAGAAAAAAAAAGAACCGACTGAGCAGGCCAGCCCAGCACCGCTGCTGAACCAGGCCGACCGGTCCCTTTCCCTCACCGCACCGGCAAGAAAAAAAAATAGATGGCCTCGCACACCAAGGCCCAGCCCAGCAAGAGAATGTATGTACAAATAAAACCAGTGTCGCATGTATGACACGAATGTTGTGTTGGTCTAGTGGTAACGCTCTCGTCCTAGTAGGACGAGTTTGCTGGTTCGAGTCCCGAACTCTGCATTTTTGTTCCATTATTATTCAATCCGTCTTGTGGTTAGCAAGTCCTGATGCATGGGTCCCATATGTCAGCCTGACGGGTCCCACTAATCAGAGAGGCGGGTCCCATGTGTCAAATGTGGGTCCCACATGGCGGTTCCCACTACTCAGACTGGCGGGTCCCGCATGTCATGTGAAGTGGGGGCGGGCCCCACTTGTCATGCCGGGTGGGATCCGGACCCACATGTCATGTGGGCGTGGTGGGTCCCGCATGTCATGCGAGGCGGGGTGGGTCCCACTTGTCAGGTGGGGCCGGGCGGGTCCCACTTGTTATATTTGCGGGTCCCACTTGACAGATTTGTCAACAGTCAACACCTCCTGTCAACAGGTCCCACATGTCAGTGTGGTGACACGTAAGCACAAATGACACATATGCGGTGACATGTAGGCGCGATGAAGTGACATGTAGGCGAGACCGCTGAGGTGTCAGTCCAGTCATACCAACACATCCTGGTAATGGCTCCCACCTGTCAGCGAGTTCACCATGACTGAATATGGACACGTAAGCGACATATGGCTGCCACGTGGGCATGATTGATGAGGTGGCTGTCCAATCGTTCCTCATGACCAATCAGAATGGTCGCAAATAAGGTCATACGCAACTGTTGTCTACATTATGACCAATTTGTGTAAATAAATTATGACTTTTTTTGACCAAATTGGTCATTAATTTTTTGGATTAGGACCCTACAAAGCAGCTCATGACCAAGTGGGTTAAAATGGTCATAGATCTATGACCAATATTTTGAAAGTCACTATCAAAATGTCACTAGTTGACATATTTCTTGTAGTGTAAAATTCTAATTTGTGCTTACCCATATCAATGCTATGTTTATTGCATGAAAGGGAAAATTGGATGCATTGGGAGGTAGATTGACATAATTGAGGGAGTATTTATCAACCATGGGGCCGGTTGTTTCTATTGAGTTCTACATAACCGGCAAGACCTAACATATATGGTATATTTGGTCAACATGCTAAGGACTCATTGAATGCTTAGTTCAAACACGCAACTTGCTATGCATCAATATATTGAAATATGCCGAATAACATGTGTACATTCCAAATCTCTAATAGCTGGTTGATCATGACGTAGGGGCATGCGAAAGTAGGGTCGCCAATGTATTACTAATCCCCAAGTTGCTTTTGTAGTAGTGTTTTTTTTATTTTGAGGATACCAACAAAGCAAATTATTCCCACGAAATAATAACAAAGCGAATTGGATGAAAAAAATTATAGGGACACTTGATTTTGCTACATACCCTTTTGTTTTTTTGACGAAACCTCGTCAAAGGGCGTGGATCTCCCGCATTGTATTATAGAAGAAAATAATTGATACACTTAATAAGGGGAACCGGACAACCATACGCACGGCCGACGCGCGACAACACAACAGCAACAAGAATATACAGCAACACCACCTCCAACCTCACACGAGCTCCTCCCTGCCAAGCATCTAGCCAAACGGCGAAGACACCAAACACCTCGGAACCCATGACATAGCCACCGAAACCCACCACTACCGCAGGACCGCTCCGACGACTTCACACCTCAAAAGCCTAGGAGGAAAGGCAGGTCAAGAGATGAGCAAGCCTCGGCAAGTGAGAGGCACTAGACCGGAACTGAGTGAAGGATTGACCCCGACAAAGATACGAAGATGGTACATTGCGCCCTCTGGAACCCATGTCCCATGCGGAGTCAAACATCGTCCCACTATGTCATATCGGCAGCCCGGGCCACTGAACATCAAGGCAGCACCTACAGGAAGGACAATGATGTGAAGGCGTCGCTGCTGCCCGGACCAGCGAGCTAGTACTAGGGTTTCCCCTGACATTCAGGTTGTGTGGAAACATGGGCTGCATTGACACCCTCCGGCGAGGGGTGTCGCCGCGCCAACGCCGGACATACTGGTAAGGATTTCTCCCGCACTTCTGACGCCACACACACACCAAAATATCTGTGGCAAGAGCCGCCGGGATGGAGAGCATGCACACACGCAGCCAAACGCGCGACCAGCGCCACGTCACTTCCGAGCTGCAGCCGTGCTCCACTGCCACGGCCTGCAAAGCCCAGATCAAGCCTGGAGGGCCCCGTGTGGCTGCCGCCAGGCCTAGGCCCAGATCGGGCCTGAAAGCTCGTGGCGCTTCTGCTGCCGCCGCCAGGCCACGCCTCAGCAGCATGCCCTCCTCTGCCGCGGAGCCCCTTCCATCCCCACTCCACCACCTGCGACCCACGGCCAGATGTAGGGATGAAAACGGTAAGGAATCTTTCCGACTTTTCCGTGGAAAAACGGAAACGGAATGGAAATACGGAAACGGAACCGGAACAGCGTATTCCGGCGGAACGGCGGCGGAAACGGAAATTCCGTTTCCGGTAATACAGAACTTTCCTTTTTTGTTACGTGGTAAATTCCAAATCTAATAAGCACAGAAATTCTAGTGAGAAAATTTAAAAAACTGAAAAGAATCTCAAACTACCACGTTTAGGACCTATGTATTCGCATATCATCTCTCCCTCATGTTGTTCACAATTCTCTATTTCAGTGTTCTACTATGGATAAGGACGATAATATATATTTTAATGTTGCATAGTACATTATATAATCGGGATATCGCCTTATAATTTTATTTCATCTTAGAAAATTGAAAAGTTTGTTAATTTTCTTGGCTTTTCCTTTATTATTTATGGCGTCTCTCGGTTCCGGTAAATATCCGCTTTATGTTCCGTCTCCGCACTATATTCGGTTTGTATCTGTTTCCGACAATATTTGTTTTCGTATTTGTTTCTGGGTTTCTGTATTTGTTTCCGCTTCCGCAAAAAATTATGAAAACAAATGTGGCACCACTCAGTTTCGTCCGTATCCGCTCCGTTTTCATCCCTAGCCAGATGCATGTCCGCGCGAGCTATAGCTAGTATTGGAGAGCTACCCGGGAGGCAGGGGAAAAATGCTACATACCCTTTTTTTGTGCACAGAAAAAAACGACAGTACTAAACTCATGCGGAAATATATTTACTGAGATGAAGTAACTTGAACAAACATGACGTGTAGTCAGCCTAACCTAACCAGATAGGCCAACGACACTAGCTAACCAGTCATTGCGGTCATATGTTCGTACGGTTTCAACAAATATGATCTTCTATACTAGCTATATATAGTCCCATATCATCAGATTTTATTATATAAAACTATCTCACTTTGTAGGTCACTCAAAGTTGGATGAATCGATTAAAGGGTGACACACAGGTGGAACAAGTAAGAGTGTGCACTAAGATTGGGATAGAGTGCATGGAATCAGACCCAAGGAAAAGACCAGTTGCACGTCATATCATCGATATGCTTGATAAAACAACAAGTGCTGCTGAAACTGGCACGAGCAGTTCATTAGTTGAACTACAGGTAAATTTAGTGAAGGAACAATCTGATCAAGAATGTATTGGAGAGCTTGCTTGGAGCCTCAAGCTGGTGGATATCAACGAACAGCCTGAAACTGAAGATGTCGCAGAACGTCTTGGGAATGATCCCCAGGAAGGTGAAGAAAACACAGGTCATGTGTCACCATGGGAATCGCAAGATAAAGATAAAAATGCAAACCGTAAAGGAACAAGCATTCCAAGATCTAGCTCTAAGGTGTTGGACAAGTAGAGCATTTTTAGCATCTTTAGAAAAGATACAGCTGGTAGTAAATTAAGGGGTCTGAAGATTTACACAAAGGGGGAAATGAAAAAAATCACAAGAAATTATTCAACGTTGATTGGTAAAGAATACTTAGGTAATGTTTACAAAGGAAGTCTTCCTGACTTTATCATTGTGGCTGTCAGGACCTATAATTTGGTCGACAGAGATACAGAAGAAAAGTTTCTCAATGTGCTGGAGATCCAAACACAGACGAACCACACGAACATTCTCAAGCTCATAGGATGCTGCTATGGGTATGCTGCTACTGTTTATAAATTTATGCCCAATGGTGACCTCCGCCAACACCTGGACAACAAGGAAAAAGTACTGTCTTGGGAAAACAGGTATAACTACTTTTTTTTTCTTTTTTTTTCACTCCTATGTTTTGGAGAAAATCTCTGAAACAGTGTAATATGACATTATATGTAAAAATATTGCAGGTACAATATAGTTAAGGGCTTATGTTCTGCTCTTCAATACCTCCACCACGACTGCCCCAAATACATCTTGCACAGAGATATCAAACCAAGCAACATACTCCTGGATGAAAACTTCAACGCCAAGCTCAGCGACTTCAGGCTATCCAGGGTCGGCCCGGAGAGTGGCATACCAATAAGGGCGCGGGCCGTTGGGACCCGTCTCTACATGGATCCGCTGTGCATGATACATGGAGAAGTCACCTACCATCGCAGCTCGGACGTCTACAGCTTTGGGATAGTCTTGCTAGAGATAGCGCATGGAGAATATGCCCCGGACGAAGTCCGGAAGCTGCACACAGATCGACCAGGATCATTCGTGGAAGATATTGCTGACAAGAAGCTAGCTGGCAAGTTTGACAAGGCGCAGATTGAGCGCGTAATTGTCCTGGGACTTCGATGTGCTAACCCACTTTTTTTTTTTTTGACGGGATGTGCTAACCCACTTGATGAGAAGCAACGACCCTCGATGGTTGGTGCAATGCAATTTCTGGACAAAGGCGGAGAGTTGCGCCCTGCCATGACCCATGAAGTTGAACCCCACCCTGCTGCTGCCCCTGCTCCCCCTCAGCAACCTGGATCTTCTCAACAAGCTAGATAGCTATGCCTAGCTGTCCTCTGCAACCTGGATTTTCTAGACACTTGTCGTCGTCCCACATCTTCCGGACTTTGTACCCTGGCTTAGCTCAATCCTAGCTGGTCTTTAGTTTGTTTCCCGTTTCTCGCTATAGAATTTCTGCACTAGCCATCTAGACCAAAAGTCCGAACTGATGGAAAGGGGCTAGACAATATATTTATATTCAACACTCCCCTCACGTCTAGGCTATTTTAGTCCTTATCGTGGGCTAGAAGTGGGCCGCAGAATCTTTTTTTTTCCTTTTTTTTTATCCGCGTGAGCGGGGTCTCGAACTCGAGACCTCTTGGCTCTGATACCATATAGAATTTCTGCACTAGCTATCTAGACCAAAAGTCCGAACTGATGGAAAGGGGCTAGCCAATATATTTATATTCAACACCCGCTGTAAATGGTACATTGGTATTTGTTTCTTTCCTTTTCCTGTTGTCAATGGAACTGGTAATTTCCGCTGTTGTTTAATGAAAAACAAATCGTCTCCATGAGGATATGTGATAATGGTTTGCTAATTTAAGTTAGTGCTCGGTCAACTAGATAGCCATCCCAGGTTGTTGTTACTATCGCATGCGGAGAGTCGTGCGATTTTTTTCCTTTCCTGTTATTTTGCATGGGCTACTAAATACTAAGTACTAACACATGTGAGCCGGCCCAGCAAAACGAAAGAACAATTACTGCTTTTCGCTAGACAATAAATTTTGGCCAGTGCTACGCGTCAGTCGGCTGTAGGCAGGCGTTCCTACAGCCGCCTCCCGCACCGTCTGATTAGAATCATGCGTGGATCGTTTCGCCTGACAGTCTATACTTTCCTCGCGTGGGTGGAACCTACCGGGCGTTGCGTCACGTCAACTCTTCACGCGTACGGAGACTGCTGCGCACTGCCTTGCTCTCGTGAGCTGATTCTATGCATGCATCATGAATCAGGCTAGGTGCACACGGAGGTTCTGTCCTCTCTTTGCTCATGCTAGGTGCACACGGAGGTCCTGCTCTCTCTCTTTCCTCACATGGGTGGAGCACATATGTACCACTGCTGCAGAAATACTCACAAGAAAAATCAAAAACTACCGAAGCAAAATAATTGTATAACTGTTAGATATTTTGTGTACTTCTACAACAGCCAACAAAAGCACATATGTAGCAATGTAGCAAAACATGAGAACAAATACCGAAAATGATTGAAATTAGCAGTTTCACGTATGTAGCATAATTTATGTACTTGTACAACAAAATAAAAGAAGGTATGTAGCAATGTAGCAAAAGCTGAGAACAAATACCGAAAATGATTAAAACCAATTGTTTCACGTATGTAGCATAATTTATGGACTTATACAACAAAATAAAAATATATATGTAGCAAAAGGTGAGAACAAATACTGAAAATGATTGAAACCAAATAGTTTTACTTATGTAGCATAATTTACTTGTACAACAAAAGAAAAGCAGATATGTAGCAATGTAGCATAAAAGTCACAATAAAAGGTTGTCATAACCATTGCAACATTTTGCGCATGGATACACAACAAATACAACATGGGAATGTAGTATTTTTAATGCACCTATGCAACATCGGAAAACAAACAATGTACCGAACGACAAGTACCTTGCAACATCTCGTGTGTGCTTTCACAATATATCTCGTATGTCTTCCATGTCGGCTCCGGACTCCTCGATACGCACTGTTAGCCACAAAACCGGCTCGCCTTGGACTCCCCGTGCCCGCTCTCATTGTGCCATTGTCTCCATTGGGATTGTCATAGTCGCATACGTCATAGGGATCCGGCGGCGTCGTGCGTCTAGTATTGGAAGGCCCCATCTTCAGTCGCATAGGTCGAAGCGGTCACCAGAATATCTGGACGACGACATGGAGAGCCTGCTAACGTCGCAACGAGCGGGAAAAGGCTAAACGAACTATCATTCATCCAACATGATACATGTAGTCGTGCATGCATACAAGCGTACATGGGGCAATAGGGCATGTGCATTTAGCTATTTACTAGCAAGCATGCTACTCCTACTAGCTAAAAGGCATGCATGCGAGGTTGCGCGATCAAAAGCTGAGTGCATGTGTGAAGTGTGGCAGTGAACATGTACATGCATGCTAGGTTGTCAGGTGGCCTGAGCAGGAGCGGCGCGGTCCGCGGTATGAATCCACAGCGAAGGATGCGGGACAGGGCACTGTGCCTAGCAGGTAGATGGCCCCCCGCGCTGACGACGAGGGACGTTGCGCGCGAGGCGCCGAACCGACTGTAGCTACAGTCGGATGATGAACAGCGTTTTCCATAAATTTTGCAACGAGATACTCCGAACTATTGGAATTACTACTTGCGATATCCCAACTCTCGACTTTGGGTCAGATGAGATTATGGTTATCCTCACCATTGACGTTCAAGCACATGGGGATACTCTGCTATCACAGGCTAGAAAATCATATGGAGAACCAACCAAAGAAACAGACGAAGCTATCGACTTAGGACATGCTGCTGCTCTCATTTATCTACAGAATGCGGAGATAGTGTTTTGTTGACCATGTAATCATACTCGTAATTTATACCTGACTCTTTACCTTTATTGACTCCCAATGTTCAGCGTTGTGTTGAATCATTTCAATAGATCACATTTAGAATCAGTTTTCCTGTTTGCAAAAGAACTCATAGAAGAAGCATCAAGTAAATCCTTATAATGACGTGAAAGTCTTGGATAAAAATTAGTATAAATATCTTCTTGGCAAGCCTATGGTTGGGACATTTGAGTATTAATGCTTTCAGTGTTCCCCAAGCTTGTGCGATGCTTTCTCCGTCATGAGGCCAAAAAATATAGATATAATTTCTATCTGGATGAATTTCATTAAGAGGATAAAAGTTAGATCGCAAAAGTGAGACTCAAGTTTTTTCAAATCAAATCGATGAGGATCATCCATTACCCTATACCACTCCTATGCTTTGTCTTTCAGTGACAATGAAAATAATTACCTCATGATCTCTTCTCTTGAAACCCCTGCAATCTTAAACAATTCACGAAGTTCTATAAGTTTCAGCAAATGAACATTTGGATGGGTTGTTCCATCCCCTACATAATGGTTATTCATAACACGATCAGTAATTATCATAGGTATTTTAAACGGAATACCTTCAGCAGGTGGAGGGCCCTTCTCCACCAGAAGAGCCGCAGAGGGGTTACCCTCAAACAACAAATCAAACAAAGCTAGCTCCATAATAAAGTAAAGTAACAAACAGAAAGAGAGCTAGGCGGGGTCACTTAGATGCAGACTAACCCATTTCAACGTGAAGCATGGGCTTGTGATCCTAAATCTAGTGATGATAACTAATGCTAAAATTTATGCTGGGGTAAAAAAAAATCAGATATTCAGTCTATAGTCTAGACTAACGGTGATTAGTATTGAAGTATTATTTGAACACGATATTTTCTTTTGCAGGGAACCTGCGTGAGTACAGTACTCTTCTGTGTATAGAACCGTTTTCTCATACATTGTATATAATTCCTTAATTTGTTTTCATAAAACACTTACATACACATCGCCGGGTAATGTGTAGAAAAGTTAACTAATCTCGGTTCCCCGCCCCCGGATTGATTAGTACTCCTCCAGTAGGCAACTTATTGGCTGGTTTGTCTCATATTCCTAATTAACTACCACTTGTAGGCATCTTTGTGTGTCACACACACCTTGCTACCACTACAACAAAAGAGTCATGTGGAGACGCTCTCTGTGGGACGTTTTTATTTTCGTCTCTACATTCGTAGCCGAGCTGTGTGTTGAGATGTTTATTGAGACGCAACAGAGATCGTCCTAAATTACATGCTTTTACACATAAAAAAAAAACCCTACCCTAAGTCCTCACGAAGCCGTCACAGAATACAGATACATGTTTACCTTTTCTTCCTCACCTCGTGGAAAACCTGGGCCGCCGCCACAGCACCACCTGATCCGATCTGTTGATCAACGTTAAGGTCGATCGTGAGTTCCTTGCCGATTTCCCTTCCATTGCAGTGGTCGACTCACTGAATTGTTCTTTACCGCAGGATTCAATCAACTGCTCCTTGCGATCTCAACTGCTCCTTGCGATCTCAACTGCTCCTTGCGATCTTGACCTTTGCCCTCTTTATCCTCTCTGAAAGTAGGCAACCCTCTTCCGCAATTCCCCTGTAAGATCTTTGGAACCTTTCTTTGTATTGTGCAGATTAATGTTCGTCCTTGTATTAGCCAGCTGGTAATGGATATTCTTGTAGATTTTGCACAAAAGATAATAAACGAGGCAACACATGGAGGTGGTATTCACAACGGAGGGCACCAATTGCAACGACATGCATAAAGTAAGTTTTATTTTTTAATATTATATAAATGCATCTAGCTTCAAATTATGTACTGTGAGTCTGTGACTGGTGTTTTGGATTTCTGAACAAACAGGATCAGGTTTTGTTGGACTCATGTAGTACATATGTGTATATATCTCCTATCGGACTGGAACTTTAGGATAGTTTTTCTGCTGCACACGGTAATTACTCTCAGATCACACGCATATTAAGTTCTTGTCAAATTGTTACTATGCTTACAGATTGATTCTTCCTCGTGTAGCTGTCCCTCCACAGGATATTTCCCACGAAGATTTTTCAAGCACCATAGTACGCATACAGAGCAAAGAGAGTCCGCACAAGCAGTGAACCGGATAGCAGATGATCTAGAGTTCTAATTGAGTAAATCTCATTAGTTAGGAGATGCAGAATTATGTGTATTGTGTTATGTCGTGTATGCAAATATTTGTAAGGATGTATGTTTGACTTGTAAAGTGCAGATGGCATCAAATGATATATTATATATTTTTGCTGCATTGCACTGTGATTTTGTA
Organism: Poa pratensis; assembly: GCA_947311845.1. Lineage (NCBI taxonomy): Eukaryota > Viridiplantae > Streptophyta > Magnoliopsida > Poales > Poaceae > Poa > Poa pratensis. The sequence continues at coordinate 33,545,665 of CAMZMU010000090.1, forward strand.
ATGTTTTTTAGGAGTGGAATTTTACTTTAGTGCGCTGGTGTACAAGTGGATTGCAAATTTTTGAAGAATACATTAAAATTTATATGAGAAAATAATCTACATCCAAGGACGCAATAAAGCGACAAAATGGTGGCATAGACGATATATTGAGCATCTACAAAGCGCCTCTTTTAACCTAAACACGCTGTTGAAGACGTCTCATTTTACTTTTGAGACGCTATCAATGCGTCCTTATGGTACTTGAGACGGTGGAGGGGAAGACGTTCCTACGACGCTTTATAATAGCGTCTTTACAGCTACATAGAGATGAAATTTAGCGTCTGTAGCCAAAGATTTGACGTCCCTACATGACTTTTGTGTTGTAGTGTACTAATGCCACTCCCCACAAAGAAATACAGTGCAACCAACTAGGCGTTGACGGGAACTATTCCAAAGCAAGGAGAGCCACTCAGATCTGAGGGCCATTGTAATCAGCTAATCTCATGTGTGTTGGACTAGCTTGACGCTCCTCAGATCTGGATCGATCGATTCCTTAGCTTGCCTTGGAGTCGATCTCGCCGGAAGAGGTATGTATGTACTTAGTTTCAAGTTTATTATCAAATTAGGTTTTTATCAGTCTTATTTTGTTCGGGAGGGAAACAAGTGCGTTTTCTTGCGGTTGTTACCTTTGTTAGCTAGCGGCTTGTGGCATTGCTTTGATGTCCTGCTCGATAGAGTATCTTCGTCTAGTGAGACCGCCGCGAAGCCTGTAAAGCTAGAGCTTGAAACCTGTAGAGCTTCTAGCATCTCTCCAAGAGTGAAATCTCTAATTAACCCTTCGTAGCTTGCTTTGAATATTTCTATATATAAACATAAGCGGAGCCAGATTTACTGGAATGGCTGTACATAAGTTCAAGATTACTATTGATTTTTGCTTCTTGAGCTAGCTAGCTAAGATTGACTGAGCTAGCTGTGGCTCCGCCCTCTGTATAGACAGCTCCTGGATGTAGCTTCCCGACTTCTTTTGCATTTGTTCCCTTTCTGTTTCTCTCATGCATTTCATGGATGGTGCATGCAAAGACAGAGAAAATATAACTTCTATTGCATAATCTCAATAAATGTTTTTTGTGGTTTCCAGTGATTTAGAATGGATTTCCAAGCCAGTGGAACACACAACGTCCTGGAGCGGATCCTGCTTGATGAAAATGCAGAGCCGGTGAACTTGAAATTATCACTTCTTGAGATGTTATCCGTTCCCCTTCGTCTACAGTAACAGAGGAGAGGCGACCAAAGGCGAACAGAGGGCGACCGTGTTCCGCCGGCGATTCCGGCGCCCTTCTCCTTCCCGTCGGCCTTGGTGCCGGAGGAGGGGGGAGGGGGCTCGAATCGCCGGTCGGATCTGTGTGCTGCTAGGCTAGGGTAGCTTCGTAGCTTAGGTAGGGTTCCTGCTGTCCCGATTCCGTCCTCGGAGGAGTTGACGGCGGTGGTGAATAAAGGTGTTGTGCTCTGGTGCTGGCGGTCAGCTTGGTGATGGCCGGTGCTGGATCTGCGACCAGGAGTTCCGTCCGGGAGGGTTGCTGCGGCGGCGTCCTGCCCGGGGTGGATTTTGATCTCCGACCTCGCCGACGTGACCACGCTGGCTCTGGCGTGCTCGTGAGGTTTGTGAGGTTGTACAGGAGCCTTTGCATCTTCATCTTGCTCTCCTTGGCGAGCACTGGCGATGGTGCTGGGAGCTTGGTGTCCGGTCATGGCGGTCGCTCCGGCGGTGGTCACCATGTGTTGGATTTTGTGCCTGTTCGGCCTGGCGGTGCGGCTCCGGCGTCGTCGGGAGGTTCTGGGCTCTGTACAGGAGAAGATGCTCTGAGATTCTGGTGGTGCCCGCTGTTTCTGGGTGCGGCGTTCAGGCCTTCTCTGCCGGCCGTGGCGGCGTGGGGAGGAGCGCTTTCGGCGTCGCGCTCTATCCGGTATGTTCTTCTTCCTTCTCCGGCCGGCCGAGGTGGCGAGGAGAGAAGGTGGGTTCAGGACTTGCTTGCGGCGGGGACTCCGGCGAGCTGGGGTGGTGCCCAGTGGAGGGATCGATGGAAGAGGGGTGGCTGCGGGAAGATGGCGCCATGGCCGTGCGCGTTAAGCGTTCTTCAGCTCCGTTGCTTGCGGCGGACGGCATATGCGGTCGTCTACATGTGTGGGGTGGTTCCCTTCCCGGGTTTCGCGGCGGCCTGGTGCCTTCTTCTCCGGCGGCGTTCGGCGACGGAGGATCTGTTCAGGTGTTGCGGTGGTTCGGCAGCGATCCCGGTTGCTGCTGTTGTGTTGGGTGTACTCTGCTTGTTCTGCTGTGTATTTCGGTTCTGTATTCGTATTCTCTGTTGAATACGCAGCTGTAATTCCTTTCAAAAAAAAAATTATCACTTCTTGAAGATATCACAAATCATTTCTCTCTCGATTGTCAAATTGGAAGTGGTGGATTTGCAGTGGTCTATAAGGTGCTGCAACGTTAGTAGAGCTTTCAACATCTTAATTCTAATTGTAGTCAATCTATAAACTAAACTACTTTGACACTGACAATATATGTTCTGTCGACAGGGAACTATCGGAAAATTAAGTGTCGCTGTGAAGAAGCTGACCAAAACGCATGAGTTGCCTGAGAGTAAATTCCACAAAGAAGTTGAGTGTCTGATGAAGGCCAAACACAGGAATATAGTACGTTTTTTAGGATATTGTGCTGAAACGGAAGGAAAAGTTCAACCTTGTGAGGGAAAATATGTCATGGCAGATACGCGGAACTGGATGCTTTGTTTTGAGTATGTACCCAATGGGAGCCTCGAAAAGTATATCACTGGTAGGATAGTAACTTTTATTCCCATTATTGTCCATTTCATACTAGAGTTAGTCAAATACATAGCACGCAGTTATTTACGTTACATTATCTCCATCGAACTATGTATGAAAATAAAAACCTGTCTCCCCTTGTACAGATGCATCAAGTGGACTTGAATGGCAAGAACGTTTTGGGATAATCAGAGGAATATGTCATGGCTTACAATATCTACACAAGAACCGTATTCTACACTTGGACCTCAAGCCAGCTAATATTCTAATAGATGATCGAATGCAACCAAAGATTACTGATTTTGGTCTATCGAGATGTCTCGACGTAGAGCAAACCCGTGTTACTACTATGCACCTGTTTGGAACACTGTAAGCGAACCTATTAACCTCTTCTTTTAGGTTTATCGTACCTTCAATTTATATTCTTATATACTATCCAGATCTAGTTTAATATGCTCAAATAATTCTTAATTTATATGTTCTCACAGGGGATATATTGCTCCTGAATTATTTAGCGGAAAAGTCTCATTTGCCTCAGACATATATAGTCTTGGCATTGTAATCGTGGAGATACTAACTGGAGGGAAAGACTATCCCGAAGTAGAGGATGTAAGGACAATCTAACTATTCATTCCAAGCTAAATTATATGTTATGAAATAGTCGTGCCACATTTCAATTACTGTTTCAAAAAAGATTGCAGCATACAAAAACCACCTCTAAGTGTTCGCTCCCAGCTAAAATATAGGTTTTGAAAGAGTTGTCTCATTTATCGATTATTTTTCTGTAAAACCACGTCTGGGAGAGATTTGACTGAGTTTTGTGGGTACACCACCACCCATGAGGATATAAATCCTAGTGCTCGATCTAGTATGAACTTTGTAGCATTAGGGGTCCATCTTCAATAAACACCATTTGTAGACATGTGTTACTTTTTTCAGATGAAATCTTGCTTGATGTATATAGGATTGGATACCTCGTATGGTATTTAATTTTCTATACGTGGTTCCGGAAAAAATTACATCGAGTCTAGTTTCATGAATTTTTCACGATCTAAATGAAAACTATGGCATACATGTACCTGTTCCTTTAGCAAAAATGTCATGTGATTTTCCTCGCCACAACCAAACATGTACTACTACAAAAATACTTTCAATTCCTATAGGATTCGGTATCCCATTACATCTAGTGTTTCCTAAATATATTCATTTCTTAAAATTAAAAAGAGGTGCTAAACAAATATTAAAAGGATGCACCGCTCAAAACTATCCAAGTTTTTGTTCCACTACTATGGAAGCATTAACCCGAGGAATCGTAAAACCCTATCCAAAACGCTATTCAGCGACCATGACCACCTTGGGAAAAACTCAGTTGGCGGTGCCCTATACGGGATGGTTGACCACCACGGATTGATGTACACAATGAGATATTATAGATACAGAAAAATAACCACGTCACATGTGAATTATAGAAAATAAAAAATGGAACAAGCAAATGGTGCACCGTTGTCCTTCTCCGCATGTTTCCCCGTTATCCTTTTCAGGAGAGAAGAAATAGAGTGGACAGGTGTGGCGAGGGCAATATTTTCTAAAACAAATTCAGCCGGCCTTTTGTATGGCTAGGTAATGGGCTAGCTTGATTTCAGGTCGGTTGGTCTTGTGAAACTACTCACATAAATGTTTTGGTAAACACGACTTGGATGGGTAGCAAATCAATGAGGTTATGAGAAGGATCTTTTGTCCTCATTTAGTATAGCTACCCATAAACCTTAGATCCATCGTCTTTGGTTGACATTCCGGCAATATGTGCCAGAGCGAGTGAAAGGCAAGCCTAGCTACCTACTGTATTTAACTTGTCATTCTCAACAAATCTAGTAGGAACCCATTCTAGTTCTGCTTGGAAACAAGAATCACTTTTCCCCCAAGACAAGCCCATTTTCTAGAGCCAAGCCTATTATAAGATTTCACCACTGCTCAAGCGTCTAGGTTCTGTGTAGGAAAAGAAACCAACTCAAATGACGCTCAATCGAGCTAATTTTCTGAAACTGCTTGAGGGCACGGAAGGGAAGTGTATCTTTGGAACATGGTGGTGCTCGAAGACAAAATCCAGGCCACACTAACACGCTTATTTGAGATCCAAAGATAATGTAAGGAATTATTAAATAGGGATTAGGATTATGCTCATTCATTGACTTCATATCGAGATTCAATTTTATAATATAGCTAAAATATTAGATATTTCATAATTTTGAAACTCGAAAGTTCATTGAACATCCAAAACTGATCTATCTTTTTTTTTTTTCAGTTTTTGGGAATATCATCTCAAAATACGTTGGCGGAATATTTTTACAAAATATTGTAAACTCTGTTGAATATTAGATGAAATTCCAAATACTCAAAAATCTTTCCATGTGGGTTTAAAAATTCGTATTATCAATCGAGCGTGAAGAATGACTGAATGTTTCTTATGTCCCCTTTACTATCTAACCGTTTCAAATATCGAAAGCCACTGAAATTTTCACTCCATAAATATTATAAATATAAGCAAAATAGTGAATACAAAAGAGTGGAGTTACAGTTCGGAGTTTTAAAATGTATTATTCAATAAAACATGGGGTTAATTTTCAAAAACCTAAAATTCTAATCTGTGCATTTTTTATATTATAAACTTGTGTTCTTAAGCGATGTTGCTGATCATTAAATAACCATCTGAATATCAATGCTATGTTTATGGCATGAATGGGAAAATTGGACGTGCTTGCATTGGGAGGTAGATTGACGTAATTGAGGGAGTATTTATCGATCTGGGGCCGTTTGTATCTATTGAGTTCTACATAAACCGGTGAAAACTAACATATTTGGTATATTTGGTCAACATGTTAGGGACTCATTGAATGCTTAATTCAAACACGCAACTTGCTATGCATCAATATGTCGAAATATACTAAATAACATATTGTGTACATACCAAACTCTAACAGCTGGTTGATCATGATGTAGGGGCATGCGAAAAAATAGGTTCACCGCTGTATTACTGATCTGGAAGTTGCTTTTGTAGTAGTGTTTTTTGTTTTGAAGATACCAACAAAGCGAGTTATTCCCACAAAATAAAAACAAAGCGAGTTGGATGAAAAAAAAACATAGGGACACTTTATTTTGCTACGTACCTTTTTTTTACGAAACCTCGTCAGAGGTCAGGGAGCTCCCGCGTTGCAATATAGAAGATAATTGATCCAGTTAATAAGGGGAGCCGGATCCAAAAACCATACAAGCGCCAACACGTGACAACAACAACAACAACAACAACAACAACAACAACAACAACAACAACAACAACAACAACAACAACAAGCTACAACAACACCACCCCCAGCTTCACACGAGCTCCTTCCTGCCAAGCATCTAGCCAAACAGCGAAGACACCAAACACCGAGCTTCAGTGACCGCGTCACTGATGACATAGCCACCGAGACCCACCACTACCGCAGGACCATTCCGACGATCTCACGCCTCAAAGCCTAGGAGGAAAGGCATGTCGAGAGAGGACCTAGCCCCGCGCGAGCGACCCTGGGAGGCAGGCGAAAAATGCTACATACGCTTTTTATGTATACAAAAAAAAGTACAACAGTACCAAACTCATGCTGAAATATATTTACTGGATGAAGTAACTTGAATAAGCTAGACGCGTAATCAGCCTAACCTAACCAGATAGGCCAACGACACTTGCTAACCATTCGTTGCAGTCCATATGTTTGTACTATTTCAACACATATGATCTTCTATACTAGCTCTATATATAGACCCATATCATCAGATTTTATTATATGAAACTAACTCACTTTGTAGGTCTCTAAAAGATGGATGAATCGATTAGAGGGTGACACACAGTTGGAACAAGTAAGAGTACGCACTCAGATTGGGATAGAGTGCATGGAAACAGACCCAAAGAAAAGACCAGTTGCACGTCATATCATCGATATGCTTGATAGAAGAACAAACGCTGATGAAACTGGCAATATCAGTTCATTAGTAGAACTGCAAGTAAATTTATTGAAGGAGCAATCTGATCAAGAAAGTATTGGAAGCCTCAAGCTGGAGGATATCAACGAACAGCCTGAAACTGAAGATGTTGCACGTCATATCATCGATATGCTTGATAAAACAACAAGTGCTGATGAAACTGGCACGAGCAATTCATTAGTTGAACTGCAGGTAAATTTATTGAAGGAACAATCTGATCAAGAAAGTATTGGAGAATCTGCTCAGAGCCTCAAGCTGGAGGATACCAACGAACAGGCTGAAACTGAAGATGTTGCAGGACGTCTTGCGAATGATCCCCAGGAAGGTGAAGAAAACACAGGTCATGTGTCACCATGGGAATCGCAAGATAAAGATAAAAAGGCAAACCGTAAAGGAACAAGCATTCCAAGCTCTAACTCCACCAGGGTGTTGGACAAGCTGAGTATTTTCAACATCTTCAGAAAAGATGCAGCTGGTAGTAAAATAAGGGGTCTGAAGGTTTACACAAAGGGGGAAATCAAAAAAATCACAAGAAATTATTCAACGTTGATTGGTGAAGGAAGCTTTACTAATGTTTACAAAGGAAGTCTTCCTGACTATACCATTGTGGCTGTGAAGACCTCACGTGTGGTCGGTAGAGATACAAAAGAAGAGTTTCTCAAGGTGCTGGAGATCCAAGCACAGACGAACCACAAGAACATTCCCAAACTCATAGGATGCTGCCTGGAAGTACACGTTCCAATGTTAGTCCATGGGTATGCGGCTATTGTTTATGAATTTGTGCCTAATGGTGACCTCCACCAACACCTGGAAAACAAGGAAAAAGTACTGTCTTGGGAAAAAAGGTATAACTTTGACTTCTTTTTTCTTTCTCTTTCTCTCCTATGTTTTGGATAAAATCTCTGAAACAATGTAACATGACATTATATGTGAAAATATTGCAGGTACAAAATAGTTAAGGGCTTATGTTCTGCTCTTCATTACCTCCACCACCAGTGCTCCATATACGTCGTGCACAACAATATCAAACCAAGCAACATACTTCTGGATGATGAATTCAACGCCAAGCTCGGCGACTTCGGACCATCGAGGGTCGCCCAAGACATTCTTGAAACATCATCGCCGACAAGGTCTGCTGGTACCGCAGGCTATATGGATCCTCTGTGCATGACGGATGGACATGTCAGATCTCGCCGCAGCTCCGACGTCTACAGCTTTGGAATCGTCCTGCTAGAAGTAGCGCATGGACGATATGACCTGGACAAGGTCCGGAAGCTTCACGCAGATCGACCAGGAACATTTGTGGACGACATTGCTGACAAGAAGCTTGCTCGCCAGTTTGAAAAGACAGAGATGGAGCGCGTTATTCTCCTAGGCCTCAGGTGTTCTGAAAGAGATGAGAACCAACAGCCTTCACTCGATGGTGCAATGAATTTCCTGGAGAACGGCTTGGAGTTGCGCCTTGCCACACCCACCCATGAATATGACACCCACACTGCTACTACTGCACGTTCATAGCAAACGGGAAAATATTTTGTGGAAACTGTTGAAAATTATGAAAATATTATGTTTAAAGGTTTAAACAAGTTCTAAAAATATATACATTAGATTGTGAAGGAGAAGTTCTGTAGAAGTGAAAATTTTGAACTTGAAATTCAAACTTGTTTCGAAGCAGTAAAAATGAAAAATTACATACTATCCATTGCTGAATTTGTCATTTTTACAGCTCCTAAACAATTTTGAGTTTCAACTTGCAAATTTTCATATCTATAGAACTCTACCTTACCAACCGTAATGCATATTTTTGAAATAAAAATAATTTTTAAGGTTTTTTTTACCTTACCAACTATTATGGAACACATCAAATTATTAAGGTTTTTTTTACCGTAAATGATAGTTAAATTTTTAAATAGGAAATCTGGGAAAATGTATAAATGATCACGTATATTACTCCCCACACAGGGTAAGCAATTTCACCTTAAGTTAATCCCTGGTTTAGCGGGCATTCTAAGTGCAAATAATTTACAAACATCTAAATGCAGATCATGAAATAATAAGAATGTTATGTCAAAGTGAGAACTAACTCATACCTTCGCTTGGATGAAGAAAATAGTAATAATACAACAACTAAGTGCAGTACAATTTTTCTAAGCTTTCCAATCTTGTAGGAAGTTTTCAATCGTATCGAAAGTAAGCGAAACTATTATGGCACAAACATAAAAGTAAAATCGTATCGCTTGGTGAATTTTTTGACAAAGAGGATGGAAAAAAGAGAAACATTGTCGTATAATATTATGTTGGATAAGTTCAACAAATTTTGAGGCAGTACTTCTGTATTTTTGTGTAACAGATATTACCCATAGTTTTATTACGTACATAAATAACAGACTCTAGTTAAGGCTACGAAACTCCTATGAGATATGATCCCGCCTACAATTATCCCTCTCTTTGAAATAAAATTAAGGGGAGCGTTCCTGCCGATTGATCTAAAGAAGACTGTGCAAGCATCGGGTTTCTATCGTAGTAAGTCAGTTGCATTTTTACTCCATGAATGAGAATGAATCATTCACTCTAGTAACTGCAGACATGACGTTGGCAATCCATCGTCCAGTTCATTTGGATGTAAAAAAATAGACTATAGAAACTATTACAACGACCCCTTAATTTCAAGAGAGAGGTGTGTGTTGTACTAAGAATAACCACATGCACTAAAGGAAAAATCAAGAAAAAAATCGCATCCACATGAAATTGTAGGATAAAAGTAAATCAAGTGTTTGTAAATGCGGAACCTATTAAATCTATTGGCAAACGAAAACAACTCCTTAATTAAATAACCACGGTATATGCTCTGCAACGACGGACGTGCTGCATCACCATTACCTTCATCTAAATCTAATATCCCTGCAATCGTCATGCTCTTCAACACCGACCCACCAAACAGCATATTTCATTTTATATAATATAAAATTTGAAAACATCTGAATCTAGCTAGTATATTTTATTAGAACGACAGTCCATAATTGCACAGAAAAGAATAAGTAAGCATTAAACTTATCTGCTACATGCATAAACTGTATTTGGTGAAGTCATATATACAGAAGTCCCAAATCAAATACTTCAAAACCTAGAGCCTCTACAATGAATCAAAACCTGACATCCAGGATGGTATAAAAAGTTGTTCACTGATCGAGTACTCTTAATAATTCAGGGAAGAAAAACTAAATCTGATGGAAATCAGATGCAGCTAGCAAACCTAAATCAAACCGGACTTTTCTCCTGCAAATCATTGCGTTTGTTACCTGAAAAAAGAGAAAAAGTTGTACAACTGGTTAGGACGTTCTGAGTGTTTTTTTCAGAACAGCTTGTCAGGCTGCATCGGCCGCAATCGATATCGGCCGGCCTGCCGGGAGAAGTTCTAATCGCTCATCAGATAATTAACCATAAGGGAAAAAACAAAACAGAGGAAGTACGTTTGCTGCTGCCTTATTCTGATCAAGGTTGACGCGACCATGGATCCTTGCACGACGATGCCACTATGCCAGGGCTTGTTGAAAATAACTTCTACCAAACGTTTCTCCGGCAAGAGGTCATCGGTGTCAGCAGCTGCAAAAGAATCTTGTCTACAACAGGCCTACGTGCTTGGATCCGTCTTTGCTGTCGTAAGAATTCAGACTCGATTGCTACAGCAGGTGTTCGCGGTAGTGGTTCCATCTAATTGGTGGAGGGCTGGCCAGGTCGTGGATAGATGGGACGTTGGCAGCGGCATATCGCAGAAGATCTGAAGAGGAGCCGAGGAGGAGCAGTCATCCCGTCGAGAGGTTCATACAATCTGATTTTTAACAGGAAAAGATAAAACAATTGGAAAATGTGAGGAACGAACCCGCGACCTGCTGCTTATTAGGGGTACCGTCCGTTCTCTTTAGAAAACTGTTACGGTGAAAAGGAGATATCTCGGCTGTCTATCTTTAATCTGACGGTGGATTATAGTTTAGACGTGAGGATTAACGTGAGAGCTCCTACGGTGCCTCCAATTAGTAAATATAAGATAGCTAGAGGTGATGGTTGGTACGTTTTTAAAAGTTCCAGTTCTGCCCCTGGGTTTTGAGACAATTTACACCCGTTGCCACCGCCTAAGTGAAAAAACGATTGGCATTGTTCTGGCCCTCGCCCTCGCCCTGTCGAGCAGCTCACCTGTGGCGGCCGTCTCGACGGCCTCGACGGCGGCGGAGGCGCGCACACGCTGGCTGCGGCGCGAGGAGGAGGAGGCGGCGGGGGAGCCGCGGCGCGCCGCCGGGAGCGGGGAGCGGAGGCCGCAGCCGGAGAGGGAGCTGAGGCGGAACCCCAGGCGCTCGGCCGGGGCGGAGGAGGCAGCGGCCACGGGGTCCGCGCCGGCGCGGGCTGCTATTGTGGCGTGCGCGATGGAGATGGCGAGGTGCGAAAGGAAACTGTCCTTCCCGAGTAAACCCGGCCTCGATCCAAAACAGAGCTCCCTTATCCCCTCCCACAATCCCACCGCTCCTGTGGTATTCTCTTCCGCGAAGCAGATTTCCCCCCTTTCTCTTCTCCAGTGCTTGCTCCTGGATGTGGAGGGCTGCATGAAATCTGACGATCGAGTGGAGCTGTCGCCGCCTCCAGTTTGACCAAATTCGAGTGATGTTTATTTTCTTGGGGAGTAGAGGAGGGTGTCGGAGGCGCCCACGGCGGCGGCCGAGCAGCCGAAGCGACCGAGAGGGGACTCCGCGGGCAACTTCGTTCGGCTCAACATCAACGGGTACGGCCGGAAGAAATCGTTCAAGTCGCAGGCAAGGCGTCCGACGAAATACCGCTCCTGGAAGCGGTAGCAGCCCGGCGGTGGAAAGCCCCGGGCAGGCGCTGGCGAGGAAGGGGATTTCATTGCAGAGGCGCTTCTCGAGCGGGAGAAGAATGGGGCTGGAGGTGGCGATGGTGTTCTCGAGGCTGTCGAGGTGGCGCGGGAGGAGCCGTCAGAGCAGAATCTCGAGAGCTTGCTCAGGAAGGTGTTTGGCTATGATTCGTTCTGCCAGGGTCAGCTTCAGGCGATCCAGAATGTAGTTGCAGGGTAGTCGACGGTGCTCGTGCTACCCACCGGCACAGGCAAGTCGCTGTGCTATCAGGTGTGCTGCCAAAATTTCAGTTGCTGGTTTCTTGTAGGACAGTTCTGACATCATGTTTATGCTAATTTTCAGTTGCCTGCTATGATTTTGCCTGGACTGACACTGTGGTGAGCCCACTTCTTTCCTTGATGGTGGATCAGTTGAGGAAGCTCCCTGCATTTCTCCCAGGAGGTCTTCTTGGGAGTAGTCAAGTAATTTTGCATAATTTTATATGCTTCCTGCTACACCAACCATTACCGCTGCAGACAAGCAAGGGAGAGTCATGGTGATTGGTGTGTCCTCCACCTGCTACCAACGATCCAACAAACAGCAGCGAGGTAAAAGCATAGCTAGCTTCTGTTGTTGCTACTCAAGTGTATATCGATTGTGCTTGACAATTCCGGTGGTGTATGAGTTTTGAATGTAAACAACAAAAGCGTTTAAATTATTTTTCCACAATATTCTGAAACGTGATTTTGTTTTGAATCCCGCTGTGGTGAATACAGTGGTGCATACCACATTCAAATCGAGTTCATGAGTAAGGCTGCATGCATCATTTAACAAGCTGGAAGTTGAAATCATCCAACCCATGTCACATTGGCTTTGCAACATTAGAATACGTGAAGGTCAAAATTCCGTAGCTCATCAGAATTTCTGATCCATGCATGTCTACGATTTGGGGAAGACAATGTTCAAAACACAACGAATAGTGTGTATAGAGATTTATTGGAGCTTTCAGTTAGTCCTCCACAGTAATCATAGTGGATTATAATTTCATCATGTTCAACAGTTTTTTATTTAATTATGTAAGTCGGAGTGATGGTAGTAAGTTCATTGTTGTTGCCCTTGTTGGGCACATTTTTATGATTTTCATCAATCCAATCTCTTAAAAATACTTACAAAGTATAAACAAATGGATAGATAGTTGGTTGGTAATTTTTCCGTATTTCATGTCTTAATCAGCAGAGCGATCCTTACCAAGTTAACATGATGCGACACAATATGCATGTTCATGAACTTTGTCGAGCCTCATTAAATAAAAAAATCTTGCAACGGGCACGTTTGCTAGTATATGGTAGTATTAGTTTGAATCATACCATATGTTATTTACTTTGATCGCCATGGTATCTGAGGCAACTCGATCGGCCATACCTTCTCCAATAGTAGTACTACTTCCTCACACCTCGTCCGCTCTCATCTCCGGCATGACCACAAAGCCTGGACGTCGTCTCTCCCACCGATCGATCTCACCAACCAGATCATGGCCGAGAATTGCCTCTGATGGCGTGCACAAGTGGGTCCTTATCTTCCGGAGCAATAGACATACCTGAATCATATGCCATACGCATCGCCATGTGTGCCCTGAGAAGACAGGGGCCATTATTTCAACACACATGTTTTACATCAAAAACATATACTCCCTCGGTCCCTATGAGACACTTATTTTGGGACAGGGGGAGTATCAAAGTAAATTAGCGACAACTAATGATGCATCAGTTAGATCTCTGTCATAGTAGAGGATGCTTACTGACAATCACAAAGTGTAAGAGGAAGATACACATCAAACTGAAACTATTGAAGGAAATGTTCAGTAATTAGAGCATAGTAGCGCACCACTTAATTTGTAACTGGCACTTACATGGATGGCTCGCTTTGACCACTCAAACTGTCGGAGAACTGCAACACATACAGCAAAATAATCAGGGTGGTAATCGTGTGAAATGGCATATAGGGATTGAATTTACAGTTGCTACTAAAACTAGGGAGATTAGATATTTTGTTGCTCAACTTGCTAAAAACATCACATTCTTCACTGCTCTTGTTTATATTTTCTTTTGAGTATATCCAACTGTAAAAATCAGAAGGTATTTTGGAATAAAACGCCATGCCACTGGTAACAAACAACAGTGCCATTATATCAGTGACGTGCCACATCCACGCCACTAGTAAGAAATTCTGTACTAGTGCGTAGCGCAGCAAATATGTTTTAGCAACTGGTTGTGTGGCATTAGCCACAAGTTCAGAATCTTCATTAGGGTGGATGCAGTGGCCTTGATATCATTGCTATGGCTATATAGAAATGGTACTGTATTTAATTGTAATTTTTTATCTCTCTTACAGGTTTACCGGTGTACTTCGTGATCTACTAAAACCATCCGGAGAACACAATGTGTATATGATTGGAACAAGCGGCTGCACCAGCACACTGCACTCTATCGTTGCGGTTGCTGCAGGCCGTTGGGCATGCAGTGGGGGCAGCCGTCATATGATACAATTATCGGAATGACCGGTTTCTTGGAACTGCCCCGATGATGGAGTGGCATCTCTAGATTGCGTGCAGTTGGTATGTTCGTCGAACTAACCGATGTTTGGATTAATAATGATCCAGATCATATACAACTCTATTTATAACTGTGAAAATGGAAATGCATATTCAAATTTCTTAGATCTGGGCTACCAGATCGGACGATGGCTGCACCTTCGGTGCAGTTTACCCTCTTGAGGGCTCGTTTTGGAACACGTGACGCCTGGAGGGGTCTGCTGGTGAAGTGGAGTTTCATCTAGGTGTGGTGCAGCGAGGATCCGACGACGGTCGTGACATGGTGGACTCGCGCAGGGTGGAGGCGCAGCTAGGTGTCTTGGTGGCATCGGCCGCAGGCCTGGCGAGAGTCATTGCTTCGAACTGCATGCTGGAGTTAGGGTTGGCGGAAGATGTTGGAGGCGTTTTCCGGAGCGTGTGCACAAGGCGCTATCTCTGAGTTAGCTAGGGAGCCGGCGACGGTTGTGGTCGGGGCACAAGGCCCCGTTTCCTCTGTCGTTTGTGCTAGTTGTGGTTTGGTTGGTTGGTTTCAGCTTGTATTCGTCCGTTGTAAGGCTTTTTGCCAGCTATGTTGAATAAATAAAATAAAAGCCGTATGCATCTCTTCGATGCAGAGGCGGGGCTCCCGTTTCCTAAAAAAAAAGATATAAAACAGAAGATGGTTCCAATGCTTTATGCATTAAACAAGAAGAGTACAGTGTGGACTGGTGGTCGACAAAAGAAAAAGAGTACAGCTCGTGCATGCTACAACTCACATCAGAGCAGTACGCGCACAGCGGGTAGAATTTAATTTATTTGGCCGCGTTACCCGGCCTGAAAAGTAGCTAATATTTATGAAGGTTAAGCATAGAGATTATCTCTAATCTGAAGCCACCGCTTCCTCTTCAATCCTCTCCTGGTCTTGGACCCGTCGCCTATTTTCCGCGCATCACAACCCATTTCAGTGGTTGGCTTTGAAACAGTAAACGTTGCACGACCATGCGCTGAGCACCAGGACCTCGTAAATTCCGTCTCCTCGGGTTCAAAAACGAAACAAAGAACCCCTAGCACTGGTACAAGTTCAGCCACATTTGAAAGCTCTAAGTAGGTACAAGCTTTGTCATCCTCAGTTTTCGACAAGAAGTGAGGTACGAAACAACAGGAGAGCACTAGAATTGGCCAGGCCCTTAAGGTTGCGTTCTTCAAGCTGTACTCAGCAGCTGAAATAGAGCATTCGAACCACAAATAGCTAACCTGTTCTGGAAACCTCTCTGTTAATTCGGACGAGAGGTTTTTCTTAGCAGAAGGCTGAAACCCGTCGCCTATGCAGCATAATGGCTCTTGACGGAACAGTCTGATGGCCCTGTTCGCCAGGCAGAACGTGCGTTCCCGAAGAGCTGGTCCAGGTTGAAAAAACTCAACTTGTGTGGATATTTGAGTGAGTTCTCCCGAAGCAACATCAGCCATAGGCTTGAATTGTGGCTCAAGTGACTGCAAACATTTAGTGCAAATCCCAACTATGTCTGTGCTTTCTGATAGCCTTAGCATCAAATGTAGCCTAGAAAATTTCATTGGTGTCTCGGTATCTTTGAATTCAAATGCTAAATAAGCCACTGCGCCGTAATCTTCGAGAAAAGATGGATGTATTACCAGCTTGCAAGTTTGGCTTCCGCTTACCATTCCATATTGCAAATATTTGCCCTCAAGGAGTTGCGTGATGAGAGGACTGGAAAATCTATATCTAGCAAGTGAACAGCCAGACTCTACGTCTCTGACAAATTTGTCGGCCTTCTTTGCAATCCTCTCAAATCTTCCAACACAGGATCCGCTGATCGAACCCTTTCCAGTGCTAAAGAAAGGCTTCACAGCATGCATAATCCTGTTGGGTAAAGAGGGCAAGAGTTTTGCCCGTTTCTCTGCACCTTCGCGTTCAAGGTTGTCGAGCACATGACAGCACTCCTCAAATGCCAGCTTGAGGATCATCCTTTGTTGAAGCAAGGAAACCTCTGTAACGGGCATCTTCCTACATCTCTCCAACGCGAATTTGAGTTCCAAGTGCGCCATCTTCAGTCTCTCCATGAGGCGACTCTGGGAGGCCCGGTGCTCATGGTTGTTGCGCATGAATGAGAAGGCTCCACTCACAACCTCCTGCACAACCGCTGATACCACCATTTCTGCCATTCTCTCTGTCTTCCCTTGCACCAGAAAACATGGTTGGTTGAGTTTCCAAACACACTCTAATTCAGAAATGAATTAAGTGATTCATAGCCCACACACCCAGCTTTTTCTCCAAACACACCCCATTTCAGAAATGCATCAAGTGTTCTCTTGGCCGCGTTGGCGCCAGGACAACTGCTGACACAAGTAATATAGCAAAATCGATCTAGAAAACAAGACACAGTATATACGAAATCTATAGTACACGCTTCGTATTTTAGGTGTTTGCAAAGAATTAGTACTACGTGGGCTTCAGACAGAGCGAAACGAGTCCGGCCGACGTTGCGCTCAAAGTCGTTGCATGGCCCATCTTGGCCAGACAATAACACTCCAGCAGCAGCACTTACTCGCCGGCCAGGACACGGCCAGATGCGCTATCAATGAATCCTGCAGCAACGGTGATTGAGGGCTGTGCAGACATGGCCAGATGCCGCATCAGAGCAAATACAATAAATTTATGTAACCGGATATAAAAGTTAAAATATTATAACTTTGCTAACATGGAAAAAGAGCATAGTAGCCGGACGTAGAGTAAGAGTGTGAGCTGTAGCACGAGTTCCAAAGCAATATGTGAGTATTTGAGATGGGTTATTAATTAATGAATTACTCCAAGACCAAGTACAATAGAGTGACGTGCGCGGGCTATAAGAATTAAAATAATATATTTGTGCTTAGTTGGAGGAGAGAGAAAAGATGAAAGAAGAGCAGTGGCTCTCGTGCAAGAGCCAGCTCTAGCACGTGCTCCTAAACAGTTTGTGAGAGTGGATGGTGAGCCATGTATCAATAAATAGATCATCTTTCTGTCTTACTATTGTACATGTTGGGTATAGAGATGACTATAGATGACATGGCACTGTCTTATAGCCAACACTTGACTCTATCATTGAACTTGCTCTCACAGTTTATAAGGGACGCACGCAGTTTAAAAAAAATGTTTGACTATTAAATTTGGTCAACAAAATATAAATTTTATGTAACCAAAATTATACAATTGAATTTATATTTAAAAGATGTTTTTTACGATATAATTTTGGTAATATAAAACTTAATTTTTGTTGACTAAATTAGTGGTTAAAACGTGTTTTTAAACTACGTGTGTGCTTTATAAACTGGAGGGAGTATTAGATTTTTATAACTTACGACTACTTCCGTCAGTTTACAGGGCATACCTGTAATTTAATAACATAATTTGAATATTTATTTAGTCAATAAAATTTAAATTTATATCATAAAAAAATTATCCTTATACATATTTTCAATATTATACAATCGGTTTGTGACATATGATTTATATTTCATACACTAAATTTAATGGCCAAACTTTTTCTTCAACTGTGTGTCCTATAAACTGTAACGGAGGAAGTACTGTACATGTTGCCTATTAAACCGACTATAAATGACATATCAATGAGATATAGTAGCCAACAGTGGCTCTACTATTGTTGTTGCTCTCATGAATGATTTGCTCGATATGGCCGTTGCCGCTAGATCAAGAGGAGCAAGGACGGTCTCCATTGCTCTCTGGTCCGTGCAAGGTTGTCTCGCTCGCATGGCTCCAAAGTCTTCCAATGACGATGGAGTAGAAGGGACCGATAGTATTTATTCCGAGAATCTTCTCTGGTTGGTGCAATTGGAACCGATAGTATTTATTCTTGAGAATCTTCTGTCCCGACACTTTTAGGTGCTCCACCTCCCCCATGCTTTCGTTTAAAAAAATGTTCTAAAAGAAAGTATACCAAAATAGCGTGGGTGTTAAACATTTGTGAAAATATAACAATATTTGTGAAAATAAATAGCTATATGATAAAATATATTTCATCATAAATCTATGATATTAGTTTAGTGGCTTAAATGTTGGTATATTCTTGTATTTAGCACTGTCAAACTACAAAACGTCAGAAGCACAGTTTTTCATGGACGGAAGAAGCATATGAGAAGTAATTGGATAGTATATAAATGGTAACGTGGTAGTGAAGTCTGGTTGATGGTACCCCTATGTACGGCTGGCAGCAACGTGATGTGCTTCAGGCTTGCTGGGTTCCAACTTCCAAGTCGTCCACCAAGTCTTGCTCTTCGTAGCGCGCTTGCTTATAAATTATTGCCAAGCAATGATCGATAACGCCTGGGTTGCCACATAATAGTACCTTTCTACTTGACCGAGTGCCTACAGCTCCTATGGCGCCTGCAACTGCACGCATTATCCTGGCCGCTGGCTCTTCTTCCTCCCACTCTCCTTCTTGCACAACCATGGTAGCGCCGCTGCCCGCTGCTTTCCTTTAGCTTCGACTTCTCAAACACCAGTAGCAGTTTAGAAGATCTCCGGTTCGAGGGCGACGCTCTCCCTGTTGGCGATCTGGTTGACCTCACCTGCGACCCCATGGAATATAACTGCATTGGGCGGATGTCGTACAAACACCCGTTGTTCTTGTACGACAACAACACCGGCGAGTTGGCAAGCTTCACCACGAGCTTCACATTCTCCATCCGCTTGGCGCCCACCATATCCAACGGGGACGGAATGACCTTCTTCCTCTCCGGCTACCCCTCAAGATTACCTCCAGGATCCAACCATGATATGCTTGGCCTCACCAGCAAGAATACTATCCCTTCGGCGCCGACCGGTTCCTCGCCGTCGAATTCGACACGTTCAACAACACCTGGGATCCCACGGAATCCAAAGACCACATGGGCATCGACCTCAACAACCTCACCTCGGTTGTCACAACCATGTTGCCGAGCTACAGCCTCAACGGCACCATGACGGCGACCATAACCTTGGACAACACCACGCGGACACTAGAGGCCACACTACACTTTGATGACAATGATTCTCTTGACGATGCTCAAGTCAAGATGCAGCTACCGGATGACCTTAATGCCTTGCTTCCACCTGAGGTGGCGGTAGGGTTCTCGGCATCCACCGGTGCAAGTGCTGAGCTGCATCAGATACACTCCTGGTCTTTCAACTCAACCATGGCGGCTAGAGGTAAAATGTTTTCAATTTCCAAAATTAATAAACACAAGCAGTGCATTTCTATCATAAAGCAATATTCTTCAGTATATAGGCGCAACTATTGTCATTCTTTTGGTTATTACAGCTCAAATGTATTTCTAGGCTTATAGTAAAATTTACTTTCTCTGTCTTGGTTCGTAAGGCCCCCATGTATTTGAAGGAAAAAAATCACCGTCAATCCAATAAAAATATATGATTTATACGCCCCCAAAAACTATATCGCTGGATTCACATTTAAAAGGAGTTGCTAACGATAGATTTTCGGTGGCATGAAACTCATGTTTTGCTGATCATATAATTGATGATTAGAGTATTTTTTAAAATACGTGTGGGCCTTGTAAACCTGGAACGAGAGAGTACAGTTTATGTCGGAAATCTGAATGATAAGATTTGTATTACTGTGACTTTAAGAAGCAGAAGACCCTAGGCATTCACCATCATTTGTGTACCGATTTGCTATTTAATATTGCACTAAGTTTAGTACTCCCTCCATTCCGGTTTATAGGATGCATTAGTGTAAACATGCACTAGTTGAATTGAAGACCTAGGTGTTTACTAATGCTAATTGTTGCTTATTCTTGAAAAAACCTGGGTGTAAATTTAATTCAATTCTACTAGTGCATGTTTACAATCATGTAAACATGCACTAGTAGAATTGAATTAAATGTACAATCACCTTATTTACCATCCCGGATTAAAATGTGTTTGGAATTGATATATGATCTCCACGTAAACACCTACAGGAGCTACGAAGGAAGATCCATTGGAAGGCCAGGTGCTCGGCACCGGAGGTATATATGGATCAAGCTTTGTCATATTAATCATTTAGTTCATGATCTTCTACGCTCTAAAGCATGATTAAAATCTTACAAAGTAGTATAATTTTACATAAGACATCCAAAATTAATATATCACAAATTATGTGGAAAAGGAATGTAATACTTAAACTAATAAGGAAACACGCAGGTACTTAGCTAGTTGTACAAAAATTGTTAGTAAGGTCTCTTCATAACAGACCATACACCAGAGGACCGATTTGGTTCGTAAATAAGGCATTGTAAAACCTTATTTTGTTAGTACAGTGTCCACAATATATAGTAGATCTTCTTTTATTGTAAGCAAGCCATCAACACATGGTCCGATTAAACGTGGATAGGGCATCTAAAACGGGAGTGGACAAATGGCGGCCGAGCTCCATGAATCTCTTTATTTTAAATATTTTGAAAATCATATTTTGTTTTAAGTCTGTATAAAATGTGAAAAAATCTTGTATGTTGACAATGTTGTATTTTACCAACGTGTAAAATCTCAACTAGAAATATCTTATATTTTGATCTCCACAAAAATGACAAAGTCTGACATTTCAAAGTAGTGAACAATACAAAATTTTAATTCTTCAAAATCTATCAGATTTTGTTAATTTTGTGTAGCCAAAAATATGAAATATTTTGACTTGAGATTTTGAACGTTGACAGAATACAACATTGTCTACACCAAGAATTGTTTTTAAAGATTTATAGAAACTATAAAATATATGTTTCAAATTTTCAAAATAAAGAGTTCCATGTAGCTCGGCCTCCATTTATGATTTCCGCATCTAAAACATCCTAATATCATAAAACAACCACTAGATATAGTACACGTTTACAAATGACACAACATTATACTCCTTTTTAATAATAGTTAATATGTTTGGTCGACCAAAACAGCTACAGGAGCTAATGTTCCATCCTGATTTTATCACGAATATTCATCAAAACAATGGAGAACTTGTATGAATATTTATTTATTGGCTTCAAAATGTGTTTGAAATTGATGTACATTCTCCACAGAAACACCTCCAGGAGCAACAAACGTCCAACCAGAGCAAGGCCAGGTGCTACACACGAAAGGTATGCATGTAACCAGCTTCATCCTATTGATCATATATATTCTATCATATGTTATGAAACATGATTAGTACAATTATAAATTATTACACTCCTACACAAGAAAATTTATAATTAATATATAATTTGACTAAATACAAATTAATCTAACGAAACCTAGATGGATCTTGTGGACACGTCATTTACAACCGATCTTACATTGTCATGTGTCTATGGTACGATACCGAGAGGATCCATCGACAATTAATTCACCGCCGATTTTGCTACTGTTATGAGCGTCATGAACGCGAATTGTACTACTTACCGACAATAAATTTACAGCCAATTTAATCCTACATAGCAACAATTCTTTTTCAAAATGGATAGCGACAAATGGATAGAATTGTCTTATCTTTTATTTAAAATCATCCAGTCATGTTGCACTAAGCATTCATGCTAACCAGGTAGGACATATGCCAACTCTTTTCGCATATAATAATTAGCATAGTTAGAGATGCTTAGTTTTCTTGCGCTTGTTCCATTGAGCAGATCATCGCGGTCAAGGATTGATTATCGGAGGAGCAGTGATTCTCGCGTTTACCCTGTTGTTGGCAATTTGGTTTATCCTATCATGGTATAGGTGGAAACGCCACGCGACTCCTTTGGGAAGGGAAGTCGGCTTAGGCGATTTGAGTATCGCGACCTATCTAACGCAACAAACAGATTCTCCGACAAGAAAAAGATTGGAGCGGGTGGCTTCGGCGTGGTATACAGTGGGAGTCTTGGGAAGGAGCAGGTTGCTGTGAAGAGAATCCTCAAAGACTCGAGGGGAGAATTTAAGGACTTCCTCGCGGAGCTCGGCGCAATCGGCCGAACGGGCCACGGTAACGTGGTGAGGCTTGAAGGTTGGTGCTGCAGCATAAAAAACTTTATGTTTTGGTGCTCCCATAGACAGAACATCAAGCTCTTCCTTGTCTATGAACTCGTCCCTAATGGCAACCTCCACCAGCACTTGTATGAAAGGAAGGATGTACTGCCATGGGCAAGGAGGTATGGCCCCATATAATTACGTACCGCGCCCTTACTTTCGCTTTTTTTTTTCCTTTCGCTCCTATGTTTTGTTATACTAATATATTTCGCTGAATTTTCATTTATTTAGAACAAAAACAATTATTTGAACTAGTGCAACCGGACATGATATTTGCAGGTACATAATAGTGCAGGGCTTATGGTCCGCACTGAATTACCTCCACCACCAATGCAAGCCATACATCTTGCACCGAGATATCAAACCAAGCAACATACTCCTGGATAATGAATTCAACGCCAAGCTGGGCGACTTCGGCCTTCTAGGGTCGCCCAAGACCACCTTGAAACATCATTGCAGACAACAAGGGCTGTTGGAACCGCGCGCTACTTGGATCCTCTATGCATGAAAGATGGGCATGTCAATTTTCGCCGCAGCTCTGACGTCTACAGCTTTGGAATCGTCCTGCTAGAGTAGCGCATGGACGATATGACCCGGACAAGGTCCGGAAGCTTCACACAGATCGACCAGGAACATTTGTGGACGACATTGCTGACCAGAAGCTTGCTGGCCAGTTTGACAGGACAGAGATGGAGCGCGTTATTCTCCTAGGCCTCCGGTGTTCTGAAGAAAATGACAACCAACGGCCTTCACTCGATGGTGTAATGAATTTCCTGCAGAACGGCGCGGAGCTGTGCCCTGCCACACCCACCCATGAATATGATACCGACACTGCTACTACTGCTCGTACCTAGCAAATGGGGAAAATATTTGGTGGAAACTGGTGAAAATTATGAAAATGTCATGTTTAAAGGTTCTAAAACGTTCTAAAAATAAATACATTAGATTGTGAAGGTAGAGTTCTGAAGCAAGTTGAAATTCAAAATTGTTTCGAAACTTAAAAATGACAAATACATACATCCATTGCTGAATTTGTCATTTTGATAGCTCCTAAACAATTTTGAGTTTCAACTTGCAAATTTTCATATCTATAGAACTCTACCTTACGACCATAATGCATATTTTTTTAAAAATACAATTTTTAAACAAGATGTTTCCGTGGTTCTCATTGAAAATTGGTTTCCACCTAATACTTTCGCCTACTAGCACACTAAGCTTTCCTATGCAACCATGATTTTAATTGGGATAGACACTTATCGTTATTTCACATCTTTGGTTGTTTGCTTGTCACCGAGACTTCGTATCCTAGCTTTGGTCTATTTATTTTGGCCCTTCAAGGGTATGTAATATGGAACTTAACCTTGTTTGATATAATTTTTTTACGCATAATTTGGTTTGATTTTCACCCTGTAATAGAGCACCGTGATGAACTCTCAGCGATTATTTTCTCTCTATTTTTTGGCTCGTTTGTTGCTCTTATTTGTGGGAGATTTTAATAAACGATTATTCTATTATAGACGTGCCCAACGCCTCCCGTACGGCGCGTGACTCCGATCTCTTTTCAACAGCTTTCCCCACCTTATCCTCTCGCCGTTCGCTCTCAGCCACACAAATTCACCATGCGTGGCCCTTCTCTCTCACATCTCCTCTTCCCCAATTCACAAAATAGCTCTCCCTGCTCCAATTTTGTTAGCAGATTCGAGTGAGGTCGGGGGAGAAGATGAAGTCGTGGGGGCAGGCGGATGTGGAGACCGCGTAGACGGCGGTGATGGAGGAGGTGTCGTCGGGGTAGGGGAGCTTGAGGAGCAGGACGAGGTCAGCCATGAGGCTCCCGGAAGCGAGGTCCGGCGCATGCCGGAGACGACGTCGAGGAAGGACGGGATGGGCAGTGGCCGTCGCTGCCTACCACCGTGAAGCTCACCTGGGCCAAGGCTACCTCGTCTTTCACCTCGCCCAGGTCAACATCGACCACATCTCCACGGCGCTCTGCCGCATCCTTGCCGAAGCGTCGGTCATCTTCGCAGGCTACGACTCCTCCCACGACTGTTGCATGCTGCCGGAGCACTACGACCTGCACGGCGTCCGGCCATCACATAGGCCTTCCTTCTAGGAGGTGGAGTATGCTTGCCTCGAAGCCTTACTCTGCTTTTGAGCAGGTTGTGTTTTGTTTTTCTGAAGATTTGGTAACTTCTGCATGATAACCAGGAACCAGAAATCTGTTAAATTGTCAATGATCTGGCTATGTTGTGCTTGATGGCAGGTAATTTGAATAACATGGTGATTACCACAGAATAAACTGGTGATCATCACCAAACCCCCTGGTGACTATTATTACAAAACCTGGTATGGAAAAATAGGTATCTAGAATAATCTGGTGACTATGGCATAATAGCCCGGTGAGTATGGCAGAATAACCTGGTGACTATTATTTTCAAAATGAAGTATAGGAAATCTGATTACTAGAATAACTTGGTGATTATCTAGAATTTAATTTATTTGGCCGCGTTACCCTGCCTGAAAAGTAGCTAATATTTATGAAGGTTAAGCATAGAGATTATCTCTAATCTGAAGCCATCGCTTCCTCTTCAATCCTCTCCTGGTCTTGGACCCGTCGCCTATTCTGGACGCAGGTCCATTTCAGTGGTTGGCTTCGAAACAGTAAACGTTGCAAGACCATGTGCCGAGCACCAGGACCTCTTAAATTCCGTCTCCTCAGGTTCAAAAAAGAAACAAAGAACCCCTAGCACTGGTACAAGTTCTGCCACTTTGAAAGCTCTACTTTGTCATCCTCAGTTTTCGACAAGAAGTGAGGTACGAAGCCACATGACAGCTGTAGAATTG
This sequence comes from Poa pratensis, assembly GCA_947311845.1. NCBI lineage: Eukaryota > Viridiplantae > Streptophyta > Magnoliopsida > Poales > Poaceae > Poa > Poa pratensis. The sequence continues at coordinate 33,570,764 of CAMZMU010000090.1, forward strand.
GCCAGGCCCTTAAGGTTGTGCTCTCCAAGCTGTACTCAGCAGCTGAAATAAAGCACTCAAACCACATATAGCTAACTTGTTCTGGAAACCTCTCCGTTAATTCGGACGAGAGGTTGTTCTTAGCAGAAGGCTGAAACTCATCGCCTATGCAACATAATGGCTCTTGACGGAACAGTCTGATGGCACTGTCCGCCAGGTAGAACGTGCGTTCCCGAAGAGCTGGTCCAGGTTGAAAAAACCCGACATTTGTGGATATTTGAGCGAGTTCTCCCGATGCAACATCAGCCATAGGCTGGAATTGTGGCTCAAGTGACTGCAAACATTTAGTGCAAATCCCAACTATGTCTGTGCTTTCTGATAGCCTTAGCATCAAATGTAGCCTAGAAAATTTCATTGGTGTCTCGGCATCTTTGAATTCAAATGCTAAATAAGCCACTGCGCCGTAATCTTCGAGAAAAGATGGATGTATTACCAGCTTGCAAGTTTGGCTTCCGCTTACCATTCCATATTGCAAATATTTGCCCTCAAGGAGTTGCGTGATGAGAGGACTGGAAAATCTATATCTAGCAAGTGAACAGCCAGACTCTACGTCTCTGACAAATTTGTCGGCCTTCTCTGCAAACCTCTCAAATCTTCCAACAAAGGATCCATCGAGCGAACCCTTTCCAGTGCTAAAGAAAGGCTTCACAGCATGCATAATCCTGTTAGGTAAAGAGGGCGCCAAGAGTTTTACCCGTTTCTCGGCACCTTCTCGTTCAAGGTTGTCGAGCTCGAGCACACCACAACGCTCCTCAAAGGCATGCTTCAGCACCATCCTTCGTTGCAACAAAGACACCTCTGTAACGGGCATCTTCCTACATTTCTCCAACGCGAATTTGAGTTCCAAGTGCGCCATCTTCAGTCTCTCGATGAGGAGACTCTGGGAGGTCAACTGCTTGGGTGTTGCGCATGAATGAGAGAAGGCTCCACTCACAACCTCCTGGACAACCGCTGATACCACCATTTCTGCCATTCTCTCTGTCTTCCCTGCACCAAAAACATGGTTGGTTGAGTGAGCAAACATTCCTAGGCGCGTCTTTCTGCCTGGGTAGCACGAGCAGCTCACACGAAATGGAGAGAAGATTACGGTTCAGAGAGTAAACTACAACTGCTTGCAGTAGTGCATCTGAAACTCTGGTTTATGTGTGTGAAGATAAGGAGATGGTAGCAGAGGGGAGGGGCTTGGGCAGGGATGTTCCAGGATGTTTCGTTGCCGCCGGCCATCGAGTTAATTAGAGACCTTCGTAGCCGTGCGTTACTTTGGACACATACGGCGTGTTAGGTGCCGTACAAACACCACATATACGTGCCTGTCGTGATGCGGGTCAGTACTATTTTTATCTGATCCTACCGAGATGGGCACATAGGAATTGTACACAGACCAATATGGGCACGTACATGGTATGAGGCTTTTGACTTCTGGTACTAGCGCTTCTGATATAAGAAAAAAATAATAGAAATTTATAAAGAATTTGAAAATTTTCAAAAAAAAATATTGCGCTCAAAGATGATCAAGCATTCTACTCTTGTAAAAACAACTTGTCAGAAAATGATTCTCATCAACTACTGGGCAAAAAAAATATTATGACGAATCCGGTGTGCAATGAAAGTCGTTCTTACGCGAAATTTTTTATACGGGTACAATATTTGATCATGTTTGTATCAGTTTTGGAACTTTTTGAGCTTTTTGAATTTATAAATTACTCCCTCCGTTCCTAAATATAAGATGTTTTAAGCATTTGTCCACATTAACATATATGTAGATCTATGTAGACATATTTTAGTGTGTATGTACATTCATTTTTGTATGCATGCAGATAACATGTTAAAAGAGCTAAAACGTCTTATATATTGGAACGGAGGGAATAGTTTACATATCGGCTGCAATGGTAATCAGGTTCTACAATGTATTTTCGCACGTACATGCAACTATAATAGTAATCAACCATGATCATCTTGAAAGAAAAAATTTGGACACGTTACAACACCGAAACAATCATACACCGTGTCGTGCACAACCCAGCTGTCGTCGAACACATGCTCTAGAGCATCTCGCCTAGCACTTCCAATAGCCTTCCAACAAGGGTTATTGAAATATTGGGCGTAAAAATCGACTAAGCTATGGCACCAATAGCGATTTTGCGGCGCGGTCTAATACATGGTCCGGCACTTTCATGCTTGTTCCGACTTACTTAGAGCGGCCTAGAAGTGCCGGCCAGTAAAACGGCGCCACACGCCGGGTACCGACTCAAGGCCGGGTATTATTATAAGGCAGCGATCCAGACATCCACCGCCCACCTCGTTTTTTCCGTGCTCGCCTAATATCACACCCCAATTGAATCGCCGCCGCCCTTTTTCGGTGTCGATATTTCGACAGCGCCTACCCAACAATTATGCCCAGCCCTGCCCCGCTTTGGCTGTCGCTCTCGCCGTCGTTTGAATATGCCATTGCTACATGGATCTGGCAGTATCGACAGGTTATGCATGCACTGCCGCCGTTGCTACTGCATATCGTCTGACCTTCTCTGTCTCGCCTGGGCCGGTCAGCGGTTCTTTTTCGGCTGCCGACGCTCATCGTCTCGGCAGGCACACAACTCTTGTTTTCTACGTTTACAAGCGCAGCTGAATGCCCCTCACCCGACGTGGATGTTCTAAAATTGAAAGGAAGAAGAACAATGATCATCAAAGGATGTAGGATCAATTGATGGTAGAGTCCAACTATTTTTACGACAAGCTCAAGGATGAAGGAGGTGTTCATGCGTCTTGTGTATGGTATGAGGAAGTAAGATGAAAACTTCATGTGCAAGAGAGACTACACCAAAATGGTTGGTTTCTCATCTCTTCAGAAATGCAATACTGCTTTTAGGGTTCTTACATATGGAGCTGCTATAGAAACACAAGAGGACTACCTACGCATGGCCGAGTCCACATGCATTGACAACAGGTACAAGTTATGCAGAATGGCAGTGGAAATGCTTTGACCAATTTGATCACCTAATGAAATAGGCATAGCTCGGATTCTGGCACATGACGCAGCGAGAAAATTTCTTGGGATGATTGAAAGTATCGATTGCATGCATTGGGCCTCAAATAATTATCAATTTGCTTGGCAAGGGTTGTATAAGTACTCATATTAGAGAGTGCAGTCTTGTACTTAAGGTTGTGGCAGATTATGGCATGTGGATCTGACACGCTTATTTTTTTATCATGGCGAAATCTCACAATGACATCAACATGCTGTAACGCTCTCCGGTGTTTACGAGACTTGCTGCATTACATGCTCCTGTGTGCAACTATGAATGAAATCTAACTTGCGCTTGATTCACAAAACGCGACGCGCGTGCAATGCGTGGCGAGGCAGACGGCGAAGGAGGAGTGGGCGTGACCTGCTACTATTCTCACTCTCACTCACTTTGTGAGGGTAAAAGAGATGCTGTTATAATTATGCCAAACTCTCTCTGCACTAGCAGTGTGAAACTAAACCTAGTTCCTCCCGCTTGTTGTTCAAACAATGCAAACAAGCTGAATGGGTCATTGATATTCTAGGATTTGTTTTATGTCAGTGATATGGATGTGTGCATCACCATCAGTGTTCATAATAAATAAGTCATTCACAATAGTAGCATGGCTATAAATAATATTATTAATACAAACCGGACAAACATTATTCTCAGAATAATCGAATAACCTTATTGAAACAAACACGATTTGGAAATAATATTTTGCTCAAGGACAGAACATGGTATCAGTTTTTAAGATATGAATAAGTTCTAAATGTGGATGTAGAGGTAGGATGCCGACGACAAGCACAACAACTTTTACTCCATTCGCTAGCTACATGCATCGTCACCTCATCCTTCCAGTTTCCTAAGCTTTATACAGTGAGTTGCAAATATGATCAACCTAAGAGGTATCATATACCTAGAGCATTGCATTTATCACCGGTAAGAAATACTACTACATCATATGACATGTATGGCACTCATAACCGGGCTAGACTTTGCAAACTTTTTCTTTTCTGCCAGATACTTCATGTAGTTTCTCTTCCAGTGTCCCGTTTCTTTGCAAAAGAAGCACTCAGCATCAGGATGTGCTTCAGTCTGGGACTTAATAAGCTTGTCAGTTCCACTAACACCCTTGTACTTGCCCTTTTGGTTCGACATGGCCTTCTTCTTGAAGCTGGTGGTTTTATTCACCATCGCCACATGATTGTGTCCCGTTTCTTTGCATAAGAACCTCTCAGCATCATGATGTGCTCCATTCTGGAACTTCATAAGCTTGTCAGTCCCAGTAGCACCCTTATACTTGCCCTTTAGGTTGGACATGGCCTTCTTCTTAAAGCTAGTGGTTTTATTCACCATCACCACAGGATTGGTGTCCTTCTGAATTCCATTCTGAATTCCACTCTCACTAGTCTTGTCCTTCTGAATTCCACTCTCAGTAGTCTTGAGCATGGCGAACAATTCATCCATACTCTTATCCATCCCATTCATTTTATAGTTCATGACGAAGCTACTATAGCTTGGAGGGAGGGAATCGAGGATGAGACGAGTGCCCAACTTTTTGGGGATCGGACAGTTCAGCGTCTCCAACTTCTGCATGTACCCAGACAATATGAGCACATGCTGACTCACCGAACTGCCTTCAGTCATCTTGCAAGCCAACAAGGCTTTGCGTATCTCATAGCTTTCCGTCCTCACTCGCTTGACGCGTGCCTCGTCTTCCGTAGAGACGCCGAGTTGTGTAGGGTTGATGATGCTGGTCTCATCTTCCGTAGAGCGGGCGAGCTGCGTGGGGTTTATGATGCCGATCTCATGTTCCCTAGAGCGGGAAAGCTGCGTGGGGTTGACGACGCCGGGCTCATACCTTTCCGTCCGAGCTCGCTTGACGCGCGTCTCATCTTCCGAAGAGCCGCCGATTTGGGTGGGTTTGGCTATGTTGGTCGCATCTTCTGCCGAGCGCACGAGCTGCGTTGGGTTGACGATGCCGGTCTCATGTTCCGTAGAACGGCCGAGCTGTGTGGTGTTGACGATGCCGGCCTTACCTTCCGTAGAGCGGGCGAGCTGCTGCGTGGTGGGGTTGACGATGCCGATCTCATGTTTTGCTGTAGAGCAGGCGAGCTGCGTAGGGTTGACAATGCCGAGGAGCTGCACGGGGTTGACGATGCCAGGAAGGTGGGCTCCATTGGCCATGAGCTTGGCGTTGACGATGCCGGCCTCATGTACCGTGTAGCGGGCGAGCTGCGTGGTGGAGTTGACGATGCCGATTTCATGTGGTTCCGTAGAGCGAGCGGGCTGCATTGTTTCGACGATGTCGGGGACTTGCGTAGATCGGGCGAGCAGCTGGGCAGGGTTGACGACACCGGGAACGTGGCCTCCATTGGCCATGAGCAGGCAGGACAGCTCTGCGCAGCTCATCTCGGCACGGCGGCCCAGAAGCGTGCCGCGGGTGAGGAACTCGTGCGCCAGGTTCCCGGCCAGGAGCCTGTTGGTGCCGGCCAGCTTGGACAGCTCGGCTTCCGCCGCAGCGAGGCCCCGCTCCTTGCGCTTGACCAGCGCGACACGAACCGACTCCAGCTTCTCCGTCACAGACTTGGACATGGACATGTCGGCTTCCGCTGCGGTATCCGTCACCGACTTGGACCGCAGCTCGGCTTCCGCTGCGGCAAGGCTCCTCTCCTTCCGCTTGACCAACGCGACGCGCGCCACCTCCAGCGCCTCCGTCACAGACATCTCGACCGGCTCGAGCGACCGTCAGGCTGGGCTCGGCACGACGAGCAGATAGATAGACGAGATCACGGAAGATCTTTATCTAAGAAAACCAGCGCGGTTCCCTGCCGCCCGTATTTATTTATAGCGGAGGTTCGACCCATACTCCGTGTCCGTGTCGAGGTGGGACTAATTAAAGGAGCCCAAAAACGCCATGGGCCGGATCGGGCAGTCGATTGACTCGAGTGATGGGCCCGTTTCTTTGTTTGGCACGAAGAATGTCAGCAGATGGCCTGCTACCCGGAAATAAGATGGCCCGTCTTTTCAACTCTCGTACTACTCCGTGACAAACGAAAAGAAAACTCGATACGCTCAAAAAGAAGAAGAAAACTCGTATTCCCTCTTGGGGTAACACTAATAAAATGCCTGCCTTTTGCCACCGTGCCCGACGACCCTTTTTTTGTCTTATTTTTGGTATACTTCAGAGTAGCTTACTCCACCATCCAATATGCATATAAGAAAAAGCAAAGTACACGTACGCTAAAAACCGGTACACAACATATGTCTCCTCTCTCCTAAACATCATGTATTGCAACTGCATATTTCTTATCTTTGTTTGGGCTTTACCATTAGGCTGGAATATCGATCGATAAGGATTTTGGCAATATTTTTTCTTCTCGGATAAACAGACAATTCATTTTTGGCAGTAATCTTTTTCTTATGAAATTTGCTTCGATGTGATGAAAGACAATGGCAAAACTGCGTTGTAGCTCTGGTGATAAGCGACATCACGGGAATTTTGCTAGCATAGGACGCTAGCTATACATATAATGAATTTAATTATATGGATGTAGCGTATAGATGTATAGCTTTGAATCATGGCGTTTGAATGCTTACGCCACCACTGGCAAAACATATATAGTCCTGAGATGGAGTATAATTCATGTAACATTGTTGATTGATGACAATTTTTTCTTTATTCCGAGATAGAGAATGTCTCTTTTCCTGCAATGTTGTGTAAAATGATGCTAATATTTTGTTTTGAAGTGAAGTAGCAGCTAACCATTCCCAATATCGCTTGCTGGAAATAAATTTAATAGAGCGCACCTAACCATTGTATTCGACAAATAAGGATAGTCCTTATTTCGTTGTTTGTCGAGTAACTAGATATTTGAATTTTCGGTTTCATAATGAGGTTGTGGAAGTATCTTAGATGCGTGTATCATGATTTTCCTGATGTTTCGTAATATCCTTTACACTCATAGGAATGAGCTTTGGGGCAACACAAGTAAAATGCCAGCCTTTTGCTACCGTGCCTGACGACCCTTTTTTTCTTATTTTGGGTGTACTTCTTTTTTTCAGAGAATTTTTGGGTGTACTTCAGAGTAGCTTAATTACTCCACGATCCAATATATATGCATATACAAAGAAGCGAAGTACACGTACACTAAAACCGGTACACAACATGTCTCCCCTATGCTAAACAGCATGTACTGCAACTGCATATGTCTTAGTTTTCTTTGGGCTTTGCCATTAGACCGGAACATCCATAAGGAGTTAAATTGACAGTGCATTTTGGCAATATTTTTTCTTCTCGGTTTAAACTGACAATTTTGTTTTAGCAGTGATCGTTTTCTTATGAAATCGGTTTCGATGTGCTGACAGACAATGGCAAAACTGACGTTATAGCTGTGATGACAAGCGACATCGGAATTTTGCTAGCATAGGACGCTAGCTATATAAATGATGAATTTATATGGATGCAGCATATAGATTTATAGCTTTGAATCTTGGTGTTTGAATGTTTACGCCACCACTGGCAAAACATATATATAGTCATGAGATTGAGTATAACTAGAAAGCTTTGGTACGGCGGCACGCCGCGCCAGTGTTGGCACTTTTTTTAACGATTTCGTCTTAAAAGGTAGCAGAAACTTAAGCTGTGCAGCGTAAGTGTTACGAATGGTTATGAAACATTGTACCTGATCTTGGATATGGATAAATGCATCTCTTGATGATCTATAAAGCGTAGACATATCATACGTAGCGAGGTATGGAAACGCTTGGTGTTTTAGCCTTTCCCAGAATGTTTCATATATCGCGGCTCTTGTGTTTGTTCAAGAAGGCAATGACCTTGGCCGTATTGGAATTCCTTTCACCTTTGCAGCACTTTGGGTTCAGTTGCCATCCCTGCACTGCTGCCATTACGGGGATGCTAGTGGGTGACGGGACAAATGAACATGATACTTCTCAACCACATCTCCCTAGGTTGTTTATACGGATATATCTGAACTCAGCCAACAGAGATTGTACAGTTTCATAGAAGACACTATGCATTACCTAATACAATTTGAATCAGAAACCCAGATATTTTTTTACAAACTGAACAGCAACCACACTTTGTATGGATATACCTAGAAATATGTAGCAATCTGACAGCTTCGGAGAAAAAACAATATCCTTCCAGTTCACCTCTAGACATATGTCGATATTTCTGGCAATATCAAAAAGACAGAAGAAAGGTCGAAATCCCATGATAAGTAATCAGAGGTCCTAGAACTTATTAAACCTGCATCTAGGCAATAAGAAAATTTTCTTATATATGAAAAACATTCGAGCAAATGTACATATGGATCAAATTATGAGACAGTAACCTCACAGGGCGAAGTAGTAAATACATTCCTTTTCGGTCCAGATATCAATCGGCTTATGTCAATCTTTTTTGGCTACGGCTACAATTAAGTATACATGTTATCCACTGCTAGACATTTCTAGATTATTCTCTATGATGATTTATTCACTTGGGTGGATGTGTTCTTTTTCTAAGTTTTCTACCTAGAAAAAGAACGCATCCACCAAGTGAATAAATCGTTATTGAGAAAAATCCGAATATGGATCCAAGAAAACTTGCTTCTTACAAAATACCAAATCTTAATGTAACTCACTTACTGCAATTTCACAAATTAATCTAGGCTAACGAAATTAGTTATCACTGGGCATCAGCAGAAACATAAATCTTCAGAAACAGCAATATGATTTGAGGGATCAAATAAGGGAGAGTTTCCGAGTCATCAAAACAGAACACAGGCAAGGGCAAGATTCAACATACCATCAGGATGACGATGCAAACCAGGCACCAATTGACGACGCAAGGAAATCAGAAATATTGCATACAGTGATGTAGCGCAAAACTTTCCCATTCCAATAGAAATATAGAGATAATAATTAGAAGGAAAAACGCAAAGTTGGACACATTTCAAGTAGCCTGATGTAGAATAAAGGCCTTGTTTTGCTGACTCCATATTATTCAGAAAACATTCTCACTGTCAAAAGGAAGATCAAACTCCACGGGTAACAGAAGCTTCAGAGCAAAATGAGTAGCATCATCAACGCTCAGCAGGTAAGCGTTGAAATTTAATCTGCTAGCATAATCTTTGAATACAACATCAAAGGTAATATTTGTGCTATAATGATCAATTTTGATAGAGTAAACGAAAGTCTTAGGATTTGTCGCAGATGTATATAGCAAGTAATAAGTTGATATAAATACAGTTGACTCATCAAGGGTCATATATTCTTAGTAGAATATCAAATTTACATACATAAGGGTGAATTACTTTGACAGCAAGAAATTATAATTTGATCATCAAAATTATGTTCCTACATTTTATCATTAGAAAGGAATTGACTACAGAAGTCTTATGGCAGGCAGTGAAATATATATTACAAAAAAAAGGATTATTCAGTGGCATACAAGACCTGCTCTAAAAATTAAAACTCTTTGATAGCAGCTCCCGAGTGATGAGAGCATATTACTTTATAAGTGAAGGTCAATCTCCTAGTTAATGATCGATTGTGTATTAGCTAACAGATATGGAGTAAAAGTTAATGGTGGGAAAATATATTTGCAAACGAAGGCATTGTATATATATCCTTACATCTCATCTGAATGACGATGTAGACTCGAATCTTTCATGTTTCGAGCATCCTGGACACTTCAAGACAGGATCGAATCATTTCATATTCATCTGGCTATGAGGTTCTACCATATTAACCATTGAATTTAGAGATGCATCAAGCCTATTTCCAAAACTCGAAAGTTGAAAAAATAAACAACTGGATAGCAACAGAAGAATCCGAGACAACTTTCTAATTATGATTTTTTTAACAATCGCTAGACATGGATCTTAGAGGGAAACAAATAACCTGTCCAAATGGTGCCCCCAGCGTTGAGCTAGTAGAGCTAGTTGAACAGTGCAATAGAAAACCTATAAAAAGGATGATCATCATCAACTGTTGTAGAATCAAACTGGTCCTATCATAAATTATGTAATGATATACTTAGCTAATAATCAATTTAGTACAATCGAAATTCCTTACCAATCAGGCAGCGTCTTGTCCTGCAAAACAGGTATGAGGGGCTATCTCATGTGTTCGGCACACATGAATATTAGAATTTTCAGAAGTGTCAATATTTTTTTCACAAGAGTTCAGAAATCATCATCAGGCTGAGTAACTTAGTGTACCTTTGATGGCAGGTGATCGAGCAGGGAAACTTCACCTCAAAGTGCGATCGCGACGGTATAATTTTGTCTTTGTTTGTATAATTTTATTTTGGTATACTTCATAGTAGGTTATCCACAATCCAATATGCATATGCATATACAAAAAAATTGCAGTCCTTTGTCATACCTCATTTTACTACCAACTCTTAAGAGAACGAGGAAATTTCGATTTTCTGATGTTTCATTTTACTTCTCATTATGCGTAGTTTCATTTTACAACAGGAAAAAAAGTCAAAAGTGAAAACTGCGCAGCAAAGCGCGAGGCCCTTCTAGCAAACAAGGATTCAAAACAGAAGCATGACCATATAATATATTATCCACATAAATTGTACAACCATTATTCTCATTCTTAAACGAACAACCTTGTTGCAACAAGCAAACAAACACGATAGTGGAATAATATTTTTCTCAAGGGCCAGATCTAGCAATAAGCTCTAAAATAAATCCTTTTTTTTTTTTTTTTTTTTATGCAGAGGTAGGAAACCCATGAGGAGCAAATAACTTTTACTCTGCTTCTGGCGTGCATCGTTTCCTCATCCTTTGCCAAATTTCTAGGCTTCAATTGTTCCTGTATTGAGTTGTAAATATGAATATCCCATCTGGTATATATAAACAAGAATTATATTTTGACTAGCAAAAATTCGTCGACAACATGTGTGGCACTCATACCTGAGACGGAATTTGCAGACTTCTTCTTTTCTGCAAGATACTTCTTACAGTTCCTCTTCCAGTGTCCCGTTTCTTTACAGAAAAAGCACTCGGCATCAGGATGTGGTCCAGTCTGAGACTTCATATGCGTGCCAACCCCACTAGCACCCTTGGATTTTCCCTTTTTCTTCGACTTGGCCTTCTTCTTAAATTTGGTGGTTTTATTCACCGTCGTCGCATGATTGACTTCCTTCTGAACTCCACTCTCAACAACCTTGAGCATGGCGAACAGTTCACCAATACTCTTATCCACCTTATTCGTGTGGTACTTCATGGCGAAGCTACTATAGCTCGGAGGGAGGGAAGCGAGGATAAGTTCCGTGCCCAACTCTTGGGGAATCGGACAGTTCAGCGCGTCCAACCTTTGCACGTACCCAGACAGTCTGAGCACATGCTGGCTCACCGAGGTACCCTCCTCCATCTTACAAGCGAGTAAGGTTTTATATATCTCATATATTTCTGACGGCGCTTGCTTCTGAAGCAAGTCCATCGGAGGAGGGAGAGAAGCGAGGATGAGGTCCGTGCCCAACTCTTGGGAGACCGGGCAATCCAGCGCCTCCAACCTTTGCATGTACCCAGACAATCTGAGCACGTGCTCACTCACTGAACTACCCTCGGACATCTTGCAAGCGAACAAGGCTTTGTATGTCTCGTACCTTTCACCCGTTGCTTGCTTCTGAAACAAGTCTTTCGGCTCCGCTGCAATGAGATCAGCTTCACCCTTGGTTTGTTGGGCGTGGGTCTCGTCTTCCACCGTAGAGACGTGGCCGAGCTGCGCGGGGTCGACGACGCCGGAGATGTGGACCCCGTTGTCCAAGAGCTGCGCGGTTTCGACGAACCCAGGGAGGTGGGCCCCAGTGGCCAAGAGCTGCGCGGGGTTGATGATGCCGGGGACGTGGGCCCCGTTGGCCATGAGCAGACAGGAGAGCTCGGCGGAGCTCCTCTCGACACGGCCGCCGAGGACCGTGCCGTGGTCGAGGAACTGATGGGCCAGGCTTCCGGCGAGGAGCATGTTGATGACGGCCACCTTGGACAGCTCGGCCTGGGCTGCTGCAAGTGCCTCCTCCTTGCACTGGACCAGCACCACACGGGCCGCCTCCAGCTCCTCGCGCGAATACATGTCGAGCGAGCGTATAAATACAGAAGAGGCTAGTTGTGGCTTCGAGATACCGAGGGTTCGATTCGTTCCGACGAGGCGCTGTTTATTTATAGCAGAGGTTGAGCCAAACTCGGTGTCCGCGGTCGAGGTGGGACTATTGAACGACCGCAAAAACGCGTACACTAGTGATGAGCCGTATCAGGCAGCTGATTGCCCGGGTGATGGGCTCGTTTCTTTGTTTGTGGGAAGAGAGATGGGCTGCGACAAAAGGAATGGCAAGACATGGCCTGGTAATTCCTGGAAATAAGATAGCCCGTCTATTTAACTTGTAAGAAAAACTTTGTACTACCAGCGATCTTATCAAAGAAGAGAAAAACACGTACTATGGAGTGCACTATGGGGTACATTAAAAAGCAAAGTGCATATAATATAAAGAAAAGGGAGAAAAAGGTTTGGGACTCTTTCACCGACACCGAGCCGAGAAGATGGAGCCACTTATCTGCGTGTAGTAGTTTTCAACGATGGCGGGCTTTAAGAGGAAAATGCTGGCAGGGTTTATGCTGTCAAAAGATGAATCTACTACCCAACAAATCTGTAGCCCAAGTGATTCACAGCCTTCCTCTCGCCAAAATGGGATGAATCTTCTCACCCAACATTTTTGTCATTCGGATGTCCATGCCTGGAGAGGAGAGGCCTTCCAGCCCTTTCCTTCGACGGTTCGATGGCCGTAGGCTTGGTGCGGGGCTGACTCGCGCCATGGATGACGGTCTACACGGTGGGCTCTCCGGCAAGAAACGTTGGTGTGTGCTTTGGACATTTAGATGGCGAGGTGCCCCGTGGCAGGTAATCCTGGCGAAGCTATCACCGTTTGTAGCGGCCAATCCCTAGTCATGATTTGTAGACATCGGGTCCGTCATGGCGAAGCTCATTTTGTCGTGTTTTTATTTTGAGCATATGAGAAGTCCTTCAATATAAATGTTTAGTGTAGACGTGTGAAATTTATATGTAAAATGGGACGAAATCCTATTTCGAGGATGTTACAGGCTAGTAGCATTTTGTTTTCTTTCCTTTGCAGGACAACCAAACAAACAAAACAGCCCAAACCCAAACGGAGGTTGGTGCGCCGCTGGTCCTCCTACCGTCCTTGGCCAGCGCAGCACCCGTCGCGTGGTCTCGCCGTACGTGGACACATCCAGGCCGTCCGTCGCCGGATCCGACTGCCGCCGCGCGGGGCAAACGTAACCGGCGTCCACGTCGACGACGAGGACGGGGTCGTGGGTTGGAGGGAATGGTGAAACTTCCTTTCCTTCCAAGAGCTTTGTGTGTGCGGTTGGTTGGACTCCTCCTCGTCCTCCTCGCCGTCCGTCGCCGTTGCCGCGCCCACGACTTCCTCTCCATCCACCCGCCTCCTTTCCCCTCTCTCTATACATATACACGCCCACCGTCACGCGGCTGCCGCCTCCTGCTCCGCCGTTCCTCCCTTCCCTAGGCGGCAGTTGTACCTACCCGCCGCCGCGCAGCTGCCCTGTTGCCCGATTGGAGCCGGACTCTGCCCGGGTTCAGGTGCTGGCAGGCTCGATCCGGGGTACGGCCACGCCGCCGGCGGTCTCGTCGGGCCTAGCTGCAGCTCAGCCGCCGCCGGAGGTGAGAGAGATCGGTACCGTCCTGAATTAAGCTCCCTCCCTCCTCCTTTCCGCCGCTCCTGCTATGCCGGATCGTGCTGTTCCGGCGGCCGTCCGGGAAGATTTTTCTTTTATCCTCTCTAATCTTCTTCTTGTTCCTTTCCCCAACTCGTTAGTAGGACAGAAAAAAAGATGCTTCTGTGCGTTTCTAGATAGGGCCAGCTAACTTTTTAGGTAGGTGGAATTGGCTGGATTTGGTTGGGGGGCTGGAATTTCAGATTTTTTTTTTAAAGATAGGGACTCACTCGGCTTACACCAAGAGTTGAATATAACTGTCATCCGTTATTTGACAAAGATTTATTTACTGGTTTATAGTAGGTTTTTTTTAGAGTGTATAGTTTATTTATTAGGAGTTGAATCCTCCCCTCTGCGCTCGTAAGCATGGTCAAGTCTTAGTTAAATTAATCAGCTTAGGTCAATACCGTGCATAACAGGAAGGTTTGACAGTTAACTGCGACCGAAACTTAGACTAGTGATGTTTGATGATTCTGAGGTTGAAAAATTGCAAACTGTCAGCCTCTGACCATGGGTGATTAGGATATGTCCTGATTGGTCATCAGTTCGTCATGCATAGGTTATTTTAAAATATATATTCTAGTCCTTGCCTCCTCCTCGGGGTCTCTGACCATGGATTTGGCGCCGTGTTTCCCCCAGGGCTTCCATTTGGGTTTGACGTGTGATGCGATGCGACTGCACCGGTATGATGTCTCTGAATGATGCGTAACGGTCGTCGCTGCAAGCGTCCACCTCCCCTGCCTGCATTCTTGTACCAGGTCATGGCCAAACTCGCTACTGTTGGTCGCAGGTTTGTGGTTTTTGTTTCCTTACCTCCAATTGGTTTTGAACTGGCTCCGCGCTTCCCCACAGCTAATGCTTCTCCCACTCGTGTCGATGCTCGCAGCGTGCTTAGATTTACAAACGAAAGCATGAGGATTGTTATGGTGACGGTTATCGGGGCCGTTCTTGGCTTCTACATCGGAATTTCGTTCCCACAAGTGAGCATCACAAAGGTGTAATGATGTTTTTTCTCTCAATGTAACCGCATTGTTTTGATTGATCGGAACTGAGTAACTTATGTATGCCTGGAATGTGCCAGCTACACTTTCCGTCCAGCTTTGTTTCGTATACAGAGGAGAGAAGCTCTGAGCTCACAACACAAGCCTTACTTAATCATGCCTGGACTTCTGCTAGAAATACAAGGGAGAATGGTTCTGAGGAAAACTCAAAGTCAAACTCTACTTTGAAGGTATGTTTTATGACTTGTTAATTTGGACAGCAACAGAGTAGTTTAGCAGTAAAGTATCACGGGCCATTAGAATGATATCCATTTGGCACGACGTTCTGCTTAAATAATCGATACACACAGATTAAACATTTATGTTGTGGACATCCTTTCCTAATCACTGTTTACCTCTGCTACATTCTGTCCCCTAATACAAAAACTTTGGTTATGAATCATAGATTTATGTCCCAACAAACCCCAGGGGTGCAGAGCGGCTAGCGCCAGGCATTGTTGTGCCAGATTCCGACTTCCATTTGCGCAGGTTGTGGGGAGACCCAAGTGAGGTACATTTTCCTCATGTCACCCAAATGATCCTCAGTTCCTCTAAGTTTTTATTACTGGACATCTTGAGAGATGTTCTGTATTTTAAACCTTTCCACTTTTTACAGCATGTTCGGATTTACAGCATGTATTATCTTTATGTGCAGGGTTTCATTTTTCTTCTTCCCTTTTTGTGTAATTGAGATTGAGATTAATGTTAATATTACCATGTGCCTCTTCATGTTCATCTTGTCAGTATTAAATAAGTTAGTTCAACTAATTGAAATTAGAAGACCCAAGTGAGGTCATTTTGCTACAGAACATCGTGAGAAATACTCTAACCTATAAATTAGTAATCATACTTACAAGGCATGCATCCCTTATGTTTATGCTTGTTCTTTCTTCAAGGTTTTGTTTGCCATTCTACAAAAAAAAAAGTGTCAATGTTAGTATTAGAATCTCTTAATATTATTGTTATGTCCCTCTCCTGTTGTCTGGTTGTTATTAAGTAAGAAACTAGTAACGTCATATGTTGGGTTTTCAAATGATTCTAAATAGAAGACCTAAAGTCTGCTGCCTTCTGAAGTCAAGTGCTTGGTATGCTGATATTTGATCATCAATATGCAGGATCTGCCCTTCAAACCAAAGTACCTTGTGACTTTCACGGTTGGATATGCTCAAAAAGAAAATATAAATAGAGCAGTGAAGAAGGTAATATTTTTTAGCAAGTTGAGAAATCAAATATCGAATCTCCCCAGTTTCCAAGTGAAAATTCAATCTGTATATGCCATTGCACATGATCACCATCCTGATTATTTCGCTGTCTGTATTGCAGTTTTCTGACAATTTTGCTATCCTGTTATTCCACTATGACGGCCGTGTGACCGAATGGGACGAATTTGAGTGGTCAAAGCGAGCCATCCATATCAGTGTCAGTAAACAATCTAAGTGGTGCGCCTCTATTGTACTCACCATTCCTTCAATAGATTCGGTGTGAAATATCTTCGTCTTAACGCATGTTTTTGCACGTACCTCTAGGTGGTATGCCAAAAGATTCTTGCACCCTGATATTGTGGCGGCTTATGAGTATATATTCATATGGGATGAGGACCTTGGAGTGGATCATTTTGACGCAGAGGAGTATGCTTCCACTCTTCACTTCTCCCGTCAATGTTTCTTGATATGACTATCTGACATGTATATACTGGTGTTGGATTACAGGTACATCAGACTTGTTAAGAAATATGGTCTGGATATCTCCCAGCCTGGTTTAGATCCTGATCGGGGACTAACATGGCAGATGACTAAAAGGAGAGGTGACCGAGAGGTCCACAAGTGAGTGGAGCAGTTATAATCTGAAGCAAAAACAAAGCTATTGATTCTTTCGTGATGTGGTAACCTGAGTTGGCAACATGCCTTGTTGTAGGGTGACAGAGGAAAGGCCAGGCTGGTGCTCTGACCCTCATCTTCCACCTTGTGCTGCGTATGTGCTTATTATCCATCCTCTTTGCTGTTCACAGTGCTTCCCATTATATCATTGTCAAGAAGCATCCTGTACTATTGCAGAGAGATCTAACTGATGCATCATTGTGGCTAATTACCTTGATGAATGTTTTGATCTAAAACAGGTTTGTTGAAATAATGGCTCCTGTCTTCTCTAGGCAGGCATGGCGATGCGTATGGCATATGATTCAGGTACGTCTGTATCACTGGTTTAGTTCCATCGTATCTGGACTTTCTCCATCTTTATTCATCGGTGCTCCTCTTGGACACAGAATGATTTGGTTCATGGGTGGGGCCTCGACTTTGCCCTCAGGAAATGCGTGGAGGTATATCTCCATCTCTCTTCAAATTGATTATGAAATCGAATCAGCCTAGCAGCCCTGCCCTTTCTTGACATGTTTATTGAGTTGTTGCACTCCTCAATCACAGCCTGCTCATGAGAAGATCGGAGTGGTCGACTCCCAGTGGATCGCTCACCAGATGGTTCCTTCTCTTGGGAACCAGGTAATCCAGTCCTCGAAGACAACAAACTCTTGAAATGTGTATCAGGTCTGCCTCACAGCATGCGGCCAGCTTTTGTTAACATGTGCGATGAACTGGCAGGGCAAGGCGGAGCGCGGGAGGCCGGCATGGGAAGGGGTTAGGGTGCGGTGTCGGAAGGAGTGGGGCATGTTCCAGACGAGGCTGGCGGATGCTGAGAAGGCCTACTACAAGATGATGGGCATCACGCCTCCGAATTCCACCCTCGTGTAGCTAGCCTGACAGCTCGCCTTACATCTTCCTCCTCGGTTACATGGTGGTTTTATCTCGATGAATGACATGACAGTCCTGACTCTTCTGATCGGATGATGGAGAGGTGGCGATGAATGTATAGATTTTAGATGCATGTAGAGCAGCACACATGATGATGTTATAAAGATGTGCCAACATTACAGTCCACTGTACTGTGGTTGTCAGGCCTATATCTCTTTCTGACAGTTGACCTCGACGCCATGTTTGCACGACAGAGCCCGGTCCCAAACTGAAGGAACGTCGAGTTTTCGGGTTGTACATTCGCACCTGCATATACTACTGAACCAGGTTCCAGCATACTTACAATACTAAACTGAATCATGCAGTATATTGTCTTCTATCTATATAAAAAGGCGTGATTTCTCGCGTGTTCATGAAATGATAAAGTAGCATCTGGTGGTTGGTGCATCTCTGCACACCCTGTTCCTTGACCCCAACTCTGCCAGATTGTATATGAAACAAAACGCTGTATTTGGTCAGTTGTTGCAACTGCAAATTTTGGAAACAAATAAATTTCCATCAGCTCTGGGAAGTAATCTCCATCACGTGACATCGACAACAAATGAAAGCTTAGTTCAGGAGAAATAGGACACCACCCACCAACGCACCAGTCCCCACCCACCAACGCACACACACTCCCGGTATGTGTGCGTTGCGTTGCACTTTTATTTTTCTCATTTTTTTGGTATCAAGTCTCCCTTGTATGTTTTTAAAATTCAGTTTCGGAAAATTTCGGCCACTACCGAAATAACCTGAAATTTTCTCTTAAAATTTATTTAAATATTTTTTGAATTCCTTTGTAGTACTGAAAATGCTGAAGTATTTTGATCGAAAGTTAATTATTTTGGTGTCTGCTAAAATCACTGAAATTCATTGAATTACGATGAAAAATCACCGAATCGCCGCTAGTAGTTTCGCCTACTCCTTCGTCCTCAATCCCACCAATCACACTCCTGGTATGCTCGTGGCAGCAACGTCCTGCTCGAGTCCAGCAGCCTACATAGAACCCGGACCATCTGCACGACAAGCTACGTGTTGTGTGATCCCTTGTCACAGAGAAACGTATTGTTTTTCCACCGACATCTGAGGATATGACCATCTAGCAGGAGCATCTTGGCGAGTTCGAGCCTAACCTCAGATGATGATGAGATTTGCTTCAAGGTAATTCGCATGACGCGCTACAAAATGGCAAGTTGGTTACGTTTGTCTTCTCCTCCGTTAGGGGACAATCGCTCGTAGATGCATATCCTCCAGTGGAATTTTTTAGTACCGTTGAGCCCTCTGTGCGATCCTTATTGTGTTTCAACTTCTTAAGTGACTGTTTCTACAGGCCCAGTGTTGGCTCATAGGCCGGGCAAACAGCATGACCGCCCTGGTCCTGTCAGAAAGGGACTCCAGTATTAAGGTGAACTAATAAAAAACATATTGTTATCCACTACATTCAATATACCACTAAAGATTTAAAAAGAATCTATTTATAGGAGCACAAACAACGTGTACCATATATGGAACAAAACAATGTAATCGAGGCATAAAGTTTTGTTAGACTGCTAGTCTTGCTCACGTTATCGTGCTCTCATAAAAGTCCAACATGTCCTACTAAATTTTTGTTCAATAGAATTTCATGGGTAATTTTGTTCGCGGATTTTTTTCAGAAACTGGAAGGAATTATTTTTGCGTCACATGGTACCAAGCACATTGCACGCGGCCATATCAAATAATAAAATTGTATATATGAATAAGTAGTAGAGCCCATAATAATGAATATATGATTTCTATTAGCTGTGTTAGTACAAAGCGTACATTTCACAAGACATATTTGAATAAGATAAAATGAATAAATAATCTTACCAGCAATTCAGTCTATACTCTGGAAGTTTCTATAAATATGCTACCAACTCATATACTAAACAAATATTAAGATATATCTTACATTAATGATTTAGAGACGTCAAACATAAATATGCATAATAATATATATTTACACAATTCTCAAAAAAAGAAAATAATAATGAAATAAATCTATTTCTAATATTGCGTGATACAAATGTGGTTAATGATGTCAATAAGTAATAGAAAATTATACTCGCTAAGACCATAACGTGCTAAAATTAACTATGAAGTAAAAAAATTAAGTATAAAGATATATTTATTTGAATTCGTGTGGGTCTAATTTATGCTTGGGTCGACATTCACGGGTGAAACTTAACGTCCACTGCGAATTTGACTAGATCCTAAGTGACATCCGTCAGCATGCGACGTAACTATAATTATAAAAGTGAGGGTGACTTTTACTATATGTACAACCACACATTCAAAACTAACATTATGGTCACACACACAACTGTTTCTACAAATTAGCCAAACTCCTCTCTACAAGCCACCACGTCCATGTCACAACAGCCTTCTTGTTGCTCTAATCAGTTACAGTCCTATTTTATATATTTTTATTGGCAAGTTGGGCGATTGAAATGATCATATCTTCAAAAAAAATCAGGGCCAAATCTCTTCCGGTGTAAAAAGAAGTTCAAAGAGTAGTTGGACTAGGTGAGACGACATGAAGCAGTCGGTTAAATAAAAAACTTGAGTATAGATTTTCGATAAGATCTTTGTGTACTAGCTATATTTTTCCTTTGTGCCCTTTTGATTTGAATAAGTTACTGAGAACCAAATAAAAACTATATATCAAAGAACTGTTTTTTCCTTTTGATTTGACTTGGCTTATGGTTGGTGAATTGCATTTAGGAAAGGGAATGTTCTGTTTTATACGGACTTGCACACCAGATCAATTTGCACGCAACCAATATATGACAATAGTAAAAAAAAAACGCGCGGAAATATGTTGCAAGAAATGGCAACAACACATATATATCACGGAAAATCTTAGTTCACAACTATCGAGATCCTGCGAAGGACAAACCTTGTGTGTTGAGTGGATTGCTTTCTTGTAGGAGAGCCTCGTTGGAATCCTATATATTGAATTGATGCACTAGCCATTATCCCAAAAGTCTGAACTCATGGGAAAGGCTATGATTTATATTTTAACACTCCCCCTCACGTCTAGGCTGGACAATCGGTAAGACCTTAGACGTGGGGTAGATGGGAGGCCGCAACTATTTTTAAATTAAATAGTGCGTTAGCCGGGGCTTGAACTTGAGACCACCTGGCTCTGATACCATATTAAATTGATGCGCTAGCCAATTATCCCAAAAGTTCGAACTGATGGGAAAGGCTATGATTTATATTTTAACATCCTACTCGCTCTATTTTTATTTACTTCCCGTTCTAAGTTTTTTCCAAGTCAAACTTTTCAAAGTTTGACTAAGTATATCCGAAAAAATATCAACATCTATAATATTAAATATATAGAATATGAAAATATATCTTATGAAGATTCTATTAATATAATATTTTTCCTATATATTTGGTCAAATTTCATAATTTTTTAAACCCATAATGCAAAGTAATTGTAAATGGAGTGGGTAGCTTCTGGAGATGGGATGATTTTTGTTTTGCACAATTTGTATTCTTGGAGTACTATGTTTTACAGGACCAAAATTAGTTAGTTGATCTGGGCCGTGCCTGCCCTCGCCCAACTGCGACCCGGATCGGAATCACTCCACGTCTCGGTCCCGAATACCGATTCGAACTCGCAGCCGCAATGGTGGCTAGCTCGCTAGGGGTCGTGTTCCTTCCGCCGCTCGCTATATACATCGCCTCCTCGTCCTCCTCACGGTTCCACACCCAGCAAACCCAACTTAGAAATCTCTCTGGCAGCTCTGTTCAAGCGTTCGATAGCCGGCGGCGAGCAGGGTGGTTGGCGAAGGCGCACGGTGAACACGTTGGCGCTGGACTCTTCACACGAGATGAAGAAAGCGGCGGTGGCGTCAGCGTCGACCGAGAAGATCCTGGACCACGACAAGGCGGCGACGATCGGCCAGGAGCCGAGGCTGTCGCAGCAGTCCGAGATGAAGAGCGAGGACTTCCCCGCCTTGGACCTGAGCAAATTTGACCTCTACCGCCCCGACGAGGGGCTCAAGGACTTTGTGATTCGGCCCGGCGAAGGTGCCGAGGATGCCATCTACTACGGTGAAGAGTGAAGACCTGGATGAGTTTCTGTGGTGTAACAGATGAGAAGACCCATATATCTATACTAGTTGAATTTTGGCGTGGCGTCGCGCCACGCCCTTGGTGATTTTTTTTTGTGCAATATATATATTTTTTTGTTAACCAAAATGTTGGCTAAATTGGAGTGTTGAAACATTTGTTTGTTTTGTTATGAATAGGTAGCATTTTTTTGTGTGCATTCCTGATATATTGTGTACAATATTCAAATGTTTGAAGGTTTGAAATGGTCAAACATGTTTGTATTTCGACGTCAATAATTAATTGAAATCAAAACAATCCATTTGAATTTGATTCCACATTTGGGGAAAGTTTGTTCGTGTGGTGTCGAAATGTTGGCCAAATTGAAATGTTGAAATAAATTTGGTATTTGTTATGAGTATACTGCGGTTATTTTTGGTGACCATTTTGGTTTTATTGTATGGAATATCGGAATATTCGCTCAAATGTTGGACAAATTGCAACTTGCAAACATGTTTTTTATTTTGTTATTATAAAGTGGAACAGTATTTGTAGTTTTTAGATAAATGACGCCATTATTAAGTGAGATGTGAAACATTTGAAGTATTGTAAAAAATGACTCCATTATCATTTGTTTAAGGAATTGGAACATTGCATAAACAGTACTTCCTTTTTTTTCTATTGTTTGAACAAAACTCGGAGTATTTCATATTTCTTTTATCTTTTGTAGATCATAAAAAAATATTCGTTGAAATTAAATATAAACAGATCTTATATTCCATCATTTAGTAGACCCCATCCGGAATGTTGTGATTTGAAATGTTAAAATTCGTCGTAATTTGTCGTCCGGAGTAACTCCAAATTTTTTTTTTAGCAAATTTAACTGTTCAAGTGTGTTTGTAGTTTGACATAGATATTTAATTAATCTACCTAATCAGGAGAAATACACTATATAAGTATTTTGTAAATTCAAATCCATTTATTTAGAAGGAATGCATTTAGGTTTTGTCAAAATGTTTGGTAAGCTGAGATGTTGAAAAATGGTTGTATATTGTCGCAAGTAGGTAGCATATATTTTTTGGTCATTTTGATATTTTTTTATGTTTTTTCGATGGCTATTTTTTAAACTACTGATTGTGCGTATTTTTTCAGGAATTAGTTAATCTATAATTTGAAGAACCCCACCTGAATTTCATATTTTGAGGAAGTTAATTTTGGTTATTTCCAAATATTTACCAAATGGAAATATTCAAATTGAGTCCATAATTAGAGGGCATGTACTGTGTGAGCATTTGTTAAATTTAGCTCCACATACTTAGGGGAAGTTCATTTCGATTTTTTGTAAATGTTCATCAGTTCAAAATGTTCGAATTTTTTTTTGTCCACAAATTATGTTTGCATTTTAGCATGAATAGTTGCCAGTTATTTTCTTGAACATGTTTGTATATTTTAAAGTATCTAATTTTTTGAAGCATATTCTAGTATTCAAATATGTTTTTCCTTTTTTCATTAACATTTAATTTAAGTCCTTAATGCGTAGAAATGCACATTTGTTCAGCTGGATTTCATATTAGGCAATGTTCATTTGGATTACATCCAATTATTTATGAATTTGAAATGTTCATTTTGAGGCCTTTGGATTCTATAGCTAGAGAATTTTTTAAAATTTAACTCAGTATAATTGGAGCAAGTGTATATAGAATTTTTCTAATTTTTTACTAAATTGGGATGTGAATAGTTTGCCTTTTTTTGTGTGAGCAAGCTGACATATTTTAGAATATCTCCAATTTTTGAGCAATTTGAAATGTTCAAAAATTATTAAATTTAGATTCTAGTCTATAATGGGTGAAAATGCACATTTATTCATTCGGATTCCATAGCTAGAGAATTTTTTTAAATTCAATTCCATATAACTGGAGCAAGTGTATATAGATTTGGTCTAATTTTTTATCAAATTGAGATGTGAATAGTTTTTTTTTTTTGAGTGAGCATGTTGGTATATTCTAGAATATCTCTAATTTTTAAGCAATTTAAACAATTTCAAAAAGTATTAATTTTAAATTCTATTCTATAATGGGTGGAAATGAACATTTATTCATTTGGTTTCCATAGCTAGAGAATTTTTTTAAATTCAACTTCATATAGTTGGAGCAAGTGTATATAGAATTTCTCTAATTTTGTACTGAATTGAGATGTGTAAATATGTTTTTATTCTGGTATAATTAATTAGCATTTATTTTTTGTGACATTTTGTGATGTTTGTGATCAAATAGAGTTTAAAAACTGTACAATTTAGAATAAATTCAAATTTGAATTTTC
The DNA here is from genome assembly GCA_947311845.1 of Poa pratensis. Lineage (NCBI taxonomy): Eukaryota > Viridiplantae > Streptophyta > Magnoliopsida > Poales > Poaceae > Poa > Poa pratensis. The sequence goes on from CAMZMU010000090.1 coordinate 33,594,808, forward strand.
TTACTGTTTACTGAATGAGTAGGGTTGATCGGTATATCAAATATTGGAATATTTAAATTTGTAATTTGAGGTGGAATGCTCAAATATGATTGTTTTTTCCATAGAATTATCCAAATCTAGGCCTATTTGAATTAGTCGGAATTATTTGTTCTTTTTGTCAAAAAATAGTTAACATTTTCTTTCCTTACTATTTTGATATATTTTTCTTCAAATATTCACTGATTAAAAAAGTTCCAACATTTTCTTTTTCATGTAAATATTTGGCCTTTTTTTTGTGTGAGCATATTGATTCATTTTAGAGTACCTCCATTTTTTAAGCAGTTTGAAAATGTTCAAAAATTATTAATTTTAAATTTGAGTCTATAATGGGTGGAAATGCACATTTATTCATTTGGATTCCATAGCTAGAGAATTTATTTTGGAGTAAGTGTATGTAGAATTCTTCCAAATTTTCACTAAATTGAGATGTGTAAACATGTTTTCATTCTGCTATATTTAATTAGCATTTATTTTTGTGATGTTTGTGAATTATTTGGTGCAGCGCATGACGCACCTGTTGGGTTTAATTGTTTTTTTTTGGAAATTCGCTGAAATTTGTTGTGTGGAGTATATCTAAATACCTAATGAATAAAAATGTTAAGATTATATTCTTACATTAATATTTAACTTAAGTTTATAGCGGTGGAAATACACATTTGTTGAATTGAATTCCGTAACTGGAATAAATTAATTTAGATTGTATCCAAATAATTATTAAATTGGAATGTTCAATTTAAGTCTGTAATTATAGGGAATGTATGATTCGAATACTTAATAAATTTAACTTCATATAAGTGAGGGGAGTGCATTTGTTTTTTTCCTTGAAGTATTTATCAAATTGGATGTTTTTTCCTTTGTAAACAGTTGATGACCCACAAGTATAGGGGGTGTATCGCAGTACGTTCGATAAATAAGAGTGTCGAACCCAACGAGGAGCAGAAGGTGCTGGCAAGTAGTTTTGATCAAGAATTCACTGTAAAAGCTAGCAAACAGGTTTTCAGTAGTATTCGAAACAGCAGGTAAAAACAGTGCAAGTAAATAAACGAGCGCGGCAACAAATGCAGCGAGTGGCCCAATCCTTTTGAGTGCAAAGGACAAGCCGAGTGTGTTACTTATAAGAGACAAATGTTCCTGAGGACACATGGGAATTTCGTCAAGTGCTTTCGCTTCGTGCAACTGGTTAATCTTCATTGTTTTGATAAGTGTTGTGTGGGTGAATCTATGCTAACGCACCGCCCTTCCTAGGACTAATACGCACTTGTGATTATACCCCCTGCAAGCATCCGCGAATGCAGAAAAGTAATTAAGGTAAATCTAACCACAGCTTTAAACTCTGAGACCCTACGCTCCCTCGTGCACTATCTTACTAACGGGGGTTCAGGTTTCTGTCACTCTGGCAACCCCTCAACTAGCAAGCTAGGTACACGATGCATTCTCCTAGGCCCATAAAGGTGGAGTGTCATGTAGTCGACGTTCACATGACACCACTAGAAGAATGACACCACAACTTAAATATCAAACCATTAAATATTAACGCAGCATTATTTCACTACTAACAACATGAATTCCCCATGTCCTCAAGAACTACAAACTACTCACAAGACATCATATGGATCATGATCAGAGATGATATGGCAATGAATAACAAACTGGACATGAACACTAATCCACCAAACAAACTCAATAGCATCAATAACAAGGAGTAATCACACCGGGAGAGTATCCCCAATGAACTAGACAAGGTACAGCCCTAGATGTTACAGCAAGATGGATGTGGAGTCGGTGGAGATGATGGTGATGGCGCAGTGGATGATGGTGATGATGATCCCGATGAAGTCCAGCGTGATGACGATGACGATGGCGATGATTTCCCCTCTCCGGGAGGGAATTTCCCCGGCAGGATCTCCCTGCCAGAGAGCTCTTTCTCTCTCGGTGGTTTCCGTCCCGTGGAGGCGGCGGAATATTTCGTGGACGTACCCCCCGTGCTTAGGTTTTCGGGAGGCAGATATACGCGAAGAGGCAACCTGCGGGGTGGACCCAGGTGGCCACGCCATAGCTGGGCGCGGCCCACAGGCCAGCCGCGCCCAGGTGTGGCGTGGGGCCCACCTGGACCACCTGGCTGCCTCCGGCATCTGACATTATAAGACCCCATAATTGGTTTCGTGATTTTTGGAGTTCCGCTGATATGCTGACTTGACGACGCTTTTTCCAGCAGAAACCTGATTCCGGAAGGATAATTCCCAATAATCATCAAACATGCAAAATAAGGCAAAATAACATAAGTATATGTATTAATATGAAATATAAGGATAGATAATGACAAATTATGATATAAAATAGTGATGCAAAATGGACGTATCAACAGTTAGCATTCTTTTTACTGAATAAAAAAGTTAGGTAGGTGTTAATGCTTTGTTTCTTTTTGTTTAGATGTACAATATACATTGTAAAGAGATTTGGTTTCTTTGTTTTTTTTTGTGTAATTTTCCAATTTAAAGTGTTAAAATTTGTTGAAAAATGAGCTTCTGGATGAGCTTCAAAATTTCAGCAATTATAAATGTACAAAAATATGTAGGTCTATGTTTGTAGTTTGACATATTCAATTAAGCTCCATAAAATTTTGTGTGAAAAGGTTGAATTTTTTTAAAATTTGGAAGCCAATTTAAAGTGTTAAAATTCGTTGAAAATGTCGTTTGGGTGAGCTTCTGGATGAGCTGCAAAAATTTTAAAGTGTTAAAAATCGTTGAAAAATGAGCTTCTGGATGAGCTTCAAAATTTCAACAATTATAAATGTACAAAATATGTAGGTCTATGTGTGTAGTTTGACATACTCAATTAAGCTCCATAAAATTTTGTGTGGAAAGGTTTGAAATTTTTAAATTTGGAAGATTTTGGTATATTGTTTGTATTGTCTTGAATTACTAAAAAGATATGATTTTTCTGAATTTTAGTATTGTTTCCCTGTAATTGTAAATATTCTAGTACGTGGGGCGCAAATTTTGTGTGAAAAGTTTGGAAATTTGTTAAATTTAGAAAATTTCGGTATATTGTTTGTATTGTCTTGAATTATAGTTTAAAAGATATGATTTTTCCGAATTTTAGAATTTTTTTCCCTGCAATTTCAAATTTTCTGTTATGCGGGTTCCGCACGTCAGGTTTTTTTTTTTCATTTTACAATTTAGTTAAAAAAATTGTGGCAGATGGGGTCCGCGGTGACGTCAGCTGGCGTCAGCGCGTCACGTCACCGGCGCCGGCCGCGGACGCGGCCGCGCTGCGAGCGCTACGCGCGCCCGCGTGCTTGGGAGCGAGTGGATCCGTGCGAGGGTGTCGTGGGAGGCGAACGGGCGGCAGAGCGAGCTACTTGGTCGCCGGAGTTGCCGCTGGCGGGCGAGTCCACGGCGGCGGACGTCGAGGACGGCGCGGACGATTCCGGCGAGGATGCGGCATCCCGGCAGGCGGCTGTCGGTGAAGAGGGAGAGGAGGAGGCGGTGAAGCTCTCTGTGACCTTCGATCTGGACAGGGAGCGACAAAGCGATGGCGTCGAGCGTCGGCGGCGCCGGCCGCCTCCGGCTGCGCGCGAGAGAGAGGAGAAGAAGATGAGTTATGTGTACGTTTTACACGGAGATCCCTGTCGTTTGTCGAAATTGCAAATCAGTCCTTTTCAGGTTTTTTTTGTAAAATTGTCGCACTGTTCAACACTGTTCCTAGCTACAGTACTTACCGTTGCCAGGAACAGTGCTCGATCGCTGTGAGGCCGAGGAATTGCCCATCTTTCATATAGTTAGTGATATGCGATCAGGTCATCAAGCTATGTTATGTTATCAGACTGATGTTAGCTCGTTATTAATGGCCACCACGGCACCACCTATATGAAGTTATGAACTAGTGTCACCTGTGAGTTCGTGTGCGTTAATTTTCTACAAAAATGTGCTTGTTGGATTAGTCTGAATCGGTCTCTAATCTTGCCTACTTCAGTCTGCGATTAATCCATGATGTTCAGACAAAACTACACTGACAAGACCGATTTCAACAAAATAAGACTGCAGACATGACCACGCAATTGTCAATCCCCTTATAAAGAGCTGCAATGTACTGTACGTAACAACGAGTGAACCGATAAACAATCAGACCTTTAATTTTTGTATTTATGAATACAACAGAACAATTAAGGACTGGAGACTGTTTCGAAGCATCAACAAAGAGTCTCCAGTCGAGAGGACAACCATTAAAAGAAACAAAAGAGAATATATGATAATACATGCTAAGTTGTATCATCCTAATTTAGACTAGGTGGCTTGCAATTGTATTATTAGGAGACATTTTCAAATCAATTAAGCAGTGTGAGTGACTAAACCATAGCGTCCACTCAGATCCAGCCCAACACTCAGCCTAGTTTCAGACGTTTATGCGCACACAACCCAACTATAAGAGTAGAACTCATTCCATTCCAAAAGACCAGACTGAAAGAAGGAGGAATCTCTCCCTTATAAACTGGGTGTGATCTCCTCCCCTAGGCGAGGTGGGACTAAACCTGAGTGGCTTCACCAATCAAAAGCAAGCCTAACATCCCATCCCCTGAGAAGCCCTTGAGGTAGGCATGGCGAACCTCACTCTGATACCAGATGTTAGAGACCACTCAGATCGAGCCCAACACTCGGCCTAGTTTCAGACGTTTATGCGCACATAGCCTAGCTATAAGAGGAGAGCCATTCCATCTCAAAAGCCCGGACTGAAAGGAGGAGCAATCTCTGCCTTATAAACTTGGTGTGGCCTCGTCCCTTTACGCGAGGTGGGACTAAACCTGAGGGGCTTCACCGGTCAACAGCAGCCCTAACATTACACATGTCGGGTGAGGAACATGAGATACACACTTTTATGCCCAAATAGCCGGAGTGATGTATCATTTGGATCTTCAATTTGATGGTTTCAGGACCTGTTCAGCCGTCCATCTTGACCGTCCATCGCAGATCGAACGGTGGATTTGGCGATAACGCCGTCGCGCGACCGCACGAGAGGGAAGGAACGGGACGGCGAGATGTTTCGAAGCGCCCGACCGTCGCCACGGCGGCGACGGCGGCGCTGCTTCTCTCGCCGGCGCCGCCACTCCGCCTCCCCCGCCGCTTCCTCTCCCTCACTGCCACCCCTTACCCGCTCTACTACGACCTCCTCGTCCACCGCCCCGCCAAAACCCCCAAATCCACCCCCTCCGACGCCGACGCCGCCTCTCCCCGTCCGCGGCCGCCGCCCTCCGACGCCGACGATGAGCAGAAACCTCCCGCTCTCGACCGCGCGCAGCGGCGGTACCTCCGGAAGCGGCGCAGCCGGCAGCTCCCGGACCCGGACGCCACCACGGGCACCAAGCCCACCACCACCTCGGAGATGGTGGAGCTGCGGCCGGAGGTGGTGGACTTCCCGCGCCTGCACGCGCGCGAGGAGGCGCTCTACTTCCACGACGCCTTCGCCATACCCTGGGAGAAGGACAAGCACTACCGCATGCTCTACCGCCTCGAGAAGAAGTACTTCCCGGAGCAGTCCCTCGACAACGCGTTCGTCGCCGCCGACGCCTCCCCTGCCGCCGCGCAGCCCTCGGACGCCGACAAGGGGCTCGTATTCTTCGAGGAGGAGCGTGACGAGGGGGCGGTCGGGAAGAAGAAGGAGGAGGACAAGGGGGAGGTGCTGAGAGGAAGGTGGAGGACTTCTTCAGGTCCCTGAAGAAAGGACCTGCGGCTGCGGAGGCCGACGACGCTTCGCCGGCGAAGATGAAGCCTGGGTCCGGAGACAACCCGAGGCAGGTGAGGCGGAATGTGGTGGGGGAGGACGATTGGCCGCGGCCGCACCTCGCGAGCACGAGGACAGAGCTGCCGCCTCGCTGGGACGGGCCGATCGGGACCGTTGTGCTCGTCGACAAGCCCAAAGGTGACACATTTTCTTCTACTTCGATGAATGCTGTCATGGGAATGCCATAAGATGGCATGGCATGTCGGTATACCTGCATCAGTACTAGGTTGTAATGTCTGGGATTGGGCAGCAGAGGCAATATATTGATGTGCCAAAGCGGATGCTAATTAAATGCGTATCACCATTCCAAAATTTCTGCATTTTGTGCTCAGACACTTGTTTGCAGTCCTTTAAATTGGTGGGTATCTTGCAGAATGGGTGGGTTTAGATGGATTTGGTGTATTTGAAATCAGGTGTATGTCTGCCATACTGCCATTGCAGTTTCATGAACACAATCCGGTTCTCTGATCTTGAGAGCTAGAGTTCATGCTTTATGTAGTAGTTTAGAGTTGGCATTTTGAAGGAAATTTGTTTGTCTGAGTACGATACACGTGGTTGTTATCATAACAGCTCCTTTTCCAGTAATGATGTCAGCTGAAATTTGTCTTTCTACTAATACAGGATGGACTTCATTTACTGTATGTGGAAAGCTGCGGCGATTAGTGAAAGTGCAAAAGGTGACTTTAGTTTTCATGGTGCATTAATGTGGTTTTTGCTCCACAGACGATCTTCACGGTACCTGTCATTGCAGGTTGGGCATGCGGGTACTCTGGATCCTATGGCGACTGGATTGTTGATTGTTTGTGTGGGCAAAGCAACCAAAGTTGTTGACAGGTACTGTTCTATCTTCTTTTTTGAAGGAAATGGTATTGGTTACTGGGACATTCTTCCTGTCACTAATCCTATTCCAAGTTTTTCTAGATGTTATGACTTAAATAATATAAGATGGAATCTGAAAACTGGACGGATGTCATTTGTAGTCATCTCCTGCACTATCATTTGTGTAAGCCTATTGCATGAACAAATGTTTGCATGTTTTTGAAGATACCAAGGAATGGTGAAAGGCTATAGCGGTGTTTTCCGTCTTGGAGAAGCAACATCAACCTGGGATGCAGATTCACCTGTATGTATATTGATATATTTACAATCATCTACCGAGCATTGTTCTATTTTACGAACTGTCCAATTGGATAACTTCTGCCTTGTATATGGCATCGGAAGTGCCATGTGTTTGAACTTATTACGTGCCAATTGTTTATGCTAATGTTGGATTTAAATGTTTCTACAAGTTGAATAGTAGAGATACTATCTGGAAAATCACTTGATTATCAAGCATCCCATTCTCCATTTGAAATTGAATTTGTTGATCCTTGTAAACTGTGATCATATTGATTCTGTGTTTGCTATGTACAATGTCATAGACGTTACAAGTTATGTTTTAGGCCAACAATTCCCGCTCTTAGAATGGAACCGTGAACCTGGTTGGTTAAGGCTCCAAATTAACCATTTATGTATATGACTTTATCCAAATCGCATGTGTTTTAGTTTATATATGAAAAGTGACAATTATGCCAAACCATCAATTTATGATTAGGTGATTCAAAGAGAATCATGGGAACACATCAAAGATGAAGATATTAGAAAGGCTGCTGCATCATTCATGGGGGAGATATGGCAAGTTCCTCCATGTTTTCTGCTATTAAGGTACACTGTTTCCTTGTATAGCATGAAGCTGTTGTTTGTTCCTTCTAGTTTATGTGATCCTGTTGCTAGTCTAGAGTTTCTGAGTTTCTACGGCTGATTGTCTTTCAAACTCAGGTGGTCGGCACAACATGGTTCTCATCTCTTTTCGTTAACAGGCTACAGAATATTTGAATTGCATTTATGAGAAACAATGAGATTGAAAGATAATATGCACATGTTTTGCACTAGACGTATTATCTCACCACCTGTTCATGTACAGTGACTTCTGTTAATAATGGCATGCGAATGCAGTTAGGTTTGGTTCCTTGTCCTTGGCCAGCCGTTTTACATTTCCCTGCCACAGGACGTGGAATTATCCATATCCGTACTCTGGCCTGGCAAGAGAATGTGGAATAATCAACAGAACAATAGTAAAATATGATGCTTAAAAAATACCACTTGAAATTACTGTCTTCAGTTTGATGGCACACAGTAATTGTGTTGCCCATTACTCGTCCCTACCAACCAACCATGATGTAATAGGTTCTTAACCTGTGCTCTTTTGTTACGATTGATCATGGTATCAGGTTGGCGGTGAAAAAATGTATGACAAAGCAAGGAGGGGTGAAACGGTAGAGCTTTCACCTAGACGCATATCAATATATAAGTTTGATATTGAGCGTAGTTTAGAAGACAGGTATTTTTTATCTTATTCCTTACTTCTTCTACCTTCGAACTCCAAATGGATAATACAGATCCATATTTAAGTGTCACATACCATGTTGGACTTCCCTTAAAGATCAATTTTGTTTGCAGGCAAAATTTGATATTTCGAGTTACTTGCTCAAAAGGAACATACATTCGGTCTCTATGTGCAGACCTGGGAAAAGCGCTTCGAAGGTCTGAGCCACTACTCTTGTAGTAGTTTTTCTTTTGTGTGTGTACATATTCCTTTATGCAGAACACAATTTAACCGAAACAAAGGGCAGCATTATCTTTCATTCTTTTAATTTTCTCAGAATGAAGATTGTGTTATTACATAGTAGGTGTCTTTTACAAATCTTTTAAACTCTTCTATCATCTTACTAGGTCAGCATATTGCTTTCTCTCCTAACGAGGATAGAATTCACGTGCCACAAGTATTTTGCAATTCTACATGTAATTGGTCTGGGTGAAATGGTTCTGAAATTAGCTACTGTAGCTGAATCATATCCTGATGGCCTATTTCGTTCTGTTTCTTCCTGGATGCAGTCAATGGTTCACATTATCTGTCATATGTGATCTAGAATAATCTTTTGTTTTACTTGTCATTTGAGTTACTCTCCTCGAATATCTCCATTGGTACATTGCGATGATTAAATCCATTATATACATCTTCATGCAGCTGTGCTCATTTAACTGCCTTGCGGAGAGACTCAATTGGTAAGTTGCTATTGTCTACACATAAGCCTCTTTTGCTCATATCAGTCAGTGAAATGCATAATTTTGTGTCACTGGTTTTATGCTTGCTCGACAGGTGACTACTCAGTCAACGACGCTTGGAACTTTGATGAATTAGAAGAACAAATTACCAAGGGATATTTATGAGAATCGGGCAACTGGCCATGCCCTTTAGAAGATTGTAGTAAAGACCTACTCTTTCCAGACAGGTGGTTGACAGAGCCCTCATGGTCGTCGTGGTACGAGGCGCAGATACAACAGAGGCATAATCTGGCGATTTGGACATCTGATGTCCCCTTGGAATCAAGAGATCCATTTGCCAACCATGGACGCTGTATGGCTGTCACGGTTCTATGTTGTGCGAAACTGTAACCATTGCATACCTTTATAGCTTGTCCGTGGCAAATTTTGATATTGAATATACATCATGATTTTTTGATAAAATGAATTTTATTATACCTGCCTCATGTAATGTTATGAACATGTTGGATGTTTCTTCATTGTTGAGACATACAACAGTGGTATAGTCTGCATAAACCTGTGTAATCTGGCGTTTTGGACATCTGATGTCTCCTTGGAATCAAGAGATTCATTTGCCAACCCTGAACGCTGTATGGCTATCGCAGTTCTATGCTTTTGCGAAACTGTAACAGATGTATACTTGTATAGCTTGTCCTCGGCCAAAAAAAAAAAATCTTGCATATGCCTCATGATTTTTTGATCAAAATCAATTTTATTATACCTGCCTTATGTTGTATTATGAGCATGTTGGGTGTTTCTTCTTTGTTGAGACATTAGACAGCCTATGTTCTGGTATTTTCTATATACTTTTCATGCAAAACCTTGAGTGATAACTATGAGAAAATGGTCACAGAAGTGGTTTCTCCTGGTAAGAGACATAAAGATAACATAAGCGTAGCTTAAATGGTTAAGATTGGTCATCAATGTATCCAAACTTGCAGGTGTACATGTGCGAAAGGTCAGGCTTAGCAAAATGACACAGTAATATTCTGCACCTGAAAGATCCTGAACAAGTCCTAGTTAAATTCAGAAATCAACCCTGGAGAGTCAGTCAGTCTCGAGCTATCGTCGACATCAACATCTGCTTCACAAACTCGGCTCTTCGCAACCTCTCCTCGAGATCCTGCCTCAAAGTCATGCCAAATTCAAATCATTCCTGTCACGGTGTGTTTTGACGTTTTCTATAAATTTAAAATTACTCTTATGTATGGAATTTCGAGGAAAAAACCGATTAAATGCAAGAGTTGCGGGTATCGTAGTCACTACCTTTTCAACACCATATATATATCATCTATTATATACTTAAAAGCAAAATGAGTTAGTTTTTAGAGCCACCACGTTAAGCCACATCATTAGCATTAATTCTGATAGTTAGATTTAAAATCAGTGGCTAAGATTTAATGAAAGATTATTACTTACGTAACGATGGTAGTTCCGTTTGACACGATAATAAACCATGAAAAGGCAAGATTAATTGTCACGATATATAATGGATCTACACCAAAACCTTTTACGGATCTGGCATCTAGGCCCATGGAGTCCATGTGGAGCACGTACTTGCTCAAATGAAATCCAAAGCAGCTGAACGTAATTAACGAGCCCATGTGGATTACGTCGCTTTGCAAGAAACTCCTACCATCCGCATGTGTATAATAAACGTCCAGGTAATTAAGAAGAAGCTATGAGCCAATTTCAAAAAAAAAAAACTATGAGCCTTTTTTTTGTTGTTGATCATGACATTGGAACATAGGTCTAAACCTGGGGACATGGATAGATCGATGCACATCAAGGTGCACAGAACGGTATGCAATACAACTCTAACTTCAGACGGACCATGTTGGCCACACACCATCTAATTATTTGTGTTTGCCGACTGATCTGCACAGTCAAATACTAAGAATGAACACATATGGAGATATGCAAGGATTTGTGAAATATTAGTCTCAGCTTGCATGCACTTATTATTATTCTATCATCAACTTGCATGCACTTCTGTCGTATGGATCAGTCAAGAGCTGCACAGTCAAATACTAGGGGCTCGCTTGGATCAGCGTATTCTAACGAAAACCTCCGGCTAAAATTACGGACCTGTCCATGTCCTGCTGAAATTACGGAGCTGTTACGAAGGAGCTCCGGAAATATTTCGGCCCCCGGATTCTGTACCGATGAACCAAGCGGGCCCTAAGAATTAACACATATAGAGAGATGCAGGGATTCGTGAAACATTAGTCTCAGTTTGCATGCACTTATTATTATTCTATCATCAACTTGCATGCACTTCTTATAATTCTCGACTTCATTGCTAAATCGAAAATATTGTATAGAAACCGAACTTCTACAACATTGATTTTTTAAATTATTTAAAAGTATCCACGTTGCTGAAATAATTTGCATACACCTTTATTTTCCTAGAAAACATTTAAATACTATCTTTCATTATTATATATATTTTGATATGGATACTTAAAGCAATGGACAAAAATGTGTGTTGGGAACCGCCTAAAACAACATGTATTTACGGTCAGATTGAGCACACAATTGTTAGAAACAACTGATGTGAGTAACAATAACGAAGGACTCTGACTATATAAGGTGCAAGATTCAAAAAGGAAATACAAATGTGTGTGACAATATCAAGTATCTAAACCCACATGAGCTGGACTATCCTTCCGAATTTGAAAAGAGGTAGATTCACACATCAAAAGGAATGGGACCATAATATCGTGGAATGTACTTTGGATAGGGACACGCTCCTTGAAAAGCAAGCTACAAAACTAATGCTCTATTGCCAATCATAGGGGAAAATAAAAGCACGAAGAAATGAATATGGGTACCACTGGTCTTATAAGAAAAACCGTGACAACCACCCTAGGACAATGATCAGGTCAGGAAACCTATTTTTAGAATACCATATCGACCAATAGGATGTATACCGTATTAAGAAAATACAAACCCAACAAATAAGACATCTAAATTGCAAGAGGTTTGATCCTGATTCCTTGAAGATGTGGGAAGCAAAGGTTGAAAAACGGTTAACTATATTTGCGGCCGATTTTGATGTATGAGAGAGAATTTTGAAAGTCTCACAAAGATAATTTTAAAAGATATCTATCCTCAAAACATTGTTTTTTCTTTTCAATGAAAATAGCTAATATTATCTGTGTTAATCTACCGTAGTCTATAAATCTTCGAATCGATAAATTATGTAACAAAGACACAATATGGTATAATGGGCTAAATAAGAAATGGTTAAGAAAGTGGAATATATGGATATTAATTTATTGTATTTTTAAAACATTAGATCTGCAAGTGTGTATAAATACATAAATATCTTTAGATGAGCACACAATATAAGGAAAGTTAATAGTCCCTCCGTTACTGAACGTAAGGCGTATAGTTTCTTGCATGAATATTAAGACGCGAGAATTTTGCATATGGTGGACTCATTTTACCATGGAAATTTTGGGAGAGAGGAGTCCCTAATAAGCACAAGTTGAAAACAATCATTTGAACATCTTTGTTATTGATCAAGACTCATTTGTGGATGCGTAAAATTGTACATAAATCGTAGTATACCCTATATTTTGGATTTTTCTTCAAAAAACTATACGCCTTACATTTAGGAATGAAGGGAGTATGTTTTAAAAGTACAACATTCAAGATGGTCGTGGAACCATATTATTTCTTATTGCAATTAGAAATTACATCTCTTCAATTTGAATATATTAAAAATGATGCGCTCGCATTTTATTTATGCTTAAATATGATAATGAGTATTTCCTCCGTAATATTATCCGAGCACTTCTCTCACTATACAACTAAGTAACGTCTCAGTTGCCGATTTTGCAGACATATTCCTAGAATGAGAAACAAATATTAACGGATATATGGAAAGGAACACTATAGTTCAGCCATAAATGCGGAAAAGTAAAATTAAAATTCAGTAGACTCTCAACCTTTGGCATTTTTAATAAATATGTAACATTATTTAATAAGGTAATTACACTAATCATATTTCTTTTGAATTAAAATAGATTTTTAAGATGACGTTAAAATAATACTTGCACATGCAATAGTCTACTTAGCACAACATCTATTGGATACATAATAGTATTATTTCTCATCTAAATTGTGAAATATCAACATAAATTTTATAAAAAGATAATAAAGAAGATGCCCTCGCATTTGCGAGGGCCACCTTGCTAGTTTACTACAACTAGTTGGCATGTACGTGCAACGCACGTCTTCCTAGCTTTACAAATACTAAAAATCAGTCTCTACATGTATTATTTTTTTACACTTTAGCATCGGTAGATTTTATATTTCTAAGAGCACGATGCTTATGTAAGCATCATAGATCACACAAGTCTCACACCAAAGCCAACAGAACTGGTGCCCCCGATTAAGGTGTGCCTTCTGGACGTATATTCTCGGAACAAATTATGTTATATTCTCAATGTCACATGTATCCTTCAGCACGACATGCGGCACATCACTGTCTCGAGCATCATCACCTGCATGTAGAGGTGAAGATAAAGAGAAGTAGGCAGTGAGCATGACGATTGTCGTCATCCTCATCACTAATGTCGTGGAAAATGTCCTCGTCCTAGTGGAATTCACGTGTCGATCACCCAGAATATACTCCTGAACAACCTTTAAAAATTGTACAAACTTCACAAAGAAACTTGTAAGCTCTAGCAAGTATAAACTCCATATATTTCATGAAAAGAATGAAGTGAATATACGAAATTTTGAAAGCATATAAGATACCTAATTGAAACTTAATTTAGTATATGTATTAAGGCTAAAAGATTCTTTCACAATGTAAATGAGTTTAAAAAATCTCATGTACTGTTAAAGGTTGTCAAGTCACATTACCTATGTGACCAACTAAATGATGCAGCGACAAATTCTGTATACACATAGAAGGGTAAAATGATGCCGAAGTGTTCTTAGCTCATGTATGTGCTCTGGTTCTCTCAAGTGATCGATTTTCCCAACTTCCGCAAGGCGAGGAAGATTGAATCAAGGGAGTGTGGCTTTGAGAAAACGTCCACGCATAGAGCAGCTCAGCTCAGCTCAGCTGTAGGGCTTGCCTGACGCCGGATATTTTTTTTTTTTGACAAAGACAGAGGATTACATCGGGAAATCGATCCTACAGAAAGAACCAGGAAACAGAAGATAAACAACGAAGAACTCCTGGATCCCGACCACACCGACAGCCGGAACGGCCCGGTGATTTGCCGCCGCCGCTGCTCCACAAGCTCGCTTGTCCTTGGCCGGAGACAGCCCCTCCGCCGGCGGGAGACCACCGGACAACCCACGACGGACGCCCACGGACGCCGAAGTCGCCGCGAAGCCCCAACACACCTCCATCTTCAGATTATTTAGCCGGATCCGCCGACAACCCACGGGATCCGGTGAGGGGAGGCCGAACCTGAGAGATCCGAAGAACCACCAGGTCGACGAAGGCAGCAGATCGACGCCGGAGCTCCAACGAGCACCGCCATCGAGGGGAAGATCCACCGCCCGGAAAACCACTCCGGCTGCGCCTCCTCCACCACGACGCCGCCGGCTGGGAGCCCTAAGCAAGCCTACACTATGTACACAACGCGGATCTGGGTTCCCCGTCCTCCCCCCGCCGGAGCGGCCGGCGGAGGGCGAGGGAGCCGTCGATCCGGCGCCGGCGAGGTGGTTTGCCCAAGGACGCTCACAAATCGCCTCTCTGGGTCACTGTAGCGGGAGAGGTCGGGCCAAGGTCACCCTGACGCCGGATATTATTATACCCAAAAGAAACAAAACATTGCTTGATTAGTGCTACACCCTCCGTCGCCCATGCTACAAAAAATTAAGCAAATTAATCCAGCGCCATGCCTTCTCTGTTCAGCAACGACGGGAATCCCGCTGACAAATAATTAAAAAAGGTCATGAAGACGCTAGTTTGCCCCGAGTCAATCCCGATTCGTCTCCGTGGGCAACCATCCGATCGTATTCTGGCCGTAGCTGAGGAAGCCACCCCCTGCGGCAGCCGAACTCGCGGCCCGCCAGCGGATAGGATTCCGGCAGTTGCTGGGAACCAGGGCACTGGGGCAGGGCTGGGCGAAGCGCGGCGTCGGGGAAAAAAGAACAGCACGAATCTCGTGGTCGCGATCGAGCTCGTCGGCGCACTCGTAGGCCGGCGTGGTCATGAAGCTCGGAGGCTAGCTAGGTCGCCAGTGCTGGGGAACTCGCGCCCACGTCGGCCGCGTCGCTCGCCGCTCGTGTCAAGGGCACTCGCCCGTCCAAGCTGGTCCTCCGGACCGTGCGGCAGGGCATGTCTCAATCTCCGCGCTTGCGAGCACCACCACAAGACGCACAAGACGACGCTCCGCCTCCGGACAGAGTTCTTCGGCGGCGAACGCCACCATGGGACACACACGACGCGAGCCGGATGTTCCCCATTCGGAGGGCGTCACCGGCGGCGTCTGTGGCCTCTATGATTTGTTGCGAGCTCAGCCCGATCTGGTGTCTGCTTGAGCAGCCCGCGGAGGCGCGGCTCGGGGCGTCGTACAAGCGGCAGACGACGCAGCAACAAGAGCATGCGGGAAAACGGTCGACGGCGGCCGGCGGAAGGGATTGCTCCGGGAGAGCAGAAATAAAAGAACGAAATAAAAGAACGAAGGGGTACGGTGGCAATTTAGTAGTATTATGTGATTTGGTGGGAGGGCAAAACGGTCCAAAACGGACAATGTTGAGTTGTCAAACATTGGGACGATCTGGGCCGTTTGATCGGATATTTAACGGCTCAGATTTAAAGTATCCCAGCAATACAAATTTGCTCTTTTAATAGTAGTATAGATAGATAAGCGTTTTCCAAGTAACTGAAAACACAGCCTGAGATAATCACACACACGCACATTGACAGATCGAAGCCAAATACAACTCACTCTCCTTCCACCGACGAACCAAGATCGAGCTAGTAAGTAATGGCTCAAAACAAACATGATCCCAACTATACGAGTACTGATGAGCGTGGGATTACTACATACATATGAGGAGTTGATGCAGCACATACTATTACTCTTCGATCTTACATGAAGCACTTGATTGCGGCATAGGCGCAGCAGAAAACGAAATCAGCATCGCCAAAGATGCTGCTCCTGCTGTCTCGGCACGACCAGGCGGCCTCTCCGACGCACCTCGCCCGGTCGTCGCTGATGGGCATGCCGATGCAGTGCTCCCCGTCCTCCTCCGGCGCCTCCCGTGGTCCGGCCCAGCACTTGTCGGTAATGGCCAAGGTCAGGAAGCACGGCACGAACGTAGACTCCGCGGTGGTGGCCTCCAAGGGCAGGCACTTTAGGGCCACGTTCCCCGCGCAGGCCACCGCCTCACTATGGGCAAGGGCGCCGAGGCACAGCTTCTCGGCCTCTAGCCCTGTGGCCGCCGGAGCCGGCGCCGGCGCCATCGCCGGCGTGGAGGCGGAGGCTGAGCAGAGCAGCAGCAGGATGGCGAGTAGGGAAGGGATGAGGGCCATTGGTTATTTCTTGGGAGGTGCGTGACTTGTTCGTCTCGTCATCCTCGGATTTATAGAGATATGCAGGATGCTGCATTGCTGCTGCTGCTGCTGCCAAGCATACAGCTTGGGAGCCCAGCCAACGTGCTGTGTCGTCGTTGATCGGCGATTGCATGCATAAGCTACCACATGCATGCTGCTACTCGTAAGATATTTCAATAGCGACCCAACGCTGTACTAGCAATTTATTTCTAATTTAGTAGTAGTTGTCTCGACAAAACCTAGGTACTATAT
This sequence comes from Poa pratensis, assembly GCA_947311845.1. NCBI lineage: Eukaryota > Viridiplantae > Streptophyta > Magnoliopsida > Poales > Poaceae > Poa > Poa pratensis. Next base: position 33,611,555 of record CAMZMU010000090.1, read on the forward strand.
TTTGAGTAATCTTTTTCGACGGAGAGAATATACAGAAGGTACGGACTACACCTAGAGTCCACATCGACATAAGACTAGTCATAGTGGGGAGTAACATTGAGTGGTAACATACTTATGTTACTACCTATTGTTACCATCTATTTAGTGGGTAGTAACTTATTTGAGGTGTCATGCATGATAACATTTATTAGGTTGTAGACTCATTTTGCCTTGGGGTGTGTGATGTTCCGGTAACTAGCTATGTTATTTCAACCTGAAAGGAAAAAACAAAGGAAAAAAGAACTAGACAAGAAATTTATTATACACATGCAGAAAGGAAAAAAGAACCCCGCCACGGTGATTAATCACTCGCGGTAGCTGAAGAGCGCCAGCGGCGAGGAAGAGCGCTGACGGCGTCCTAGGGATGCGGCGGTAGGTTACTCCAGGGTCATGAGCGGAAAACCTAATAGTTAGTAATATGTTTCATCAAAATTTCCCATTTAAATTACGTCATCACCACAGCGAATCGATCCTTGCAAAAATCACAAGCACGTGCAAATGGTGGGCATCGACCCTAGGCACTAGTGTAGTTAGTACTACCTATTCGTGAATAGACGGTGCGTGCATGCATGTGCTTGCGCGTGCATACATTTGGCCTCGATCGTGCCTCCTCTCGTCGATTAACCGACAGCGCTGGTGCATCCAAATCCCAGCAAGAATACCACCAAAGGTCACTAAGCGGTCCTTGCTACATATGGATACCGATACTAACAATATGTCTTCACAGAAAAATTAGGAAAATATTGATGCAAACATCGTCGCTGAAAGATTTGTTATCTCCAGGATATCAATGGAAAATCTTTGTGTGGTTTACTCGGATTTTGGAATACAGAGACCAGGTGATTCGGCAAAATTTATATGAGCTAGATTTTATTGTCGTCGATCAAGAGGCATGTCCTAAAAATGACACTGTTTGTTTACTTTATTTTGCGAATGCACTTTTCGCTTACTTACTGTCACTTTTTACATGCCACTGCTATTACTTACTACTAGTTAGTCTCTATGAAAACGACTCGAGCTAGACCATATACCAAAATGTAATTATTTGTGTCCATTTTACAGAAAAATGCTACTAGTATAGTTAGTACTACCTATTCGTGAATAGACAGCGAAGTAAGAGATGAGACGGGCAGCATCTAGCAGCAGGACCAACCCCAGCGGGAAAGCGGGGCTCATCGGGTACACGTACTCACCCATGTGCAAGCTCATATCATCCGGCTGGAACAATGCTATCACTTGAAGCATAAAAATGAATTCATCAATTGATCATTGCATGTGTGTGTACACTTCAGCCAAACAGTACTAATTTACATAATCAGAACAATGAAGTGTCAGATATGCATGCTAACCAAAACTTTTTTCAGTTATGCAATTAATTCTAAACGAAACTGGTTATTCTCTGCACAAAAAGTATGTTGCGATGAGATGGGAACTAGTTACCACTTACCAGGATGGCCATATATGCGCGGCAGGCAGACAACCAATGAACCAAGAAATCAGTCTAAGATTTGTTTCCGAGGCGAATGTACAAGTGAAATCGATCTAGATTTTCTCACTGATTCAAGACAACGTGGCAAAGAACCAATCGATGATGAAGGCTGTCTCATGGGTCTAGTCCAGTTAGGAGGAGCGCAGATCTTACGTACGGTGCGTAGTATAGATGGTCGGCGCGTTCTTCTTCTTGGCCGCCTTCATCGGGACGCCTATCAAGAATCCAACAGGGAAAAGAGTAATTAACCAAGAAGGGAGAGCAGCAGCCCGATCTCGATCCAAGAACCGGCGTGGGAGGTTATCTTTTTCTTAACAACTCTTCAAGTGAATTCGTCACTGCTCTTCAGGTTATCGTCGCATCGCCAGATGAGGAGGCTTTTGCAATTTACATCACTTGCTGGGACATTTTTTGGACATAACCACAACTTTAAAAAAATTGCGGAAAACATCAACGTTTAGAGTAATGACATACACAAGACACAAAATTATATAATTACATTGCTTGCTAACTAATTACTCTCTCAGTCCAAATGTATTTTCGTACTTCACTGTGGTTACGTCGCCGCGGAGATGGCGGTGGAGTGCAGGGACAAGGCCGGCACAGGGGTTCGGAGTGGGATCTCCTCGGCAATGTGGGTGAACTCATAGGCAAGGTGGCGAGGCGGCCGAGCTCCTTGGTGAGGCGGTGAGGCATGCGCGGCTGAGCTCCTTGGTGTGGCGGCGGAGATCTTATCCAGCGGCGCGTCCAGGAACCAGCAGCGACGGCGAGGCAAGGGATGGAGGATCGCCTCGTGGGACTCTGATTTTACTCACGAGCGGCCGATCGTCATCCCTCGGGATATTGCTGGGATGGCTACCGTCTTAAATCTCTCTTCCTAAACAACCAGTTTTTAATTGGTACTAAAATTTGACTGTTATTGAATTGTAATAAAAAGCTAGATATTTGTTATAAGCTCCCACCAAATAAACGTGGCCACCACGAAGTGTGCGCTGCCCCATGTTGGCTCCCATGATATTCTCCGGTTCACAATCGTTCGCATGCATGTCTCCCCGCTTATATATGTGGTTCTTGATCCCCCATCATTTGTGAGGAAACAACACGTTGGAAGGCGATGAAGGGCCGTTTAAAGTCCCTCGTGGTAACATTGATAGGATTTGGAAGTTTCGTTTGTGGTTTTATGGCCAACAGAAAGAGGCTCGGAGTAAGCACGCTTAGTCACATGCATGCATGATGCTGGATGAATTACTTCTTGTGCTCAACCTTGTTGTATTGTTGCAGCCGGATGATCTCAGCTTGCGTGAGGGTGGGTGCTTGTTCCCGATGAACGCCGCCTTCCCTATAGGGCTGCTCGGATGGTCCTGCTGCTGCTGGCCACAGCATTGACCACTGACTTCTCTGCAGATGCTGCTACAGACACCGCGACGGCGTCCCCTATGGGATCTTCGTGACGGGAGTCATTTTCGCGGTCATTTCATGGCTATTCGCATTGTTCGGAGTATTTACCTTCTTTTTAGGCATGGTGGTGAACATGCCAGGAATACATAATAAAGCCCCGGAGTGCTACCACCTTGTTCAGGCGGTCGTCACCCAATATTTTTTTGAAGTGGCGGGCGTCGCAGCCTTGTGGGCCACACTCTTTGGAGTCTCCTCCAACAAGATGCTTCACCAGGGGGCCAAGGTCCCCATCGGCCCTTAAAGATCTCGTAGTGTAGTTTTGTCGTTTTTGTTTGTTTGCCGTCTACATAGGTATAGTTGTTTTTTTAGCTATAAAGTGGTCGTATCCACCGCCCGAATAGATAGAAAGAGTTGACCCAGTTTATAAGGGAAACCGGATCCAAAAACCATACAATCTGTACAAAAGAATGACACAAACGAAGCGACCCCGCCGCCCACACGACCCAAGTCGACAAACGCCACAACACACACCACCTGCTCCGGGGCCGCCGCCCTGGCGTAACAATCAGATCGACCTTCGCATTGCCCGAAAGTGATCCAGTCATGGTCGACGAACCCTCTGCCCACGCAGTCTTCATCCAGGTTGCCACCAAAACCACCTGTTCTGGGGCCGCCGCCCCGGTGTAGCAACCAGATCGACCTTCGCATTGCCCGAAGACGATCCAGTCGGATCGACGAACCCTCTGCCCAAGCAGTTTTCATCCAGGTCACCATCCAAACCCACACTAAACAACGGTTCTGCCTCATAGAACCGTCGTAGCGTGGGAGATCGAGGCCGCCGCCTCGACGCACCACCACCTTCCGGAGCCGCCGCCCCGACATCCACCGTTCACGACCACACGCCATTCTGCACATCCGTCGCGAAATCGTTGCACCGCGCTGGCCAAGGGGTCCAAAGCGGCGCCTCCAACAAGGTAGTGAGGAGACCGTCACCGCCGCCCGCTCACGAAGGAGCAAAGGTTTTCACCCGGAGAACTTGGAACCACCACGCGTTAGACGAGGTCAAAAAGCTCCACGACGACGCAATCAAGAAAGGGAACGACGCCCGAGGGTGCCGCCGTCGTCGGCACTGACCGAAGTCCATGCGAGCTTTCGCCTGGAGTTCAACCCGACCGTAAAGCTTCGTGAGTAGCAGGATGGCATCCCGGCCATGTCGTCAACCACCGAGCTCCACCGCATGCCGCAGCAGCCGCGGCACCACCTTCCACGGCCGCTGCCAGGCCATGCCCGCTTCAGCCGCTCCACCAGAGAAGCCGCTGCCCCGGCTTCCACGCCGCCCGGACGCCAGAGCACGGCGGCAGGAGAGGCTATCTCCTACCTCCGCGCCGGAGTCTCCACCACCTCCTCCTTGCAGCTCGTCCTGACGCTGCCGCGCTGGATCCCGGCCTCCTGCCAGCGCCGGACGACGCCCTGGCCGCCACACAGCCACGAGCCAACATCAACTTCCACCAAGCCCACCCCTGACTCACCACGCCACCGCCCGAGCCAGCTACAACCTGTTGCCACGCAAAATTGCCGCGCGACACCACGATAACCGTCGTACTTTCGTGACGACGAACGATTGCTTTCCGAGCAAAGCAACAAAGATGCCATCGCTTTCGTGGAGGAGGAACGACCGCTTTTCAGCGCAAAACGGCAAAGATCACCAAACCCTAGGGCTGCTAGAGCTCGGCAGGAGAAAAACTATGAAGAAAATGATAAGTAAAAAGATATGTGAAAAAGTAGATTGGTTTGGTTGAATATCGATTGCTTATTTCCTCAATCGGCCATGTACCCACAATATATAGGCAGCCTGGTCTTGGCGTACAGGAATAAAACTCCAGAAGCTACACCGAACCGAATAGGACTTGTCCTTCCTAGATTCGGTTAAAATACATACTAATCCCTGATACGTCGGCCATATATTCCCTTCTATAAATAAAATACTCCGGCCAAGCCGCCAATCACGATAGATAATAACAATGGATTGTGCATCACCTCTAACGTGCATGTGACCTCTCTCCTGTTGCACCTTTTCTTACGTGACTTCATAGCTTTGCAAATATATATTCTTCCGCTTAGACATACATCTGAGGCCGGTTAAGATTTGTCCTAGGCAGCGTTGGGACTCCAAACTGAATCCAGCTAGGGCTTGTCCAGGTTCACCCAGAATTCCTTAGGATGATGTCGATAATAGCACCGGCCATATAATAGCAATTCAATTTTCCCTGTTTTCACAACTCCTTACGTGACTGCATGGTTTTTGCAACCCACGCACATCTCAGCTTGACATCTGAAACCTGGCAGGACTTGTCCTAGGCAGCCGCAACTCAGCTCAACATATATCATAATCCGCCAAGGACTTGTCATATCTTCCGGCTAATCCATGCAAAACTTCACTGAATTATCTTGAATAAATAACCTCATACGCCTAATCTGTGGCCAATATATCTTCAACTGGACAATCATCAAATCTGCATTTTTGAACTAAACACCAAGTTCAAATATATATGTCAACCAATAATCTGACCACAAGTATTTAGTTAATTTGGCCTGTAAAACACCTAGCAGCCAAATTATACATTCAACACAACCGGACCTCCATATTCTTCACCACCTCTCAGGGCATGGCCACCGCAGCCGCAGCCGTCCACTCCGCCCCGACCAGCCGCCCGCCATGGCCGCCGCGAGCCAAGCCAGATCTGGGCATCCCCAGATCGGTCGCACCCACCCGCGCCACCGCAGCCAGGGGAGGCCACGGCGCACCACCAGAGGAGATCCTCCGCCTCGTCCGCGACGCGGGGACGCCGCCCCGGCCGCGCACGTCGACCGCCGACCGTCGCCGCCCCAGCAGCAACCGTTGCCGTCGCCGCGCCTCCTCGAAATCGAACCTCCCAGACAGCCTTTTGGCAGCTGGGCCCGCCGCCGCCGCGGCGGGGGCCGGCGACAGCGGCGGCGTGGAGGGCCAGGGCGGGTTTCTGGTGGCGGCGCGGGTCGCCCCCGGTGTCGCCCTGGGGTGCGACACGGGGAGCAGGTCTTTGGGCTGGTTATAGGTATAGTTGTTTCAATCCTCTTTTACTATTATTGGTAAATGTGCACGTGTAAATGCAAGATAGATTTTATTGTAATCTACATTCTGGAAACCATCTAATCCTCCACGTGCAATGAATTAGAGGAGATGGATGTGCTCGTGAGTACAAATGTTGGTTGAATCCGCGTATTCTCAAACTAAGCTATTTATAGCAGGGTGGTTGTACCCTCAACCCATCATTGTTCAAATACCAGGTTTGATATCTGTGTGTTGCATTTAGGCGGAATATTCTTTCAGTGGGAGGCGACGTTCCCGTCGACAGCGAGGCGTCCGTGGTGACTTCGTCAATCTCAAGACTCGATTTGCCGGCTCAGTATTTCGGAGGTGCTCATAGGGGTAGGGTATGCGTGCGTGCGTTTATAGAGGTGAGTGTGTGCGCGTATATGTGAACGTCTGCATTTGTACTGTGTTTCTAAAAAAAAAACATGCTAATGACCACATCAAGTTTCTCTCTTTGTGCCCACTAGTAGTACACGTGCCCAATAAGTGTTGTGAACCGTTAAACTTCCCGGGTGAGAGAATGAAGACAGATAGATATAGTCGTCCACATGAAGTTGTAGAGGGATATTTCTCATAAAGCTCTTTGCGGTAGCCACGAGTCACGCACGAATGGGTTATAATCATCGGTGAGAGCGGACGGCTCAGCCTGCTGGTGGGGACAACAAAAGTACCACCGATAATATAAGAACATACTGCCTTACAAAAGTATTCCCTCCGTTACTTATAATGGACGAATAGCTCCTATGCGACGTCTTTGTGGGGAATTGTCCAGGACACGACGTCGTTGGCTGAAATTGCTCTCGCGCGACACATCTCGTGGTTTGAATAGCTCCTATGCGACAGTAGGGCTTAACCGCAAGGGACAGGATAGGGATTGGAATTATGTGTGCCTGGTGGGATCCCCAACTTATCCACATCAGCAGAGGACCCACATGAGCACCTCTGAGTGCAGGACCCACCTCACCAGCTGATAGAAAACAGAGCCATCCCCTCGTCCCCCCTTCTTCTCCGACGACAGCGCAGCAACGCCGGTGGTGGAGCTCGCAACGGTGAGCAGGAATCAGCCGAGCGGGAGATGGGGTTGGAGGCGGCCACGCGCAGAGGTGGGCGGCGACCCTGTTGGTAGTAAGGTGCGGGTGCCGGCGCGTGCGACCGAGAGGACGGCGTCGACGGGGAGCTGATGGCGTGTAGTTGACGGGCAAAATATTCTGCAGGAAGCTTCGTATCTTCCCCTGCAACTACGCCAGCAAGCACTCTTGATGGCCCTTCACGTAATTACCTGCGTGAAATGAATATGGGTTAGGTTGAGACTCCAAGTGCAGAGTGTGTAGTAAGTGGAAGACGTGTTTTCCCCACGAGGGTGACTCGAGGGTTTAATATCGAACTCTCGGTGAATCAGTAGTGAAGATTTATCTTTCTTATCCTTCTTTTGGTTACCTACAAAACAAATTAAATGTTTTGGTCCTCAATCTCACCTAGTGGTTGTCAAGCACAAGGTGTGAGAATGATATCAAGATAATATGCAATGCAAACAAGAAATAAATATGCAATGGTGGTAAATAAATATGCAAGGATGGTGGTAGCAATGATAAATGATATTTTTGGGTTTTATATGATGAATGCAAGATGTAAAAGTGTTTTTGTATTTTCGGATTTTTAAATGGCAGAAAATGGAAAAGTGGTAAAAGTGGTTGGAAAGGTGTTTCTTATGATTAAAAATGGACCGGGGTTCATGGTTTCACAAATGCACTCTCTCTTTAATAAAGTGGTAGACAATGGAACACTAGAGTTGACATATGAGATTGCAACACAACAGTTTAATGACAAGTTATAATTATATGGGTATCACGTCCTAACATAGAGACCTTTTGGTTATTAGTCTCTCTTATACTCCACCAAGATGCGAACTAAATCATAACACCTCAGTAATTAAGATAACTCAGAGTATAGCAATAAGTATCATGACATGAAGTTGAAATAAGAACATGCTAGATCTAGTCATGGAGTAGTGGCAATGGTCACACCCACATCTCCGGTAGCATGGTATTTCTTTTATCCCTAGTGAGGCAACAAAGTAAGGTAAAACACCCAAGTGGATCGCAGAATTTTCTCTCACGTTCACTGCACTAGCCACCCCCCGTTACTCCAATTGATGCACACGTTCCCCCTCACACGTTCTTATAAACATGCTTGGTCATAACAAGTAATAAGAACGGGGTACATAATATGCATCTACTTTCATAACTGAAACAAAACCATTGCAATCTCAAACATATATTAACTCATAAAAAGATCCACCACAAAGGTATTACATAGATGACCGTAATCATGTTCAGCAGCTCATACGGTACTAATTAGTGAAGCTCGAGAGAGAGATATACATAAGTTACTTCCACAAACCCATAGTCCAGAGGTGGACTACTCCCTCTTCATCATGGAGACGGTGGAGAAGTCGTTGGAGAAGATGGAGACCACGCCGGCAGCTCCCCGCCGGAGTTTTCCCCCTCCAATCTGCAGCTCCAGATCTCTGTTTCGGTGTTTCTGTGTTTCTGCGGCGCTCACTCCAGAGAACGTCGGGATACTATTTTTTTAGGTGTTTTTAGGTCAAAACGGAGTCGGTGGAGGAAAGATCGACGACAACGGAGCGTCGAGGCCCAAATTGGGGGGTCCCACGCGGCCAGGTACAGGGGCCGCGTGGGCCCACCTCTTTTGGCCCTCGGGGCTCCGTTTGTTCGCTTCCTTCGCCCCCAAGTCTTCTTCCTTCCAAATATTTGCGCTCATAAATTTGCAGGTGATTTGGACGTCGTTTGGGTCCCTGGAACATTAAAGGAAAGAAATAGGGTTTTCTGCCTGCGCAGGATTAATTCCATAAAAATAGGAAACATATCAAATATTCCCTAAATCATTATAAATAGTGATATAACCCTTATATGATGCAAATATGACTGGAATATAAGTAAAAATAATGCAAAGTTCATGTATGCATTTTACATGCATCAGGAGCGCTGCCGACGGTCGGAATATTGTTGTGGAGGATGCAGCCATGTGCTACAGATACAGGGGCCGTGCGCGGAGGCGTTGAGTTCACTTTCTGCTCCGGGTGGTCGTTGATCGAGCTCCATGTCGTCTTCTAGCTCCCGCGCCACCTCGCGGATCGAGATTCCGGTGATGCCGATCGATCTTACTCTGTCTCTTTTTTTTTCGAGAAAAATAAAAGGTTTCACTGTGGGCTATCTCAGTTCCGAGAGCCCAGTGTCGGTTAGACGAATGGCCCAACTCTATCCAATTAGGCCCAGTAAGTGTAGGAGCCATTTCAGCCCTTGAGAGCGAATATTTCGTAACTAGTTGCCCCCGCAACCCATTATCGATGTACTATTTCCGATTTTCAAAAAAATATGAAATAAATCATGGACATTTGTTATGTTGTATCCATAAATTTGCATCCCAAAATTGATGAAAATATGAAATAATACGTCATTTGTCTTTTTTGTGCGCGCCACATATTATCAAACAAATTGATGAAAATTTGTGAATGAATGAGAAACAAGTTGATTAAAAACGCATGTTTGTACTGCTTTTTTGGGCACGTTGCTTAACCACTTGTGTAGTTTGATCTTTGGGCACACATAAATTATCTTTGCGCACGGACATGTGTCAACACACATAATGACTTAGATAAATAAGATGCGTGTTTAATGGCTCTGAATCAAGCGGTTCATCTGAATCGGTGTGGCGAGGCAAGGAGGCGCGCATGCATGCAAACGCCGTCGTTTCCCGCGCATGCATGCAAACGTGCTCGCATCCCGGGCCCACTTGGAATTGACACGGCCCAACAGTCCATCTACCGTGCCCACTCGGGACCCAATCCGTGTTCAGAAAAAAAATTGTCCAGCCAATCAGATTGCAGTATGAGGCCTCTCGCGGATCGCGGAGATTCCTTCTAGAATGTTGAATCGGACGGCTGCAGTTACCTTCTAGAAGGCTTGGGTTAGATCGGACAGTGCCTGCAGATTTCTTCTAGAAGGTTTGACCAAAATTTGAAATGAGCATAAAAAATTCAAAAAGATGAAACAAATGAAAAAACCTGCGCACTGATACGTCCAAAACGTATCTACTTTTCCGAACACTTTTGCTGTTGTTTTACCTCTAACTTGTATGATTTGGATGCAACTAACATGGACTAACGCTGTTTTCAGCAGAATTGCCCTGGTGTCTTCTTTTTGTGCAGAAAAGTCAACTTTCGAGAAAAACTCCGAAAACAATTGCGATCGTCATATTTCACCGGAAGACCCACGGAGCCAGAAGGGGAGTCGGAGAGGCCACACCAGGCAGCCACGCCATAGCTGGGCGCGGCTGGGGGTGGGGCCGCGCCCAAGTGTGGCGTGGCCACCTCGGTCGCCCCCCGACGCTCCCCTTTGGACTATATATTGCCCTTGACCTAAATATCGAGGGGGGTTCGACCATATTTCGCGAAACACATCCACGCTCCGCCGCCGCCGCGATCTCTATTCCGGGGATCAGAAGTTCCGTTCTGGCACCCTGCCGGGACGGGGATTCGGAGGAGATCATCACCATCGTCATCACCACCGCCTCTCCATCAACCATCAATGATTCCCCCATCCATGTGTGAGTAGTTCCCTGCTGTAGGCTGAGGGGATGGTAGGGATTGGATGAGATTGTTCATGTAATAAGTTGCCAGATTGTTAGGGCATGGTGCCTAGTATCCATTGTTAGTGCTATTTATCATTGTTGCAACTTGTTGTGCTTAATGCTTGCCACTAGGGCCCGAGTGCCATGATCTCAGATCTGAACATGTTGTTGATGCATGAGAATAATTATGTTTTAGATCATATCTGCAAGTTGTTTTCACCTGTTATTGTCCGGAACCCGAGGCCCCGGAGTGACAGCAACCGGGATAACTGGAGGGGATGGCTTTGACTTGAGGATTACGTGTGTTCACGGAGTGTTAATGCATTGCTCCGGTACTTTATTAAAAGGAGTACCTTAATTGCCAGTAGTTTCCCTTGAGGCCCCGCTGCAAACGGGCTGGCAGGACAGTAGATGTTGTGCAAGTTTCTCATTGCGAGCACGTACGACTATATACGGAACACATGCCTATGTTTGACTAGTACTAGGATGCTTTTATAATTGTTTACCTGCAAATGCCCTGAGTTATGATTATTACATGAGCGCTCTTATCCATGCAACGCCCGTACATCCGTCCCTATGCCTACAGTACTTTTAATCCTGCTGTTTACTGAAATTACTGCTGCTGTCTTTGTTACACTGTTGCTGCTATTACTTTGTTACTACTGCTGTTATATCACCGTTGCTACTGATAATCTGTGTCGAGGAAGTCTACTTTCAGGTGCAGCTGAACTGACAATTCATCTGTTAAGGCTTATATTTATTCTTTGGCTCCCCTTGTGTCGAATCAATAAATTTGGGTTTTACTTCCCTCGAAGACTGTTGCGATCCCCTATACTTGTGGGTCATCAAGACTATTTTCTGGCGCCGTTGCCGGGGAGCATAGCTTTATTTATAAGTTCATCTGGAAGTGATATCCTTTGCTGCAATCCATTTATCATGGGGAAAACTCATGACAAGAAGGTGGCTATTCTGCCATCCACTACAAGGAAAGGTACGGCTCTGAACTCCGCTGCTGCTCTTGATTCACCATCTGTTATTAATCAACTGGTTACACCGCCACACGCACCTGCTTCGCGTGTTGGCACTACTGAATCTGAAACTGTTTCTGATGAATTTGATGATGCTTCTACTGTGCTTAGTGAAACTGGTTCGTTAGGTCCTTTTCTAGATGCTACGATTGCTAGGTCTAGACTTATTGAAAATTCTGAAATGCCTAATGAAAATGTTGTCACACCTGTTGCTTCTCCTGAGTCGAGGGAATTCATCGATGATGATGACCCCGAGGAAGATTATATAGAAGTAGATGAAGCTTTTGCTGAAAAATGCAGGAATCTTGACTCTTCTGCTGATTCTGCCACTATAATGGATTTTCTGAAAAAACACACTGTTAGCTACAAATTGTCTGCTGATCCTGAGTTTGCAACATCTCCTATTCGTATAACTGATAAGGATTATGACTTTTCTGTGGATTTGTCCTTTATATCTGTGGTAGAGAAAGATCCTTTTTGTGGTGCTGAAGATGAAAGTGCTATGGAACATATGAACAAGTTATCTACTTTAAGTAGTTTGTTCTCTGATGATATTAAATTGCGCACCTATTTTGTTACCAAAATTTTTCCTTTCTCTCTGAAAGGCGATGCTAAAGCTTGGTTTGGTAATTTGTCTCCCGGTTGTATTAAAAATCCTTTAGGATTGGTTGATGTTTTCTTCCATAAATATTATCCTGCTAGTGTTCAACATGTTGCTTTGCAGAGAATTTTTAACTTCAAGCAATTGCAGGAAGAAAATATTTCTGAAACTTGGTCAAGGTTTTGTTATTTGCTTAGAGTTCGACCTGGACATGATATACCTAAAAATGAACTTCTTGATATATTTTATAATGGACTAACCGATGAATCTAGGACATTCCTGGATAGTTGTGCTGGTTGTGTTTTCAGGAAACGAACTCCAGATGAAGCTGAGGAATTAATGGCTAAGATTAGCCAAAATTATGAAGATTGGGTTATAGCTGAACCCACTCCCACACCAGAGCCTGCGCCAGTGCCTACACCAAGAAAGAGAGGTGTTATTGAACTTGATAATGAAGGAATGAGAGAAGCCAAGAGGACTCTCAAGGAGAGGGGTATTAAATCTGAAGATGTTAAAAATTTACCTCCAATAGAAGACTTATGTAAGCCGACTCCTCCACCTTCAATTGAGGTACACTCTCTACAATATTTCGATGCTGGTGATATTCCTTATGGTAAGCCTCCTGATCAATGCTTAGATGAACTTGATAATTTTATTGTTAAGCAGGAGCATTTTAATATGAGAGTAGAAAATCATCTGTTAGAAAATTCTCGTATTATTAGTAATTTGCAAGATGTTTTGGTAAGAACTGTAAATGACATTAAAGGTCTAGTTAAACATCTTAGTATGGTTCAAACTCAAATGGAGCAAATTACTAAAGTACAAAAAGACTTGCTAGCTAAAAATTCTAATAGTAATGGAAAACATGCTTTTGGAATAGCAACTAGGAGTGGAGCTTCCACTCAAGATCCTTTGTATCCTGAGGGACATCCTAAAAGAATTGAACAAGATTCTCAATTAGCTGAAAGGCCCAGCTCTCCTTCTAAGAAAAAGAAGAAGAAACATAAACCTGCTGTAGAGTCTTCTGAAACTATTAAGGAAAAAGAACCTGCTAGTGATCCTAATAGTATATCTGTGTCTGATGCTGAAACTGAAAATGGTAATGAACCTGTTAATGATAATGATAGAAACAATGCTAATAATAATGAAGAGGTTGAGAGCGATTCTGATAGTGACACTGAAAATAAAAATTGCACTAAAGAGGATTTTGTAGCTAAGAAACATGGTAAAGAAAGAGAACCTTGGGTGCAAAAATCAATGCCTTTTCCTAATAAGAAACATAAATCCAAGGAAGAAGAACACTACAACAAGTTTTGTGAGTGGATGAAACCTTTGTTTTTGCAAATTCCTTTGACTGATGCTATTAAGCTGCCTCCTTATTCGAAATACATGAAGGATATTGTTTCTAACAAGAGGAAAATTCCTAATGAGGAGATTTCCACCATGCTTGCTAATTACTCTTTCAATGGTAAGGTTCCAAAGAAACTTGGAGATCCAGGTATACCAACTATTCCTTGCTCTATTAAAAATAATTATGTTAGAACTGCACTTTGTGATCTTGGAGCTGGAGTAAGTGTGATGCCTTTCTCTCTTTATAAGAGACTTTATTTAGATAAATTGATACCAACTGATATATCTTTGCAAATGGCTGATAAATCTACTGCTGTTCCTGTTGGTATATGTGAAAATGTTCCTGTTCAAGTTACTACCAACTGTTTGATTTTGACTGACTTTGTTGTGTTGGATATGCCTGAAGATGATAATATGTCCATTATTCTTGGTAGACCTTTTCTTAATACTGCAGGAGCTGTTATTGATTGCAATAAAGGGAAAGTTACTTTTAATGTCAATGACAAAGAGCATACTGTTTATTTTCCCAAGAAGCAAAATGTATTATGTGGAGTTAGCTCAATTGCAAGTTATAAAACTATCAAAGTTGGAAGTATTGATTGTCCTATTTATGACCACCATGAAGGATATGAAAGTATTATGGTTGGGACAATATCTATTCAATATAAGGTAACATAATGGTATCATGTAGTTTAATTCTTTTATGTCAAATAAAATATATTTGGTGGCAAGACTTGATCAACCTTGTTGACAAATACATTTTAGTTGCATAAAATTGTTAAACCACATTCTCTCTTTCTCATCTGTTATACCTTCTGTTATATTGCTGTCTTTATAAATTTTTAGAATGTTGTTTAGTGTGGTTAAAATTTTGCTTAGCTGCTGTTTAGAATTTTAAGTGCCCAGTTTTTGCTCGAAATTGAAAGTTGTCAGAAAAATCTGAAAATTTTACGTAAATTCCTATTTTGAAAAATGCAACGTGGTAGTACCTGGGGCTGACCAGGGGGACCCACCACGCTGCCACGCCATAGCTCGGCGCGGCAGGGGTGGAGGCCGCGCCCCCCTGTGGCGTGGGTCCCACCTGAGCCTCCACAAGGTGAGATTCCTCCCCTTTCTTTCTCTCTCCCGACCAAACTCATATCCATTGTTCAAACTCGTGTTCCTGCTGCTCTTGAGCTCGAATTTTTCGATCTCCTTGCTCAGCCCATTTCAGTTGCTGAAACTTTGCTTGTTTACTCACCGGTATGTGACTCCTTCGATTATCCAAGTAGAATTTTGTTTAGTGTTGTATTTCTAGAGTATTTTGCTGCTGTATGTTGCTGGTTAAGTGAGCTTGCATGCTTGTTCTATGCTTAGATTAATTATCCTTGATGCATGTGTAGCCCTCTTGCAAGTTTCTATAGTAGTTGCCTTGATTCTATAGTTGCAAAATCATTTTTTATGAGACTTGTTGAAAAATTTCAGAAAAGGAAGATGAAGAAATTTTCCTTTGGAGAGTTGTTTGAGAGGCGTGCACCATCATCCTCAAGGAAGACCAGGTCATCTGAAGCCAAAGTTCCTAGGAGATCTTACAATGAAGATCTTATTACTCCAGAGATTGATGATTCGGGGGACCTTGGAGCACCACATCCATCTGTTTTTCCATGTACTCAATTTTTGCAGGCTGCAGGGATTTATGAGGACTTCATGAGCATGATTGAGAGTGTGGGTCTACAAACATTCATGGGGGATACCAGGACCCAATATTCTAGACTCACTAAGATCTTTGTTGAGAGTTTCAAATTTAACTGCAAAGCTTATAAACCAACAGTTGATTTTAAAATTTATGATCGTGCATGTACTATGGAGCTAGATAATTTTTGCAGGATCATAGGTATTGCCCCATCGGGGACGACCAAGAAGATTAAGGAGCAGCCATCCGAGCTAACTGCGCTCTACCAGGAGTTGTGTTATGGAGACTCTCGCTCAGCCCACCGTGGTAAGATAAGAAATGTTCAGTTTCCGGCCATAAGGTATTTCCTATACTACTTAACTAGAAGTGTTCTTCCTAGGGAAAACACTAGTAATATTTCGAATATGCATCTAGCATTTCTTGCTACTGCTTTGAAGGGCGATAAAACTTATAATCTTGGTGCTTTAGTTGCTCGCCGCCTCGCCACCAAAGGCCCCATTTTTGGAGGCATTATTGCTGCGCGTGTTTTAGCTGACTTTAGTCTTGAGGCTGATCCTACTGATGAAATTTTAGTTCCTGAAAAACTTGATCTCTCTGCTATGATAGCACATAAATTTGTTACATCTGGATCCACTCTTGATAACTTGGTTTATAGAATTGTTTATGCTAACGAGGCGGAGCTGGAAGTTCCTCTACCGCAACCAAGTTTGTTCAGTATTTACAGGGATCCTCTATCATATTCGCGGGAGGAATTGAGCACACAGATGGTGGTGCCGCGATACCACGCGCGGTTCTACCCAGATGGGCAGCCGGGGCAGCCTACGGTGCCACCGCCGGCGGCCCCTGACGTCCCCTATTATGGCGGCGCGCCATATTACCCTGACCAGCAAGGAGGATCCTCTTCATCGACCGCCTACGACGCTTCGGCATGGGGTCCGTGGGGATGATTGTCTCCCAATTAGGCCAAAAGCCTAAGCTTGGGGGGAGGTACGCGTATACTGACAGTTCGCTCATTTCTATATTCGCTCCATGTCAGTTCTTTGTATATCCATATTTCGCTTTCTTTTATTTGTTCTTGCTTGTGGTGTTTATTTTCTCAAAACCCAAAAATACCAAAAATATTTTCGTTGTTTCTCTATGCTTTTATTTTAGTAATTCGAGTTGTAGTTTTATTTTGTCTTTTTGATTTTCGAGTTGATATTCAAAAAACCCAAAAATATTTTCCTTTTTATTTGCTTCTTCCTTGCTTTGTTTTAAAATTCGAAAACACCAAAAATATTTGTTGTTCTTCTTGGTTTTGTATAGTTCTTTTCAGATTCAACAGCCGTCTGTGACTCCACCTGGAGCTTGGTTTTCATTTTATATCATTCAAGTCATGCGAGCGAAGGGCAATAATGACGATATTCGACAACTTGATGTGGTGAGAGGCTGGTATGAACCGTATTTGTTTTCATTTTTGTACACATACCTGTCCATATGATTGCGCTTAGTAGTTATGGTATGGGCTATGTTACTTGATGAATGCTTGATAGCCATGTTTTCTCATGATTAATCCTAATCTCCTGAAGGTGCACCATATGTCATATAGTTATTTGCATGCATTGTTTTATTCGTAGAGTGGTATTGTAGTGTGGTATCCTCCTCTGAATGTTTTACTTGATTCGACTTGGCACATGCTTACACATGTTTATGACTCAAAACAAAAGTCAAGCCTCGACGATCTATTGTGACTCAGAGTTTCTGTATCACTTTTATGCCACTGCTAATTTTATTCTGTCGCAAGTATGATTATGACAGTTGTGCTCTCTTGTTGTCGCTTCCCCGTCTATTGCTAGCCTTCACCTGTACTAAGCGGGAATGCTGCTTGTGCATCCAAAATCCTGAAAACCAAGTTATTCCAAAGAGTCCACTATAAATTCCTATGCATGGTTTTAAACCATTCCAAGTAAATTTCTTCGTGTGCTATCTTTAACTATTCAAAATTGTACAATCCCTTTTTGTGTCACTGCGTGTAGCTCATAAGGATGTGGTAGTAGAACTTGTCATCTTCCATGCTAAATGATTTCCAAGGACAAGTAGCTTCATCTGCTTGTCCACTTTTATTTTTGCAAAAGAGCTGGTTAGTCCACCTATCATTTAATATTAAAATAGACACTCCTCCACGGTGATTGTTGGTCGGCACCCGAGGATTCGGTTAGCCATGGTTTGTGGAAGAAAAGGTTGGGAGGAGTGTCAAAAATCTGTAAGCATGATATAATGCAAACTATATGAATTTTCGGAACCGCTCTAAAAGTTGGTTAGTTATGGAAGATGACAAGAACTCTATCGCGGATTTGTTGACACTTGCAACCACTTCTCAAAATATTATTTTTACACTCTTTATATGCCTTCGGGAACTAACAAGCTCTAGCACACGATTTAATCCCTGCTTCCCTCTGCGAAGGGCCTATCTTTTATTTTAATGTTGAGTCACCATCCTTCTTTAAAGCACTTCTTTGAGAGCATGACTGTCATTCTTAGTGAAATGTGCTTGTCCCAGAATAGGTTAGTAGTGACATAGCTTGATGCTTTTATCTTTGATAAGCTTTATTTCTAGTCTGCCTGTAAACTTCAGAGGTGCCTGGGCATTTATGTTTTGCTGCACACATTCGGGCAAGCGAGATACCACTTTGCCATACCCAATTACGAACATTGCAATCCTGCACTTAGTTATATGCCATGTTGTTTACCTTTAGTATGTTAGAATCTTTTCATGGCTGCATATTTATCAAGCTTTTATCTTATGCATATCTCCTATCATGAGCTAGTAAGTATAATCATAATTCAAGTATGTATACATCATATGAAGCAATTGTGTTCGTAAAAGTTTCTTTATCGCGTTCAGTTTGTCAACTGAATTGCTTGAGGACAAGCAATAAGCTAAGCTTGGGGGGAGTTGATACGTCCAAAACGTATCTACTTTTCCGAACACTTTTGCTGTTGTTTTACCTCTAACTTGTATGATTTGGATGCAACTAACATGGACTAACGCTGTTTTCAGCAGAATTGCCCTGGTGTCTTCTTTTTGTGCAGAAAAGTGTGGCGTGGCCACCTCGGTCGCCCCCCGACGCTCCCTTTGGACTATATATTGCCCTTGACCTAAATATCGAGGGGGGTTCGACCATATTTCGCGAAACACATCCACGCTCCGCCGCCGCCGCGATCTCTATTCCGGGGATCAGAAGTTCCGTTCTGGCACCCTGCCGGGACGGGGATTCGGAGGAGATCATCACCATCGTCATCACCACCGCCTCTCCATCAACCATCAATGATTCCCGCATCCATGTGTGAGTAGTTCCCTGCTGTAGGCTGAGGGGATGGTAGGGATTGGATGAGATTGTTCATGTAATAAGTTGCCAGATTGTTAGGGCATGGTGCCTAGTATCCATTGTTAGTGCTATTTATCATTGTTGCAACTTGTTGTGCTTAATGCTTGCCACTAGGGCCCAAGTGCCATGATCTCAGATCTGAACATGTTGTTGATGCATGAGAATAATTATGTTTTAGATCATATCTGCAAGTTGTTTTCACCTGTTATTGTCCGGAACCCGAGGCCCCGGAGTGACAGCAACCGGGATAACTGGAGGGGATGGCTTTGACTTGAGGATTACGTGTGTTCACGGAGTGTTAATGCATTGCTCCGGTACTTTATTAAAAGGAGTACCTTAATTGCCAGTAGTTTCCCTTGAGGCCCCGCTGCAAACGGGCTGGCAGGACAGTAGATGTTGTGCAAGTTTCTCATTACGAGCACGTACGACTATATACGGAACACATGCCTATGTTTGACTAGTACTAGGATGCTTTTATAATTGTTTACCTGCAAATGACCTGAGTTATGATTATTACATGAGCGCTCTTATCCATGCAACGCCCGTACATCCATCCCTATGCCTACAGTACTTTTAATCCTGCTGTTTACTGAAATTACTGCTGCTGTCTTTGTTACACTGTTGCTGCTATTAATTTGTTACTACTGCTGTTATATCACCGTTGCTACTGATAATCTGTGTCGAGGAAGTCTACTTTCAGGTGCAGCTGAACTGACAATTCATCTGTTAAGGCTTATATTTATTCTTTGGCTCCCCTTGTGTCGAATCAATAAATTTGGGTTATACTTCCCTCGAAGACTGTTGCGATCCCCTATACTTGTGGGTCACGCACATAGTCTCCTTATGACATATACTAACCATTCAAGTTGATAAAGAAGGTATGCATATATTCAAACGAAGAAATGCACATAACCAATGTGATATCTCACACTATGTCGTATGAAATGAAGAGTGAAGTGAAGTGGTTTTGGATTTGCAACATGAAATTTTCTAAAAACTCACCAAACCTTAATTTTGGAGTGACTAAGAAGGATCCAGGCTTAGTTTTATTTTCATGTTTTAAACTTGTTTAAATGTTGGTCAAACTTAGATTTGACCGATTTCAAAATAAGCATAAAAAATTCAAAAAAATCAAAAAAATGGAAAACCTATGCACATAGTCTTAGTATGTCATATACTAACAACTCAAGTTGATAAACAAGGTCTACATAGATTCAAAACCAAAAATGCATGTATCCAGTGTGAAATCTCAAAACTCAAACTATGAAGTCTCAGGTTGAAGAGTAGTGGTTTTGGATTTGTAACATGAAATTTTCCAAAAACTCACCAAAGCTTCATTTTGGAGTGACTAAGAAGGATCCAGGCTTATTTTTCATTTTCATGTTTTAAACTTGTTTAAATGTTGGTCAAACCTCCAATTTCAAAATAAGCATAAAAAATTCAAAAAACATCAAAAAAATGGAAAACCTATGCACATAGTCTTAGTATGTCATATACTAACAACTCAAGTTGATAAACAAGGTCTACATAGATTCAAAACCAAAAATGCATGTATCTAGTGTGAAATCTCAAAACTCAAACTATGAAGTCTAAGGTTGAAGAGTAGTGGTTTTGGATTTGCAACATGAAATTTTCCAAAAACTCACCAAAGTTTCATTTCGGAGTGACTAAGAAGGATTCAGGCTTAGTTTTTCATTTTCATGTTTTAAACTTGTTTAAATGTTGGTCAAACATAGGTTTGACCGATTTCAAAATAAGCATAAAAAATTCAAAAAACATCAAAAAAAATGAAAAACCTATGCACATAGTCTTAGTATGTCATATACTAACAATTCAAGTTGATAAACAAGGTCTACATAGATTCAAAACCAAAAATGCATGTATCTAGTGTGAAATCTCAAAACTCAAACTATGAAGTCTAAGGTTGAAGAGTAGTGGTTTTGGATTTGCAACATGAAATTTTCCAAAAACTCACCAAAGCTTCATTTTGGAGTGACTAAGAAGGATCCATGCTTAGTTTTTCATTTTTCATGTTTTAAACTTGTTTAAATGTTGGTCAAACTTAGGTTTGACCGATTTCAAAATAAGCATAAAAAAATCAAAAATGAAAAAACCTATGCACATAGTCTTAGTATGTCATATACTGACAACTCAAGTTGATAAACAAGGTCTACATAGATTCAAAACCAAAAATGCATGTATCTAGTGTGAAATATCAAAACTCAAACTATGAAGTCTAAGGTTGAAGAGTAGTGATTTTGGATTTGCAACATGAAATTTTCCAAAAACTCAGCAAAGCTTCATTTTGGAGTGACTAAGAAGGATCCAGACTTAGTTTTTCATTTTCATGTTTTAAACTTGTTTAAATGTTGGTCAAACTTAGGTTTGACCAAATTTGAAATGGGAAAAAAATTCAAATAATGAAAAAACCAGCCCACATAGTCTTCTTATATACATAATAGATTTGTAGAACAGTTATTTGGCAGATTTAGACAAGGTCTAAAATAGCTTGCTTAGAAATGAGGTCGTTTACCCTACCTTTGGAGCTCCTTTTTAGCACTGTTTTCATGAAGTCTCGGATTGACGGCCAAGTTAGAACAAACAAGTTTATAGTTTGGAAATCATTGCAAATTGTGTTCTATCTATATAGTGTCATTCCCCATGCTCACAATTTGGGGTGTATTTTTGTTAGATGGAGGGTTGTAACTATTACCTCCTAATGGTGATAGATTTGTCGCAAACATGTACATAGCCTAGTGGCAAGGGTTGATGCCTCCCTTTGCCCACCCAAGTTCGAGTCCCCATGCTCACAATTTGGGTGTTGCATTTCCTGTTCTAATCTAGTAGCTCAGTGGATCGGGCATTGATACGTCTCCAACGTATCCATAATTTCTGATGTTCCATGCTTATATTATACCATTTGCTACATGTTTTATATACACTTCATATCACTTCTATGAATTTTCTGGGACTAACCTATTAACAAGATGCCACAGTGCCAGTTCCCTGTTTTCTGCCGTTTTTGGTTTCAGAAAACTACTTCTGCAAATATTCTCGGAATTGCACGAAACAAAAGGCCACGTCCCTATTTTTCCAACACGTACACGGAGTCCGAAGGAGAGACGAAGTCGAGCCACGAGGTGACCAAACCATAGGCCGGCGCGGCAGGGGGGCCACCGCGCCGCCAGGTGGTTTGACCCCCTCGGGGGTCCGCCGACATCGCCCCTTCGCCTATTTATTCCCCCGACGTGAAAACCCTAAAACACCAAGTCATATTTCCAGAAGAGTTCCGCAGCGCCGCCGCCATCGACGACAAGTTTCGGGGGACAGAAGTCTCTGTTCCGGCACGCTGCCGGGACGGGAAATTGCCCCCGGAGTCATCTCCATCGACACCACCGCCATCTTCATCGCCGCTGCTGACTCCCATGATGAGGAGGGAGTAGTTCTCCCCCGAGGCTGAGGGCTCTACCGGTAGCTATGTGGTTCATCTCTCTCTCCCATGGTGTGATCTTTATGTGATCATGAGCTTTGTAATCTAGTTGAATAAGTAGATGTTACTCTTTATCTATTATGCACTCTATAGGTTACTTTAATATGAACTCCGGTACTCTCCACGGTGTAAAGGTGACAGTGTGTGCACCGTGTGTGATTCCTTTATGACGTTGTGGAGCTTGTTTACTCCGGCTTGAGGTGTGCTTTTGTAGCCCTACACAATGAATGGTGTTTGTTATCCAACAAGAGAGTGTTTAAGAGTAGCTTTTACTTATTCAGTTATGAGATCATTGTTGAGAGTGTCCACTAGTGAAAGTATGATCCCTAGGCCTTGTTTCTAAGCATTGAAACACCGTTTACATCAAGTTCTGCTACATGTTTGCTTGCTGCCATCTTTATTTCAGATTGCAATTACTACTTGCAATCATCCATATCACTTGTATTTCACTATCTCTTCGCCGAACTAGTGCACCTATACATCTGACAAGTGTATTGGGTGTGTTGGGGACACAAGAGACTTCTTGTATCTTAATTGCAGGGTTGCTTGAGAGGGATATCTTTGACCTCTACCTCCCTGAGTTCGATAAACCTTGGGTGATTCACTTAAGGGAAACTTGCTGCTGTTCTACAAACCTCTGCTCTTGGAGGCCCAACACTGTCTACAAGAATAGAAGCACACGTAGACATCAAGTTATTTTCTGGCGCCGTTGCCGGGGAGGTAAGCGTTGGAAGGTATCTCCTTTAGATTCTGCAATTATTTATTTTTGTTTCTTGTTTTTATTTTCACTAGTTAGGCTTAATGGAAAACAACAAAAAAATTAGAGATCTCTATGAACTTTATATGGAATTAGGACATGATGCTTTTGAAGAGAAAATTAAAAAACCTATGGAGGCTTGTTTGCATAATAGTGGTAGTAATGTTATTACTATAAATTCTTTGGACACCATTATTGCTAAGGCTGTGGAAAAGCCTAAGCTTGGGGAAGCTAGTTTATATGAAAATAATCTTTTTTGCTCCTCAGCTATGGAGGAATTATTTTGCCTTGATAATGCTTTGTCTCCAATATGTGATAATTCTAATGATGTTTGTGATATTCCAAATCCACCTGTTGAAAGTATTTCTTTTAAAATACCTTTGAAAATTGTTGAAAGGGTTATGAATGATCAGTATGCAGGGGATGGATCAATCCATCCAAGTGCTCACTTGTCGAAACTCACAGAACTTTGTGAGTTATTTAAGGTTGCAGGATTACCAAGAGAAAATGTCATGAGGAAACTATTTCCATTGTCACTTAAGGACAAAGCAAAGGAATGGTATAGGTCGCTGGATGAACAACCTTCGAATTGGAAACAGCTTGAATCTCTCTTTTACTCTAAATTTTATCCTCCTTGTGAATTATATTTAGATAGGAGTTACATTTTTAATTTTTGGCCTCGTGATGGAGAAAGCATTGCTCAAGCTTGGGGAAGGCTGAAAACATTAATACTCAAATGTCCTAACCATGAGCTTTCTGAGGAAATAATTGTTACTAATTTTTATGCAAGGCTTTCAGGTCATGGCAAGGATTATGTAGATGCATGTTCGCATGGTTCTTTCACAAGCAAGAAGGTTGAAGCTAGATGGGATATTCTTGAAAGAATTCAAAACAATGCTGAGGATTGGGAGAATGACAAAGGTAAAGAATCAGGTATAAACTATGAATATGATTGCATTAAGTCTTTCGTTGAAACTGCTAGTTTTCAAGAGCTTAGTGCTAAATATGGTCTTGATTCTCAAATTGTTGTTGATTGTTTTAGAACCTTTGCTTCTCATATTAATGTTCCTAAAGAAAATTGGGACGTGTATCATGAACCTTTCAAAGACACTTGCATGGAAAATGAAATTGTTGTTAATGATTGCAATAAACATGCTCTAACTTCTGAAAATACTATTTATTATAAGCATGTTAATTTTTGTGGAATGCATAGACCTTGTGGAATTAATCAAATCGAAGATGAATATTGTATCCATCATAGGAATGAAAAAACTAGAACGTGGAACAGAGCTCTTGATGATCTTGGTGAAAAAGTTTGTGCCCTTCATCCTTTTATTTGTGAACTTTGCTATGAAGTGGGTCATTTTAATTTTCAATGTTCAGGTCATGATAATAGCCTTTCGAATCCAATTACTGCAAATTTGTATTGTGATAACATGATCACTCCTAATCAACATGATGAACTTACATTATTTTTGGGGTGTGAAGAGTTATCAAGAAAAACTTCCTTGTTAGATATGAGTGATCTTGATATGAATAGTGTGTTGCATGGATGTTATCTCTATTGTGTTAATAATTGCCATGCTAACACCTACATACAAAATATTATAAAGGATGAGACTTTACCAAAGTATGACATGACTAATATGTGTTTTGTTCTCATTAACGAAAGAGAGGAGTCCCCCCAAGTTTCTTCCATTGTTTCTAATACTAAACCAGGTTATGTGGAGGAGCTTCCTTTCAAACCTCTCCCTCCTAAAGATAAAAAGAAGAGGGGAAAGAAGAAGAAGAAGAAGAAGAAGAAGAAGAGGAGTAAAAGGAGAGAGGAAACGGTATCTTCTCCCAAACTTGTTGCTCCTGTTACAATTGATACTTATAATTCTGAATTCGATGATTCTGAACTTGATGATGAACCTATGCCTGTTACTTATATTAGTGATCATGATTGGGAAAATGAAACTACTTTTGATATTGAAAATCTTTGGGGTACCAATTCTGAAAATGATGATATTAATGATTGCCATACTATTAGTACTATCCATGTTTCTTCCAATGATGATATGAAAATCTCTAAGCTTGGGGATGAGGTGTTTGAAAATCCTTTTGCTAGTAATAATTATATATACGAGACCTCTTCTCCTAGTGATGTGTTTGAAAATTCTTTTGCTACTGCTGATTATATGTTTGATACATCTCCTTCTAGTAAAAATGATGATATGTTTACAGATGAACACACTTTGGAAGATAACTATTCTATTACTTATGATGATACTATGCCTGCAGTCTTTGATAATTATTATAAAGAATACTATGACATAGGTTATAATTACAGTCATCCTCATGAAACTTGTCATAGTTATGGAGAGATTACCCAAAACCATCCCTTTAATATACAACTTGTCTATCATGTTCGAGTTCTTTATGATGATCCTGTCCCCATTGTTATTAATGAGAAGAACTTTTCTTATGTGGAAAATGAAGATACTTTTGTGCATATGGATCATGGTAAGAATGTTTCATGTGATAGCTATATTGTTGAGTTTATTAATGATTCTACTGATAATTATTTTGAGAGAGGAAAATATGGTTATAAAAATCTTCATGTTATTAAATATCCTCTCTTTTTGTTGAAATTTTTGAAGTTGCACTTGTTTTGTCTTTCTATGCTAGTAGCTTCATGCATCAATAATTTGTTTTCTTACAAGATTTCTTTGCATAGGAAATGGGTTAGACTTAAATGTTTTTGGTATTTGCTTTTTGATGCTCTCTTATATTCAACTCTTATACATATGAGAGCATTATCAAAATCACTATGCCTAGCTAAAAGGCTTTAAAGAAAAGCGCTTATGGGAGACAACCCATCGTTTTTATTTGCTGTTATTTTTATTTTCTTTGAGTCAAGGAGTTTTGTCACTTCTGTAGCAACTCCTTTGTATCTTTATTTTATCGCATTGTTGTGCCAAGTAAAGTTCTATATTGAAAGTTGATGCAAGATTTGGATTTCTGCACAGTAACAGATTTTTGGCTGTCACGAATTTGAGCTTTTCTCCCTGTAGAAAATTCGCAAAATTCTACGAAAAATCACGCATCTTCCTGAGATATGTACGCAACTTTCACTAAACTGGACCAGTTCCATCTGAGCAACTTAAGTGCCTCGAAAAAATTCGTCATTCCAGACTGTTCTGTTTTTGACAGATTCTGCCTTTTGTTTTGCATTCTCTCTTTTACTATGTTGAGTGGATATCTTTGCTCCACAAAGCATCAGTGGCTGTAGCTAATGTCCAGAGGCTTTAATAATGATTGTGTCATCACAGAATATGAGAATTTTTGATTATGCACTAACCCTCTAATGAGAACTATTTCGAGTTTGGTGTGAAGGAAGTTTTCAAGGATCAAGCGAGAAGGGTGATATTATGTGATCAAGAAGAGTGAAAATCCTAAGCTTGGGGATGCCCCCGTGGTTCATCCCTGCATATTTCAAGAAGACTCAAGCGTTTAAGCTTGGGGATGCCCAAGGCATCCCCTTCTTCATCAACAACTTATCAGGTCATCTCTAGTGAAACTATATTTTAATTCTTTCACATCTTATGTGCTTTACTTGGAGCGTCTGTGTGCTTTTATTTTTGTTTTGTTTGAATAAATTCGGATCCTAGCAATCCTTGGGTTGGAGAGAGACACGCTCCGCTTTTTCATGTGAATACTCATGTTCTTCACTTATATTTGTTGAGTATTCTTAACTAGCTACTGCAATGCTTTTAGCTCCTGTTTTTCATGCATCTCTTTGAGCTGTTAGCACGTGTTTATAAATACTCTCTTGCTGCATTATATTATCATTTGGAGACTTTATGTTTAAGTAAGTTGTTTGGTGTTTGCCTGGAAGAAAGAAAATGCTGCATGTGGTAGTGGTATGATGAAAACTTGCATAGTCTTGTAGATCATTGAAACTTTGATAACTTGATTCTTTGCAAATGTTTTGAGATATTTAGATGGTAAAGCTTGCTGGTTAATTAAGTTAAAATCATTAGTGGATTGTTGTCTTTAAGCTTGTACCGTACTACAAACTCTAAAATTGTTGAAGGTGTAGTTGGACTTGATAGCTTTCCATGTCTGAAAGTTCATTGTAATAACTAAGTTGTGCTGAAGGTCGAGGGATCTAACGGGTATTTGTACCGCCGTGAACGGCCCTTCTTGGAGTGAATTTTAATCATGCTCTTAATGTTGAACCTGCTAGTTGTTTGCAATAAGCTTGTGAGTTCTTTTTGACTAATGTTAAGCTACGGTTTTTGGCACTTCCACCATCCATATTTTGCTAGCCTCTTCGGTGATGTGCATTGCCTTCTGCTCACATTGAGAGTTGTGCATACTTCGCCAGTACATCCAACCCCGTGGGAGAACTTCCTCTTGTTCTCCTACACATAAGCCCATACATCTTCCTCAAAACAGCCACCATACCTACCTACCACAGCATTTCCATAGCTGTTCCGAGATATATTGCCATGCAACATCCATCTTACATTACATGACTTGTTGTCATTCATCACATACATATTGCTTTGCATGATTCTATACAGCTGATGTGCGGTTTACCCATGTTACGCTAGATCATTGCATATCCTGCTACACTGGCAGAGGCATACAGTTTACATCATGTTTTAGTTCGTTGTGAGTTATTTGTAACAAAAAGTGTGTTGTCATATTAGAGTGTTGCCCCTGAAAGTGAAAAGAGCCATGGAGGCCATCGAAAAGAGAAACAGAAAAAGAAAAAAAAATAGAAAAAAGGAAAAAAAAAGAAAAAAAGAAGAATAAAGAAAAAGGGGGCAACATTACTATCCTTTGTTCACATTTGTGCTCATGTTTAGCACCTATACTCCATGTGAGAGAGTTTTCATGTTCTACTTGTATAACTATGTGGGGAATTTACACTATAGAACTTGGGTTGTATATTCCAATGATGAGCCTCCTCAAAAGTGCTCTAAGTCTTCATGAGCAACCAAGTTGGATGCACCCCCACTAGTTCCATTGGAGAGCTTTCATACACATATAGCTCTATGTGCATCCGTTGCATGGCAATCACTACTCCTTACATAGCTTCGATTATAAGACTTCCTCTTGTCTAATGATCACTTATAGCTTTGTGAGACTTTCTTCCTTTGGCCTTCCAAACCTCCATTAATGTTCTCTTTGCCATAACATCATGGTGCCAATACCAAATGCTTGCGCTCACCGGTTGAGTAGACTTCGAAACAGTTGATTCATGACGTTCATGTTTATGTTTACTTGGCTGAATCCTTCTATGTTATGAAAATTTACTTGATGCTTGGTTTGAAGGATAGAACTCCTATGCTGGATACTTAAATCATCTTTAATGAACCTTGTACGGTTTCATGACTTTGAAGCAATAGTTCATGAAAACTTTTAGCTTGTTTGACTCTTGCGTTGTCTTTTGAGATCAACTATATACATTTGCCTTGAATGATTTGATCACAGCTTACATGTCTTACAATATTATGATCAAGATTGTGTGAAAGCATGTCTCCTCAGAAATTATTTATTGTTATCGTTTTACCTACTCGAGGACGAGTAGAACTAAGCTTGGGGATGCTTGATACGTCTCCAACGTATCCATAATTTCTGATGTTCCATGCTTATATTATACCATTTGCTACATGTTTTATATACACTTCATATCACTTCTATGAATTTTCTGGGACTAACCTATTAACAAGATGCCACAGTGCCAGTTCCCTGTTTTCTACCGTTTTTGGTTTCAGAAAACTACTTCTGCAAATATTCTCGGAATTGCACGAAACAAAAGGCCACGTCCCTATTTTTCCAACACGTACACGGAGTCCGAAGGAGAGACGAAGTCGAGCCACGAGGTGACCAAACCATAGGCCGGCGCGGCAGGGGGGCCCACCGCGCCGCCAGGTGGTTTGACCCCCTCGGGGGTCCGCCGACATCGCCCCTTCGCCTATTTATTCCCCCCGACGTGAAAACCCTAAAACACCAAGTCATATTTCCAGAAGAGTTCCGCAGCGCCGCCGCCATCGACGACAAGTTTCGGGGGACAGAAGTCTCTGTTCCGGCACGCTGCCGGGACGGGGAATTGCCCCCGGAGTCATCTCCATCGACACCACCGCCATCTTCATCGCCGCTGCTGACTCCCATGATGAGGAGGGAGTAGTTCTCCCCCGAGGCTGAGGGCTCTACCGGTAGCTATGTGGTTCATCTCTCTCTCCCATGGTGTGATCTTTATGTGATCATGAGCTTTGTAATCTAGTTGAATAAGTAGATGTTACTCTTTATCTATTATGCACTCTATAGGTTACTTTAATATGAACTCCGGTACTCTCCACGGTGTAAAGGTGACAGTGTGTGCACCGTGTGTGATTCCTTTATGACGTTGTGGAGCTTGTTTACTCCGGCTTGAGGTGTGCTTTTGTAGCCCTACACAATGAATGGTGTTTGTTATCCAACAAGAGAGTGTTTAAGAGTAGCTTTTACTTATTCAGTTATGAGATCATTGTTGAGAGTGTCCACTAGTGAAAGTATGATCCCTAGGCCTTGTTTCTAAGCATTGAAACACCGTTTACATCAAGTTCTGCTACATGTTTGCTTGCTGCCATCTTTATTTCAGATTGCAATTACTACTTGCAATCATCCATATCACTTGTATTTCACTATCTCTTCGCCGAACTAGTGCACCTATACATCTGACAAGTGTATTGGGTGTGTTGGGGACACAAGAGACTTCTTGTATCTTAATTGCAGGGTTGCTTGAGAGGGATATCTTTGACCTCTACCTCCCTGAGTTCGATAAACCTTGGGTGATTCACTTAAGGGAAACTTGCTGCTGTTCTACAAACCTCTGCTCTTGGAGGCCCAACACTGTCTACAAGAATAGAAGCACACGTAGACATCAGGCATCTCACTATTATCTAATAGTGAGTTGTCCCATCCATCGAGATATTGCAATGGGACAAAAAATTTGATTTTTTTTAAATCTTGATTTTTTGTCTTGTCAAAATTCAAATGAGCTCTAAAGGTAGGTTAAACAGCTCCATTCCTAAGCAAGTGTTTTTTTCACCTTGTCTTAATCAGCCAAAACAAACTCCTAGACTTGTTTTCTATCTATATAGTGTCATTCTGAAGTCTCACTATTTTTTGAATTAATCTTCATTTAATTTATTTTCTTTTGAATAATAATGGTTTATTTGCACATAAAAAAACTCAAGTTTAAAAATGAAAACGAAAAACTAAACTCAAGTTTAAAAATGAAAATGAAAATGAATAATAATGGTTTATTTGCAAATCAAAAAAATCTTCATGTTTTTATGATAAGTGTTCGAGGGCATAGTTTTCTTTCAGACACGCATAAGATAAGGGCCAACCAATAACATGCCTTTTATTTCATTTCACGGCCCACCTCCCGTTCACTTTCCCATGCCACGGCCCACCGTTTTTTTTCCGACTGCCCCCCGTTCCCCTTCTTATCCACTCAG
Organism: Poa pratensis; assembly: GCA_947311845.1. NCBI lineage: Eukaryota > Viridiplantae > Streptophyta > Magnoliopsida > Poales > Poaceae > Poa > Poa pratensis. The sequence continues at coordinate 33,642,029 of CAMZMU010000090.1, forward strand.
ATGTGTCGTACCCTAGCTATTTCGCACCATTTCAGATCTGCGCCGCTCCCCACACTCACTCGCCGCCGGCGACCAAATCCACGTGAAACCGCCGCCCCGCTCCTCCCTCCTCGTTGCTCGTGTGAAAGGAGTGGGAGGGAAACCCTAACCCCTTTACCGTCCAGTTGCCCTGGGCTCATCAGGCCTGACCGACCCTGCTACTACATCCGTTCGGCGACCGCCTCAGACAGTGGAGGATGGAGGATCTCCAATGATTGGTTGTGGATGTCGCCCTCACGGGCCTGGATCTATTATCGGCCCCACGCAACCGCCACATCGATATCGTGGCTTGTTGGTGTACTCGGTTTGAAGTCGCGGATGCCAAGGCGGCGGCCCTGAAAGGTGGACTGCAAGGGCATCTCTACGGCGAGCGACGTGGCAATGGTGATGATCTCGCTCCTTGGTTGTGTGGATGGCGAGAAGCGAACAACAGGGTCCCTGGCTTCGGCTTAATTTGGCAGCTCCCATATCATGTACAATGGATGGTCCATCTTACCGGGTGTGGTGCGAAGGTTTTTCCGTGTGAAAGCTCGGCACTTTGGTGCCAACGGCGGCCATGCATGCGGATATGGTTACCATCCTAACGACGCTGTTGTGGCCATCTTCGACGCGCTAGGGATCCGGGTGAAAACCCATGGCCGTCGGTCTCGATGACGGCGACGTACCACGTCGTTACCCTCTTGGGGGCTTGCCGTGGAGCTCCGGTATCCCAAGGGTGTGTTCCGGTGTATTCGGTGGCAAGTTGGCGCTCATGCATGTTTTGTTTCTCTTCTTTGATATGCTTTGTAAAAGTTTCTCTCATCACTTTATATTGGTTCGACCGTTCAGATTTTATATATAATGGCAAAAACTGTTATATGAAATATCGGTTCGACCATTCGGATTTTATTTATGGCTTATGCTTCCATAGGCCCCCAAATATCACAATCGCATAACCGTACCGAGCCGGGTTTTTTCTTAGCCAATTCATTTCGGCTCGGCTCAAGCCGAGTCTAGGAAAATTGAGCCAGTCTTGGGGAGTGGAGGAAAAATGAAACTAATTGGTGGCTACCGAGATTTGAACCTGGGTCACACGCATGCGGCCCAAGGAGTCATACCACTGAGCTAATTTAATCTCTGCGTTCAATATTGCATCTCACGGAATACTATTTCAACTATCTACGTGGCTGAGGGCCTGGTCTGACCCTCGCGTCTTCCACGTCGGGCGACTCGGGGGACTCACCGTCCCAACCGCCGGTCACCCCTCCCTGACCTCCCTCTCCCCGCCGCCGCCGGAGGAGGTCGTCCGATGGCGGACTGCGGACCAGTGGCGGAGCTACGTGTAAGCGGTGGGGTCAGCTGACCCCACATCTTTTGTGCAAAACACCTTCATTTTATAGGTATTTAGGCATTGATCTATCTCACATAGGCAGTCTGACCCCACATGCTTTGGTTGCTGGCTTCGCCACTGCTGCGGACGGCAGCGGCGGGCGCTCCTGCATATTGTTTTCTTCTAAATAAGCATATGGGCATAGTCTTCATCATCCAATCTCCGATCTGGAATTGCCTTCCGGCCGGCCGCCGGCCATGGATGTGCATAGTTGCGATCTGATCTGTACGCCCCACGTGCATGTGCATGGGCTGATCGATTCCCACTTGCGTTCCGGCCGGCGGCCCGTCCATGGATGTGCATGGGATTGGGCAGGACCCATCGAGCAAGACCTGATCTAAACTCCGTGTGCACGCCCAGCGCGGATCAAGTCGTTTGTGGCCTTGCTGCCTAGACTTGTGTCAAGGCCCGACGTCCAGATCGGGAGGCCGCAACGAAGGCCGGCGACACAAGACGGCGGTGAGCAGCGCGGTGCAGCACCTGGCGCCGTTCGGCGCGTCTCTGGTGGAGTACACCAGCTACGCCGACACGGCCGCCATCCCAGGCCACTACGTGCTGTTCTGGGAGCTGCACGCCGGCAGCACGGCGCTGCCGGCCTCCGTGTTCGAGGAGTGCTGCCTGTCCGTGGAGGAGGCACTAAACAGCGTGTACCGGCAGTGCCGCGCCTGCGACAAATCAATCGGCCCCCTCGAGATACGAGTCGTCTCGGAAGGCACCTTCGATAAGCTCATGGACTAGCTACGCCGTCAGCCGCGGTGCTTCCATCAACCAGTACAAGGCGCCGCGGTGCGTGCGGCCCGGGCCGGTCATCGAGCTCCTTGACGCGAGGGTGCAGGCCAGGTACTTCATCAGCCCCAAGTGCCCAAAGTGGAGCCGTGGAAACAAGCAATGGAACTATGGAAGTATGGAACAACTCCAACGAGCTTGTGAGCAACGTAGGCGCCTAGCTAGCCAGCTCTGACTGGATGGAGGAACATGCATGACATGCATCGTGATCGATCGATGTGTTCCTTGTAGGGGCTTAAGATATTTCGTATCTGAACTTCTGCGACAGTGAGGAAATAGTTTAAAAAACTAGAGTCATCTCGCAAAATTCAAAAAAAATCACTTGCTTAAAAATGGGTGCCAAAAATTGCTAGAAAGGGTCCATTTGTAAGCAATTGATTTTTTGACCTGCTCGAAATGAATCTTTATTTTTTCCGTATTGTATTATAACCAAATTAGACATCCTTGACAAGAAGTTTTATTTTTTGACAACTCCAACAATTTTTTATTTTTCTCGATGAATGTGCCAAAAAGAGCATTCTGGCAGGGGCATCGAATTTTGGCACATCCATTGAGGAAAAAATAAAACTTCTTGGCACGTGCCAGAATGCCCATTTTGACACATTCATTGAGAAAAAATAAAACTATCATGTGGACCCATCTTTACCTAGAACTATATGACATACTAGACAACTTGAGCTAAAACTATTATGTGGATCCCACAACATGGAACGTATTTAGGAGTGTTGCATAAGTGTCGACATGTCACAAAGGTGGTAGATATACAACTAGATGGCTATGTCTATTAGTGTCGCATGTGGGTCCACATGTTCCCGAGATGTGCTAGGTAAAGATAGCTAGGGGTTTTGCATGTGGGTCCACATGTCCCAAATGTGGGTTCACATGTCCCAAAAGGTTGTAGATATACAACTAGATGGCTATGAGTGTTGCATGTGAGTCCACATGTCCCCCGGGTGTACTAGGTCAAGATGGGTCCACATGTTCCCCGGATGTCCCACATGCAAAACCCATAACCATCTTGACCTAGCACATCCGGGGGACATGTGGACCCACATGCAACACTCATAGTCATCTACTCGTATATCTACAACCTTTGGGACATATGAATCCACATGCAACACTCATATCTATGTTGCATTTTGTGAGACCCACATGCTAATTCTAGGTCAAACTGTCTAGGTCTCGTGTATGTAGGACCAGATGTCCAGTAGGTCATATATGTATGTATCTACCACCTTTGGGACATGTGGACCCACATGCAAAATCCTAGCCATCTTTACCATGTGGGTCCAGATGTAAGGTGGTAGGGGTAGACATAGCTTGCAAGGGTCCACATGCAACCAAGGGTGGCATGGGTAAACCTAGCTGGCTAGAATAGATGAATGTGGGTCCACATGTCCCAAATGCGGCAGATGTACAACTAGATGGGTAGGAGTGTCACATGTGGGTTTACATGCCCCAAAGGTGATAGATGTGCAACTGTATGGTTAGGAGTGTGGTATATGGATGCACATATACCAAAGGTGGTACAGGGTAGACCTAACACCTTACCCCTACCACCTTTCATACATGTGGACCCACATGTAACACCTCTAAACAACTAGGTCTGTCGCTAGCACCTTTGGGGCATGTGGACCCAAATTCAACACTCCTAATCATCTAGGTACACACCTAAGTACTACATCATGTGGGTCCACATGTCTCCAAGGTGGTAGGGGTAGACATAGCTTGCAAGGGTCCACATGCAACCAAGGGTCCCATGGGTAAACCTAACTGGCTAGGATAGATTAATGTGAGTCCACATGCCCCAAATGCGGCAGATGTACAACTAGATGGGTGGGAGTGTCGCATGTGGGTCCACATGCCCCAAAGGTGATAGATGCACAACTGTATGGCTAGGGGTTTTGCATGTGGGTCCACATGTCCCAATGGTTATAGATATACAACTAGATGACTATGAGTGTTGCATGTGGATCCACATGTCCCCTGGATGTGCTAGGTTCAAGATGGTTAGGCATTTTAAATGTGGGCATCCGGAGGACATGTGGACCCATAACATTTGGGACATATGGATCCACATCAACAATTCTATCTATGTTGCATGTTGTGAGACTCACATGCTAGTTCTAGGTCAAACTGTCTAGGTCTCATGCTTGTGGGACCAGATGTCTAGTAGGTCATATATGTATGTATCTACCAACTTTGAGACATGTGGACCCACATGCATAGCCAATTTTACCTAGAACTATATGACATACTAGCCAACTTGATCTAAAACTATCATGTGGACCCATCTTGACCTAGAACTATATGACATACTAGAGAACTTGATCTAAAACTATCATGTGGATCCCACAACGTGGAACATGTCTAGGAGTGTTGCATACGAGTCGACATGTCCCAAAGGTCGTAGATATACAACTAGATGGCTATGTCTATGAGTGTCGCATGTGGGTCCACATGTTCCCGAGATGTGCTAGGTAAAGATGGCTAGGGGTTTTGCATGTGGGTCCACACGTCCCAAATGTGGGTCCACATGTCCCAAAGGTTGTAGATATACAACTAGATGGCTATGAGTGTTACATGTGAGTCCACATGTCCCCCGGATGTACTAGATCAAGATGGGTCCACATGTCCCCCGGATGCGTCCGGGGGACATGTGGACCCACATGCAACACTCATAGCCATATAGTTGTATCTCTACAACCTTTGGGACATATGGATCCACATGCAACACTCCCATATATGTTGCATTTTGTGAGACCCACATGCTAGGTCTAGGTCAACCTATCTAGGTCTCGTGCATGTGGGATCAGATGTCTATTAGCCCATATATGTATGTATCTACCACCTTTGTGACATGTGGACCCACATGCAAAATCCTAGCCATCTTTATCATGTGGGTCCAGATGTCTCAAAGGTGGTAGGGGTAGACATAGCTTGCAAGGGTCCACATGCAACCAAGGGTGGTATGGGTAAACCTAGCTGCTAGAATAGATGAATGTGGGTCCACATGCCCCAAATGCGGCAGATGTACAACTAGATGGGTAAGAGTGTCGCATGTGGGTTCACATGCCCCAAAGGTGATAGATGTGCAACTGTATGGTTAGTAGTGTTTATATGGGTGCACGTATACCAAAGGTGGTACAGGGTAGACCTAACACCTTACCCCTACCACCTTTCATACATGTGGACACACATGTAACACCTCTAAACAATTAGGTCTGCCGATAGCACCTTTGGGGCATGTGGACCGAAATTCAACACTCCTGATCATCTAGGTACACAGCTAAGTACTACATCATGTGGGTCCACATGTCTCTAAGGTAGTAGGGGTAGATATAGCTTGCAAGGGTCCACATGCAACCAAGGGTGCCATGGGTAAACCTAACTGGCTATGATAGATGAATGTGGGTCCACATGCCCCTAATGCGTCGGATCTACAACTAGATGGGTAGGAGTGTCGCATGTGGGTCCACTTGCCCCAAAGGTGATAGATGGACAACTGTATGGCTGTCCACATGTCCCAAATATGGGTCCACATGTCCCAAAGGTTATAGATATACAACTAGATGACTATGAGTGTTGCATGTGGATCCACATGTCCCCCGGATGTGCTAGGTCAAGATGGTTAGGCATTTTAAATGTGGGATATCCGGAGGACATGTGGACCCATAACATTTGGGACATATGGATCCACATCAACAATTCTATCTATGTTGCATGTTGTGAGACTCACATGCTAGTTCTAGGTCAAACTGTCTAGGTCTCGTGCTTGTGGGACCAGATGTCTAGTAGGTCATATATGCATGTATCTACCACCTTTGAGACATGTGAACCCACATGCATAGCCATTTTTACCTAGAACTATATGACATACTAGACAACTTGATCTAAAACTATCATGTGGACCCATCTTGACCTAGAACTATATGACATACTAGAGAACTTGATCTAAAACTATCATGTGGATTCCACAACGTGGAACATGTCTAGGAGTGTTACATTCGGGTCGACATGTCCCAAAGGTCGTAGATATACAACAAGATGGCTATGTCTATGAGTGTCGCATGTGGGTCCACATGTTCCCGAGATGTGCTAGGTAAAGATGGCTAGGGGTTTTGCATGTGGGTCCACATGTCCCACATATGGGTCCACATGTCCCAAAGGTTGTAGATATAAACTAGATGGCTATGAGTGTTGCATGTGAGTCCACATGTCCCCGGATGTACTAGGTCAAGATGGGTCCACATGTCCCCGAATGTCCCACATGCAAAACCCCAAACCATCTTGACCTAGCGCATCCGGGGGACATGTGGACCCACATGCAACACTCATAGCCATCTAGTTGTATCTCTACAACCTTTGGGGCATATGGATCCACATGCAACACTCTTATGTATGTTGCATTTTGTGAGACCCACATGCTAGTTCTAGGTCAACCTTTCTAGGTCTCGTGCATGTGGGATCAGATGTCTAGTAGCTCATATATGTATGTATCTACCACCTTTGTGACATGTGGATCCACATGCAAAACCCCCAGGCCATCTTTACCTAGCACATCTCGGGAACATGTGGACCCACATGCGACACTCATAGACATAGCCATCTAGTTCTATATCTACCACCTTTGATACATGTCGACCCTTATGCAACACTCCTAGATATGTTCCATGTTATGGGATCCACATGATAGTTTTAGGTCAAGTTGTCTAAGGCGGGTGTATGTGCATCCATATAGGTATGTATCTGGCACATTTGAGACATGTGGATGCACATGCAGAACCCCTATCCATCTTGACATAGCATATCTGGGGACATGTGGACCCATATGCAACACTCGTAGCCATTTAGCATTTAGTACTATATCTACCACTTTGGGACATGTGGACCCATATGTAACACCCCTAGCTATTTTGAACTAGCACACTGGGACATGTAGACCCACATGCAACACTTATAGCCTTCTAGTTGTATATCTACCACCTTTGAGATGTGTGGATCCACATGCAACACTTTTAGACATCTAGCTAGACGTTTGGTATGTGCAAATCCATATTAGGCATGAGAATGCAATGTTATTTTTCATTTTGCCAATGTTTTCATATATTTTTTATTTTCAATAGAGAAATGTTAGGAATAATGACAAACTGGTAATTATGCGAACTTGGAGGTTGAATATTATCTCATCAAGTTCACTCCACACCTATATAGCTATATAAGAATATTATGATTAAATCAAACTTTTTGAGTGGTCCCGACACATACTATCATAGATTCTTGACGAACCCTGATAATTTGTGTGTCGTGCGTTGTCTATCCCTTGGACCGACAACGAAATGGGTAAACCATTTGATTTTGCTCATTGACTATGTAAGGGTAGGCCATAAAAGCACGTGAGAACCTAAAAGGGAGTCTCATTTGTCGTAAGATTCGATGCACATGCCAGAATGCCCTTTTTCTCCACATTCATTGAGAAAAATAATAATTTGTTGGAGCTGTCAAAAAACAAAACTGTCAAGGATGTCTAATTTGTACCCATTCTAGCTATATTGAGAAAATAATTTACTTGCTTACAAATGGACCCATTCTAGCTATATTGAGAAAAAAATATGTTGGACTTGTCAAAAAACAAATCTAGTCAATGATGCCTAATTCATTCATAATTTATTAGAAAAAAATAATGGTCAATTCGAGCAGGTCAAAAAATCACTTGCGACAATTATCAAGTTTTTCATGAAAATGGATTCATCTCTATTTCAATTTTATGTTGTTAATTTTTTAAAATTATTTTGAATAATTTGATGCTTAATTTCAATGATTAGTACGTCAAAGAATTTATAGCGACATGTGGTGCGTGCCTTTATGTATGCTCGTTCATTCATTTCCCTCAGCTGTAGAAAGTAGAAAATAGTACTCCCTCCGGTTCTTTTTTATCTGCATGTAAGGTGTAGCCCGGATACCAAGGAGATATTTTTATTGACAGTTGGACGATTCTACCCTTGGTTTAATTACGGAATAGATGCTAGTTAGTTATTGTGTGTATGCAGACGATTGGCTGCTCTCTCTCGGTTCCTCAATTCCTGCGAACACGCACTTCTCTGTCCCCCAGCTGTTTGCATGCGTATCTCTCTCCTCAGCTGCTGGATGGATCGATCAGTTATTAAGGAACCAAACAGGCAGGGGCACGATTGGAAATAGTCAGTAAGCGAACGTAGTAGGGAAAAATAGGAAAAAGTTATACACCAAGTAAATAGTATTGGAGGGAGTACTTAAAGAAGATGCATAGAGAGAAAGTGAGCTTAGTGTCATGGTTCCTTGTGTCGCATGGGTGAGACCTAGGTTCAAGTCTCCGTACCTATCAATATTTGTTGCATCTTTTCCCATTAGCCTGCTCGGCCACGCTGCGCTATGTCCATATAGGTTTTGATTATAAACTAAACACAAACAAAGGCGTAGCCCAATGGTTATGTTCCCTGTGTCTTGCCTGAGAGACCTAGGTTCGAATCTCGGTGGCCACATAATTTTGTATTTTTTTTCCACGGTCTGGATTGGCTAGATATTGTCCAGACTTCTAAGCTCGGCGGCTCGGTTCGATATTTTCCAAGCTTCCAGGCTCGGCTTGAGCCGAATTGAGTTGGCTTGGCTCCTTGTGAGATTAAATCCTAACCGTTCTTGTGTTTCTGCTCAAGATACCCCTTCGCCCTTGGAGGCCTATGGAAGCACAAGCCTTTATTTATAAAGGGTGATCCGAGATTTTCAAGGAAAATTTGTGGCGGCGGCGACTATGTTTATTCCGCATGTGGCGACGGCTTCAATGGCTGAAGCTATTGCAATGAGAGAGGGACTGGCTCTTGTCAACCGGCTTGGTTTCGCAAAAGTACAAGCTGAATCAGATTCGATGGAGGTAATAGATGCTTGCAATGGAGAAGATAGATGGTGGAGTGAGGCATCCGCAATTTTTGCAGAGTGTATGGATCTCATCGCACCAATTGGCAGTGTTTCTTTTAAACATTGTCCGAGGGAAGCAAATAAAGTAGCTCATGCTCTAGCTAGCGAGTGTTTCTTAAGTGGTTCCTCTTGTAATTGGGACGATGAGCCCCCTAGATTTTTGCTTAGTAGCTTGATACACGATGTAACCGTTGTGGATGTTTAAGGCGGCAAGTTTCAGACGCGCTCTTTTCCTTACCAGGGTACCTAACGGGACTGGAAGGTTTTTAATGAGGCGGCTTGCTGACCTAATATATTGGGTGTTTTAAGTTTCAAAAAAAAAAGGGAAAAAACTGTTATCTGAATTGTAACTGCCAGGCAGATGAGTTATCAAAGTTGACTGGCTTTGCCGGACCAGTCCTGGGCGAAATGTGGTGAAGAGCCCACCACGGCCATGTCGCAGGCGCGCACCATTCGGCAGCCCGGGGCCCACCCAACAACAGCGCCTGCACCAACTGCGACCCAGTACCTCCACTAAAAAAGGAAAAACTGCGACCCACAGCCGAGAAAAAAAACCTGACACGTTCCACATTTCCTAGTGACGCGTGGCCTCCAGGCGTCGTGTCAGAAGGGCGAGCGAGAGGAATTCCAAATTGAATTTGAATCGAAGTTGACCTGGATAAGAGAGAGAGAATATATATTGAGCTATGCGTACTCGTGCTTCTTTCTGCGTGCACGTGTAGAAGAAATCTCTAGAGAGAGAGAGAGTTACCCAAAAAAAAAAGAGAATTAGAACAAATTATACATATACACATTATACAACATTGAGAGACGCTTTTATTTTAGGGAAACATCCCAAGAAGGCTGGGAAAGGGAACGTGTCTTGCACCTAGTCCAGGCTTTGGTTTTTGTTTGCAGGCAAAATTTGATATTTCGAGTTACTTGCTCAAAAGGAACATACATTCGGTCTCTATGTGCAGACCAGGGAAAAGCGCTTCGAAGGTCTGAGCCACTACTCTTGTACTAGTTTTTCTTTTGCGTGTGTACATATTCCTTTATGCAGAACACAATTTATCCGAAAAAAAGGGCAAGCATTACCTTTCATACTTTTTAATTTTCTCAGAATGAAGATTGTGTTATTACTTATTAGTGTGTTTTACAAAACAAATCTTCTTAAACTCTTCTATCATCTTACTAGGTCAGCATATTGCTTTCTCCCCTAACGAGGATAGAATTCACGTGCCACAAGTATTTTGCAATTCTACATGTAATTGGTCTGGGTGAAATGGTTCTGAAATTAGCTACTGTAGCTGAATCATATCCTGATGGCCTATTTCGTTCTTTCTTTCCCTGGATGCAGTGAATGATTCACATTATTTGTCATATGAGATCTAGAATAATCTTTTGTTTTACTTGTCATTTGAGTTACTCTTCTCGAATATCTCCATTGGTACATTCCGATGATTAAATTCATTATATACATATGCATGCAGCTGTGCTCGTTTAACTGCCTTGCGGAGAAACTCAATTGGTAAGTTGCCATGTCCTTTGGAAGATTGTAGTCAAGACCTACTCTTTCCAGACAGGTGGTTGACAGAGCCCTCGTGGTCGTCGTGGTACGAGGCGCGGATACAACAGTAGTATAATCTGTCGTTTTGGACATCTGATATCCCCTTGGAATCAAGAGATCCATTTGCCAACCCAGGACGCTGTATGGCTGTCGCGGTTCTATGTTGTGCGACAATGTAACCATTGCAGCGAAACTGTAACCATTGCATACCTGTATAGCTCGTCCGTGGCAAATTTTGATATTGAATATACATTATGATTTTTTGATCAGAATGAATTTTATTATGCCTGCCTCATGTAATGTTATGAACATGTTGGATGTTTCTTCATTGTTGTATATGTGTACGTGTTGTTATGGTAGTACAGAATAGAGATAGGATACGTATCCATACGGTCCTGACTTGACTTGTACTCCAAGATGATCCATGTACTCCTATATATACTCGCCCTTGAGGCTCAATAATACATCCATCATATTCCGTCAATCTCATAATTCTACATGGTATCAGAGCGGCAAGATCCTTGACCTAGCCGCCGCACACACTTCCGCGTCGCGCCCGTGCGCCGCTCCCGGGGAGGTCGATCTCCATGATCTCCGCCGGGGGCCGTGCAACCCGTACGCAGGGTTCGTCCGCCGATCTGTGATCGGATGCCCTGTAAGTTTTTTTTTCCGATCTCTTGATCGGATTTCTTTTTTGGTTTACCGATCTTAGATCGGATTGAGTCGCCCACCGCCGTCGTCATCGCCGCGCCTCCACTCCGACCATCGGCATCAAAGATCTACACCGCGCCGTGCGCCTGCCACCTGCGCCGCCGTGCCTGCCTCGGTAGGCCGTCGCGGCCTCACGGCAGGCTGCCGCGCACCGCGGCCGGCTGCTGCGCCTTCCTCGGGAGGGTACTGCGGCCGTCCCCCTCGGATCGTCTTCGTCGTCATCACCCGGGACTTCACCGACAACGCCGCCATCGACTCCGATCTACGCGTAGTCCCCGCCATGGCGCATACGGCGCACCGTCGGTCTGATCAACCGATCTCGCGCCCATCTACGCCACGCATGTCCCCGAGCACGCGCCAACCACCGATCGAGCTACGGGCTGCCGCTGCGTCGCCCCTACGGGCCGCAGCGCCGCCGCCTTGGTCAGCGCCTACCGGCGGCCAACGCACCTCCCAAGCGTGTACGTGCCGGTGGCCTCCAGCCGCTGCACCGACTCGCGCCTTGTAGCTATGCCGCCCCCTCGGGTCGTAGCGTCGCTGCACGCAGTCTTCTTCGCCGTCCCCGCGCATCGACGGCCTCGGCTTCCACCGCGCCATCTCCCACGGCGCGGATCGCCGCCGTCTGCGCACGGTCTTCGTCACGCCGCCGGGTTCTTCCTCACCTCCCTCGAGCACCGCCGCCGCGCTTCACAAGGTAACCTGCAGGGCGACTTCTCGTTGTCGCAGGTCCCGCCGACTACCCCATCATCGATCTAGGCGTCCCGCATGACCACCCAGGTTACCGCTGGTTCCGCCGCCTTCTACGTCTACGTCCACTACAACTTCGTCGCCAGCGTCATCGCCTCGTCCCCGACTACACCACCTGCTACTCTACTCCGACAATCGCGGACAGCATCGGCATCTCTCCCTCGCCGCTCTGCGCGTCGCAACCGTCGTGGAGTCCTACTTTGCTAGTCTTTCTCTGACATGGCGACAAGTTTATGATGGTCCCTGCCCCTCGCACGCCTGGTACTGGCAACACTGGGAGTGCCTTCGTCCCCGTCGCGTTCCCGAGTCTGGCAAACTCGGATCGGCGCCTCGTCTTCATCGGCTTCGACAACGTCTTCTACGGCATCGACCCCTCTACGACCGCCTCGACCGCGTCACCGACGAGTTCTTCTTTGCGTACTCAGTTCTGGCAAAACCGGAGAATGCCTTCGTCCCCGACGTGCGCCTAGTTCTGGCAAAACTATGGCCACACCTCGTCCTCGACGGCTCGGACTGCATCGGCTACGGCGTCGGCCCCATCTTCGACGACTGCCTTGACGCGTCTCCGTCATCCTCCTCGCGCACTATGCGCATGCGGCTTCATGTGCGGCTTCCTCGACACCGGCCACGACATCGACCACGGCGACCTCTCGCGCGGCTACCCCGACCACGGCACCGCCCAACGCTCTCGGCTCCCTCGACATCGGCACAAGGGCTACCACCTCGCTTGAGCATCATCAGCGTCCTCTACAGTCCAAGCTTCGCGCCGCGACACCGTCCACGACACTCCCGCTCGGACTGCGGGGGGATGTCAGCCCACTGGATCTATTTCGGTTTCTCTCCAGTCTGACCGTCCGCGACGTTCCAGTTGTTCACGGCGCTCCCGCTACGACTGCGGGGGGATGTTAGAGTATATGTGTACGTGTTGTTATGGTAGTATAGGATAGAGATAGGATACGTATCCATACGGTCCTGACTTGACTTGTATTCCAAGATGATCCCTGTACTCCTATATATACTCGCCCATGAGGCTCAATAATATATCCATCATATTCCGCCAATCTCATAATTCTAAAGTTGAGATATACAACAGTGGTATAGTCTGCATAAAACCTGTGTAATCTGGCGTTTTGGACATCAAGAGATTCATTTGCCAACCCTGAAAGATGTATGGCTATTGTGGTTCTATGCTTTGTGAAACTGTAACGATGCATACTTGTATCGCCTGTCCTCGGCAATTTTTTTATCTTGAATATGCATCATGATTTTTTGATCAAAATCAATTTTATTATACCTGCCTTATGTTGTATTATGAACATGTTGGGTGTTTCTTCTTTGTTGAGACATTAGACAGCCTATGTTCTTGTATTTTCTATATACTTTTTGTGCAAAACCGCACATTGATAACTATGAGAAAATGGTCACAGAAGTGGTTTCTCCTGGTAAGAGACATGAAGATAACATAAGCTTAGCTTAAATGGTTGAGATTGGTCATCACTGTATCCAAGCTTGCAGGTGTACATGTGCCAAAGGTCAGGCTTAGCAAAAATGACACAGTAATACTCTGCACTTGAAAGATCCTGAACAAGTCCTAGTCAAATTCAGAAATCAACCCTGGAAAGTCAGTCAGTCTCGAGCTATCGTCGACATCAACATCTGCTTCACAAACTCGGCTCTTTGCAACCTCTCCTCGAGATCCTGCCTCGATGCATCATCCATCACAACCCGATCCAGCCTGCAAGCAAGAACAGAACAGCATTGGGAGCAGTCAGTGACCATTGTTCAGATTGAGGACCATCTCAAGCACCAGCAGCATCTGCAATTGATCAATGCTCACCTCTGATCATCCAACGAATGGAGAGCGTGATCCTCCTCCTCGGCATCGCCGGACTCTGAATCGACGGGAGGTGGCGGGACGCTGCAGATGAACTGGGAGAGCAGAGGGTCAGGGGAATGATCATCGACCGGCTTGCCCGTGATGTACGAGGTTGTTTCGAAGCAGGAGTCAACATCCTCTTCGTCTGTCTCCTTGTCGGCAGCACCTGCTCCTCTTTGCTTGGAAGATGACCACTTCCTCCTCTGTGATCAAAACGCCAATGCCGATGAGATGAGCGGCAACGGGATTTGCAAATCGCAATGTGTGTTCATGACACTGATGGGAAATCATTGTACCTTGAGTAGCTGTGAGTGCCGATCCCTGAAATGCCCGGCCGTGTCGGCGCCAAGGTTGTCCGCGCAGATCGGGCACACCTGGAGAAGAAGACCACCTTTCGATCATCAGAGACGGATAAACTGAACCCAAATCAAAAACCAATCGTGGCCACTGTTCACAAATGATGATGATGCTGAATGCATTTTCTTACAGCATTTTTCATGTCGAAGCAGTGCTCCTCCTGCAGATGGTCACAGAGCAAGGGGACCTCCACCTCGATGTAGCAGAAGGGGCAAGGGAAGTACTCCCACCACTCATCATCTCCTACAACAAAAAAATTGTTTATATATGGATCAGTGCCTCTCAGAAGAAGAAAAACAGTAATTTCGCAGCTGCATATAATTTTGTTTCAACTGAATTATGAATGTTATCTGAACTTTCATGGCATTTCTATGCCTTGTGAAGAAACAAGGGGAGTTACAAAAGCTGTGAGCCAACTGAGACAGCCAATATGCAGAAAAGCAAAAATGTGCACACCAAATTTCTGTTTCTCTCTGTATCATGTGATCCACACTGCAAACCTTACTTGTCCCCAGAAATCAAAGGTCAAAAATCACCAGAAAATAAATTTTATTGATCACTTCTCCGGAACTGCCTTTGTTGCTCCTGCTTCTAATGGAACAGAAGGTACGCACCAGAGAAAGTTTTTACACTGTTGGCAATAGATCAAAATGCATGGCAGTAAACAGGATAAACGTAGAAAAAAAAAGAGCACAGAGCAGAGCATCCCAAGAACTAAAAACAAAGAGATTTCCCAAGATCCAACAAAACTGGGCCAAGACAATGGCCGGCCAAGAACTGAAATTTATATTGAAGATGTGAAGAACATAGCAAAAGAGAAGCAAGAGATAGCAAATGGCTATGAACAAGAAACCAAGAGGGGGAAGAACAGAATTCATGGCGAAAAGTTGTTGCGGCAGAGAGACCTACCTGCAGGAGGCTGGTGGTGAGGGTGGCCATGGAGGCGTTGCCTCCTTGATGGTAGAAAGCCATTGCGAGCCTGCACCTCCATCTCCTTCTTCTCTCTCTAGGCTGATTCTGTTCACCTCAAGTCCTCAACAGCAACACAGCAGAAGAGAGAGAGAGAGAGAGAGAGAGAGAGAGAGGAGGAGGGTGGGTAGGTCAGCCTTGTTGCTCAATGGCCTCCTTGCAAAGTATTTATTTATAAAGGTTGCCTTTGGCCTCGTTGCCTTTTTGGCTAGGGGAATATTTCTGTAGATGTCTTCAAAAGCAAAATGAGAGAAAAAATCTTAGCTTAGAAAGACACTGCAATGGCCTAGTGGGGCTGGTTAGGTAACGTGAGAATGTTTAGCTTTTCTCGGTTGATTAGGTCTGCAAATCTCCTAATGTAAAACTAGTCTTCTATATGATCCAACCTGTCATTAATCTGTATTTAATAATATACATATATAATATATGTGCAGTGAATTAGCTCTGTGTGCAATGGAAATTGTAGAGAAACAATGTAGTACTGTTCTCATAATCTTGCTCTTATCCTAATATTTTTTATTAAGCAAACATATTATTCTCTGACCTTTATTTGTCAGCTACTGATGCCATCACGTTGCCCTGTACGGAACTCTGTCAAAGAAAAAGATCACGGACAACACTGGCTGGGAGCCATGTGGCGTGTGGATAAAACAATTGACGCAACATGTGCTTTGTTTATGGATATAAACTTTCCTCCCGGCCAGTAAGCTTTGCTGGAAACTTGGGAGCCAAGAACTTCTTTTTCAGGGAGACTTGGGTGTCAAGCCTCGGTTTGAAAAGTGGCAACAAAAAACAATGCGCGTCGATTCAGTGCTACGACCTGAGAGCTTAGCCATTAAGGTTAGTATAAGCTGTGTCCCCATGACCAACTTGTTTTGTAAACACACTTTCCTGCATGCCACTGAATGTGACCTTTCCTGAGTAGTAAACAAAAAGAACCCTGTGTAGAAATACCTCTAAAATTCTGGATTTTTTTTTCTTACCATGTCTAAGATTCTGAATTCACTCAACTGAGATTTGAGAGCCTGTGCTGTTTGAGTGATTTATTATCTTCCAACTCAAGTTTCCAGCTCTAGAGATGAAGACAAGAGAATCTCATGCTTCACTCCTCCACCCTGTTTTTCCTCCCATGCATGTTTTTCAGTGAGGCGAACAGTGGCCAAGGAGGGAGTGTGCTGCAGTATCTTTCATGGTCAGCCAGCAAGCAGCAACGAAGACTGGAAAGTGTTTGTGTGGAAGCCACCTCATGGCCACCATGCTCTGTGCTCTCTCTGTCTACCAGGTTCAGGGCGATGTGATGTGCATGCATGTGCTCACGACAATAGATTTTGATTTCTCTTCGGTGTACTGTTATCTGCAAAGACAAAATTTGCAAGAAATGTTATGCTTTTTGGTTCTTGTTTCAAGTTTCCTCAGTACAACGATTGATTGCACGGCCTCTTTAGCTAGTCTCTTCGATGCCATTTGCAACTAAGTGGTTGTTTGGATAAACAAGTATTAGCGCTAGTTTTAGGAAAACACGTTTTAGCAGGATTTTACGGAAAACGGGGTTTCCTAATATTTCTGTTAGGAACGAGCGCGTGCAAAACCATGTTTCGGTCGGTCAAGCCTTAAGCTAGTTTGTAGTGTACCCTGTTTGGTCAAACTGCTTTTCACCTTCTTCCCCAAAACATGGTGCTCGAGTTCGAGTGGTGGTAGATTCGTCCTACATCTTGTACCTTCTATTTCGTTTGGTGCGTGGTTGTGACCCGTGGGTGGATAATGAAGAAACTGCTCAAGATCGAGGAAGCGGACTATGGTGAGCGAGTTGTGTACAGCTAGTCTGAATTGTGTTTTCTTTGCTCCGGTCATGGAGATTTTGCCAAGTTTTTCCTAGGGGATTGGGGCAGCTGATGTGATTACACAAGATGGGCACGATTTTGCTGATACGACTGAAGGTGATTGAACATGCCGATGGGCAGAGCTGTCGATTGACTCGATTCCCAACCAGCGCCGGCGGCCGGCCGAATGCCTTGTGTTCGCCGCCGTCAACGAAATTGGTTGTCGTAATTGGGGCATCTCTCGTCACCGGACCCGCGTTGAGTCTTATCACCATCACCGCCGCCATGGCACCGCCGCTCAGGCTGAACGATGCGGCTATGTGCAGGCCGTGGATGAGCACGCGCACCCTATGTTCATCGCTGGAGCCAGGCGGCCCTGAAGAGCTCGGAGAAGCGCACGACCACGGACGTGTGACGGCGCCCAGGTGACCGTCGAGCTCGGCGACTTGGGCTGTACAAACAGGCAGTGTGATCTCCGTCGGCGGGATCCCGTTCGAGCATAGACGACAAGGTGCCAAGCAGTCGCCGCCCGAGACCCTGCTCAGTTTTGCCTAATCGCGTTTTGACAAAAACGAGTAATAGTCGTTTTTCTCAACACCCGCTTTTCTGGCTTTGTGGAAACTCGGTTTTATCTATCCGCGTTTTAGTTGCGGCACCCAAACAGGATTTTAGTTTGTTACACGGTTACGTGAATTTTGGGAAAACGAGTTCCCCTAAAACTCCGTATCCAAACAGGGCCTAAGTTCATATGTGAGAGAGAGAAACGCAGATCTAAACTATTGCTAAGGGATCATTTCATTTTTATTGCCCTGATTTCATTTCATTGTTATTTATATAGTGGTAAGGTATCTTCGAGTTGCAAAAACCTGTAAACACAAGAACTAAACTGTTCCAGGTTCAGTTTCGACAGAAACTTAGAACTTGGTCCAAGACCATCATATAGGAGGCATTTCCGGCAAAAGTTATGCTAGTCATCATTTATCACGTTATCAAACACATCAATCTCCGGAAAAACATTACACAAGTTATGCGCTGGTGTCGCGAGAGAATTCTACAGATACCCATTGATTATGAAAAAAGGCAATGTGGTGGTGCTGGTGAGGTTCTTCGTTCAGGCGGAGACGGATCTAGCGCGGAGGCGGCGGGGCTCAAAACCCACCCTGCCGCGAGCCCACGAGTGCTACTTTGCGAGGATGTTTACTGGGTGAGTAGCTTGGAGTCGCAGGCCACGATCTTCACCTTGCCGACCTGCTCAGTGATCTCCTCGTTCTTGAACTGCGCGTCCGTCAGGATGAATGTCCACACGTTGTCGCAGAACCTGTAGGTGTGCAGGTGGCCCTGTGCAGAGGAATGAACAGACATGACTAACCTGATGAATTGTCACTGTGATGATGCAGATGCAACGACAACCGTGTCAATGAGAAGCACACAAGTCTGAACTAGAGCTGATTTTGTAGTGACAGTATTAAGAGCTGCAAATTTAGACCCACTAATTTCCTACTGTGGCAGTACATAGGTCAAATAAAAGAGATCCATTAAGCAAAGGCTTATAAGGTGACTGCCTAACATGGGTAGAGGTTTCCTAGAATAGCAAAAGGTAGGTGCCTCCTGAAAAATGTGCAATTCTTCACATTTTCAGCAAGTTGACAGTACACATGATCAATGCCAGGTTCCAATCACGTAAGGTAAGTTGCAATCAAGAATCCAGGTCAACGTCAGATTGTAGATACATGCACTTTTGGCGCGGAGTTATTAGAAGCGGGGCATTTCGAATAGCCAAATCCATACACGGACACTACATAAGGAGCAACAGGAACCATCCCAAGTAAAAAAATGGTAATTATTTACTTTAGATGTTTCGAATTACAAAAACAGGGGATGGTGGTTTTGTTTTACTCCCACCTCCGCTAAGAAAGATATCTAATTTAACTTAAAGTGTTTTCTGTACCAGTATTATACTGGAGCAGAGCCATGCTCTGAGCCTCTGAGTGGTGTTACATATGAATTTCAATGATCTAGTTTTCCAGTATTATACTGGAGCAGAGCCATGCTCTGAGCCTCTGAGTGGTGTTACATATGAATTTCAATGATCTAGTTTTCCATATATGTTACTCGCAATCTTCTCATACAGGCATCCGTTAATGCAAACATATTCAAAAGAGTCAGCAGCTAAGACCAACAGGAGTCTGTATCATAGTTTTAAAACCGGACCGGACCGCCAGTTCAACCGGAAAAAAGGGAACTGGAACCTAACCGGACAAACCGTGGTCCAACCGCTGGGTTTCGCGTTAAACCAGGCGATCCGGTCCAGCTGGTTCAATTGTCAAAGCGCTGCAAAAAAATTAATCGACGCGAGCAGAGATCAAACTTCCGACCTAACTAGCTAGCACAGCGGAGATGCTCCACGTGATCATCTGACCTGCGATTGCTTTATGTAGAAACTACAGACATGTGTTTATTATACTATTTTTAACACGGTAGCACTATAATGCCTAACGGCTTTCCTGTTTTTATTTTGTCAAAAACTAAGCTTGCGCTGCATGCAAAATGGCGTGTTATCTACTTTGGCTCATTGGCTGTTGCTGGCTTTTTTTTTCTTTTGAACAAGGCTGTCCCTGGCCTGTTGGCTTGCTGCTGCGAGCAAGAGAGGCGTTATTTGGCGAGTTACTGCTTATGTTGACTACTCAATTATGTCATTACTATGCGAAATTGAAAGTCTAAAATATTTTTGCATACATAATTATTTATTTATTGCAGCATTTATACTAAAAATATATTAATTATATCTAAAAAACAGGACAGTGAACCGGTGAACAGTGGTCCAAAGGGGCAAAACTGAACCGACAGCCTCACCGGTTCGGTCACTGGTCCGGGTTTTAAAACTATGGTCTGTATGGCTGGGTATACTAAGTTATGGTGTATTGGAGGCTGTAGTCGTGGTTAATAAAAGGGCAAGGTTCGGACCGCCGGTGAGCCTTTGCATGTTCTCAGGGTTCAAATAAATATAGACATGAGGAAACAATAAAATCCAATGCCGCTTGCTACAGGGAACCATCATATCTGGCATTGGAAGGTATCTGACACTACTGTTGACAGCATTATTCATCTTGTCAAAGATGAATCAGGCAAAGGGAAAAATGGCAACACATGCCACTCCTATTTATATGCGCCATAACAATAAAGGGACCACACCCCCATACTAATACTTTGGATATTAAGAAAATTAAGCAGTATTTGACATTATGCAAATTGACTGAAACTATGCTCAGAAAGAACAAATAAGAAGCGGTAGCTTCAGAAGTTCTTGCTTAGTTGGGGCATATAAATTATCTTCTACAGGATTTGTTTTGTAAAACCGCTTTCCTTACACTTTCTAGTTTTCTAATTTGTGTGACTTAGATATATGTAAGACAAATTTTAAGTTTTGTTTCATTTACACTTAACAGAGTTTCAAGGTGTGAACAAACAAGCTAAATAGCGTTGCAACTTAGAATTGGTACCACGTGGTGCGGGCATTGACTGCCTAGAAAAGTAAACATACTTATCATACCCCAAAAGGTGATAACTTTTAGAACCAGACAAATTACTTCACAGCTGCATTATGGCAAACATTTATGAGCCCACCAAACAGGCAAACATCGAAGAACTGGCGCGAACAATTACAACTTTCTTTAAAGAGTGTACCTTGACAGTAACTTTCTTTAAAAAACATTCAGCAAGGTTACATGTCACTCCAATTCATTCATGCCATAAAAGGTCCACACCAAATTTTAACTTTTTGGATATTAAGAAAAGGATTTTAAAAGAAAGTGGTTGCTTCAGAAGCTCTTGTTTGGTTGCGCATACACATGATTTCTTTTGTAGAACTGATATCCACACAGTTTCAAGTTTTCCAAATTGTGCAACACAAATGTATGAAAGACAAGAGATTTTAAGATTTATTCTATTTACAATTTACAGAGGTTCGAGTTCCCTTGCAACTTAGAATCGATACCACGTGCAGGTATTTACTTCCAAGAAAAGTAAGTATATTTATCATGCTCCAAAAAGGTCATAACTTTAGAACCAGACAAATTACTTCACAGCTGCATTATGGCAAACAATAATGAGCCACCAAACAGCGGCAAACACCGATGAAATGGCGCGAACGACTACAGCTTTCTTTAAAGCACGTACCTTGACAGTAACCTTGCTCTTCACTTGGTTCTCCAACGCCTCCGTCATAGACTGCACGAGAAACACAGATAAGCCATAAATCAAATCACCCAGAAGGTAAGTAATTATGTTCCCTGCTGGGAAGCGGAAATAGGGCCATAACCGAAGAATCATCCATCGATGTCGCAAGCACCTTGTCGAACTGGACGAGCACCTGGATGGCGAGCTCGGGGCTGAGAGTGCCGCTGGAGACCATCTCGTCGAGCGTCTCGGTGAGGCACATGCCGATGGTGGACCGCCTGTACAGCTCGAAGGTGGCCATCGACTCTGCCTTTTTTCACCCTGCGCCAAAACAAACACGCTTTCCTCGGCTATTACTCATGCCATGTGAGTCGACCGCCTATGAACTATGAAGCCTGAACAATAGACCCCCCATGGCCCCATTTGATCGTCTGATAACACGAGCAGGTACTGCTAGTACCGCAGATCAACCACAATCAAATAATCAATGTCCCCTGTACTGTACTAAACACTCCCCGCCGTTTGCTCTGTTCCTCTTTGTAGATTAGCCATTCCACGCTACGAGAACAGGAAAAAGAGAGAATTTTCCGTGGGATTCCATTCCACCGTCTCTCTCACACACACACCGAATCCATTAATCCAAGACAGGACGAAAGGCCGCGGCTTTCCCCTCGAATCACCCTCTCCCATCCCTCCCCTGCTCGCCGAACCCTAGAAACCGTCCGCGGCATCTCAACCGAACTAACCGGAGGTCCGGAGCCAACCAAAACCCGGCCACGGACAGAACTACAGCAGCGTGCACCAAATCTAGCACCCGAAATCGAAGGGGCGAGAGGCGAATCAATCACCTGCGGTGCGGTGTGGTGCGGATCGATCCCCTGCGGCGGCGGCCGGATCTGGTGGGGTGCCGGCGGAGGTCCTGGAGCGCGGTGGGGAGCTGGTTCGAATCCGGGGGAGTGGGGGGGGGGGGTGGGAGGTTCGAAATCCGGAGGCTTTATACGGGATGGTGGAGAAGAAATTGGGGATTATATAGGAGGCGGAGGAAGACAAGGCAGAGCAAGAAAATCTGGCTGCCTCTCCGGCTCTCGGTGCTCGGTGGCTTGTTGAAGGGCGGCTGGCTGCTGCGAATTGACGGTTCTACCCTGCGCCACGGGCCGACTGTGGGCCGAGCTAAGCGTTAGATGGATGCACACAGGGCCGTGGGCTAGGCCCACAAGACGACATGAAGCCCATTTGTTTTCTCTCTCCCATTCTAGTAGTTTTTTTCCTCCAGTCCACAAAAATCTCTTTTTTAGATCCTTATTATATGATCATATGGCTTCCTAATCCCTTCGGGAGTGTGGAAGGACAACATGTACAAATAATTTCCATCATACAATCAACAAAAACATACTCCCTCTGATCCTAATTAAGTGTTCACACGCTATGTTGGTTGTACAAGCTCAGTTTAAATTTGGCGACACATAATACGGATCAGAGGGAGTATTGGATACCCTTCATTTCCAACAATTGGAGCAGAGAAGGCCATTTAATTTTATCAATGCCAACAAAATCTATGAAAAAGACCCGTGGCCTTTTCTTTAAGTGACTTTCATTCAGGGTTTCATGAAGCATAGCTACACCATTTAGAATAAGCAAAATGTGTCCGAGCCACCGGTTGGCTATATCCCCCTACCAATAGCCGTACGATGAAGCATTTAGATTCGGGCTGCCGACTCACCTCGCCAACCTAATTAGAGCTAGAAGCTGCTAATCATCTGACCAAGCTGACAACATGTACCTGCTTGTGCAGTCGGCACTTCCGGAAGGAAATGTACGGTGGATGACTTAACAGTACACTTGGTCAAAGATCCTTTTCCTTTTTGACCCATGAAGACCACATTTAAAGCAGGCAACGTTCAGATGAACGAACAAAATATTCAGAGTTTAGTTTGGCAGCATATATCTTGAGTAAAACCCAGCTAGCCCAGCGTCGGATCTCACATTTGCGAAATCTAGCAAGCAGGAAATCAAACATTAGTCGAGCCCACGAGGTGGCTGCAAGTTGTATCATCAAGCATACCTTTTGAAGGTAGTACTCTGATCTGATCAACTCATTGTTTTCGATTGTTTTTTACCAAGTACTGTACCCGTATAGCATTTTCATTGATTTTGTTTTCACGCGGCAGATGATGATTAGATACATGAACATCATGGCAATTGCAGCCGCAATGACGTCCTTCATAGCAATATTTAATTATTCAACACGATGACACTATTTTCCACTGGAGCATACCGTCTTACAGCACTACTCAGAAAATAGTTTTTGTCCTCCTTGCATTTAAAAGCTGTCCACCTCGGTGCCGGTTTGGTTCATGCAAGTGATCGACACACCTCGACACGTTGTGTAACAGTACGGCAGCTCAGCAATGTCTGACAAGGCGTGCTGCGTCCACTGGCCGCACTGACGCAACGAGCTGCTGTAACAACGGATAATTAGCAACTAAGCATTGGTCTTACATAATTCCCGGCAGATTTACCAAGCATGCACAGAAGTCTGACAAACCAGACACGAATCTCCAATGCTTGATCAAACGGCAGCCAAAGGGGTGGTATAGCCAACGGGCGACCAAAAATTCGCTCTATTTAGAATAAACTCTCCCTTTGAAAGATATTTAAGAAACCATTGTCATCATCCAAATAATTAAGACCAATTTATTCACAAGAATAGGTCTATAGTTTTGGATTTTATCGGCCTCTTTGCCATTAGGCACAAGAGTGATTACACCATAGTTGAACCTATTAATATCTAACCTACCATTATGACAATCATCAAATATTTAATCAGCTGCCAAAGTTTCTGATAAAACTCAGTAATGAAGCCATCAGAGCCTTCTTCTTCTTCTCCATACTAAAATTTTCTTACTTAATTTCATAGTCGGGTTCCCCAATTTTTTTTAGAAAATCCAGTTATAAGTTTTCAAGTTATATTGACCTTGTATCAAACACTCTTCTTGGCGGGGATTTTAATATAATTTTTCTCTTCCTGCCGTTTTCTTTTGTGTGGTAATACCTAATGTTGCTATCTCCCTCAAATAACTCTATCTCAATAGATCCCCGAAGCCATCTGATTTCTTCCTCAACTAATAAAAACCCTATGTTCAGTCTGCAACTATTGTTGAAGACACCAGGCAGTGGAGCAACCTCCCCCATCTTGTCTATTCTATCAAGATCCCACGATAAAAAATGTTTTCTTTTTTTATCATTCAAAATTTCTTTTCCACACTTTAGGTTTTTTCTATGATTTATGGTTCTGCTTTGCCAAATACCACCCCCGTAGTATTGGTTCCAGGTGGAGCAAACATGCTCTTGAAAGACTAGTCTCTAAATCCAACAAATTTTAAACAAAAAGTTGTTTGTATGTTTTAGTAAAGTTCAAGTCTCCATAAGGATTGGATTGCATGATGAGAGAGATCCCTAGAAAGCACATTTACTAACAAGGGGGTATTTTCTTTCCCGTATTGCAGGAGAGACAAGAATTTTTCCAAAAAATCATAAGTGGGGTCCTCATGTTTGTCGGACCAGTTATATTGCCTCCCGCTCAATCAATTTCCGTAAGGTCTTCATGAGTGATGAAAGAATGAAAAATCATTCACCATTCATCGTAGATAAAGGGCTGTTTTTATCACTTCTCTTCTAGTCATATTAAAATGACCATTAATAACCAAATGGAGATTTTATTTAGTTTTTTAATGATGTGTACAAGCTCCACAGAGAATTTCGGTTTTCCCGAGGGATGAGCATCACCATATACAACAACCAAATAGAGGTAAAACCATCAAAATTATTGCAGAAAAGGGTTATTAAGAAATATGCTCCGATTCAGTTTTCTAAATATCAAAATAATTACTCAAACCAACCAAGACTGTACCAGATCTACCGCTAGAAGGGGAGCAGATCCAGTTGAAGTCATGATCTCCACTAAGTGCCGAGAATGTAGACTCGCGGGAAAGTCATGCCTCATTGTCTCTTGTAGTCTCACACAATCGAGATGATGTTCATCGACAGGTTTGTTGATAAAGTCCCTCTTATCCACGTATCTCAAACCCCTTGAAATCCAGATAGCATATTCGCGGACAAAATACCAACATTCACAACTGCAAACCAATATCCTCTGATTCATCATGTAATATATTTTCTTGTTATATTTATTTGAAATTGTAGAGATTGGTATGTTTAATGTAAGTTTGATCAAACTCTACAATCGTTTGAGTTGAGACAAACGTAACAGAGGGAGTATTGCTCACGACATCTAGCTAGAGGCCTAGAGCTGGTGTTGTGTCCATCCATCAATGATCCGTGTCTAATTAATAACAAGAAAATGACTTACGAAATCAAAGAAATTGAGAATTGGTTGATGGGAATGGCATGACAAGGAGGAGCAAGTGTCATCAAGTGTACTAACGTAGGTAGCACGGCACCATGCTTGCATGCGTGCGTGTGGGTGTGTTGCCGTTGTCATGCAACAAGCATTTCGCACTTGTCATGCATTGATTTTCGGCTCCGAAGCCACACATCACCTGGCTACCTCCATCGATGGGATGACCGGACAAACAATCTGCATTATGAACTTTGGCCACACCTTCGTACCGATGGACGATGGTACGTGTAAACAAATTTTTATAACAGGGGATGTACTCCTGAGTGACTGAAACTTTTGTACGGTTAAAATTTTGTGGATGTTCTTCGTTTTTACCGAGCCTATATGTACGGAACAACGGTAAAACTTTGTGGGATCTTGGGAGACTTGGAAAGAGAGAAATGCACGTGTCTTTCGCAATAAATCATCCACGTCCACCATGTTTATCGACAAGATTAAAAATGAGGCGGCAATGCGGTGTCTTGCCGGGGCTAAGGCCCTTAGTAATGTAATGCATGCCACGAGAGCGATGCTTTCGTTTGAGGCTGTGGGGTTTTTAGCCCACGGCTCGTGTTGCAAGACTTCTAAACAACTTTTCTTATTAAATGAAAACGACAAAATCTTTGCCTTGTTTTTTAAAAAAACTTTGTGAGTGTGCATCGTGAAGATCGGGACAACATGAATGAACGGATAGATAGTGCGAGACGAATGACGACGGGCTATCAGAGCTTGTTTGATTCAGAGGGATCGCGTAGAAATTTTTGAAGGGCTTGGATTCTTAAGACCTTCTGCTACGGATCAGATCATTTGATTCATATGATTACTGTCGACTGATTTTTTTTTTGTTACAAAGGATTCTCATTTGCATCCTATTTTGGAGACAAATTCCCCTCCATTTTAAACCTCTTTCTCTTGGTTTTCTTGTGTAATCGAACATGCATCTTGATTCATAGAACGTCTTGGGAACGAAGATCGATCCCTAGCTTCAACCTCGTCACGAGTGAATCTAAGCCACAAGCTACCATGCATGCATAGCTAGGTAGGTACCAGTATAACCACCATCCACGTACATCCAATCGGAGACGTCCGACGCTATCAGACACTGCACAGTGTAGAGGTTGTTGTCCCGTTGAACAGCAACGTACGTACGTATGGCAGGCCCACGTCTGGAACCCACGTAGGAGTACATATGCATGTTGGAGCCATCATCTCTATATGTTTTCTTGTTTCGGAACTAAAAATGTGTTCTTCGTCGTATACTCGTATATCTAGCTATATGGTATATCTTGAAGACCTAGAAGCCTCCTCGTGCGACCGAGATCGGTGATGACCACGAGCAATGTCCAAATTCATGTACAAACCAAGAGCTAATACTCTAATATGTTGATTCGAGCTGAGTTAGACATGGCCGTGAAGGGTTTCGCGGCCGGTGGCCTTGTGCATGCGGTCATCTTCAGAGGACGTACCTAACCATGCATGGTTTCAGCCGGGGCGACGAGTGGTGCCAAGACAGGAAGATCTGTTGCCAAAGACTGTGACTGAAATACCGTTAATTCCGTGATCGGGTGAGAACTGGCCTTCACTGGTTGGACCGCATCGGCAAACTTGCCTAGGATCCTTGTTCAAGGCGGCGGCGTCCTTTATGTCGTTGTTACATCCTTAATTGCTTGGACTCGTCACCCACCATGAAAATCGTCGTCACGACATTCATGGGATGGACACGACGACAACTGTATACTTTCTTTTATGAAGGCTTTGTGTTGTAGTAACGGGCTAATGGTGGCTTACTCCTAGGTGTTTAATGTTACATCTTGTCATGGTTCTTTTGCAGCCTAACACGATGTTAGGACATGTACACTGATTAGATCTTATTTATTTTTTGATAAAGAGCTTTATTACTTAAAAGGTTTAAGCATTACACCCGACCTCTGCATAACCAGGGGCGGGCACACGTTGATGCATGGGTATTCAGCTGAATACCCAAATGTTTTGCCAAAACTTTCAAATCGTGTAGTACAGGCATCAATTCTGTTTTCCTTTGTATTAGAAACAATCCTAGTTATTGCACAAGGATCGGTGTGATATTTCTGGTTAAAGCAAAATAATGCTCAACAGTTTGTCATGGGACCAAATCTTGTTTCTCCCAATTTTTCCTACTGTTTTCTTTGTACCTTTTAACATTCTGAATACCCATAGATAAATTTCTGGGCCCGCCCATGTGCATAACAGGTATGCACACAGCCACAAAACAGAAGTTCCAAAAGATAGCACTAGACGGATTACAATCATATAGAGGTAAAATGTCAAAGCCTACGGAGTACCAATCCGACGATCAAGCGACCATCCATGTGGTTGGATAAAAATAAACCTTGCCACGCCACTTCTTCCAGTCGTGCACACACCTCTGTAAAGAGGACTCGATACCCGCCCGTTGTAATGTGGACCACGATCGGAGAGTACTTGTGCAACGGTAGAGTACCTACAAACGAGAGAATTCTTTATCATTGAAAACCTTGTCATTTCTATACTGCCAAAGCGACCATATAACGGCTATCGCTCCCACCCTAATAATAGTTCTAAACTTTTTATCAATCTCATGTAACTAATTCTAAAACATGTGACACAGACTTGGGTGGATACAAGTTAGAAGCTATCTGGATAGCTAACCAAACCCAAATAGAACGTGCAAAGCTACACTCAAACAATAAGTGCTTTCTTGTCTCCTGATGTGGACAAAATAAGCACTTTGTACTTCCATACCAGTTTCGCCTAACAAGGTTATCCTTTGTTAAAATGACACCCTTACGAAGATACCAAGTAAAAAAAATTCAGTTTTAGCGGAATCTTCATTTGCGGTATTTTTTTATTATCGACTGGAACTAGAATGATTGCTAACTTGGAGGGGAGGGAAAAAGAGAGAATGATAGCTGAGTTGGAGGAGAGATAAATAAATAAAAGACTTGTCTTCTATTAGCTAAGATATCTCTTAATAAGATGTTTTCCTCCATTTGTATGAAATGCCTTATCTTAGTCACACATTTTTGAGTTTATTTTTAATCATGTCTTACATCTTGTCATGGTTCTTGAGGTTAAGACATGTACAGTGGTTATATTTGTTCACTGCAACGTAAAACGATTGTTAAGGTGGAGGAGATAAATAAAAAGAGACTTGCCTTCTCTTAACTAAAAGATCAACTCTTGATAAGAAAGGTACGAGTACGACATTTCCTCCATCTGCATGAGATGCCTTATTTGAGTCGCATATTTTCAAAAAAAAATCAATCGTGCGATAATAATGAGCTTGCAAACAATAATCGTTGAAGACAACATCGAGAGATATTTCATTGCATAACATGTTTTTGTCTTCTCTAATGACATGCCTAAAATAAGATTGTCTAGACACCCTTATAGTTGCGGTGAAACTTCTGCAAGGCTCCCTCACCCCCAAACAAGGCCTAACAATCAACCAGTTAACTAACTCAATCTGTGAATCGTGGTCTCGATTTTTACCGCGATTATACCGACACCTCACTAGCTGGCTACCTTCTAGAAGCGACACATGTCATTCTTGTTTTGACGCAAGATCATGTACAGGTGAAGTGCCCAGCACGCACACATCCCTCTCTTCCTGGGGTTCAGTTGAGCTGTGTGATTAGCACAGAACACACATGCTTGCCGTGTAAGCTTCGGCGCTGATTGAAGGGTACGTGTGATAGCTCCTATACTGTACCAGGAAAAATGACAGTCCAACCAACGGTATGGCGATGAAGAATCTTCTCCTTAATTAAAATAAAGCAATTGCGAATCTTCCTTGTAGCACATACAGTTGACGTAGTAGCCAAGTGCCTTGTATAGTTTTTATTTTATTTTTTAAGTAAATATAGTAGATTTGTGGGGGATCTGAAATTTATGTTGAGAGCATCGAATGGAGGATCCACGTGCATGTTGGGTCTATAAAAGGTTAAAATGTCTGTTTTGTTTTCACATTGGATACATGTTGGCTCCTTGACATGTCTGCAAAGATTCGTCGAGGAAAGTCATGTGTTGTCCTCCGAGGAAAATCAACATGTTGGCTCCTTGACAAGTGGTCTCAAGCAGTGGGCGAACCTAAAAAAAAAATCATAATTGGCTTCACCACAATATACAACTACTACATATGAGATAGTAATTTGGAGCAAAGTAATCATCAGTGATGGAGTTATCACGAGATTATCTTGGTTTTATCGGGTTCTCTGTGTTGGCCCCGCCACGGGTCTCAAGAGAGAAAAGACAACATGTTTCATGAATCACGATGCAGGTCACACATCGTGACGAATTCCGTGTGAAAAGTAAGAGTGTTCTAACCGGAAGACTATAGCCATCAGGTGTTCGAGTATATATATGATCTAAGTGAGCACGACAAAGTGAAAAACCTAGGACTGAGATGTGTTCATCTTCAAAGCAAGAATCCTACAACAATCATATTGATTTCGCTTGGATCCACCATCTTATGAACAATGTAGGCATGCAACATTTGTTTCCAGTCTTTTAAACCCACATAGATGATCTCCTTCATGTTTTCGATGCGCAGTGTCTTACAATACATATATCTAATGTAATAAAACAGGTAAAAGTGTAACAAAATCATAGATCATCGTACATAACAAAAAGGACAACTAAAAGAGAGAGGAAATTCAAGAAAATGTTGACCATGCATTTGCAGATGGAAACAAATAATGTGTTTGCCAAGAGATTGTGGTGAATAGAGTGTGTTTTGCGCGGGCCCACTATCTGCGCGGGCTAAATCTATAGCTCACGCTTTCTGAAATCTCATTAACTTGTCTCCCAGAACTTTTTTTTCTTACTCTACCATCTTATTTTATGTTTTTCCGCTCACTTATACTGTTACTAAAACACTATTTGCGATATCTCCGACCCCCTCCCCCAACACCATGGCAAGATCGAGGTACCACCCCTCCCCCGGCTCAAAATTTCCCTATCTTGATTGCGCGCCATCCAACTGGCCCCAATTGATCATGTAAGCGGATACGCCCCTCCACCCTACGCAAACCCTTATCATTGGACAAGAGTTGTCATAGGTGGATTGATTCGTTCTTTTTATGAAGTTTTTTGAACTACAAAACTGAATGTTTTCATCCCGTCTATGTTCGGGGCGCATCATCTTTCAAAATTCCAAGAAAGTTGGAAAAGATAGGATAGTTTTTCTAGAAACGGAGAAAGCATATGATATTTTGACACAAGCTGAACTAAAAGAGAGAAGACGTAGGAATTTTTTTTGTCCAAGATGTTTTATGCAAATTGCAGCAATGCTGTTGGAATTGGGAGACAGTAGCGTAGGTTCTGCTCTCTCTCTCTCCACCAGATTTCTCTTTCGTTCTCTCCCTTTCTCGCTGTCGCTCTCCCTCTCCCTCTCTCTCCCTCTCCCTCTCTACTCATCAACTTCTCTCTCGTACCCGCTTCCCTGCTTCGCGGCATCTACCGCCCCCACCACCCCGTCAGCACCGCCGGCGATCTCCCTGCTCCGCCGAGATCGTCGAGGTAACCGCCTCTTCCCGGCGCAAGATTCCCCTCCCTTGATTCCGCCAGCCGAAGCGGCTGAGTCCCCCGGTTCCGGCGGACTCGGGCAGGGCCAGCGCGACGATGCGCGGCGGAGGCGGCAAGACGCGCGGTTCGGTTCCGCGGCGGTTCGCTTGGCGCTGCCGTAGATAGCAAGATCTTCTCCCCCTCCGGTTCGCTCCGGCCGGCGACTTCGCTGCTCCGTGCAGGCGGACGGCGGCGGCGACGGGGAGATGCCGTCTCTGCAGCTGCTGCAGCTGACCGAGCATGGGCGGGGGCTCCTGGCGTCCAGGAGGTGCGTGCTTAGCTCGAAAGCTCTCTGACTTTCCCCCTCCGTTCAATCTCCACAGTTCCCCTACGAAAAACAGAATCTTGATGTTGGTCCTCGTCAATTTTGGGTGTAAACAGGAGGACGCTGGCCGTCGTCTCCGGTGCGCTGGTCGCCGGCGGGGTTCTGGCGTACGCACGGTCGGGCAGGAGACGTCGCCCGGAAGCCGCCTACGACGGCGCCGATGCGTTGGGCAGGAACGGGGAGAGGTTGGGCCACAGTGGCACGGATGGCCGGGTGGCCGGGACGAAGCGGAGGAAGAGCGCGCTCAAGTCCCTGCATTTCCTGGCTGCTATCCTGCTCAAGAAGATTGGGCCGAATGGCACGCGATACCTCCTTGGCTTGATGCTAACGGCGGTAAGTTTTGAAAAATATGCTGGTTCTCCAATGCGCTCGTTTTGATTTCCTTATGGGATTTCTTCAGAATTACTCCGTAGTTAGTTAGTAGTTCGACATAAGTTGTGTCAAATTTTTACGAATTACGATACCCGAATAAGTGAATGGCTAGCTTCGGGTTTGAGCTTTCCATAAATAATTATGCCCCTTTTGTTTGGGTATGTGGACAAAAAACAAAGGACTTTTGTCACCGCCGATCTGGCGTGCAATCATGCTAAATTGCTGGTCCTGCTAGTAGCACTATAGGCAACATAGAGCATACTGGCTGCATCTGTGGCACCTATTCTATATTGTTAACAGAGGCGGGCAAATTGACAATTTAATGGTGGATATAGCAAGTTTGAGAAGATTCAGTTTTGGTATTTTTGCGATGTCACAGGATTTGCTGTTGCACTTTTGATATGTTTATATTTGAAACGGCTAAGCTTACTTGTGTGGTCCATCTACTATACTGTAGTACGTGCGTTTATTTTGAACGTTCTATATAGGATGTCATACATGGATATTACAATTGAAAAGCTGATACTTCTATGTTCTGTGGCATTTTAAGATGACATTTAAATATGTGCTAAGTAATTAATGATCAAAACATTACTCTGGTTTCTTTTTGCAGGTGCTGCGTACTGCTGTCGGGCATAGATTAGCAAAAGTTCAAGGCTATCTGTTTAAAGCGGCATTTCTTCGGCGTGTTCCAACCTTTACACGCCTAATTGTAGAAAATCTCACCTTATGCTTTCTCCAATCGGCAGTATACCAGACCTCAAAATACTTAACAGGGTCTTTGAATTTGCGCTTCAAGAAAATTTTAACAGACCTCGTCCATGCCGATTATTTTCAGGTACATCAGCTGATCAATTTCGATAATATGTTGGTTGCAGCATATTTTCTTTCCATTGCACATGTTTCACACTTGCATGTCTATCAATCAACTGGCATGTTTTCTCGCAAAAAAAGGACTGATATGGTTCCAGTTGGTATGCTCAGGAGGTTCATGTCATAGATTATAATAACCAATGATTGAAAGTATTGACAGTGCTGCAAAGATAAATGCTGATGAAAGAAGAACATTCATGTTTTTTGTTATTGGCTGTAGAATATAAATTTAGAAAAACTAAACTAAAGAATACTGGGGGACCACTGATCCAGCTTTCAATGTTCCAATCCTTTTTCAACTTAATATGATCACTCTCATTTCTGTGATAAGATAGTTAGCTGCAATAGTATTTCTTCTCTCGTGAAGAAATCTGTTTACAATTTCTTCTAGTTGGCTTCAACATTCTTTTGCCTGTAAAAATATTCTTTGCTTTTCACTTCACAGTGTAGTGAATTTTCTATGCTAGTTGAATTTTCTTCCTATAATTATTTTTGTAATTTATTGGACATGGCAGCAATTTGTTGCCATGTCAGGTTATATTTGTTTTCTGATTTGATGTTAATTGGTGGTCATATCAGTTCATCTTCTTCTTTTCAAGTCTTATTATAAAAATACAGCGGTTTAAATGGTGCATGCACTGATGTACTTTTAGAATTGAGGTTAACCAAGAGTTTGATTATTAGCTTGATTTTTTTAATACAGTCTAATAAGATATCTTGTTGCTATTTTCTTCTGTATGTCCAGAATATGGTTTACTACAAGATCTCACACGTGGATCATCGAATATCAAACCCGGAGCAAAGGATTGCGAGTGATATTCCAAAGTTCTGTTCTGACCTTAGTGAACTTGTACAGGATGATTTGGCTGCACTTGCAGAAGGGTTGATATATACCTGGCGTCTCTGTTCTTATGCTAGTCCAAAATACATGTTTTGGATCCTGGTAATTATTGATAGAACATTTTAATTGCTGTCCTTCATCCAGTATTCTGATCTAAATGATAATACCCCTGCCATGGAGGAGCCATGCTCAATTTCGATACATTTTGCTTCCTTGGAGTTTCTGTAATGTATTGATATGCAAAATCTTTCAGGCATATATACTAGTCGCTGGCGGAGCAATTAGAAATTTCTCCCCTGCTTTTGGAAAGCTGAAATCCACGGAGCAGCACCTAGAAGGGGAGTATCGTCAACTTCATTCACGCTTAAGAACTCATGCTGAGAGTGTGGCATTTTATGGTGGTGAGAAGAGAGAAGCATCTCATATCATGCAGCGGTTCCAGGCTCTTGTTGGGCACTTGAAGCATGTACTCCATGAGAACTGGTGGTTTGGCATGATTCAAGATTTCTTTCTGAAGTACTTTGGTGCCACTGTAGCAGTTGTCCTGATTATCGAACCATTCTTCTCTGGCGACCTTAGACCTGATTCATCTACCCTGGGAAGGGCTGATATGTTGAGTAATCTTCGATACCACACAAGCGTGATCATATCACTATTTCAGTCTCTAGGGACCCTCTCTATCAGCTCCAGGCGTTTAAATATCCTGAGGTAAATCCATCTATTGTGAAAACATCCAATAGGTTCATTTCATTCCTGTCAATAATCCACTTTGCTTGCAATTTTAGTAGTTAGTGGGCAGGTGATCCATGCATCTATTTATATCGGCTTGATTTATGTACATGCATTATGCCATTGACGCTTCTCGTGCTATCAGTTGTTCTAACCCGTATTGGCTACTAGCTTTTTCCTGCATATTTGATGATGCCATTTTAGAGCTACCATCACCAGTTTCATGTAGGAAGATCATCTTACTTGTTTGTTGTTGATGGTTTAATGTCATACCAACTAAAACACACAATTTGCAATTCTGTGTATTATTTTATGGGTGGAAGTGAAAGTGTTCAGCTTCCCCTTCTGATAATGTGAAGCAATGTTTTTGTTATTTACATAATATTTTATCGTTCAATCTAACCTGATGCATATTGTTAGGATTTCGAAACCTTTTGTATCTTGTCAGATTTAGTATTGTTTAAATCGGTGCACTTCTTTATAGCTTGTGGATCTAAATAATTGTTGACTATGCAAAACGTACCACTGCTGTAGTTTTTCGGGCTAAACTTTACTGTTGTGCTGTGACCCTACTATATCTATGTTGCTATTGCTGTTGTCCTTGAGCTCTGTTTTTTTGTGGTGACTGGCAATGAGCTTTCACTGTATTTTTACAGTGGCTATGCAGACAGGATTCGTGAGTTACTAGATGTTTCACGTGAGCTGTCTGGGGTCCGTGATAGATCATTGAATCACAATTCTTCTGCTGGAAATTATATCAGTGAAGCAAACCATATAGAATTTTCTGGTGTTAAGGTAACACCATTGCTTAGAAGAGCATCTTTTTATCTGTTTACCTATATCCTTGGTTCTGATATCAAGTGATTGCAGGTGGTGACACCTGCTGGGAATGTTTTGGTTGAGGATTTAACTCTCCGAGTAGAAAAGGGCTCTAATCTTTTGATCACCGGTAATCCTCTTCTACCAAAATGATTGCCACTTAAGTAGTCCAATGCTTGCTGTAAATAAACACACAGAGCAGCAAGCTAGCAATGATGAGACTGTATGTAGCCTGATGTGCATTTTTTTCCTTTACATGTTCTAGAACATCCCTAATCTCTCCAGTTATTGAACTGTGGTGACATGGAAGTTGTTTCATGTCCGGCCTCCCTGTTTCGATCTCTTATAGCCTTTAAGGAATCTGTTAAAACGAGAAGTTAAAGCACATGCAATTTATGAAGGAAGAACTGTTTCTTTTGTGCTTCATTTGTAATAGCCTGATACTTCTCTACTAACAATTCACAATTGTAAATTGATCCTCCAGTTATTTACAGTGACATTTTGTGTTTCCTATTTTATTTTGGATTTGATGGTCTACTACTTTTTATTACTATACGCCCTTAGGACCTAACTACACTTATGATATGTTAGGTTCTGTAGTAAATCTAAAGAGATGCTGCTTCAGCATCTTCTGTTTGAACCTTTGTTCCTGAAAGTAGATCAACTAAAATACTGAAATTATGCCAAACAATATACTCCCTCGTCCCAATGCATGTGGTGCCCTTGTTTTCCGTGTCTCAACTTTGACCACTAATTTGATCAATAAACAAATGTTATTTGTTATAAAAATTATACCATTAAAAACTTTATTCGAATACGAATTCAATGGTATAACTTTTGATATAGATTGCATGTTTCACTGATCTAATTTATGGTCAAACTTAGATCTTGAAAAACGTGTGCGCCACCTAAATAGGGACAGAGGGAGTAGCATTCACAAGTTAATGGATTACATTAACTAAAACACTGTTGTCTCAAAAAGAATGTCATAATGTTTAAGCACACCTGAAGGACATGATTCAGATTTGATGCTTATATTCTTGAATTATCTAATACATCTAGAACTCCCAGTGTCCATAGTCCATATATCTTTGCATGAAATGCCATTATGTGAAATGTTGACACTGAGATTTCACTCTTATTTCAGGCCCTAATGGTAGCGGTAAAAGCTCCCTTTTCCGGGTCCTTGGCGGCCTATGGCCACTGGTATCTGGCCATATTGTCAAACCTGGTGTTGGTTCAGATCTTAACAAAGAAATCTTTTATGTCCCACAAAGACCATACACAGCTGTTGGCACACTTCGCGAACAGCTAATCTATCCTCTTACAGCAGATCAGGAGATTGTACCACTTAGCTATGATGGCATGGTGGACCTTTTAAAGAATGTAATAGTCTTCACAATGTACAATGTTTTTATTTATATTATGGCTTCTTGAGTTACAACTCTTAGCACATGAACCTGCTAGAATTTTTAATCATGCTCCTTTTGCAGGTTGACCTGGAATACTTGTTAGAACGTTATCCTCTTGACAAGGAAGTTAACTGGGGTAATGAGTTGTCCCTTGGTGAGCAACAAAGATTAGGAATGGCCAGGCTGTTCTACCATAAGCCAAAGTTTGCCATTCTTGATGAGTGTACTAGTGCCGTTACAATTGATATGGAAGAACGGTTTTGCAAAAAGGTTCGAGCGATGGGAACGTCGTGCATAACATATCTCATCGCCCGGCTTTGGTTGCATTTCATAATATTGTGTTGTCCTTGGACGGTGAAGGAGGGTGGGATGTTCAGCACAGAAGGTATATAGAAGTACTGAAATAATCCACTGCATGTTTATTGGTCCAAGATTAATTACAGTAAGTTTATATCTGTCTGTTGATTTGTAGGGATGACTCATCCTTTTACACTGAAGAGTCTGACCTCACATCATTGGAAACTGATCGTAAATCAGATGCCCTAACTGTTCAAAGGGCTTTATGAACAGGGCAAAGGTATAGAAGTAGCAGACATGTCTATTCCATTATTACCTACTTATCTTATCGGTGTCACAGTTTTACGTGTTCTCCTTACTAGAGCAATGCTTCATTAAGGTCGAGGAACATTCTTACTCTACAAAGGTTATAGCAACTTCCCCAAGTTGCAAAGAGATCAAACAGTACAAACACCTCTAGTCCCACAGTTACAATGCTCCACAAGGCCTCTGCCTCTGAGAGCAGCTGCAATGCTTAAAATATTGGTACGTTGTTTCCACTAGTCTTTAGTTTTTTCCTCAGTAAGCCAATATTGACTTCAGATACTGTAGCTTGTTGCAGATGCTAGAATTTTAGATTTTGTATCGGCAGCTGCTAGAAATTTTAAAATCTACTAACTTGACATATATCTGATGTAGCATATGAAATTATCTCAAGAAAACTTATCTCTGATGTTAATTTGTTACCAAACTGATGATCTCATTTTCTTGCTTCCAGGTTCCTAAATTACTAGACAAACAAGGAGGACAGTTGCTTGCTGTTGCTCTACTTATTTTCTCTCGCACTGTGATCTCGGACCGTATTGCTTCGTTGAATGGTTAGATTTTTTCAGCATCTTCTATGGTTGGAAGGGCTACACATAAAATTCTTTACTGATTCAGCTCATCTTGTCAGGTACTACTGTGAAGTTTGTCTTGGAGCAGGATAAAGCTGCCTTTGTTCGCCTGGTTGGTGTCAGTGTCCTGCAAGCGCTGCAAATTCTTTTGTCGCACCATCTCTGAGGTAACCTATTTACCTGTAGTTAATTGATTCTTTTAACATGGGATCATGAATAATCACTTTATATTCTGGTTTTACTATGCTTCCAGTTTGGTGCTTCTCCAAACTCCTCTTCTGGCATGCAAATTTAAGTTGGTGGATTGATTGTTTTTTCAGTGTATGGTTGATTTCATGGTTTTGATTTTCATAACTTCACAGAACCCTTACCGCAAGACTCGCTCTTGGATGGCGAATTCGCATGACCAACCATTTGCTTCAGTATTATTTGAGAAGAAATGCATTCTACAAGGTACATTCTCTAGTGGCTCGTGTATTCGTTACCACTATATATTAAGAGTGGATGATCTCTAATGAGTGGGAGTTGTCTGTTAGGCTAGGTCATTGCATGAGGTTTGGACTGTGGTTTTGTCAGTTGATGTCTCTTGGTGTGCAGGGGATCTGGGTTCAGAAATATGATTGCATATTGGACTGAATCGTGGGTTTTAGCTTCCGACTGGAGCTAAGCTTTTATAGTATTATTTTCAGGTATTCAATATGTCAGGCAAAAGTATTGATGCAGACCAAAGACTAACACTTGATGTGGATAAGTTGACCACTGACCTTGCTGGATTGGTTACTGGAATGGTAAAACCACTAGTCGACATTCTTTGGTGAGTTATCCTTGGTATCAGCCCTGATATCTACCTGGTTTAATCTTTGGTTAGCATTTAAAATTCAGCGCAATAATGTCTATGCAATTACACACTAGGTTTACATGGAGAATGAAGCTTTTGTCAGGACGAAGAGGAGTTGGTATACTGTATGCTTACATGTTACTAGGTTTGGGGTTTCTAAGAGCTGTATCCCCTGACTTTGGTAATCTTGCAAGTGAAGAACAAGAACTTGAAGGAACATTCAGGTTAATATTGCATTGCTTGCTGTGTCTTGGGCGCCTTGGGGACCTGACTTTCTTATTGCTTTAAGAATTTTTCTAGTGTTAGTTAACCTGGTGAACTATGTACAAGGTTCATGCACTCGAGGCTGCGGACACACGCTGAGTCAATTGCTTTCTTTGGTGGTGGTGCAAGAGAAAAAGCTGTGAGCTTCTTCACATGAATGGCAAATGTTTATAATGCATCTAAAGACATGTGTTGTTAGCGTCTGTCCACTGTTTTTCTGTCAACAATTTAATTCTAATAATGAAGTACGATGATCTGTGAACTCTTGTACTAGGATGCTAGTTGCATAATTTTTCAACTATTCTAAATATGAACTAAGAAGTCTGCAATAGTTACTTGATAGATATCTCCAAATATTTAGCAAGTGCTGTCCTGTTTAATCATCTGTATTCTTGATAAGGGCAAAAGGTTGTTTAGGCATCCTGTATGTTCGTAATTATCAATGCCTTACTTTTCTTGAAGCATCTATATCGAAAAGCTTCAGAAGTTGGGTTTTGGTACAAGCTAAAATATTACTGATGCACCCTAAGGAGAGGGCATTCACATGTTCCCAGTTTCCTGTTTGTCTGTTGAACTTTTCTCTGTATTACTAGCATTGTCAGTTGTTCTGCTGAGTCCAACTTGTAATACAATATGTGCTTATGTTATCCCTACGAGTGAAAGATGTCGTGTTTGTTTTCAATAGCTTTTGCTAGCCTTATTATGTTAGATGAGATTAATTATAGCCTTCTTACGGTTTTGTTCTCTTGTAACAGATGGTCGAGGCTAAATTCATGAAATTGCTTAACCACTCAAAGGTTCTGTTGAGAAAACAATGGCTTTACGGTATTGTTGATGATTTTGTGACAAAGCAACTCCCACACAATGTGACATGGGGTCTGAGTTTGTTGTATGCTCTGGAGCACAAGGGAGACCGAGCTTTGACATCAACACAAGGTTACTATAAAACGCTTTGGTTGTCAGTACTAGATTATTTCAAACATTAACTTTGCAAAGTCATTTTGTTTCTTTTCTGTGCAACAGGAGAGCTGGCTCATGCTCTCCGGTTCTTGGCATCGGTGGTGTCACAAAGCTTCGTAGCCTTTGGTGACATTCTTGAGTTACACAAGAAATTCCTTGAACTTTCTGGTGGGATTAACCGGATCTTTGAGCTCGAGGAGGTTCTACATGCAGCTCAAAGGGGTAAGTTTCAGTTGGGTAGGACTTAATTAGCACACCAATTTTGTTCTAAAATTTACCTGGATCATGTTTGTATTCTCAGTGTGCATACATAACAGCGCGGTTGCACTAGTACTGTTGCAGTAATGATACTAATCTTATTGTATGACATGCATCTTGTTTGGTTTAAAACTGTGACATTTTAGTACAGCATGTTTGTTATGGAACATCTTGTTTAGCATATATTATTATGGAACTTTGGCACATCAGCAACAGCATTCTCGATCTAACACTGATTGCCTTTGTATTATGCCAAGAATGCTACATATTAGTGTGCAGAAAATGATTACATGAAGTTGAATGTTTTGTCAATTGCAAGTTTGTTTTAATGATAACTTATCGATACGTCTAAGCATCGAT
Source organism: Poa pratensis (assembly GCA_947311845.1). Taxonomy (NCBI): domain Eukaryota; kingdom Viridiplantae; phylum Streptophyta; class Magnoliopsida; order Poales; family Poaceae; genus Poa; species Poa pratensis. Next base: position 33,682,584 of record CAMZMU010000090.1, read on the forward strand.
AGCTCTGGACAAAGTTGCTTACTTGTATTAATAATGTCCTCAGTTAGCTGATGTTTTTTTGCAAGTTTACAGCAATATTTCTGCTAATCAAGCACGACTTTCTGAATTGTTTCCCTAGATACTCCGGTGCCTTCCAGTGCCATCACAGAGCCTCAGAAGAAATTATTTCATTCCATGAAGTAGATATTGTAACACCATCGCAGAAGCTATTGGCTAGCAAGCTGTCATGCAATGTGGTACAAGGAAAAGCCTTCTTCTGACTGGTACATCGTCTGTCTACGCTCTGCAACTTCGTTTATCTTTTATATAAGGCAGTGAAATTATGCTAACGTGTTCCTTTTTACCTTGATTTTCTTAAGGACCCAATGGTACTGGGAAGAGCTCTGTTTTCAGGGTGCTCAGAGACTTATGGCCCACCTTTTCTGGGAGAGTTACCAAGCCCTCTGAAGGAATGTTCCATGTTCCTCAGAGTCCATATACCAGCTTGGGTACACTGAGGGATCAGGTCATATACCCTCTATCAAGAGAGGAAGCAGAGATGAAGATTCTTTCGTTATATAAAGCTGGTAGGCCCCTCTCAGAATATCTGCTTATTAGATTAACAAGAACTTTATATTTGAACTGTAAGTTACATGTTGCTTCACCTGGTAACCAGAAATTCTTGCTAATGCAGGCAACAGAGCTAGTGCTCCTGAGTTGCTAGATGATCACCTAAAGACTGTTCTTGTGAATGTTCGGTTGGTCTATCTTCTAGAAAGAGAAGGCTGGGACTCTACTCCAAACTGGGAAGACGTTTTGTCTCTGGGAGAGCAGCAGAGACTCGGGATGGTCAGTGTTAACTTGCTCTGCTATCTGCCAAAACCATCTTGTGTCCCCTTAACGTCTTCTGATTGAACTATTCTGTCCAGGCACGTTTGTTCTTCCACCATCCTAAATTCGGTATCCTCGACGAGTGCACAAAGTACGACAACACTCTTTTGCCATTTCTGTTCTCATTCGCTAATCAATTACCGTGGATTCTAAAATATCGTATTTCATTGCAGCGCTACGAGTGTTGATGTCGAAGAGCATTTGTACAGGCTAGCGACTGACATGGGCATAACCGTGATCACGTCGTCACAAGTAAGTGACATTCTGACTTTTAAAATTTCTCGTCAATTTAGGGTATTTGCTGAAACCTTTTATTGTTTTCCTACGTTTACAGAGGCCTGCTCTTATACCCTTCCATTCCATGGAGTTAAAGCTCATCGACGGTGAAGGAAACTGGGAGCTATGTGAGATCCAACATTGATGCACGCCACCACCGTATATTTACGGGCTCACAGCCAGCTGCATGGTAGAGGATATGCTGCTGCTAATGCAGGAATTTGTTTATACGAGGTTACCTTCGCAAGCGTATGTAAGCTGAAGAAGCCCTGTCCTGTACAATAATGAAGCAGCTCGAAAGAAAAGAAAGGAGTTCTTGTCATGAATTCGACGTAGAACAGATATCTTAGTCTAGTTATACAGAGGTTAGCAACGGTGGAACCAGCAGAGGATGGCGGTAAACTGTTTAATTAGGATTGAGAGTAGAGCACCAGTACATATCTGAAAGCATATGTTGATTCATCCATCCTATTATTGATTGATTCCATACTAGAAGGGCAGTACGTATGGAATAAATTCAACTGTTGTTGCCATCACTGTCATCAAGCTGAATGTGTGACGATGGTAGATGGATTCGTTTGTGTGGTGCCATGATCCTTTGGCGGCTGTGTTCTGTTTAATGCATCACATTTTCTTATAAATGGAGTGAATATTCTGTTTAATGCATAAAATTTCTTTATCTATTGGAACATTTTTCATTACTCATATCTATCTCCCTTGCTTGGTGCCCAAGATCTATCTCTTCTCCGTTCAAATTTCCAAGATATGTCACCCCTCTAGAAGTGCCTCTTACCTTCAAATTTATGCAACTCAAAGGCTTGGATGGAAATCGCTTGGAGGAACTGAAGCAGGATAAAGTGTAACCTTTTACATAACCTGTCACCAGAAAAGGTTCAGTGCTCAGAGGCACAGAAAGAAACTAACTCTATGTCCACAACATTTACGAAGTGTATGTCCTATCTCTAAGAGAGTAAGAGTGTTCAAATGTACGGTCCAAATAAAATGTAGGCAATGTGCATAATTCAGGTCCTAGCTCGAAGACTCGGCTGTCCACCATTCGAAGGGTCCGAACTATTTGACCCTGGGATTTAGCTACTGACTACTTTGTTTGTTTGGACAAATTCACTCGGAAGGCCGTCTTAAACTTCAGCGTCACACTTAATGATCTTAGTAGTTCTGAATAATTCTCATCAGAGGTGCAAAATGCAAGCATTAAGCCTTTGTAGGATCTTAGTTCATCCGAACCAATCATTCGGATATTCCGAACAAACACATTGGTGAAATCTCTTTCAACTTTATTTTGGAGGGACCGAAGGCACTGTAATTGTTGGCTATGGCCGAGAAAACATGAGACCATTTTTGGACGATTTATAGAAATTTGAATATGAGCACTAAGAAATAAAATATTCTCCTTAACATGTTCAAGATCCTTACTTTTTTAGTATTACCGTACCTACAATCAAAATGATCATCGAAAAAAAAAAAGTAAAATCTAAGTCTTGTCGCAATTCTTAAAAAAGGGGGGGGGGGGGGGGGGGGGGGATGGGGTGGGGGTGGAGGGGTTTAACCATCTTCTAAAGCTTGAAACTAAAATCTGATCAACACTTACACAAACACACTGGTCAGCAAAACCCACAAAATGACAACGGGGGTCTTGACGCACTTTTAGTAACGCTTTTCTATCCTAATAAGCAAAATTTTAATCTATTTTTAAAGAAACATGCATGGTTATTAAAAATGTGTTCACATATCTAAATTAGATGTTTCTTATGCCTTTTCATAAAAAATCTTCATGTTTTGTAAAATAAACGTGCATGATTTTACAAATAAATATTCACATGCCAAAAAGATATTCATGTATTTACCACAAAAAGGAAAGTTCAAATACCTCCTGAACTATAACCACCACACGAGTTACGGAACGGAGGAAGTAAAAAGTATGTCGATAAAAAAAAGAAAAACGAGAATGATGGGTAAAAGAAATTAATATAAAAAGGAAAAAGATGGATTATAAAATATAAGACGGAAAAATAAAGAAAAGACAACTCGATATTGGGCCAACCTAATATACCAAGGCTTTTGACTAAGTACCCCACGAGGTTTCTTTCCTGCGTTTTTGCTATAGATGGACTTCGCTAAAATTGGGTCTCTTGTGGAAACCACAGCCCGTGGGCCCAGACAGCGCCGCGAGGGCCCATCTTCCAGCTCGCGATGTGCCAGCACCCCGGATCGGACGATGATATCGGGTCGGCAGCCTGGCGGCGATAGAGATGATATCGTCCTTCCACCTCCTGATCTAGCAAGCAGCCGCACCACACCGCACCGGCGGCGATCTTGTGACGGCGAGGCCTCAGCAGTCTTGCCCTCGATCGGATCGGCTCAGGCGTACGTACATGCTCTTGATTTCTTTTTCCGATATAGCTTGTGTTCGCCCATCATGCATGCTTGTCTTTCGGACTGAGAGTCAGTAGAGCTGCCGCCTGAACAAAACTGCAGATCCTTTTACCCCCCCCCCCTTCAGTTTGTCATATAGATGGCATCAATGGTGAGTACTCCCTCCGTCCTGGTTAATAAGTCGTGCACTTATCCCTAAGTCGTGAATTTGACCAACATAATATGAGAAATAAACTATAAAAAATATATCATTTGAAAATTCAGATATTATATTTTCTAATGGTATAATTTTTGTGTTATAAAATTTATTTTACGTTGGTCAAATTCATAACCTAGCGATACACATAGGACCTTAAATTGGGACGGAGGGAGTACTTCTCTTTTAAATGGATAATGGTGTATTGTTGTCTCAATTAGTCAACATGTGAACTACATATCTTCTGAGATTTTCTGTATTTTTTCATATTGGTTTATGCATTAAACCCATACATTTCGGAGTTTCGAGTCACATCTCCAATTTATGATGTAATAGGCTTCATCGTCGAATCTTCGATCTCATGCCGTGTCACGAAGGATTACGGATGAATGGCAATAAGTTGCCGACGGTACATATCGGCCCTCCTTTGCTTTACACCAATATTGCCGAAAACGGCAGACCCGGTGATGATGACAGTGACCTCCACAATGATAACAATCCTGAAAATATGAACGAATATGATGACTTCCTCCCTCTTGAAGATGACTCTGTTGATACGCTTACCCACGATGATGGTACATCCTCTACCTCTCTCTTTTATATAAAGGAATGTCTCTCTCTCTCTCTCGGATGTATGGATGCTAATTAAAAGGTTCTCATCGGACAACATATATATGTGTGTACTGTGTACCAGGGCTAGGAATTGTGGAAAGGGTTAGTCCTGAGGAATATATAAGGAGGCTACTACTAAAGAGATCTATGCTGAGCATATCTTCTGCAGAGTTAGGTGTCAATCTCAAGTTAGATATGATTCCGGAGTCCTCGGGAGAATTAAGGTATACCGGGGATCTTATTTGGCATGGTTATTATCATATGAGTGATGTGTCTCAGAGTAAGTTATTTTTTCTTACCCTTCTTTAATTCACTTTTAGACACATGCATGATTGTATACTGATCATGTAATTATCTTTCTATATTCTAGCTGTTATGCCACCAAAAAGGTATACTCGTTGCGAACCTGTGACCTCAGTGCGGTGTTTTCACAAGCCATGGGCTATGCTCCAGTTTTTTTCTATCAAGCTCAAGACATATCTCCAAGATATAAGCTCTTCAGTGGAGGTATATGGTTTTGTTGCAATCCGGGATGGTGAGGATCATCGCCGAAATTATCTTTTCAACCGACCCCGAGATGACCCAGTGATTATTAACTTGGTAACCACTTCTATGCCTTAACTTGATGCTTTGCTATATATGAATCACCTTTTGTAGTGTCTAGTCAAGTTTTGCCCCTTGTTTATGTTTGTAATATTTACATTGTAATCTAAATGGTCTTTTGTTCCTGTAAGACTTTTGCATTTTTGGTCTTCTTTCAAGATTTGTATAATCATATAACACTTAAACAACAAAGTTCTGACTTATGAGCATATCTAATATAAAAACTGCTTAGTTCTTGCGGTTTTTAAAGCCCTCGAATGTGAATGCATCATAGCCACACTTCCCTAGGTAAGCTTAACCTACACGCATGATAAAGTGAATTTAAAGCACACATATAATTTTTTTGAAGATATTTATGTTGATTTCTTATGAAAATTTCCATCTCATTTGTTATCTGAACAAACGACCCTCTATAGTTAATAGTACCTGATATTTTTGACATGGTATTTTTTCTTTGCTGAAATCCAGACCAGTGACTACCTGCCTTTGTTAAGCCCTGTAAGAGGCATGTCCATGGCATATGAATGCTTGATTGAAGTTGATATCAGAATAAAGGGAGTCAAAGAAGATATGACTTTAGTCGATGGGTGTTCAGATCTAATCGAGGGTCGCTGCACATATGACACGGAAGTGGAGGCCACGATGGATGACACCAGTGGTGCCGCCATTTTCGATGTTATCATCTTCCGAAGCGCATTTGAGGCGACCATAGAATTGAACTTTACCGAGGTGCCTGCTGGAGGTATGGAGGTGAAGATGTGGGGATACACTGATTTCTCGAAAAACCTCTACTACTTCATGGACAAGCAGTGCGAGTGCGACCGCTTCATAGCTTCTGCCGGGAAACATCCTCAATACTTTGTAGCGGCCGTGCCGTTCGAGGACACGCTGTATCTTGACTTCATGGAGGGAAAGCTTTCGGTTCCATTCAAGGCGGCGGTTCATGGCAGCCAAGAGAAACAATACCGGTTCCACAACAGTGCCGTGGTGCTGGTGACGGTCTCTTGGTCAATGCCGTATTACTGATCATCTGCGTGCACACTTTAACTCATAGATTTGGAACTATGTTTATGTTGCTTGTGTGCATCCTCTTGTACTAAGTTTGCTCTTGGATTCCGTACATAATCATTCGTCTAATCCAAAAAGGAGCATAATTTGGTGTGTCATGCTCCAACGTAGAACTGTAGCGTAAAACTGATCTGGCACCTAGTTACGAGAAAAGGTACCATGGTTGTGTCTTTAATAGATGAGTGTATATTTGAACTGATGTTTGTTTATTTAGTGTTGATAAATACAAATAATCAGAATTGTATATTGTTTTGTCCTTGTCATCAACTTGTCAAAACTTATGTCAAGAGCAAAACTAGTTTTGCCAAGTCCTTGGGACGGTGAAGCATACTTCCAGAATCCGATAGTGTTATGCAAATGTCAGCGGATTTTATATGTTGTAGTATGTGTTTTCTTTAGAGAGTACGCAATTGCGTACCGTAGCTTTATAGAAGACAGAATTGTGTTACAAAGATTGACAGAGTCATTGCGCACAATGTCTGTCACACACCCACACCAAAACTTTGGTTGTTATTTATAGTTAAAAGAAGTATGAATGAAATTTTGCATGGATCTCAATGTCGGATCAAACCTAAAAACTTGGAACTTTAAAATCGTGGGCGATTGAAAATTTCGCGGAGATCTGTTTCTTTGTTAAAAAAAAAGAGTCTAACAACACAAAGTCTGCAACTAATTGATTGTAGCCCAAGTCATCCTTAATTAACACGACCTGAATCATAAATATGCAACATGCCGTCGATAGGACAGATCCCCATCAAGCATCAAGCATGCCGTCGATCGTGCCCATGTCGGCGCTCCTGTCCGCCCTGCGCGGCGCCGGGCGGCAGCAGCTGACAGCGTCGGCCGTCGGCGCGAGGAAGGTGATCACGGGCTCCCACGTCCTCCGCCTCCACGGATACACGCAGGTGATCCGGAAGAAATTCCCCACCGGCCAGTCCGTGGACTCAACCGTGTTCCGCGTCGGCGGCCACGACTGGAGGATCTGCTGCTACCCGAACGGCTACAACTCGGCGTACGGAGGCTACACGTCCCTCTTCCTCGAAAGCCTCAGCGCGCCCGCCTCCGTCGACGCCCCCACGGCGCGGCTCGAGGCCAGCGTGCTCGACCGCGCCGGGAAGCCGTGGCACACCCAGGCCGCGGAACCTTGGACCTTCTCGCACTCCAAGGGCTGGGGCTGGAAGGACTTCGTCAAGAACGACGGTCTCAACCTCGTCGACGACTGCCTCACCGTCCTCTGCGACGTCACCGTCCAAGACCTTCCCTTGCGCGCCGAGGACGCCACTGCTTTCTCCTCTCCGGAACCTACGGCCGCCGCTGCGGTGCCGCCCTTCGAGTTCGACGTGCGCGGGCAGCAGCTCGAGGGGCCCATCTGGAAAAGGCAGCTAACGGACGTGACAATCCACGTCGGCGGGGAGACATTCGCGGCGCACAGGTCAATGCTGGAGGCCTGGTCCCCCGTCTTCAAGGCAGAACTGGAGAGAGCCACCACCTGGGGTGACCTCCACGTCGATGGCGTGGACGCCCAGGTGTTCAAGGCCCTGGTTCAGTTCATGTACGCGGACGCGCTGCCGTCCGATTGGCTGGAGGTGGAGCCGGTGATGCTGGAGTCGCTGCTGGTGGCGGCTGACAGGTACGGGCTGGAGAAGCTGAAGCTCGCGTGTGAGGAGGCGTTGTGCACGCTCGGCGGTGTCGACATGGGATCTGTCGCTGCCATGCTTGCCCTAGCGGAGCGGTACGAGTGCGCCGATCTAAAGGAGGCCTGCATGAAGTTCCTCTCCTCTGATGGTAATCTGACATCGTTCATGGCGACGGAAGGATTTGATCGGGTGAAGAAAGATTGTCCGTCTGCTACGGTAAATATCGAGGATATCGTCGCTCACCAGTTGGCGAAGCAAAATTAAGGCACCATGCATATTTAGGAGTAACAAAATATTCCGGTGTTAGTACGTTAGATTTTTTTGGTGTTATATATATTTGAATTTTTTTGATTATATATCATCATAACTTATCAATGGGAATGCATTTTACGTCCAATTTGGTCACCCACTCTTTTCGATCATCTCTTTTTACATCGAACGCTTGCCTAAATTAATACATATATAATGATTTGATCGAAAAGTACTTTATTAATACTGTTTTGCCATGTATGAGTGGTTGATTTAGAGAAGGCGGAGAAGCGATTCTGTAGCGAGGGATTTTTTTTTGAAAGAAAGGCAAAAGACTTGCCCTATTTCATTAAATAAGGAGTTTGTAACAAAGTTTGGTGTTAAAGACCACCACCCTCAATACAAAAAAATTAATCTCCCGGTAAAAGGTGACCCAAATGACTCGCCCCGGCCAACACCCAATTCATTGCCTCAAACTTAACACGGGCGAAGATGATCGTCGGAAGGGTGCTAGTGTGTTTAAAGACACGCGCATTGCGCTCATTCCAAATCTCCCAACTCACAAGCATGAGTAGAGAAGGGATGGCTTTCCTCCGTCTTCCATTGGCGATGACCAAGTGCTCCCACCAAGATTGGACATCGGTGAAGGACACCCACTCCGGAGGGTTGAGATCCTCCAAGTTGATCCAAGTTTTGATCATGCCCCAAATGCGAATGGAGAAGCGGCAAGTGAAAAGGAGGTGTCTAGCCATCTCGTCCTCGTGGCGACAAAGTGGGCAAACCCGGCCATTAGGCCACCCCCTTCGCTCAAGGCGGTCCGCCATCCAAACGCGGTCTTGGATGATTAGCCAAGCAAAAAGTTTACATTTCGGAGGTGCCCAATTCTTCCACACCAAGTTGTCCATAGATGAATCAATCGCACCGGCAAATTGGGCCTTGTAGGCCGAGGAGCAAGAATAGGTGCCCGAGGTTGTGATCTTCCAAGTTATCGAGTCCGGGACCTCCTCATCAAGATGAAGTTGAGAGGTAATTTCCCAAAGCTTCATAAATTCCTCAAGGTGGTTGATCGATAGGCCGTCGGAGTAGTCAATGTCTTGCACCCATGCATCATCGGTGAGGGCCTCCTTAACGGACCAATTCTTCTTCGTGGAGATATCATAAATTAGAGGGGCAATGAGCTTCGGGCGGTTGCCATCTACCCAAGAGGAGTCCCAAAAAGAGGCCTTGGCGCCATCACCAATGGTCACCTTCGATAAGGTGTGGAAAATGTCAAACTCATCTTTTTTGCAAGGAGCCTCCATACCCACCCATGGTCTCTCCGGGGTGGTCCAATCAAGCCATGCCCACCTAATGCGTAGCGCCTTCGCAAACTTGTCCATGTTTAGCAAACCGAGCCCCCCAATGGAGGTAGGTTTACAAACCGCCGTCCAATTGACCTTACATTTGCCACCGGAAACCTTGTCGGTTCCCACCCAAAGGAAGCTTCGAATAATCTTCTTGAAGAAAAGCATAGTTTCCGGTGAAATTTCAAGAACGGTGAGCGGGTAAATAAGTTGTGAAGTGAGGACTGATTTGGCAAGAGTTTTGCGACCCGCAATGTTGAAGCATCTTCCCGCCCAAGGATTGAGTTTAGCCACCGCCTTGTCCTCAAGATATTGGAAATGAATCCTTTTTAACTTCTTCACCGCGAGAGGCACCCAATGTAGCGAATCGGAAAGCAAGTGGTTGGAGCCGGAAGGTCATGAAGAACGTCCTCAAGATCGATATTGTCACATCGGATAGGCATGATTGAGCTCTTCGCAAAATTAGTGACAAGGCCCGTAGCTTCCCCGAAGTTGTTTAGGATGTGAGCAAGAGCCGAAATGTTTTCTCGGAGGGGGCACATGAAGATCACCGCATCATCCGCATAAAGTGAAGTGCGGAACGTTGCGCCCTTGCCGGGAAGCCGGTGGTGAATTCCTTGATCCGTAGCCACTTGCAATATGAGTTGTAGGGGGTCAATGGCGATGTCGAAAAGGAGCGGCGAGAGGGGGTCACCTTGCCGCAGCCCCCTCCCATGCCTAATTGGAGCACCGGGGATGCCATTGAGGAGCACGCGCGAGGATGCCGTAGAGAACAAGGCCGAGAGCCAATCTCGAAATCTTGGAGGAAAGCCAAGGTGAACAAGAAGTTCCAAAATATAGTCCCACTTAACCGAGTCGAACGCTTTCTTGATGTCAAGCTTGACAAGGAGGGCGGCCTTCTTCCTCCGGTGGAGCCAACGAGCATAGTTTCTCACAAAAGGGAAATTGTCATGTATGCTTCTAGTTTTGATGAAGGCGCTTTGGGCTTGCGAAACAAGGTCGTTCATGTGAGGGGCAAGGCGGAGGGATAAAATCTTGGCCACAATCTTGGCGATGCCATGTATGAGGCTAATAGGCCTAAAGTCGGTGATCTCCTCCGCCCCATCCTTCTTAGGGAGGAGCACAACGTTAGCGGAGTTGAGCCAATGGAGGTTGTTGGTGTGAAGATTAGAGAACCGGTACATGACCACCATCACATCCGCCTTTATGATGTCCCAACAAACTTTGAAGAACTTGTCGGAGAAACCATCCGGGCCGGGAGCTTTATTGGAGGGCATTGCCATGATGGCCGCCTTCACCTTCTCCTCCGTGAAGGCATCGTCGAGGCCCTAAAGGTTGTGAGTGGGCAGGTTTAGCGCTTCCCAATTGAGTGCCCGAGTGCCGGTTCCACGGCTCCCAATAGCTTCGGCGAAGTGGTTTTGAGCCACCAATTGCTTTTCCTCATGGGAGGTGACCAACCCTTGGCCGTTTCGGAGTTTGTGGATGAAGTTCTTCCTCCTCCTAGAGTTAACTTTGGCATGAAAGTATCTCGTGCTGCCATCTCCATCCTTGAGGTTGCATACCCTAGCGCGTTGTCTTTTTCGTGATCTCTCTAGGGCCGCCAAGGCAATGACCTTCCGCTTGAGTCTAGCACGGATATCGGCCTCATCCGGAGAGAGGGACCGATTCTCCATGGCCATGTCTAGATGGAGAATGACAAGAAGCGCCATGTGAATTTGAGTTTTAGTGTTGGAAAAGAGGCCACGACTCCAAGATTTAAGGTTCCTCGTGGTCCGGTTGAGCTTGTCATGGAGAATATGGTAGGGATCGGTGTGGGGGGAAGGCTCGGCCCACCCATTTTTGACGACATCAAGAAAGCCGGGCATCCGAACCCAAAAGTCTTCGAAGCGGAAAGCGTTTGGTTTTCTAGGCCCCCGGCAACAAGCAAGTAGCAAGGGGCAATGATCGGAAAGCGAGGACGAGAGGGCGTGGAGGATATGATCATCATGAGAAATGTGCCATTCCTCGTTGCAATAGAATGCATCAATCTTGCTCATGGTGGGGGTGTTGCGCTCATTGGACCAAGTAAAGCGCCGGTTTTGGAGGTGGATTTCCTTTAACTCACAATCGTTGAGGGCCGCCCGAAATCTATTCAATCTACTTCTATGGATTGGGCCTGCTGAGTGCTGACCAGGGTTACTGTGCTGTGATCCGAGCCATGGAGAGATATTGCTCCACGCCATCTGTGTCCCTAGACCATCTCTCACTCTGATTTCTTCTTCTGCTGATAAAATATTGTCTGTCTGCTGTGGTGAAATCGAGGACATCGTTACTGAGCAGTTGCCGTAAGCAAAATAAATGGTTCTTACTTCAGTCTACTACTCCCTCCGTCCTAGTTTTTAGGTCTTATTGGCAAATCTCTTGACCCAAGTGCTAGTTGATTGGAGCAAAAATGTTGCATGCATTAGTGGGTAGAGGCAACCGACCACAATTGAGAGGCAATTAATGTAATTACGCCTAGGAGGTGGCGGATTTTTGGGACAAACTGTTTTGGGGATTATGCCCCTATAAACTGCGAAGAGTTAGTGTATTTATATGTGTTTATTGGATTTATACCGGTTGAGCAGCATATTGCGCGTCAAGATTACTATTGATTTATGGTGTGATGAATCTATTTGAAGTGATGTTTGTATATTTGTTGTAGATAAAAGACAAATAATCAGGATTATATATTTTGTCATATGCATCAACTTTGCCAAGTGAACACTCAATAAAGTCTTTGCCAAGTGTCATGTACGAAAAGCGCAGTAGCGTCTCCTACAAAAAGCGCAGTAGCGTCTCCTACAGAGAAGAATTACGGGTCATGGTGATACCTACACACCATGGCATTACACGGTGATGCAAGCCATATATACCCGTTTAGCTTGTTTAAAAGTAATTGAATTTTGTCGTCATTTTTGTGTGTTGACTTTGCGTTGCCTTCTATAAAATAATCATAACATGGGGAAATAACTGATTTTTTTTTGAAATCACCTTTTCATAATCTTTTCCACTCTAAAAGTGACATGACGAGTCTTTTCCCTTTGCACATGGGTGTCGGTCAACGCACGTGTGTAGTAGCTACACATGTGAACATCAGATCTTTTTTGATGTCTCATACTACCTACATTCTTTTTTGATGTCTCATACTCTACCTCCATTCCATAAAACAAGGCGTATATTTTCATTCAAAAGTCAATGCAGTGTAAATTTGGGTTGAAAGCTATACATGTTTATAGATGATAGATCTTTTTGTGAAGGATTTTTTTAGAAAGTTTGTAAAACCTCAAGTTAATTATTTTTGTTAGCAAGTAGTACACATAAAAAGACTCCATGCCAAAGGATATCTTTTTTTGAGTATTTTTTCACTTTCTTTGACTTTTTTTAAAAAAAATGGCCACCATGGCTATTCATTGAAAGAGGTCACATTTTTCAAAACGATCGACAGTTCTGTGATATTTAATCACTACTTGTGGAACTTAAAATAATTTTGTAAGATAATCAGAGCAAACTATCACACAGTTATAGTCCAAATTTAAATTACTTTCGGATAATCGGCATAAAGTCATTTATATAGGCGAAATTAGATAGAAAGCGAGAAAATTCCTAATATTTTTAGATATCCATCAAATATGGACTACTTTGAGTTGAATTTGGATGAGTGCAATTTTGCACCATATATTTTGGTACTTTCTTCACAAGAAATTATTTTTGTCACTTAGAAAATGGAAAGTCATTTTTCTTGTACTTCGCCGAGTGTCGGCACTCGGCAAAGGTGGGGTGTCCGTCATGGTGCCGTCGGCCGGGATGTCAGAACAAACGTGAGCCCACGAGTTCGCCTTGTGGTGTTGTTGTCGAGTGTTTTTTACATTCTTCACCGAGTGTCCTGTCTTTGCCGAGTGCTTTTCTAGGCTAGACTTGGCAAAGTGTGTGTTCAGCATACAAGTAGCGCCGCTAGGCTTCCATCAGACGACGAAATGGGAGCGCCACCTGGCAGGTCTATATGTCGACGACCATGTGTATGCCGAAGACCACTCTCGGTATAAGGGCGTGTATACCGATGGCCTGATTATGCCGACGACCGTGCGAGGAAAACCATAGGCATATACCAACAGCCTGGTTATGCCGACGAGCGTGCGAGGAAAATTGTCGGCATACTTGCCTATATGCTGACGGTTTGTTTTTACTGACGACTTTAATTTGGAATGCCCTTGACATTTGGCCAAGCCGACAGCCTCGATAAAAAACCGCGGGCATGAGAAAATCGTCATCAGCAATGCAGAACATTTTCCAGTAGTGCTAGATGGCAAAGCAATCTACGTGATGGCAATATGATTCTCTATATTTTCTCGACATGACTCAGTTACACGCATGGTTCTGATTATGTAACCATGAAAGGTTGTGTGGAAATCGGGTGCCCTCCTAGATGGATAAAGCCAAGGCAATTTGAAAAGAAAATCTAAGTATAACTGTATAGAGCCAAAGGTCTCGCCGCGCGTACGTACGCGCGCATGCAGGGTGTGAGTCGACGGCTCGACGCCGATCGATCCGCCGGCGGATAAGTTCCGTTTTATCCAACGAAGTGGCGGCCGGGTCGGACGGTCGATCGGGTTGATGTGGATTATTGCGGTTGACGCGGCCAAACAAATAGACAGTGTACTTATCCAAGGTAGCTACCACACTAGGTCACGCGCTCTCTCCTATAAATACATCACTCCACTCGGTCCTCTCTCCATCAGTCTCCTTTGTCTCTTGCACCGATCACTTCTTGGTTTGTTAGTCAGATCGACGAGTCGATCACCATGCAGCGCTTCTGCCTATGGCTGGTACTCGCCGCCGCCGCCGTAGTCGGTGTCGGCGGCACGAAGGTGGCCTACAATGATCGGGCGCTGGTCATCGACGGCGAGCGCCGCATCATCATCTCCGGCTCCATCCACTACCCTAGGAGCACCCCTGAGGTTTGTGTGCTAGTTTCTGCCTCGCTAGCTAGCCAGTATATACGACTCATCTTTCTGACGAAATTTCCGTTAACATACAATGTCAATTTCTTCTGTAGATGTGGCCGGATCTGATCAGGAAGGCCAAGGAGGGCGGGCTGGACGCCATCGAGACGTACGTGTTCTGGAACGGCCACGAGCCTCGCCGCCGGCAGTACAACTTCGAGGGGAACTACGACATCGTGCGCTTCTTCAAGGAGGTGCAGGACGCCGGCATGTACGCCATCCTCCGCATCGGCCCCTACATCTGCGGCGAGTGGAACTACGGGTATGTTGGCTGGGTAGACGCACATGCAGTGCATGTTAGTTACGGTCGTCTGTATTGACACTCAAAAATTAACAGAGGTCTGCCGGCGTGGTTGCGTGACATCTCCGGCATGCAGTTCCGGATGCACAACCACCCTTTCGAGGTACGCACAAACCGGATCTAATCATTTGCTGAAGATAATGAATTTTATTTATGGATCTTGATGTTCAAATAAAAATGCAGCGAGAAATGGAGACCTTCACGACGCTCATCGTCGACAAGCTCAAGGCGGCCAACATGTTCGCCGGCCAGGGAGGCCCCATCATCCTCTCCCAGATCGAGAACGAGTACGGCAACATCATGAGCAAGCTGAACAACAACGAGTCGGCGTCCGAGTACATCCACTGGTGCGCCGCCATGGCCAACAAGCAGAACGTCGGCGTGCCATGGATCTTGTGCCAGCAGGACGACGACGTCCCGCCCAACGTGGTCAGTTTCAACAATATTAATTTATTTTCTCTCCAAAACATCATCGATCAATTCGCCCTGATGGAAGGTTTATGTACCTAAAAACTAATTATCTCTTTTTTTAGATCAACACGTGCAACGGCTTCTACTGCCACGACTGGTTCCCCAAGAGGACTGACATCCCCAAGATATGGACTGAGAACTGGACTGGCTGGTGATTATTTCGAATTTTCCCCCTCTAATTTCCCTTTATGAATTCTAAATGGATCAGTATAGGAGTATTTCAATTTCTTATGATACATCTTCTTCAGGTTCAAAGCCTGGGACAAGCCCGATTTCCACCGGTCGGCCGAGGACATTGCCTCTCTGTTGCCATGTTCTTCCAGAAGCGCGGATCACTCCAAAACTACTACATGGTATAACATAAAAATAATTCATGGATTAATCAACCTGCATATAATTTTTCTTGTACAATGTGATGTGATATGCCTGAATTTACATATATTTGACGTGATGATCCATATTGTGTTCAGTACCACGGTGGCACCAACTTCGGCCGCACCTCAGGTGGCCCCTACATCACAACCAGCTATGACTATGATGCCCCTCTCGACGAATATGGTACTTTTGAGTCTTTTATTTATATTAATCAATTTGCTGCATGTTCATAATATTTTTCTTTTGCATTCATATCTAATTGACTAACCTTACCTTGGTTTATTTTCTAGGAAACATTCGGCAGCCAAAATATGGGCACCTGAAGGATCTCCACAATGTCCTCAAGTCCATGGAGAAGATCCTACTCCATGGCGACTATAAGGACACCACCATGGGCAACAAAAATGTCACTGTAATTAAGATCGATCCACATATATACAAACACAAAACATACTAGTTTTCTTAATTGTGATTATATCAAAATTCATTCATTTGATTGAGATATCTACATGTAGGTGACCAAGTACACGCTGGACAACTCCTCGGCCTGCTTCATCAGCAACAAGTTCGACGACAAGGCCGTCAATGTGACCCTCGAGGACGGAGCCACTCATATCGTACCAGCATGGTCCGTTAGCATCCTCCCCGACTGCAAGATCGTCGCGTACAACAGCGCCAAGATCAAGACGCAGACGTCGGTGATGGTGAAGAAGCCGGAGGACGAGGTGAGCAAGAGTCTCACGTGGTCATGGATGCCCGAGAACCTCCAGCCTTTCATGACGGACGAGAAGGGCAACTTCAGGAAGAACGAGCTGCTCGAGCAGATCACCACGTCGGGCGATCAGAGCGACTACCTCTGGTATAGGACAAGGTAATAAAATATCTAAATCACATCAAATTTCAATCATGTGCTAACTGGAGTATATATATAATATTGTTGCATGAATTTGAAATATGCATTAATCTCTATGATAAAAATTAATGTAGCTTTGAGCACAAGGGCGAAGGGAGCTATAAGTTGCACGTGAACACGACGGGACACGAGCTCTACGCTTTCGTCAATGGCCAGCTCGTCGGTAAGTAACATTTTTTTTCATCTCTTAATTTGCACACGAATGATTAATTTTTTATAGTTAATATTTAATTTGTTGACGATTAAATGACAGGGAAGCACCACTCTCCCAACGGAGGCTTCGTCTTCCAGCTGGAGACGCCCGTGAAGCTCCACTCCGGCAAGAACTACATCTCCCTCCTGAGCGCCACCATCGGGCTCAAGAACTACGGCGCGCTTTTCGAGATGATGCCGGCGGGCATCGTGGGCGGCCCGGTGAAGCTCGTCGACCCGGCCACCAACGCCACCACCTACGACCTCTCCAACAGCTCCTGGGCCTACAAGTCAGGCCTCGTCGGCGAGCACCGGGAGGCCCACCTCGACAAGGCCGGCCAGGAGTGGCGCAGCCTCAACGGCACCATCCCGGTGCACCGCCCCTTCACCTGGTACAAGGCCACCTTCGACGCCCCCGCAGGATCAGAGCCCGTGGTGGCGGACCTGCTCGGGCTCGGCAAGGGCGTGGCGTGGATCAACGGCAAAAACCTCGGCCGCTACTGGCCGTCCTACGTCGCCGCCGACATGGGCGGCTGCCGGCGGTGCGACTACCGCGGCACGTTCAAGGCCGAGGGCGACGGGCAGAAGTGCCTGACCGGGTGCAACGAGCCGTCGCAGCGGTACTACCACGTGCCGCGGTCGTTCCTCAAGGCCGGCGCGGAGAACACGGTGGTGCTGTTCGAGGAGGCCGGCGGCGACCCGTCGAGGGTAGACTTCCACACAGTTGCTGTCGGTGCGGCGTGCGCGGAGGCCGCCGAGGTCGGTGACGAGGTGGCGCTGGCGTGCAGCCACGGCAGGACCATCTCCACCGTCGACGTGGCCAGCCTCGGCGTGGCGCGTGGCAAGTGCGGCGCCTACGAGGGCGGCTGCGAGTCCAAGGCGGCGCTGGAGGCGTTCGAGGCGGCGTGCGTCGGGAAGGAGTCGTGCACGGTTCGGCACACCGACGATTTCCGCGCCGGCGCCGGGTGCGACTCCGGCGTGCTCACCGTGCAGGCCACCTGCTGATGCTCATGTCGGTGAATGGATGGTTTAGGCAGAGTGTTGGGTACGTAGCATCAGGAGGATAACTAGATCTTATATGGTTCAGGTGTTTTCCTTGAGATACACGATACGGTAATAAGATATATACACGCAGAATTCTCCAACATGTTTCACTAATCTTGTTCACTCGTTGCATAGCATCTGTGAGGAATGAGAAAGCGATAAATTAACTGACCAATCCAACCGATAAAGATGAACTAATCTTTGTGCATCGTGGTTTGTACCCGAGCCTGAAGGAAAAATTAGACAAGGTGCATATTGACTTGCATAGTTGCATGCATGGGATCGAAAGATTAAGACAGTTCTCGCCCCAGGTTTAGGGTTTAGTACGATCTACTAAATAGCACAGCCGTGTATTGTCCTGTTAGCGTCCACTCAGATTTAGCCCAGCACTCGGCCTAGTTTCAAACGTTTATTCGCACACAGCCCAACTACAAGAGTAGAGCCCATTCCATCCCAAAAACCCGGACTGATAGGAGGAGGAATCTCTCGCTTATAAGGTGGGTGTGGCCTCCTCCCCTAAGCGAGGTGGGACTAAAGTGAGCAGCTTCCACCGGCCTACAGAGGGGTCCTCACATCCCATCCCCCTGGGAAGCCCCCCAGGTGGGCATGGCGATGCTGGCTCTGATACCAAATGTTAGCGTCCACTCAGATTTAGCCCAGCACTCGGCCTAGTTTCAGACGTTTATGCGCACACAGCCCAACTACAAGAGTAGAGCCCATTCCATCCCAAAAGCCCGGACTGATAGGAGGAGGAATCTCTCCCTTATAAGGTGGGTGTGGCCTCCTCCCCTAAGCGAGGTGGGACTAAAGTGAGCAGCTTCCACCGGCCTACAGAGGTGGGACTAAAGTGAGCAGCTTCCACGCTAGGTAAAAATGACAAGGTTTTCAATAACAAAAATGTTTCTCTCTTGCAGGTACTCTACCGATGCATAAGTACACTCCGTACGTGGTCCACCTTACAACGCTTGGGACATCAAGACCTCTTTACGGAGGCGTGTGCACGCTTGGAGGAGGTCGCAAGAGACATTTTATCACAACATGGGTGGCCGCTTGATCGCAGGATTGGTCCACCATAGGCTGTTCAGATGGTCATATCATAGGCGTTTTTACATGTTCTGAGGATTGTAATTCGTCTATTCTCGCACTTTCTTTTACTATGTTCGTTGGATTGCGGCTGTGGGCATTTGTTATGCAGAGGCCGGGTGTAATGCTCCAAACTTTTGAGTAATAAAGCCCTTTATCTAAAAAAAAGTAATCTGCTGAGATTTTCTCATGTCTAGGATGATGATTCTTGACATGTATGATTTCAGTTTTGCAATTTGGTGAAAAAAGTGCACGTACATTTTCTCATCTCCATATAGATATTTTTTTAAACGTAAAAAGAGACGATAGGCATAAGGCAAGTTTGCAACACAAACGTATGTATGCATGTTAATATACAATTGTGTTTGCGTTTTCTTTAAGATCTCCAATCAAGCAGGGGGTGTATAGAAACGCCTCTCCCATCGCCATATAAAGGTCATCGTTGGGAGTTGGACGTAGATAACCTATGTACTGAAGTTTCGAGCTGTCCAAATTGTAAGCCACTACTTTAAAGCGCTTCACCAAGAAGAAGGCTACCTCTTTGTAGGGGTGGAATCCAAGTAATGTAAATTGTTTCTGACGATGTTGGCACCCATCGTTAGTATCCAGAATATTATCATCATCCGAGTCCCAATCAAAATCTTGTCCTGCTAGCATTTTGTTATTGCCATATTGGTCAAGAACCTCATTATCATCTAAGATCCAAGGTATGAAAGGTCCCTTAGGTACGAACGAAGATATATTTGCCAGAGGCTCAAGGCTGATGTCATTTTTCGGGACCCAGAATACGTGACCGCTTGATTCACTCAGGGTCAAAATCCGAATTCGACCATGAATTTTCGCATAGAACACATCCTTCCCCAAGATCCCAAGATAATTCTCTCCAACTTTGCTTTCCTTGGCATCTACTGGAGTTCTCATTACGTCGTATTTTCCGCTAGATAATGATAACCTGTAAAAATAGCAGAAAAGTCAACAACACTTTGTAGTAGAATAAACAACATACATTGAATGCTAGAGTTGGCAATGGAATAAAACTCTATGCACTTTCATGATATTTACCTCGTGATAAATGCACCGCCACAAAGCAGCACGTGTAATGCTTCATGAAAATACACGCTGTAGCGCCATCTTGGTGCTAAGTTAAAAGTATCGCCAATGATGAGACTCAAGCAACCCCGCGCATGAACCACTCTCGTCGTAGCACTGCCTTCCCTATCAAAGGACCTCTCCTTCCACTGTCCCGTGCTCGACGAGAAGACTTGCAGTGTCAGCACGGGCGGTGGCCATTCTGCCGACTGTTGGGGGACCTCCACACTCCACGGAACTTTGGACAGAGATCTGCAGCTTAACGTGAAGTGTTTTTCGACGAGTTGTTCTGAGGGCACTTGCGCTCGTTTACAGTCAGTGAGGTCGAACAGTCCTACATCCTTGGAAGGGATCAAGAAGACCTCGTAGTGCAAGGACACGGTAGGATCGAAAGCAAGGTAGGCGGTGTGGAATTCCCCGTTGCTGTCCATGCATGGCGGGAGACGCTCCCACCGTCGCGTGGCGGGGTTCACCGCGCAGAACGCCCTGGTGTCGCCGTAGAGCAGGAGGCCGTTGCAGTGATCGGAGATGGTGACGGTGTCAACGTCGTCGACGTAGCCAGGCAGGAAGTGGAGGTTGCCGTAGTCGACGCCAGGGTGCTGCGTGGAGGGGCGGGCGAGGTAGTGCGGGCGATAGCAGTCTGTGTAGCTGGCGAAGATGCCTTCCACCGAGTGTGGGAGGAGGTGCGGGAGCAGCAGCCGGTGGCCGTCGACGGCGGCACGCCACACCTTCCGCACGCAGCGGGACCTGGCCATCTCCGGCGGCGAGAGGCAGGCGAGGATGGCGGCGAGCGCGTCCTCCGGCAGCTTTTCCGTGTGATCCATCGTGTCTCTTGTGACCTTGGTGCCGATCGCCGTGTTGCAATCCGTCCGATGAAAGAAAAGCTCTTGGGCAGAGGCATATATATGCGCGGACTAGCTCAGACTAGGGCTAGCAGAACGCAAACTCAGCTTTACGTGATTCTACTAGTCCTAACCGGACTTGGCATCTAACTCAACATGGAAGCTATATTCAGACTAGGAGTCCTAACCGAACTACACTCGGTTTGTTTCTCTTCTCACGCGGATCGTCGATCGAAATCAGTGGGCAATGCTAATGTTCGCACGTGCGATCACTAAGAATTGATCGCACGATTCCTTTCTATTCCCTTTTTCTATTTTTGGTAATTTTTGGTACTGACGGGTTTCCCATTTGTGGAAAGTTCTGCATGCATGCACTAGAAACCGATTTGATGATATCAGTTAGATTCTTTCCCACTTCGAATATTCAAAATGATTTATCTCTCAAACGATAAATCGGATTGAATATTCGTTTTCACCACTAAATCGGTCGCGACGAGATCTTCGAAACTAGATCCCATGTTAATATGTTTCGAAAACTTTTTTTTTCGAGCTAAAAGTTACCAACCCCATCATATGTGAGTTAACAAGGGTAAATATAAGAGTTACCAAACTCAAAATTATATTGACTTTTCTTTCGACATCTTTGTTCGATTAGAATCACTGGCATGATTTCCGACACTTTTAAATGTGCGGGTGAGCCATTAGCGAAAAGTGTTGCATGCATGCACTAGAGCATGTACTCAAAAAGTTTTATTTCTTAAACGATGCATCTGATTTAAAATTCGATTTAATCAATAAATCTGTCACTACGAGACTAATTAAAGTGTTACCAAGCATCTGGCGCACCAAATACCAACCTAAAAACATATGATGATACCAAGCATATAGCAATCAAGTACCGATCCTAGAACTAAACCGAAGTGTTACAAGCACACGAATTACCAAATTTAAAACTAGTACATGATGATACTAACCACATAGCCAGTGAGTTACCGATCCTAGGACTAACTAAAGTGTTGCTAAGCATCTATCGCATGAATTACCAACCTGAAAACTAGTAGATGATGATACCAAGCACATAGCAAACGAGTTACCGATCCTAGGACTTATAAAGTGTTACTAACCATCTAGCGCACAGATTATCAATCTAAAAACTAGTACATGATGATACCAAGTACCTACCAAGCAAGTTACCGATCCTATAACAAACTAAAAGTGTTACCAAGCATCTAAAGTACGAGTTACCAATCTAAATACTAGTACATGATGATACCATGTATCTAGCAAGCAAGTTACCGATCCTACGACTAACTAAAGTGTTACCAAGCATATTGCGCACGAATTACCAAATTAAAAACTAGTACATGATGATATCAACATCCCCAAAGATTTCGGTCAGAGCTGGCACATAGCCACTGAGTTACCGATCCTAGAACTAACTAAAGTGTTGCTAAGCATCTATCGCATGAATTACCAACCTGAAAACTAGTAGATGATGATACCAAGCACATAGCAAACGAGTTACCGATCCTAGTACTCATAAAGTGTTACTAACCATCTAGCACACGGATTATCAATCTAAAAACTAGTACATGATGATACCAAGTACCTACCAAGTTACCGATCCTATAACAAACTAAAAGTGTTACCAAACATCTAGAGTACGAGTTACCAATCTAAATAATAGTACATGATGATACCAAGTACCTAGCAAGCAAGTTATCGATCCTACGACTAACTAAAGTGTTACCAATCATATTGCGCACGAATTACCAAATTAAAAACTAGTACATGATGATACCAACCACATAGCCACTGAGTTACCGATCCTAGGACCAGTGTTGCCAAGCATCTATCGCATGAATTACCAACCTGAAAACTAATAGATGATGATACCAAGCACATAGCAAACGAGTTACCGATCCTAGAACTCATAAAGTGTTACTAACCATCTAGCGCACGGATTATCAATCTAAAAACTAGTACATGATGATACCAAGTACCTACCAAGCAAGTTACCGATCTGATAACAAACTAAAAGTGTTACCAATCATGTAGAGCACGAGTTACCAATCTAAATACTAGTACATGATGATACCAAGTACGTAGCAAGCAAGTTACCGATCCTACGACTAATTAAAGTGTTACCAAGCATCTATATACCATGAATTACCAACCTAAAAAAGTAGTAGATGATGATACCAACTACCCAAGAAACAAGTTACTAATCCTAAAACTAGCTAAAGAGAATTTACTCCTAAAACCCACTATCCCAAAAACAAAAATGAAAAATTATATTGGGAACTTTTTTACAAGCTAAAATCGAAGTTTTTTGTTCATCAAGAATCGATTTTTATCAAAATATGTAGAAGTCTGAACTATGTTTTCTATTATTTTTATACTTCTATTATTTTTATACTAGTAGAAAGTGGTAATTCTTTTCTATTCAATTTCTTGTACTAGTAGAAAGCGGAATTTCTCTATTCCCCACCCATTTTTATTTACCCTAATAAACCAGTGTCCCAAAAAATCTCTAAAAGGTGCTATGGACATATTTAGGGGAAAAGAAGTATCAATATATTCACCTGTTACGTAAAATATTATGTTATATACATTAGAATTATTTATTAGTTCAAAATTTTCATGTGAGGTAGGGCCCCATTTTAGATTTTTGCAATGGGCCCCGAATTTTGCCGGCCCGGCCCTATCTGGAATCTATTTAGATCAAAATACGCAGTAGTCGAATTATGTTTTCTGTTATTTTATACTAGTAGGAAGTGGTAGTTCTTTTCCATTGTAATTTTTTGTACTAGTAGGAAGTGGATTTTTCCTATTTTCCGCACATTTTTATTTACCCTAAAAAATCGTTGTCCCAAAAAGGGAATTGAAAAATTATACTTGATATTTTTTTGCAAGCAAAATTCGAATATTTTGTTTTTAACGTGGAAAAAGAATAGAAAAAGGGAATAGTAAAAAAGGGCGACCCTCCGGGTTTGGTTTGAAACTTGACAATGGTGCATGTACGAGATGAAAAAAAAGTGAGAAAAAAGCTCACGTCCCGTGCATGCAGCAGGGTCATTAGCAAAGGGGAAAAAGTCTAGGCAAATAAATGCATCGTCAATGTGTTAATGGTGAGAGAATAAAAGGGAATAGAGAGGAACACCACGCGTGGCCAGCTAGGCAGCGAGGAAAGGCAAGTAAAACAAGCACGCGATTAAATCTACCATGTGTAATTAACAAGGAAAAAAATAGCGTGCTATCAAAAATAGCGTGGCACTTCTCTAGAAGCTATACAAGATATAGCGTGATATAGCGAAGTTACATATAAAATAGCGTGATGAAAAAAAATGCAAGAAATAGCCCAAATATTAAGGATTTCAACACTAAAAATTTGTCCAGAACCAATACATGCATAACCAGGTAACCATATTCAAATGCCAAGACCAAATCCGTGGCACAAATACAAATATGAGGCTTAAACCGTGAAAAAGTAATAAACTAAAAGATAAACAATTTTAAACTTTAATCAAAATCATTAACATCGTCTTCAGAATAACTAGAAGAACCACCAGATTGTCCGCCATCATCATCATCTAACGTTATTTCTAGACTTTTCGTTAGCGTAGCTATAACATTACCACGTTTAGTGTAGTTTGGCACATATAAAACACAAATATCGTAGTGTCAACTTTAGGCTAAATATAGCGTATCCTATCCAAATAAGCTATATCGTGCTATTAACCGGGAAATAGCGTGCTATTTTTTTCGTTGGTAATTAATGCAGACAGAATAAAAGGGAATAGGGATGGCGCGCTGGACGGAACGTGCGAGCGCTCGCACGTTCGAAACAAAGCTTTTCCGGAAATCAGTCGCCCTTCTTGTGAGTATAGTCCCAAACATGAAACATGGCGTGCATTGTGACGGGTTGAGAAATCATCTTTTGGTCGTTATTAAAGGCGGCACGACCCAAATTTTACCCGTTTTGACCCGCGTATGATAATTTTTTCTACCGAGATGAACATCAAGTTGACAATGAAGGAAAAATGGCTCGAAGGGTAGGAATTCTGGCATTGATATTTAATTTTTCCTGGGTGTGGATGCAAAGGCCGGGAGGTTAAACTTCTCTATGAATATACCTCCTTGATATTTTTAATATGCTAAAAAGTTGTCTTATTACTTACGGATGACAACGATTGTTTCTAAATCACCTATGGGATCAATCTAATAGGATTTGTGTAGATAAAATCTTGAATCAGCAATTAGGATCACTTGACTGAGAATTGCTATTTTTAAATCAACTTGGTTAGGGTAAAATAAGTAAAGACTTCGATTAAAAGTACTGATAAAAATAGAAATGTCAAGCTAGCGAAATCCATAGAATAAATAGTTACTTAATAAAAAGCACACTGATAAAAATAGACATTTCAAGCTAGTGCAATCCATTAGAAAGTCCGGTGCTTACTCAATCCGATTCAACAGTTTTAAATTGGATTTAGTTCAAAACTGCGATAGTTATTATCAATTGGAGAGAGTAAGTTTTACTTAAAAACTGCATACTTTTTAAGTAGAGCTTAAGATACCCCGCAAAAAAGCGAAATCCATAGAATAAATAGTCAGATAGTTTTTCCAACTGCTCGAGTTGACGTCACCAAATTAATTAATACATAAATACCATACCGCATGGAGCAAAATTTCCAATCGTTGGTTCATCTTCCCGTACAGATATGGCAAAACCATCTTGTTCTTAACTAGAACGATACCCCGCATGTTGTAGCGGAAATCTTAAAGAAAATTATAATATAAAGAAAGGATATTTGATGCATGAAGCGAAAAAAATCTTGAGAATACGGAGGATTTTATTAGCCACGATAGTCGAAAATCTTAATTTATTTAATATGAAATGTTTGTATATTTAACCACTAAAATTGAAGATATGCAAAATTGTATGACTAGAGGATTTGATTAGCCACAATAGTAGAAAATCTAAATTTAGTTAATATGAAATGTTTGTATATTTAACAGCTAAAAATTGATGATATGCAAAATTATGGCTAAAGAAATTTATAATTTGAATACCTTGCATGTATGGATCAATACCATTATTAAATATGGAATATGAATAACTGGATTTCTCAAATAGTGTATGATGTGATGATGACATGGATAAACGAATAGTGGAGATGATGTGGACACCTTGCATGTAGAGACTAATCTATTCCATGTTAGTGGGCAGAGTAAAGGATTACAAGTTTTACCATGGTTGGGAAATTTAGCAACCGTTGATCAATTCAATCAAACGGTTGGAAAACTAGAAGTATTGGAAAGTACTTGAAACAAATTACTGAAAAGTACCGGAAAGTATCGATTTATCAGCACAAAAAATATTAATCTATTATATTTACGAAAAGGGTAGAAGGCGAGGCGGCCCCCGGTCGAGCAACTTGGTGAGGCGGGCGAGGTGATCTGATACGGGAGTGTGTTCATCAATCACCGGAGCGGCGCTACGTCTGCCGAGCGGCAATGGCGGCCGAGCGTCCGACGAGCGGCAGCGGCGGCGGCGGATCATCCCGCGAGCGGCAGGCAGGGGGCAGAGCAGAGCAGCAGAGGGTTAGCGTGGTAGTTACGTAATACCTCTAATTATGTTAATTAAAACATACAATTAGGATAATTGCTGAGCCAGATCGGATGGATAGAAATAATCGAACAAGAAGTACTGGGAAGTACAGGAGAGTACTGGACAACTACCGTAAAAGGGCTAGTAAAGCAAAAAAGAGGTTTACAAGTTTTAGGGTGTGTTCGGTTGTGGGATAGAGTGGAATGGAACCATTCCATTCCATTCCACTGTCATGGAACCGTTCCATTCCACTGTCATGGAACCGTTTCATTCCTGTATTCGGTTTGGAATGGGATGAGAATGGAATGGAATGGAGTGAGAATGGAATTATTCTAAACTCGATTAATTATTTCCTAAACTTGATTAATTATTCCTAATCTTGATTAATTAGCGCGTGACAGTCACCCGTTCCACCTCGTCCGGCCGAATCGGCCGGACGGGTGTATTCCGCATCTCATGCGAATATTCCCTTCGGAGGAACGACTACGTTCCACTCAAAAACCGAACACAGGGATGGGCCCAAGGAACGGAACGGTTCCGTTGCATTCCAAGTTGGTTCCAGAACCGAACAGACCCTTAGAGAAGGGACGGAGAACCCCCACAAGTGAAAATGGCACACAGAATCCCCACAACTCACTAAAACCGGACAGAGGACGTATCCTTGAAAAAAAATCGAGATTAAAAACTTGGATTTTGTGCTATGATGAGAATTTGTGTTTGGGAAACAGAGATACATGATAAGACATACAAGGGCAATTCATTTGGTTTTGCTAATCCCTGTTATCGTCTGAGATCTTCTCATGGCTAGGATGATGATTCTTGATATGTATGATTTCTTTATTTTGCAATTTGGTGAGAAAAATATAGATTTGCTGCACTAGCCATCTATCTTAAAAGTCTAAACTAATGGAAAGGGGCTAGGCATTATATTTATATTCAACACTCCACTTCACGTTTAGGCTATTTTAATCCTTAGCGTGGGATCAGTGCAGGATGTAGAATATTTGTCGTAAGCATGGTGTTGAACTTGAGACCTCTTACCTTTGATACTGTATAGATTTACTGCACTAGCCATATATCACAAAATTCCGAACTAATGAAAAGGGCTAGGCAATATATTTATATTTCAACAAAAAATGCACGTACATCTTATCATCTCTAGAAGATTCTTCAAAAGTAATATTTTAATGTTTTCACATAATACACCTGAATAAATATATTCACCACAGTGCGCTTATAAGGGTAGAGTGATACAACTCCTCAAAATTCAAATCTATAAGTGCCAAAAAAATCGGAAAAGAATTGTGGTAGATGTCAAGATGTGTGTTTACATTCTACAAAATTTTCAGAATCAAATTCGAAATAAACAAAAAATAAGACAAATTCCTATGTGAATAATGCCATTTTGTGTTTTTGTCCTTTTCGATACTATTCAAGTATTCATGTTGGATTTGTCCTTTTAATTTCTGTGCGTGTATTTCGAATCTGGTTCCGTAAATTCTGCAGTCGTAAACATATAGCTGGTGAACACCCTCAAATTTGCTTCGCGTTTTTTTGAATCTTGCAAATTTGAATTTTGGGAAGTGGTAACAAAATGTGGTACCACGAGATACGCACTCCATTCCCCGACAGTAAAAAAAGAAGCAAAAACACACCAGCGAGAACCCCTATCGCCGGCACAACACTAGCGCCGCCGCCGAGCCGCCGGAATCCCACGCCCCACCCGGCTCTCACGCGGTTCCCCTTCTTCCTCGTCGGGCATCGAGGTCTGCGGCATCCGCCCCTTCCGCAAGTCTCCGGTGAGTTTTCTCTGATCCGTTCCCAACTTCCCGGCGCACATCTAGATCCGCCCCTGCTCATGAATCGTCCTATGCGATCTTCCGGCTCGCAAAATGCCGTGCTCTGTTCCTATGTGTACGGAATTAGTTTACTCATGTCCCTCGCGCCGATGCTGATCTGCCCTGAGACGCCACGTCGGCTCTAGATTTGAAGCTTAGTGCTGCCCGAGCCGAGAGAGAAAATTGCGTTTGCTGATCCTCCTATTGAGTATTGACTTAGGGTCCAGTGCTCTTCTGGAGCTCTGTTAAGAAGACTTACATACTGGCGGCCATGTAAGTTGTGTCTGATTTCTACATGTTTTGAAGCTGCAGGATTTCTTCACCGGTGCCTTGGCTATTGCTGGATAAGATGGTTTCCTTTGAGATGAATGACCTCAAGAGTATGTATGGACCTGGAACCATTTTCTTCTTCAATTTTTGTTCCATTTCTGTATGATGATTGAAAGATTGATAACTTGTCCTGGGCACTAGAAGTTGAACTGATACAAATAATGACAAATTACCTTCTGTTTATTCTAAAAAACTGGTTTATTCATCCTGTATGCGCTACATACTCTGCTGCCTTTTCCAAGCATCTACTAATTAATTGTATTCTCGTATGTGCTGAAACTTGCCATGTATGTCATATCTCCTAACAAATATGTAGCACCCTATAGCTAGTTACAAGTGAGCTGGACCAGTACATGACAAAACCATACCAGTTGGGTAGCCTTGTACTGAGAGTGAAATTATAAGATTCAGAGTTAGTATAGATTTTGCCATGGGTACTTGATTGTTTAGGAATAGTTGGCCACTGGTGATGCCATTTTGCTTTTTCAATACTGGTGCGATCAGCTGATCTACTTTTTAGCTCGGCCCAAGGTCAGCTTTCTTGGCTGATTTGGTGCTCTAAAAAAAGCTGCAACCCTCATGACCTTCGGAAGCTCTGTGCGATGGAACCCTTTAAATTTGAAGCATAGTAAGTAGGATGTTTTCTGGTCTTTTTGGTCAACCAATGCCCATGGTGTAAACTTATTTGTTCATCTGTTGAGTTAGTAACATTATGCAAGTAATGCTAGGGACAGTGTGTTATAAATTATGCAGCTTAGATAATAATTTGTTCTTCTCACTCCAATGGTTTATGACACTTGCATTTTGTTTCATCAGAGATTGGGCTAGGCCTGACAGGCTTTGGAGTATTCTTCTCTTTCCTGGGAATCGTTTTCTTCTTTGACAAGGGACTTATTGCGATGGGCAATGTAAGTTTCCTTTTCTCAGTCTTCTTCTTGATCTAAATAGTTTTATTGGCTAGTATAATTGTATAATGGGCATGGTTCACTTTTTTCTTATCTATGTATTCTTTCAGATACTCTTCTTGTCAGGTTTGGGTTTGACGATTGGTCTGAAATCAACTATGCAGTTCTTCACAAAGCCTAAGAATTACAAGGTTTGGCAACTAATAGACTGATATTGGTATTACGCTAAACATTTTATATTTTATAATTAACTGACGCAATGAACAGGGTACCATCTCTTTTGGTGCTGGCTTTTTCCTGGTTCTCATTGGATGGCCTTTCTTTGGCATGCTCTTGGAGGCATATGGCTTTGTCGTACTCTTCAGGTTAGATTTTTTCATTATTATTCCTCTCTTCATTAAAACGGGCACTCTTATGTTTAGCAGAAACTTAAAGGCCAAGTTATATGTGTAATTGTCACTGATTTGCATTCAATTGCAGTGGATTTTGGCCAACTCTTGCAGTTTTCCTTCAAAGGATTCCTATCCTTGGCTGGATTTTTCAACAACCATTTGTCACTTCGGTATGGACTGCAGCAGAAGATATTGTCCTTTGTTGCTGAGAGGCATGGAGCTTGATCTTCTTTTTCATATTCTGACTAGTTCAGTTTACCTGTTTTGCAGTTCCTTGACCGTTACAGGGGGAAACGAGTGCCGGTGTAATATCCTCTCGCGCTAGGTGTAGCAACTGAAGTTTCTTTTTTTCATGGGGAACAAGAGTGAACAGTTATGGTAGCGTGGTCCTGTCGTGGGACTGTATGTTTGTAAATTACACCAAATCCCGACCGACTCGTTTTGCCAAAGATGAGCAAGATGCAGAATGTTCGATATTATTGGGTTGAGAATAGCGTAGCTGTAGAAGAGGAATGCTCTTGAAGTAGAAGCTGTATGCTCTTTGTCTGCTTTGTACCTATGTCAGCCCCCGGATATAGATAGATATTCCGTCTTGAGCTTGTGTCACTGTTAATTTCTGTGTGGACTTCATAGCTGGAAGAAGGAAACCTATATTTGAAATTTGTGCTCTGATGGGAAGTCTTTGTTTGCTGGCGTTGTGCTTTTATTTATGATTCATTATCGCCCTGGTTTGCTTTGCCAGTTTACATAGTAGTGATGACAGATTGGCAGTTATGTCGTATGCCGGTAACTGGTACGAACATATAAAGATGAGCAGCCAGAACATAATACTGAATCGAGTTTAAGAATGGCAATCTGCAAATCTCGCTTTAACGTTTATTGCATGCCACTCTAAGCAATGCACTAACACCTTACATGAAGAATTAATATCTCAAGATGAACTGCATGCATCAGTAACAAAACCTAATCCTAGACCATGAAGAAACTCAACTAGCCAAGCATTAGAGCATCGCCGTGTCATACTGTAGGAACCAACACCACCCAGATTATTTCTAGCTTTCCAGCAGGTCAGATGGACATACTTGACCTGGTGGTGTTGAGAAACCCTTCAGACAACGATCAGCCGCTGTGGCTGCCTGACGGGAATGTAGAATGGAGTTAGCCCAGTTGGACGATCTGTGCCCGATTCTCGATGGGATGCAGTCACTTATCAATCTTGTGAACTCGATGTGGCATGGCTCCCTGTATGAAAAAATACGCAGCTCTCTTTGCAGAGTACTGATTCCATGTAACTTTTTCTTTATTTGTGTTAGTATAGGTCATATGAACATGAAACCCCCCAAAATAGGACAAGTGCTTGCAAGAATTGGATTAGTCGCCTCGTGGGCGGTAGAAAAAGGTCGGTAAAAAGAAAACGAAAATTAAATGGCTTTGCCGAGTGTAAAATTACTCGGCAAGGGATTAAAATAGTAGAGAAACAGGAAATGAAAATGGAATATAGGTGGACAATATAGCACCGGCGAGAAAAATTGGCGCAAAAATTTGCGTTGCGGGATGCTGAGAATAGAGGACGGCCAGTTCTATTGCCGAGTGTAAATCTTTGCCGACTGTTTTTCTGTTTTTTTTTTGGCCAAATGTATTTTCTTTCCCGATTGTTTTCTTGATAGCTCTCGGCATTGAGCCCCTTTTTGGTGTGCCATAAAATAGCACCCTTCAAGGGCTCATACACTCGGCAAACGGCTGATTTTCGGTAGTGACCGGAGGCGGTGATACCCTGCTGCATGTCCATGCCAAGACGGCGGGCGCCAGATGGACCGCGATTATGGTCGCTCCACGGGGAATCCGGTCTCCTCTTTTTTTCTAGCAATTTAGTTTGTGTTGGTCAACCCTTAATTAATTATGTTTGCCATATTGTGTGTGTGCCTCAACAGCCGCAGGGGGGTGGGGTTCATCATTATCTAGGTGCAGTGGTCTCTTCGAAGGTGGTTGGTGTGGGTCAGAGACGCGGGCTCAATGTTCATGATGGGATTGGCGAGTCCTTTAGTTGTTGGCGTTGTGTGGGTTGTGGCTAATCCTTTTATTAGCGGGTTGCTGAAAGGCGTTGTAGCCATTTTCTGGCTTTTTTTGTCCTCTTTTAAGCTTAAAACAAAGACGCGCAGCTCTTCTGCGGGATCTCGGAAAAAAATTTATCTAGCTACACACATGCTTCTTCCGCTGCATCAACCATGCATCAATATGGAACTGTATTCCGAGCTATGTGATTCACTAAGTCGTCTACACGAGTAGGCCAATTGGAAGAAAAGAAATGATTTAATTGCCTGCTCCCGGGCTGGCGCACTAACACTCCGACTGCGCCACCACATCGTGTGTCGTGCGATTACGCTCTGGTTTATTAGTAAACCCTTGATTAATCCCTGCACGTCATATCATCAATTGGAGCTTGTTCAATCTATATATAGCCATCTCATTATTCCTCTTCTCGGTGCATCACCCACGACGCACATTGGCGAGAGCCATCGTTCTTCCCTGCAGGCCCCTTATCATCAGCAAGGTTAGCGCCTTCCTCCGTTGATCTGTTTAGCTCTTGCAATTGGTCCTTCATAAAGCTTTTTTCACTGCTAAGTCTGCGCTTTTCCTAGACTAGCACGGTGTCCCCGGCCTCCCTAATGCAAGGATCATCTTTGTATGTTCAAAGCATATGGGAGATACTTTTATGGTTTCATTTATACAATGTACCTCAAATAGTATATATGTTGTATAAACATCACATGCGTGGGAAACATCTTCAGTTATTGGGCGCATGATTATTGTGTCATTTTCGAAAACACTATTTCAATAGTCGATCACATGTGTAACTAAGAAGTACTATAACACAACATATGAGTAAGGTTTCGGCCACGAGATAACCAGTAGTTTGGTGTGACATTAGATCAACACTGCGCTAGATAAATTAAAACTGATACCGCCGGCCGTTGATGTCAAAAGTACAGTGTGCAAATATATATGTTTTGTCTATTATAATGATAGAATCCATCAAAGTAGGGGCAAAATACTATTTTTTTGTAAGTTCAACATTTTAATCATAATTTAGAAAACATATCTAGGAATGTATTATTTATGTATTGCTATATAGCTGTAGTAAATTTTACATGATATTTGATTAGTAAATTAACTAAACTAGTAAAATATCGGTGTAATTTGCACGCAATATTAGATGGGTAAAAGAAAAATCTAACATATTGCCATTATCATAATCCTATATTTTTTTAGATTTAGACAATATGCCTATTAATCCGTCGCAGGAGAAAGGGGGACTGCTTCACCAAGACAACACATGGACAATCTCGTTGGTGATGTAGTCGTCAACTAGATGTTGGAAGCTATGCCAAGGTATGAAGGCAGAACCATTACACAGGAGGACCGAGCACAAGAGGCCTGGAACCTCTTGGATGCGGGCAACAAGAACACCATGGCATTAAGTTATGTGCGATCTCTCAAGAACAACTATGGGAGTGGAGTATCCACGATGTGCCTCGTGTATAACTCGACCGGCGACAACCTGTCCTTGAACGCTAGTCACGATTGGAGTGGTCACATCGGCAGCGCCCCCTCCCCTTTGGAGATCGGTAACGGCCAGTGGGCAGCCTTCCTTCATGTCCATGGCTGTGGTGCAAAGAGAGGTTCGATTGCTGGTGTTGTGTACCGTGGGAAGAACAAATATGGCCAGAACAAGGACTTTCTATTTGCCTGGTCTACCCCATGGGGTGTTCGAAGCAACTCGGTACATACAACATGCATCTTCCTAATAAGTTTTTATTATTCCAGCTTGTTTACTTGTTCTTGCTAAGTTTGCATTCTGGGTTTTATATGTTAATTATTATATGCAGGCTTATTGCGAGATTGGTAATGTTGACTACTTCAACAACAGTGGTTGGGATGGCACAAAAGGAAAACTGGAAGATTCTGATTATTCTTCAGACGCCTCGTCCGATGGTTGCCAGATTGAGACACTAAGCGAAAGTGGCATTAGTCCATTGTTTTCTGCAAAAATCACGGCTCATTGATTGGTTATCTCGGTCAAGCCTTGTGATATTAAGTTTAAACGTGTGTGGCTAATCCGTTTGTGTGGTGATAGTGTACATCATCCATATGAATCATGCAAGGAACAGGGGTCCGTTAGAAAAACACCTCTGATAATCAGAAACACTGTGTAAGTGAACAAAAAGTAGAATTCATGCCGAAATGTCGTGGTTTATTTGCTCATTCCAGGTTTACTAATTGGTTGCTGCGTCAGGATGTTTGATCTTATTTGATGTATGCCTTAGAGTTCCTCTCTGTAATGATGAATTTTGATGTGCACCTGATGGTTAGATTATAAATTTTTAACGTGTACGTGAGTGGTAACTTCAGCTAATGCAGTGGCAGCTAATTTTCTAGCGCTGATGTTCCATTGATTTGTCTTTCAAACACCATGCGTGCAAGTGACGAGAGAGAAACTATAGATGGATACAGACATAAGAGTACAGTACAACTTAATCAAAATGATACTTACGTACATTTCGGGGCCGGCAAACACACAAGTACATGCCTGCCGTTCTGGACGAAGCAAAACGGCGTCGATTTATTAATTATTACAACATCACGGCACACAAGTAAAGCATGGAAATCGATAAGGAGGCATCCATCAGCAACTAACCGGAGCTTATGTGCACATTGATCAGCGTTTGGGGCTGGGCTTATGGCTAGGGGTCTCGCCATTCATGTCCCTGAGCTTGACCGCTGTGTACGCACCGGCACCAGCAATCGCGCCAAGTGTCGGCGCCACCATGTATATCCACAGCTGTCTGTAGTTCCCCGTCGCCACCGCCGGCCCCAACGTCCTCACCGGGTTCATCGACCCTCCTGTTATCGGCCTGCCATAACACGTGTCAGGATCAGCTAGATGATTATATGGAAAATCAATGCACATGCACTTTTCCTTGCACAGCTAACCCGGCCACAAGGATGTTGAGCGTCACAGCTGCTCCCACCGCGATCCCGCAAGCTCACCAACCTGCATGCAAAACAGCGGCAAGAAATTACATGAAGCCGGATTCTGGATGACCCTGAGTAAAGAAGTGGAGAGCACAGGGCGAGGAGGAAATGCATTCGTGGTGACGTACGGCTCGGGTGTCGGTAGCGACGGCGGTGACGACGAAGAGGAGGTTGAAGGTGATGATGAACTCGGTGAAGAAGGCCTGGGCGGTGGAGATGGTGACGTCGGGGACGGTGACGCCGCCGGACAGGAACGGGTGGAATACGCTCTTTAGCGCGAAACAGGCGCAGATGGACGCCAGAACCTGGACGGCCACGTAGGTGGGGACCTGGAGCCAGGGGAAATGTCGCAGCGCCGCGAAAGCGATGGTCAACGAAGGGTTCAGGTGCGCGCCAGAGATGTGGCCCGTCGACAGAATGACTGTCGTCACGGCCAGCCCCGCGCATGCCGCGTTGCCAAATGGCGAGATCGCGCCGCTGTACTTCTGGTTCACGATCGGTGCCGCCGTCGCAAAGAAGATGAGGATAAACGTGCCCACGAACTCTGCACCGAGCTGCAAACTTGACATTCATCATCAGTAAACGCATTGCTATATGGTACTAAGAGTTAGCACACGTTCCGCTCCAGATTACACGTTAGAAAATGTCTGATTTTGCTGCTACAAAATTTAGATACCGCACAATTGATAATGAAAAACCCATTGGCCGAGAAAGAATAGATTAAATACCAGTTGTCAAAAGAAACTTCAAAGCTTACTGTTAGTAAATAATCAATCGTAATCTAAATTTATAAAGACTAACTTCTGATAGATCAGAGCGTAGGCCCATCGCCGGGATAGTTGGATGACCAAATCGCAGAATACAGGTCTATTGCAAAAGCATACAAATAATCTGTTTAGTTGAAAGATGTGTACGATGAGCTTTATGGAGATAATTTTTACACGAATATGCTCTGTGACAGTCAAAATGCTATATACCTTACAAAGGATCAACTGTTTCATGAGAAAACAAATCAAATCGATGTCAAATGTTCGAGATATTGTTGCTCAAAATAAATTGAAAATATGCAAGATTAGTACTCATGAAGTCTTACTGATATGATCACAAAGCTAATTTTGCTATGTTTGGAACTTGTTCAGATCTAGTTGGCATGACCCTAGCTTTAGCCTACTTCAGCCATAGTGATATTTATACTCTCTTTGTGGTTTAGAAAAAAAAGGAGGAGAAATCTGGCATTTCCACAATTGTTTCTGTTGGGGGACTCCTCTGCCCATGACCTAGCTAGCTCCCGCGACGCGATGGAGAAGCAGCGGCGAACGCCGCCGCCGCCCCCCGCCCACCTCCCCCCAACCCTAACCCCGTCCCCCCACACCCGCCACCGGCCCCTACCGGCGGAGGCCGCTCCGGCACCGTCGCCCACCATTTCCTTGCGCCCCCATCAGGTCCCGCCGCTGCTGGCCGTCGTCCCTGCAG
Organism: Poa pratensis; assembly: GCA_947311845.1. NCBI lineage: Eukaryota > Viridiplantae > Streptophyta > Magnoliopsida > Poales > Poaceae > Poa > Poa pratensis. The sequence continues at coordinate 33,718,749 of CAMZMU010000090.1, forward strand.
GCTTCAATCCCCGCGTCGTCCTGCTCCCCTCTGACCCGCCGCACCCCCAGCTTCGATCTGTGGCCGTCGGAGACCTCGGCTCCATGCTCGATGTGTTGGAGGTGACGGAGGAGTAGCTGGAGAAGATCCCCTCGCTCGGGTCTCGGTTGGATTCGACGGCGTTGGAGTTGCCCTCGCAGGCCGCGCTGCCCTCCCGCCCGCCGGCTCCTCCACTTCGGCCGCAGCCCGACCTCAAGCTAAAGGAGTTAGGGTCGCCGGGGCCGGATGCGCCAGAGGTGGAGGGTGATGCGACTGATTGGCGGCTGGTTCACACCAAGAAGCACTCGCAGAGGAGCCCTTCACCGCCTTCTCCTCCTCGAGGGGGCGAAGACCGCGCCGTGGCCTTCAGGCGTCGGGTGCAAGGCCGATGCTTCCGCTGCCTGGAGCCCGACCATCGTGTGGCTGGCTGTCAAGGTGACATCCGATGTCTTTCCTGCCGCTGCTCTAGCCACCGGGAGCGTGAATGCCAGCAGCATCGCAAGGCCAGCCAGGCGCCCCACTGCTCCAAGTCGCCGGCTCCTGGACCATGCCGTCCTCTGGACCGCTCTTGGGCATCTGTTGCCGCACCACCTGCCAAGCTTGGGGACCTGGGGGCCCCAATTCGTGCGGAGCCAGCGGCAAGCTCGGCATCTGCTCCTTCAGAAGTGTTCATGAGATCTCTTGTCGAGGAGCAGGCAGCGTTGATGAGGGCAGAGGTGCAAGGCTTCGTCGTGTCTCAGCTCCAGGAGATGGTCGCGTCTCAGGTCGCGATGACGGAGGCTGTGCAGGGTTTGCTGGAGCGGCTTGGGAGTTGTTTAGAGCGGGCCGAGGGGGCTCTGGAGAGTCTGTTGGCACGGGTAGAGGGGGCTCTGGAGAGGCTCTCCTTGCCGCCGGCTGTGGTGCAGGTGGAGCCAACACCACCTCTGTATACCGGGGGCAATGCTGATGGCTCTGATGGCGGGGTCGTGCGCTTTGGTTGCTACTCTCCCAAGGGGGTGAGCTCTTCAGCGTCGGCGCTTGCCCCGGATTCCACCTCCACGCCTATTGCTGCTTCGGAGAATGTCTCCCCGGTGGTGCAGGGGCCTCCGATGCAGGATCTTCGAGTGGAGATGCCTTTGGCATTGGAGGTGTTGAGGGGTTCTTATGCCCCTAGCCTAGAGGAGAAGATCACAAAGGTGATGGCTCAGTTTGACGCGATTGAGCCAGAGGAAAAGACCTTGCCTTTTTGATGGAGGAGCTCTGCCGGGATGCTCCCTCTCTGGCCGAGCGACGAAGCATCCGGTTGGACAAGAAGAACAAAGATTGTGCCATTCCAGCAGCCAACTGCGCCGAGTTTAGGCCGGCGGAGGCTTTTGGGGAAATCCCAAAACTCAAGAGCAAAGAGAAAGCCACCGATGAAGTCATAGAGGAGAAGATGCAATTTTATTTGCAGAGGTACCAGAAGCAGCGCACACCGGAGGTGATGGAGGCTTTTCGAGATTTAATTGTGAGCAGTGCTTGATCTCTTCTATTTTGAGGGTGCACATCGGTGCATCTCTAGCTGTGAGAGTTTGTGTGTGTTGGGGGAGTTTCTATTAGTTGGGTATGAGGTGTGGCCTGTTAGCTTGGGTTTAGGTTCCCTTGTTTCAGGCTCAGACGACGTTCCTTGAGTTAGAGTGAGTGGTTTTTTAACAGCGCATTGTATGGTTTTTGGGTCCGGTTTCCCTAATTAACTGGATCAATTCTATTCTCGTAATAATGCATAGGCAGAGCTCCTGCTATTTACCGTCAAAAAAGAAAAAAAAAGGAGCAGTGGAGAACCAAAACACTATTCTTTCTTCCACCAAGAACAAATCAAATTCAGAACACGAGACGTCAAAAACAAGAGAGACGCGGGGAACTCTCAACTCGTCCACCATGGGATGTCATGTGCGCAACAAAAGTAGAGAGACTCTGAAGAAGATCGCGGAGAGGCCAGAGTGTGCATGCACTTCCGTACCTTGCGGGCGAGCGAGACATTCGGCACGGGGATCTCCTGCAGGACGCGGGCGTTTGGCGCCGGGATATCCACCGGCAGGCACTTGCACTGCGCCATCGTCAACTTGCGCTCGTGCAACGGCGAGTCCACCGGCGTTCCGGGCTTGGACGACAACTTGGACGTCTCCGCCCCCGTGGTCGTCTCCATCACAGTGCCTCAGTTAAGCAGCAAACTCTCCTTTGTTCCTCCCTTGTTTTGATTTTGTTTTGGCGAATGTGGTGGAATGGAGATATGAGGTGTGGTGCACTGATTACATGATTTGACAGTTTTCGAGGAGGTAATGCAATAGCAATCGAAGGATCAGCTCCAGGATCGCAAGACGGCGACTGACGGCTACTACTAGTGAGATACCATCCGTCAACTTTTTTTGTGTGTTTCTGTCAGGCTGGGTGTCAAGAAAAGACGGTGGAAAATTTTACATGATCTGGAGGCTCTTCTTTTTTGGGGTGTTTCTGTGAGGCTGGGTGGCAAGCAAAGAAGAAGAGTTTAAGACCTGTCTTCTTGATCCTGTCATGCTATGCTCGTGTTGGTTTTACGGGACGACAGGTCATGCGGGGTTACAGCTGGTATGTGGTTTTAAAATCTCAAATCTTCACTTGTTTGGTCTACAGTACCCTTATTAACACTACTTTGACTCTGCCTGACAGTGGCACCATGTCTCAGTCTATAGCTTGCAAGCTAGGGTACGTCTACGTGGTTAATGTGATGGAGCTTTGCAAGCATGATTGACGAACACTGAGAGATGCATGAATGGCTCAGACAAACCCTGGATCTGAGGTCCGAACGGAGAGCAGCAAATCCTAAGACAACGTGTACGTGTGTTTGGTAGCACCAACCACTATTTTATTTTTATTTCGCGGGGATGACACCATCAATCATTCCGTTTTTAATTAACGGCAAATTCAGTGCCGTGCGGGGCACGCTGAGGAATCATCCACGTATGCTAACACTGCCGGTTAAGAAGCTTTCCCGTCGTTTATATTATTTTCATTTATTTACACATTTTACACATCTCATCCATTGCTTGCTGTAACAATGTAAATCAACCAACTGCTAATTTTTTTTGTCAAAATTTAAAATAGGATCTTGGACTGACATTTCTAATTGCCAATTCGATGTGCTGACAATACCAACTATATTAACACAATTGATTAATTTGTGTGGTTCGTCGATGTTTAGGGTTGCGATAGCATTCGTGCTCAGTAAACCAATCTTAGGGAATCCTCACTGTGCGGAATTTTACTAATAAATTTGAAGGATTACCAAACGGAAACTTTTAAGGTATTTTTGCTTTTTTTCGAAACGCCCTTGTCATGAAGGCCCATTATAACAGAACGAACAAGCATCCCTTGGGCATTGGGCCTTGGCCCAGCCAAAAGCAGCATCGACAGGAATCGGGCAGCTTCCTCGGGGAAATCCCTCGGCGTCGCCCGGGCAGTGCTGTACATCGCCTTACGGCGATCGAAGTTTGCAGCGTCGCCGTAAGGACCACATTCGTGGGCTCGGCCCACTACGTCCCACAGGCGTTGTGCCTTGTTTGACTGTTTCCTCGTTCCGTGACTGCTTCCTACGTACGTGTGGACGTGACTGCTTCTTACGCAACCAAGTGTCTTTCCTTCTTTCGTTTTTCGTTACACTGTTTCCTGGAGTTTGCCGTGAGTTTCAATACGGCAGGTCTGTACAGAAGCGCTTGAAGAAATTTCGAATTTGAACATCAATTTTTTTCGAAATCATAACAAATTTCAAATTTGAACAAAATTCGAATTTGAATACAATAAAATTATTTTTGAACGATTTTAAAAGTGAACAGAAAAAGCGGTGAAACGGAAACTATTTTTGAACAATTTTAAAAGTGAATAAAATTTATTTTGAACGAAAATTATTTTGAACGATTTTAAAAGTGATCAAAAATTATTTTGAACGAAAGTTATTTTGAAACGATTTTAAAATTGAACATAAAAGGTTACTAAAACAGAAACTATTTTTGAACGATTTTAAATAATGAACTTAAATGGAGGTGAACGAAAACTATTTTTAACGAAATTTATTTTTGAACGATTATAAAAGTGAACAAAAATTATTTTGAACGAAATTTATTTTGAACGATTTTAAAAGTGATCAAAAATTATTTTGAACGAAAGTTATTTTGAAACGATTTTAAAATTGAACATAAAAGGCTACTAAAACAGAAACTATTTTTGAACGATTTTAAAATAATGAACTTAAATGGAGGTGAACGAAAACTATTTTTAACGAAATTTATTTTTGAACGATTATAAAAGTGAACAAAAATTATTTTGAACGATTTTAAAAGTGAACGAATTTTAAAATATGAACGAAAATTATTTTGAACAATTCTAAAAGTGAACAAAAATTATTTTGAACGAAAATTATTTTAAACGATTTTAAAAAGTGAACGAATTTCAAAATCCGAACGAAAATTATTTTGCAACACCGTTAACCTAGTACTGAATATGACCATATCAACACTTGTCAAACAGATTACATAGTCTTAGTTAACCTAGTACTGAATATGCTTAATCTGAACACCGTTAACTCTCACTACCCTATGTCCCCATCCGACACACATCCATTGCCAGATCAAGGTACAAGCGATTTTTATAGTACCTTTTACTACTACGGGTGTAGAGAGATAAACTCCAGGTTACAAGATACACTTGAGGTTAATTCTAGATGACCATATTGCAACTAACAGAGCCAAAAGCACTCTCCAACAAACTTGGTCTCCAGCATTTGCATCACCACTACTCTGACCGTGGTGACTGTGCGCTTGAGCTCGCAACACAGCCTTGTTCCAGCATCTCCTCCTCAAGCCTCGTTTTCAACACCTGCCCAAAATATCTCAAAATTAGTGTATTTCATTTGTAGATATACAAATAGCCTGTCAGTAAAAGAGGAGAAAAGGTCACTAGTAGGGAAAACCTTATCTGTGGCGCACCAAAAATGGTTACCAGTGGCGCAGTGCACGTGCGCCACTATCGCTCCGCCGGTGGTAACACGTTACCTGTGGCGCACGGCTCGTGCGCCACAGATAACACCACTTATCTGTGGCGCACAAGCTTGTGCGCCACAGATAGCTGGCTCTGTGCGCCACTGGTAAGTGCCAAGGGGCACACCTCTTACATGCGCACCACCCCTCTGTGCGCCACAGATAAGTAATTCTGTGCGCCACAGGTAAGATATTTTGCAATTTTTTTAAAAAAATGAAAAATTCAAAAAACCAAAAAAATTCAAAAAAAAAAGAAATAATTTGGAAAAGCTAAATATTTGAATTTTTTTTATTTCATTTGCATTTTTTTGAATTTTTTAACCTATCTCATATGATGACTTCCCGCTAGGTCACCCATCTTCAAATTGCTCCAACCCTAGCACGCTTAACTTCTAAGTTCTATCCAGTCAGCTACCCCTATGCTACTCAAGTCTTATTGATATATATATCATATGAACCCTTTTAAATCTTGTATGTGTATATGTGTGGTATATGTTATATATGTGTGTTTTTAAATTTCAAAATTTTCAAAAACTTCTAAAGTTTCAAAAGGTGATTCAAAAGTTTCAAAAAATTCAAAAAACTTTAAAAAATCGAAAAAAATCCAAAAAATCAAAAAATTTCAAAAAAGTCAAAAAAAGTCAAAACACTTCAAAAAAAATCAAAAAAGCCAAATAATTCAACAATCTTCTTTGTTATACATTTCTGTGTCTTTTTTTTGAATTTTTTTATTTTTTTGAATTTTTTTTGATTTTGTAGAAAAAAATCTTCTGTTTGAAATAACTTTTTTTTCTTTTAGAATTTGAGGATTCTGTGAATTGCTGACCGGGTAAACCCGGGTGAAATCGAACTCCTTTTTTTCTCTAGTTTTTTTTGATATATTAAACGCATTTTTTTCGACGTCGTATGCAAAAGTTATGGCCGTTTTACATTTTTTTTCTGGTTTTTGCAAAAAAGGTCAAAATTCATATTTCAAAATTTCTATACCAACTAGACACTAAAACCTACTACATCTCAAAGGATTTAATTTTTTGAACATTTTATCATTTCCTTTTCTTGTTTGCAAAACTGAAAAGGCGATCCACGGGGGTTGGGTGTAAGGGCTCTGCGTAGGTTACCAGTGGCGCACAGAACAGCTTGTGCGCCACTGGTAATGCTGTTACATGTGGCGCACAAGGCCGTGCGCCACTGGTAACTACATTACCTGTGGCGCACAAGCAAGTCTGTGCGCCACAGGTAGTTTCAGCCAGATCTGGGACCTCCAAAAATATCTGGCCATATTTACCTGTGGCGCACAGACTTGTGTGCGCCACAGGTAATGCAGTTACCTGTGGCGCACGGCCCTGTGCGCCACAGGTAACTGCATTACCTGTGGCGCACAAGCAAGTCTGTGCGCCACTGGTATTCTCTCTCTTGTTTTGACAAATCTGTGGAAAAGTTACCTGTGGCGCACCACCTTGCTTGTGCGCCACAGGTAATAATTTACCTGTGGCACACAAAAACCTTGTGCGCCACAGGTAACTTTTCCACAGATTTGTCAAAACAGGAGAGAGAATACCAGTGGCACACAAAATGCTTGTGCGCCACAGATAAGTTTTCACGTATAAGCATTTCCCTACTAGTGGGTAGGTCCGTCTTGGCATCGGCAACACTCAGTACATTGCTTGCAAGAAAAGCTGAGATGCAATTATAGGGCTCAAATCAAACCACGTCCAGTAAATTGATGAAGGCATGTAAGCACAAAGAAATTAATTCTTAAAAAAAATAAAAGCTTTGGAACAATTGGAAAAATAAAAGAAAACAGAAGAAAAAGAGGAGCACGGCGGAGCATTCTTCACCAACACCACCATGGCGGCACAAAGGGAGCACCCTGCACCAAGCCCGGCGGAGCATCTCCAGAGGAGCACGGCGGAGCTGCGCAGGCACCCGAACCCTAGCCTAGGGTTGGTCGCGCACGGCTGCGACAGGCGGGGAAAAACGAATCGAAGCAGAGGAGGAGGTGGAGCGTCGACCGGCGCGTCGATTGCGCCCTAGCACGGCGGCGGAGACCGCCGGAGCGCGCCGGAATCGAAGGGCGACGGTGGTGGCGATTCTTCATCGCGAGAGCAAAAAAGGGATCGAGGAGATGAGAGGATCTAACAGATCGAGAAGCAGATGGGAAGAAGGATCTGAGAGAACGAAGCAGATGGGAAGAAGGAAGCCGGGGACCTCGAATCAATGGAGAGAACAAAGCGAAGAAGAAGGAAAGGAACGCAGCCGTCTGCCGGAAGAAGGAGCTCGAGTCGAAGCGAAGAAGAAGGAAAAAGACCTCGCGTCTGAACTGGGCCCGGCCCGTAACGGGATGCTTCAGGCGACGGGAGCAAAACGCATCACTGTAGAGCGATGTATAGCATTTGCCGCGTCGCCCGGGTGATTTGTACAGCCATTTCGCCCGCGTGCGCGCTTCTATGGGCCGGCCCATTTACCTGTGCTAGCTTTCTGTGTATTTCTCGCTGGATGCTTCACACGTGTGAGTTGTGGATTCAGTTGGTTTCTGCCTAGTGTTCAAAAAAAAAATAATGGTTTCTGCCTACGTGTTTATTCAGCCTATCTGGTCATAGTCTACGTACGTGAGTTCTGTTTTTCTTTCAGATGTTTCTTTTACTTTTTAGTCTTTATTTATTCTTTTTCTTTGCCTTTTATTCCTTTTTTAAGTAGTACCTTTTTAAAACTTTTTTGTTCTCAGTGACATTTTTGTTCCAAGATGTATAACTATTTGTTCCTTTACTTTCAAAAATATTTTTTCCTCTTATTTAAGAAATTAGTTCTACATTTTTTTTTCATACTCATGAATTCATGATCCTTTTTTGTTCCTCTTATAATCATGGTTTGTTCCATGAATTTAAATACCGTTCCACTTTCTTCATATTCGTGTTCCTCTCATAATCATGATTCTTTTATGGATGCCAAAATTTATGTAACTTAGCCTAGCTCCCTTCACACTAATATTTATTCAACAATTTCTATTTTTTCACATATTCTAATGTTTTGTTAAAGGTGTAGATTTCTATTTTGTTTCTTCGTGACATATTTTTTGGCCATATTTGTTCAATAGTTTTATTGTTGTTTCAAGTAAAGGCGAGGTTTGTTCCTCGAAAGCTACAATATTGTTTCACGTGTAGATTCGATTTGTTTCTTCATGTAATAATTTTTGCCTCAACTCTAGTGTGATGTTTGTTCTCTGTAGTCTAACACCATTTTGTTCTCTCCAGATAAGTGATTTGTTCCTCGGAAATTACATATTGTTCCACATGTAGTTTCGATTTGTTCCTTCGAGCTATAATTTTGTTCCAATTGTAGCATGATATTTGTTCCTTATAGTATAATATATTTTGTTTCATGTGAAGACAATTTGTTCCTCGGATGCTACAATATTGTTCCAGGTGTAGATTTGATTTGTTCCTCCGCGCTATAGTAGCGTGATATTTGTTCCTTACTAGTAATCATGCCCGTGCCACGCACGTGTAATCTTGTGAATTTTTTTTTGCCACCCTTTGTCACCTCGGTCTTCTGAAAATTTTAATTTAAAAGTAAATTTGCACATGCAATGCACGTCTATATAAGGCGTGTCTTCTGACCGGGTGGCACATTTTTTACATAAATAACACAGAGTATATTTTGTACAATGTGGCATTTACTTCTAATTTATTTAACTTCCAACAAAACACACGTACACATTATATTCGACATATTCGACATATGTTTAATATTCACCACCCATCATGCGGGATTCACCAGCGAATTCACTGCATTCAGTACATGACCGCCGGCCGCCGGCCGTCCGCCTTAATGACACCATTGACCTAGCCTGCAGGTTCCACCTGCTCGGCCGGCGCCAGCCTGAACAAGTTGGTGTTGAGCCGGTGACATTCACGGCATGTCGCAGCCTCTTGCTCCGCAAGCATAGATGAATGCTGCTATTTCACAAAATAACTGCTAATCAATCAACCAATAGTCAAAAGAACCAAAAGGAATTACTAAACTCAGATTGCGGCGCACTTCATTACCTGCGGAGGTGATCTGATGCCATGCTGATAATAGTAGTATCATACAATGTCTTGAGCTGATACTTAGACTTACAAATTTGTTCACATTAAATTACTTTGTAGAAACTTGATACATTCTTCCGTGTTCTCCATCTTGATGGCTGCAACATGGTTCTTTCCCCAGAAAAACAAAGGAGCAGTGTAGTGTGCTCATAACAGTAACAGCGATTGAACCGCAAATATACTTACTTTACCTAAAAAATAATGTGATTTGTACTGACAGGGAATAAATTAAACAGACGTATATGAACTGTAATCGAAATGTTTAAACAGAAATAACATTATTAGAAATGTCAATGTGAGAAGAACATATGGTTACGTAATATCACCCTATAGAATTAACTTTTGTCATGTGTAGATTCCCTGAACCAAGAATAGGAACAAACTTTACACACATTAAGTACCATGATCCTGCTTCGCTTTATAAACTACGTATTGGAGTAAGATTTAATCATCCCCTTACCAAAAGTTAATGTTGTGAATATTATACTAAGAGCTATACATTTCAGGCACAAAAGGCATGAATGAGCTTGTACAGAACGACCCTTGCTGTAGGCAAAAATGTATAGTCTGATAACATGTAAAATGAGTTCAGACTTAACAAAATGAGCAACATCACCCGGATTTTGTTGCGGGCATGCTTAGAGATCCGTTATGAAACATGGTAACCATATACCGCATGATTTGTTGAAGCTGTAAACATTAGGAAATAGACAGTGCTAGCTAGATCTAATCTCTGAAAGTAATGTTAACTTCATGCAAGAGGAAAAATGTGGAAGGTATTGATAAATTTCGCCAAACATATACCTGATCTTGTATTCACAATATGAAATGTTCTTGAACTGCCCGTGGACTGCACACGGTCATGCGGATGTTGAGTTGTTGACGCTACGTGCAGTTCTACTCTTCATTGAGAATCTCCTTCACATGAATCTGAATGGTTTGACCACACGGAAGGATGAATCGTAACCGCATTCATCATACAACAAACGTACAGAAAAGTAGCAGACCAATCTCAGCATCGCTCTCACCTGCTTGAGCAATGAGAGAACAGTTATCCTCCTTCAGGTGTGGCCAAACGACGACGGCGCTGTGGCAGTGCGGGCGCCCGGGCGTGCCCTGTGATCGGCCTCTGCAGCGGCTGTAGCTCCAATCCTGATCGACCCTCCCTTGCCGCTGCAAAGGCCAACACCTACAACTGCGACGACGCGTGGACCCTGCCCCTGCATCCACACCAAATCTTAGTCACCATGGCCGGCATCCACACCAAATCCGTAGCCACCATGGCCCCGAACAGCCCGTGACAAGCTGCCGCCCTCGTTGCCGCCGCCACGATTGGAGCGCGTAGAGCAGGAGGTGCTCCGCCGGCGTAAAGGGCGGCAGAGAGGGAAGCGGACACGCCAGCGTAGAGGGCGATGGCGGAGAGGGAACCGGCGGCACCGGAGGAGAGGGCGGCGGGAGCGGCGGCCGCAATGCCCTGGCGGCCGTCGAGATCTGTTTTGTGCTCGATGCGCTGGTTGTGTCGAACAGTTATTTTCCCCTTTGGTTGCGGAGGGATTAGCGCAGGCGGGATTAGCAGGCGCTCAACGCGTTTGACATACAACATTGGACGGTTTTGGTGCGTTGGATCTCCTCTGTGTACGGTCGGGATCGTCTGAATCTCCGCCCCCTGGGTCTTTTATATTAGTCTAGATAATATAATATATTTTGTTCTCTGTGAAGACAATTTGTTCCTCGGATGCTACTATATTGTTCCAAGTGTAGATTTGATTTGTTCCTCCGTGCTATAATTTTGTTATTGTAGTGTGATGTTTGTTCCTTATAGTCTAATATTTTTCTTCCCTATCAAGGCGAAATTTGTTCCTCTGATGCTACAATATTGTTCCAGGTGTAGCTTTGATTTGTTCCTCCGCGCTATAATTTTGTTCCAATTGTAGCGTGATATTTGTTCCTTATAGTATAATATATTTTGTTCCATGTGAAGACAATTTGTTCCTCGGATGCTACAGTATTGTTCCAGGTGTAGCTTTGATTTGTTCCTCCGCGCTATAATTTTGTTCCAATTGTAGCGTGATATTTGTTCCTTATAGTATAATATATTTTGTTCCATGTGAAGACAATTTGTTCCTCGGATGCTACAGTATTGTTCCAGGTGTAGATTTGTTTTGTTCGTCCGCGCTATAATTTTGTTCCAATTGTAGTGTGATGTTTGTTCCTTATAGTCTAATATTTTTTGTTCCCTATCAAGGCGAGATTTGTTCCCTAAAAAATTGTTCTAGTTGTAGATTTGGTTTGTTCCTTCGCGTTATAATTCTTGCTTCATCTCTAGTGTGATTTTGTTCCATCTAGTCTAATATTTGTTCCCTATTAAGACATGATTTGTTCCTTGGAAAGTATAATATTGTTCCATTTCTAGATTCAATTTGTTCCTTCACGCTATAAATTCGTTTTAATTGTAGTGTGATGTTTGTTCCATATAGTATTATAATTCGGATTTGCTAGTTCTAAGTCGCCTGAGAACTCATGAGTTCTCAGTCACGTCCACAACCGTCGGATCCGTTGTTCGAAGATTCGTATTCCTGCATTTTTTTTTTCGCGAGTGTCTGGTGCGAGCGCGTGTAGGCGTTTGAACTCGGCTGAGTCCTTGTACGTGATCGTACTGGCGGCCCGTGTAGGTTAGGAGTTTGTGGGCTTTTGTTTTGGAAAAAGTCCAAAACAAACCTTGAATTTATAGCTGAAAGCTAAATCAAACCCTGAACTTTGAATCCCTGAAATTGGCACTCTAAACTATCAATTCCCGGTCTATTTTCAACCCTGAATCTGTTTATAGGGTGTGAAAAATAAATAATTACTAGATTGAATAATTTTCTGTTTCACTGACAAAGAGAGCCTACATGTCATATCTATCTTCCACCTCCCATTCCTCTCCCCATTCTCTCTCTAATCTCCACGGGCTACCAAATCAAATGGAAACAAGAGATACGAGTGGGGTAGGGCTGCATGTGCACTAGCAGAAGACCACCCGGGCCGCATGCGCAGATGAGCAGCACGCACAACACCTGATACGAAGCCCAGCACACCGTTCGCGGCTACGAGCACGTCGATGTCGAGAGGAGACATGATGGCATCCAGCAGCACGTCCACGGGCCATCCGAGCAGATGAAGACCAGCCTAGCGGTTCTGACGACACGGCAAGTCTTGGAATTGAGCTCTCTTGCCATGGCTATGGCAAAAAATCACCGCCGCCGGATTATAGTGAGCGCGCACCAGCTCCATTCTTTGATTAACTGGGTGGAGAAGCTCCTTATACCCTTAGCTCCTACCCAAGCTCACCAGAAAATCGAGAGGAGGTTGAAAAGTTCAATTCCAGGAGGTGGCCGCCATTGACGTACGGGGAAGGTCCGGAGCAGCTCGCAGAAGCCATCCCCATCCACGCCTTGTACCCTCCCCGGACGCGGTGGGCCTTGGAGACGTCTCCTCGTTCGTCGTTTGGCCTCACCGTGCCGTCTCCCGTCCGCGACGAGTTGTCCCCGCAACCTCCCGCGCACTGGACGGAGGTAGAAGACGAGGGAAATATCCAAGTTTGTATTGATTAAATCCCTGACCGGTGGGTCCCAATTGTCAATGACAGCAACACGTAATCCCGGTCAGATTCGCTGCTTTCCCGGTGCGCCAAACAGATCTAAGGTTGAAAATAGACCGGGATTTGATAGTTCAGGGTGCCAATTTCAGGGATTCAAAGTTCAGGGTTTGATTTAGCTTTCAACTATAAGTTTAAGGTTTGTTTTGGACTTTTTCCTTTTGTTTTTGTTTGCTACGCGTTCAGGTGTTGGCTGATGGGCGTTTTCTCCTTTTGTTTTCTTTTTAAATTGTTTTGTCTGTTGCTTTTTTCCAACCTGGTCGAGCGTTGCTTTCCATTCCTCTCGGTGAGGAAAGTTTTTTTTTCCGAAAAGCCCAACCAATCTATTGATCATCAACAACGGGACAAAAAAAATTCAAAAGTAATAAAAATTACAAGAGATGCTCTAGATGGGGGTTGCCGTTTGAGATTTTTTAGTTGTAAATCGGCCGCAATGGATTTTTTTATCTAGTTGGATTGCAACTGGAATTTTTGTGTGCAGTTGCAATGGATGGCAGGTTGGTTGGAATTGACTTTTTGTCCAGTTTCAAGTGGGTTGCAACTGACGTTTTTTTAACAGCTGCAAATGCGTTGTAACTGAGTTTTTTTGTCCAGTTGCAAGTGTGTTGTAACTAAATTTTGTGTCCAGTTGCAAGTCGTTTGTAACTAAGCTTTTGTCAATTCACTTTTTTACTTATATTCATATTTTTTAAAGTTATAAATACTTTATTTGTTTACTAAACTCCTTGTCTATATCGTGTTAAAATGATTACTTCGTTATTTTTTTAAATTTTATATTTATTGCTAATTCTTGACCGCAACAAGATTTTAAGTTACAACTAGGTCATCTGTTGAACCATTGGACCGCGTCAAGATTTGTGATAGAATAAGAGCTGCAAGTCGGTTCCAAACTGAGATTTGTTGCGACTGGGTTTTTTTTCAGTTACAAGCGAGATTTCCGAGTTTTTTTTCCAGTTGCAAGTGGGTTGCAACTGATGTTTTTTCAGTTACAAGTGGGTTGTAAGTGATGTTTTTTCAGTTGCAAGTGAGTTGTAAGTGAGCTTTTTTTTAGTTGCAAGTGGAATTACACTTGATTTTTTTTTCCCATTTGTAGCCGGGTTGCAACTGATTTTTTTCCAGTTGCTAGTGGGTTGTAACTGATGTTTTTTAAGTTACAAGTGGGTTGTAACTGATGTTTTTTTTTCAGTTGCAAGTGAATTGTAAGTGAGCATTTTTTCTAGTTGCAAGTGGGATTACACTTGATTTTTTTCCCCAGTTGCAGCCGGGTTGTAACTGATGTTTTTCTAGTTGCAAGTGGGTTGCAACTGATGTTTTTCCAGTTGCAAGTGTTTTGTAACTGATGTGTTTCTTACTTGCATGTGAGGCTAATTGTTTCACACTGAAAATCTACATGCTAATTGTTTGCATAGTTGGCTACATCTAGGTATTTGTTTTCGAATTTTGTGAAACATTTTTAATTTTCTTTTCAAAAAGGGGCTTCGTGTAGCCAGGTAAGAATAAACGAAATATATACGTATATAAAGCTAGCTACTAGCTAGCCTAGCTAGCTCTGTGCGCGGCATGGCTGATGGATGCGCACACGGCGGGCGCATACATGCACGCTGCTACAGTACACTCATGCGAGCATGCATGTCGCTTTCTTGGGCGCGTGAGCATAACGTGTAACGTATAGAGCTGTAGAGGAGACGCATTCAAAGCACGACCAGACCAGTACAGCTTGCTGATGACATCAGCCGACGTCAGCCGACTGAGAACTGACTAGTTCTCGGTCGACTGAGTTCTAGACGCTCCCATTATAATTTGTGTTCCCTGTGAAGACGAGATTAGTTCCTGTGATGCTACAATATTTTTCCATGTGTAAATTCGATTTGTTTCTTGGCGCTATAATTTTATTCTAACTGTAATTGTAGTGTGATGTTTCTTCCTTATAGTATACTCTCTCCGTTTCTAAATATAATCATTTTTAATTCCTAAAAAGTGTCTAGATATATGTGGGCCAAAAAATACGAAAAAGATTACATTTAGAAACGAAGGGAGTAATATTTTTTATTCCCTCCCGAGGCGAGATTTGTTCGTTGGACTCTACAGTATTGTTCCCTGAGTAGATTCGATTTGTTCTACAATATAGTTCCAGCTACTTGCATGCCGTGACAGTAGCGCCCAGGTCCAATGCCTGCATGCATGCTCACACCCAGTTGTGCACTGCTAGCAAAGCGTGTGCGACGTGCCCACCAACTCGTCGCACTTACTCGTGCAATGGATCGTCCGCATGCATGCTGCAACATCTCCCGTGTCCAGCGAGTGCAGACCGAACAAGTGAATTTGGACGTCCGAATTAGTCCCATACCGGAAGCTGAGAAAGGTTTCGACCTGTTTAAATACCGAGCTTTTTTTTTGAATTTTAAGGGATTTATTGATCACGCAATCATAAAGTCATTACACAGCGTCTCCCGGATGCAGTCCGGGATAACACCACGCCACACTGAGCACACTGAAGAAAGACTATCCTTAGCTAAGTAATGAGCAGCATAATTTAAGTTACGACCAACATGTTGGAAAGAACATGACAGAAAGGAAGCAGCAGCGTTCCTAATGTCATGAATCACCGGACCAATCATCGAGCGATCTTGTTGTGTTGCATTCACCCGGTTGATGAGGGATAAGCAATCTGAACTGAAGATCACCCTTGAGAAACCTTCTTCTCTGGCAAAAAGAACAGCTCGACGTAAAGCCAGCCCCTCTGCAACTTCTGGCGCCACGACCTCCTCCTGTGTCTCGCTGCAAGCAGCAAGGCAATGGCCTGTGTGGTCACGGATCACGACGCCCAAACCCATTCGTCTTGATGCGGAGAAGATTGCAGCATCAACATTGATCATGACCATCCCTTCCGGCGGCGGAGACCATTTGAGAACCGAAGAAGCAGCCTCACGCCTGTGGTTAGAGATGGGTTTATAAAGATAAGTTGCAATCATCTGACAGTATGCCAAAACCTTCTCGGCAATAGATCTGGGATGCATCAGCTTCTCTCCTTCTCTGATTTTATTACGTGCATCCCATATGTGCCACAAAGTCACCGTCAGAACAGTAGCTTCCATGGCTGTTGCTCGGTCAAGAAAATCCAGGGTCCAAGATCTCGAAGAGGTGAACGTTTTCCGCTGAAGATTGATGTTATGTTCAGCACGGATCACACCCCAGACCTCCCGGGCAAATTGACAGAACAAAAGAGTGTGCTCGATCTTCTCATAGCGGCCACAAAACACACAACTCGTCGATGCTGGAACTTGCCGATGCTGCAGCTGATGTCCTGAAGGGAGACAATCATGGGCAAACCGCCATAGTGTCACCTTCATTTTGCCCGGAGCCTTGATCGACCAGAGAGTTTTCCACCGTTTAGCATCCCTTTCAGTTGCAGCGGAAGAACCTCTATGTACCATGCTTCGCTTGCCACAGAAAGTTGATGAAAGGGCAAGGTTGTACCCAGACCTGACCGTATAATAACCATACCGAGTATGTGGCCAGGAGGCAAAGTCCTCGCAGCCGTGCCTGCTGATGGGAACCTGAAGAATTTGTGTTGCTATTTCCTCTGTAAACATTTCACGAACAAGTTCCACATCCCAGGTCCGACAGTCATCCAAGATCAGGGAATCGACAGTTTGGTCCTCTTCTAAAGGAATACGCGGCCTTATCATATGTGGCAAAACTCCGGGTATCCAATTATCAGAGAGAATCTTCGTTGATGAACCATTACCGATCCCCCATCGTACCCCTTGTCGCAATAAATCCCTGCCAAAGAGAATACTCCTCCAAGTATAAGACGCAGATCGAGGTTTAGGGGCATCCCAAAAATCACAGTTTGGGTGATAACGACCCTTCAGCACCCTAGCACATAGAGAAGTGGGATCAGTCAACAAACGCCAGCCTTGCCGAGCTAGCATAGCTTGGTTAAACAGCACCATATCCGGAAACCGAAGCCTCCCAAAGATAAAGTGGCCTCACGCGGAGCCCTAAAAGGCAAATGGGCCGCCAATATTTCTAGCCCAAACTAAACTAGCAGCTCAGTTCTTGAGCGAAACGGTAGCAGGGCATCGCGCGAGCGCTAGGGAGGGAGCCATTTCGCCCGCGTGCGCGCTTCTATGGGCCGGCCCATTTACCTGTGCTAGCTTTCTGTGTATTTCTCGCTGGATGCTTCACACGTGAGTTGTGGATTCAGTTGGACCTTCGCGGCTTGGGAATCGATCATGGCGACTTCTCCAAATTCGACATCGACGAGGAGTGTAAGTTAAGAAGCATAGATGAACGGAAACACTGGCCAGCATTAAACAGCACGACGCTCTATTAAACCGCGTCGTGTTACCGACAGAAGAAAAAAAGAAAAGAAAAGGAGTGTAAGTTAACCGATCTAATTAATCAGTTGCAGTTCGCTTCATTGTCTCTCGAACGTCAACGTTACCTAAGTCCAGCCCAGCCCAGCCAGCCCAACGTGGGAGGCAAATAAAAAGATCGAACGAAAACATGCCCTAGTAGCTCACATCAGGCAGGAGCTGGCTCAGCCTCGGCTGCTTAGGTTTAGATTCATGGCGCGTGTAGAAGAGACGCAAAACCCTTACGAGCCCCTTAGGGCATCTCCAGCCGTGCCCCCCAGGCCAATTTTTGGCTAAAATAGTGCCGAATCCTCCCAGTCATGCCCCCCAGGAGGTCAAATAGCGCCATTTTGGATGAAAATAGCGCCGTTTTGTGCCGGCGCCCCCAGGCCAAACCCAGCGCGCAAGGGGGCAGCTGGGGGGCGAAAATGCATGCGAAGGCCCACTGCCAGCCTCACAACACTCTCTCTCTCTCCTCCTTTTCTCTCTCCCCACCCACGTGCCCTCTCTCTCCACTCTCCTCGCGCCCACACCAACCACCCGTCTCCTTCTTTTCCCTCGCGCTGCCGGCCGGCAGACAGCCGCCCCTCCGCCTCCTCCTCCCCACGCTGCTCGCCGGGCAGACAGCCGCCCCTCCGCCTCCTCCGCCCCTCACGAGCTTCTCCCCGGCCACGGCCACCTCGGCGCCGCGGAGCACCAGCCCGACCTCCGGGAGTCCACGACCACGGCCACCTCTAGCTGGCGCGGTGCGCCCCCGGCCACCTCCAGCCCGGCGCGGCCCGTCCCCGTCTACCTCCTGCCGACGAATCAACAAGTAGGCTCCATCCCCGGCCGAGGCCCGCGCCGCTGTGCTCTCTGCTGGCCTCCTCGAGAGGCCGCTGCCGTGCTCTTCCTCGGCCGGGGCAGAGCTCGCGCTCGCGGCCGGGGCGGGTGGCCGGCGTCTGGGGCGGAGGGAGGCCGACGTCCGCGCTCGTCTCCTCGAGCTCGCCGCTCGCGGCCGGGGCGGGTGGCGGACTTGGAGGATTTCCTCTCCTATGCCGCAAGGGAGCAGCGCCCTCCGGTGGCCGGCGGCGGCCTCACGCGTGCTCGACCGCCACGTGTCTCCGCTGATACTCTTGGGTGGGTGCACGGCTGGGGATTCGTCGACCCCAAGAACCAAAATAGCGCCGCGGCGCCCCCAAGAGCGCAGAAAATAGAGCCTGGGGGCAACACGGCTAGAGATGCCCTTATGGGTTGGGAAAAGATGGTGGCTGAGCTGGCGGAGGAGGATGAGATGACTCGGTGCGAGGAGGAGGAGAAGGCGAGGAAGGATGAGGAGAGACGGCGGAGAGGCGTGGCACACCGTGCCGTCATGGACTCCATCCTGGAGTACGATCCCAAGACGAAGCGAGAGGTGTACACCCGCTACTCCTTCACCGACTTCTCCAAATTTGACATAGATGAGAAATGTAAGTCGTCAAAAGATTGCTGGTTTCCGGAAGCGAATTGGCAGAGATCATGATTCTGTTTCAATTGCCCTATATGAAAACATTTGAAAACTTAGGTCTACGATGAGTATCGATCGATTGCTGTTCTAGGCTTCTAGCCGATAGTTAGCATTTTGTATGTTTTACCAACCTTCTCATGGTGCTGTGACATGTTTTATTTTAGTATTACATCAATATTTTTTTGTTATGTTGCCATAATTTTTGTTTGTTTTCCTTTATATTGTAGCGCTTATCCTTCCAATGCGATTTACCAACACTGGGTACATACGTGGGTTGAGCCTAGAAGACTCTGCAAATATACTTTCGGTCAAGATAGTCTCCTCGGACAGAGGCTTCCCCATCAATGTGTATGGCACTATCATCGCGAGAGACAGCGTTGACTTATGCAAGCGACTGGAGCAGTCGCACGACATCAGCGCGTTGATTAGACCGATTTTGTGTAAATCGTTCGATTAGCCCACGAGTACGTGATGTTTATTTTTTACGTGAATGAGGCCTCTTCCTTTCTTGTTGGTTGTCTGGACCTTCTTGTCGATGGGCCTTTTTAACGTACTGTGTAGGCACGAGCACACGTAGGATACAAGAATGGATTTTTTTCTTCACTTTTTCTACTTATATCGATGGATGAAAGATCCTACGGGAGTGAGAGGCATAAAGTTAATCTTTATTTTTATAATAAAATATCAAAATATCAGCTGTAGCCCCAATTACATTTAGAAAAAAAACCATAACAACTCACTTATAACTGGAAAAATATCAATTACAACCCACTTATAACTGGAAAAAAACATTCAGCTACAACCTACTTAGATACTTTGGTTTACTTGAAAAAAAAAACTCAACCCAACCGCATTCAGAAAATCTCAGTTTCAGCAGAATTACAACTCCTAGCTAGAACAAATAACGATGCAAAAACAGAGTTACAACCCACATGGAACTGGAAAATCAGCGACAACATATTACAATTGGATAAGACAAAAAAAACTCAGTTACAACCCACCTGCAAGTAAACAAAAAAACCAGTTGCAACCGAGTTGCAACTGAAGAAAAGAATTCAGTTACAACCCACTTGAAACTAGACAAAAAGGCAGTTACAACCAATTTGCAACTGGACAAAAAAAACTCTGTTACAACCCACTTGTAACTGGACAAAAAGCCAGTTGCAACCGACTTGCAACTGAAGAAAAGAATTCAGTTACAACTCACTTGAAACTGGACAAAACGGCAGTTACAACCAACTTGCAACTGGACAAAAAAAAAACTCTGTTACAACCAACATGTAACTGGACAAAAAGCCAGGTGCAACCGACTTGCAACTGAAAATTCTCATTTGCAACACACGACGACTGAATAAAATCGCAGTTGCAAACGACTTGCAGCTGGAAAAAAAACTCGTTTATAGACCACTTGCAACAGGACAAAAAAGCCAGTTGTAACCGACTTGCAACTGGAAAAAAAATTCAGTTACAACCCACTTGAAACTTGACAAAAAAGGATATAATCCCACATCTCTATCTTTGGAAACACGAAATAAAATCAAAACAAACCTGCATCGTAGGCTAGTCCATGATGAAAGCTAAAAGCTCTATAAAGATACACGTACAAGCTCTTGGACATCCTCGCCTACAAGTTCACTAAAAAAAGAGGAGAAAACCTCACAAGAGTAAACAGATAAAATTAAATGCTCGGACACAAAGACATGCCCTCGGTAAAAATAAGACTGAAAACAACACATATCGGAATTTTATTGGAAAAAAAAGACAAACAGTACTGACAACACATAAAAAATCTTAAATTAGAGGAAAAAGGGCCATCCAAAGGCAAAATTTATTCACGTTGCAAATGACGAGACAGCCCAAACAAAGATCACTGGGCCAAGACGCCTCACATACCTCGCTTACCTTATCGTAGACAGTACGGACGAGGCAAAACACACCCAATCAACGAATCTCAATGTTGCATATCCGACGGCTATAAACATGACTGAGATTTAGCGAGTACTCAGGCGACTGAGAACTAGCAAAACCACTAATTAAGTATTGGTTGTTGTCAAGAGATATGCATCTTATATTAAAAAAAAGAGATATGCATCTTTATTCTATTTATTTTGAAAATCTATTGCATAGTATGCGCCAGGCTTTAGTGGTATCTAGATGAACATAGTCTAATCTGTGGCTACTCTTTTTTGATAGGATGAAAGTTTGATTTTAACTGGCCCGGGTCGAGGTCTGGTGTTACTTGATTTCATATATGTAGAGATGAATCTTAAAATCAAGGTTGATGATGATCCTATAGGGCAGCAAATCAGCAAGGGCCTACTTAGCATCGACGGACGAGTTCAGCCCAGGGATGAGAAGATTAATGTTGGAAGTCGAACTCTTAAGAGCTGGTTTAGTATTGTGGAGGTGAAGTATGCAACTATTTTAAATGCAGTCGAGGGTACCTTTGAAATCGAGGCGCTCCAGGGACATTTCTGTGGCAAGATCAAGCAGGCATTGAGGGTGTCGAAGAGAAAATTGTGATTCATAATAGCAAGGATGACGGTGTGGTGACTCGTTATTACAAAACAATTATCAAGCTGCAGCGTCGTGTCATGAGCATCTGCCTAGACAGAATGCTCACATTTGACTTTGTTAGTAAGGGATGTCATCTCTGTGGCGGTGCTGGTGCTCCTGTGCTACCAGTGAACAAAGAGTCGAATTCACACCGCAACGCCGTGGTCAAACAGAAGCAGAGTTTGTTGTGGTGCTACTAAGTTTCAAGTGAAGATCGTCTGGTCCTTGATGGACATATTAGGCCAATCCAGAAACTTAATAAGCTAAGCTGTGACATAATGAACAAAGTGCTGTGTCTTTGTTTACCACAGTATAAATTTGTATGCTGATGCATCTGTTTATATGAGTTAAAGTTGTGTATGCATCACTCCACTTGAAACACCGTATATACAAAAAAGTTTCTGCCTCTGGTGTATCCTTTGTGTACGTTTGCTAATTCTAGGTTTATTAATTGGTTACTGCTTGAAGATGTTCTACAACAATTTACGGTATGGGAATGGAAAGAACTATCCAGTGGACAGTGGTAGCATATATTCGAAGGACCCATATAATATGCAAATTTACGGTATTCAAAGAAAAAAAATTGAGCTCCATTTCGCCTACAACAATTTATATGCACCTTGGGTCCATTGCCAAAGGATTTCAACAAGCATTCAAAAATGTTACAAATCAGCAGCAGAACTTTTTTACATGTTTTTCTTTTACATGGAATCAGCAGCAGAACCTGGTCCGACGGCATGCGGCAAGCCACAACATGCCAACACGAACAGTACACACGTACATAAACACAATATGAAGTCAAAAACAACTCACATTGCAGATTTGCATCCTCCAAGACATCAATTTCTGGCGAACCATGGGCGTTTACTTTTTTCTATCAGGACACCCAGTCTGACCAGGAACCGGGTGCTGGTTCACCACTACGTTTCGCCTTCTTCAAAACAAACAGGGTCAGCATCCCAACGTGTTTCTTTTTTACACATCATCATGCATCCATCTTGAGTGAATTCAGCCGTCTAGTTCTTTGGTCGAGCTCAGCCATCACCACCGTCTCCTGCTTTTTCCTTTCTTTCGTGATTGTGTTTGTCGTCATGGAGCCAATCTTGTCAAACGCAAACTGGGAAAGGAAAATGGTAGACATGATACATCAGATTCCAGTGTTTGGTAACTGAGTGCTTAAGCACACAACGTCTACTCCATAACTACAGGGATGGCTCTGAAATTCTAACTTTCATTTCACTATAATTTCTTAGTGTCCCAACTATAACAGTATGCATCATCATTGTACAAAAGAGCGAATATTTACCGTGAGCAGCTCATCAGGCTCATATAGATGATGAGCAGTTGTTTGCAGAACGTCAATTACATCACCAATATGTTGGATGCGTAGAAGATCATCTTCTCTCATCTGCACATATATGAAAACTTATGAAGAGTGAAATCAAAGTAATGCACCAGACAAGCAAGAGCAATCCAAACACTCTCAAAATACCATGCAGAGAAGGAATTTTCCTGAGCACACACCTTGAAAATCGCTAGAGCGACATGGAACAAGACCTTTGCTCCTTCATTGAATAAAACATCCCACACACGAAGGGTTGTCTGTTCACAGAAACAACGGTTATTGGAAATGATTTTACACTGAGTTCAGGGCAATCACTGACAGACGAGATAAACACCAGTACCAACTAAACTATTTTCTAACCTCTGAAGGCAATGTTTTGGAGAAGAGGCATAAGAACCATTCTGTAGCAACAAGTGAAACATCAAACCCCATTGCTTCAAGATGAGCAGCAATCCTGTATCATTAGGACAATCCAATATAGTTCACAACCTTGGCATCATGATTGTCAGTGAGAAGTAATAGAAGGAAAATAATACCTGGGGCAGTTTTTAGCTAGAAGATCCTTGAATACTCTCTGCTCGACATGGCATCCAGTAAGGGTATCAGTATAACAATCACTGACGAGAACATTTTCCAAGAGTACAGCAAGCATCCAAAATGCATCTTCTTCTGTCTTCATAACGAGCAACAACAGAGCAGCTACATAATTTAAACCCTGCAGCACATGCCGTTAGGAGGTGCTCTTTGAAATAAATTAGATTTGATGAACAACTTGGCACTACGGCTACCTGGCAATATCCAACTTCCGAATCACGGAATGAGTACCCAACAAGTACACGTCGAAGAGATGCCTGACCTTCCACGCGTTCAACCAAGGATGGCAAGGGAAGGTGCGAGGGAGATCCTATAATGATAAAGCATTCATTTTTACTACATATTCACCAAACTTTTGTACATAAAGCCCAATGTATGCCGATAAGTGATAACAACAGCTAGATAAAGCCGTATAAGATACATATTAAGACAAAACACAAAGTAGATCCACTGCAAGAACTTGCAGCACACGACAAATACGAAGAATATTACTTGAGCCAATGAAGCACGTGGAAACCAATTTATATGAATCAAGCCATATGATGCTTGCAGGATGTTGCTCATTAGTAATTTTAACAAGCAACATAATTATTCTCTAGAAAGCTATTATGTACCCTCTATTTGTTCTTGGTGTGTAGAAAGGTATGCAGAAACAATGTCAGAAATGAAAGAACAAAGAACCAGCTTGAACTGGTAAAACATTGTTGATCGATCATAAATCTTCAGGCATACCCAGTTTACACAAACATTCCAAGATATGACATAATGATTTTCTCCATGATAAGAAATCATGGTTGCATGCACTACAAGGTATGAAGGCAATAACATATAAAGAGCAAATAATAACAGCTTATGGAAACTTACATGGTCGATTTGGAGAGTTGCCGGCGTGGTTTTCCCCTCCGTGACCCTGATCAGCTCGTCATAGTATGTCTCAGGCACCGTGGACCGCTTCTTGGCTGCACCGGATACCGACAGCCATACCTTCGGCCTCAGTGCCGGCGGAACCCCCTTCCTGATCAGCCTCTTCAATGTAACTGAATTAGTGAGCACTGAGAGCTTGAGCGACGTGACCCGAATCATACCCTCGTACCGTTGGATGAGATCCTCGGTTGGAGGTACCAGTTTGCGCCCTTGCTCGCCTCCAGTGCCCACCACACCCTCGCTTGCTCCCTTATCCTCTCCCTCACCTCATTCAGAACATTGACATCGTCCACATTGCCCTCCACCATGAAGCCACAGAGATCTTCAAACTTTACAGACAAGTGGTAGGCATTGGCATGGCCTTTCCTGGGTACTTTGTACCTGATGTTGTGGCTCGTGGTGGGCATGGATGCAGGGGGTGTGGTCCACAATGACCACCTCCTCCTCCTCGGGTTGAAATCATCTACCACATCCCTGGGTTGGATCCCAAACATATTTTTGTCCAAAATTCTATTGCAACGGAACAATATATGTATCGTTATTTATATCAACTCAGACCCAAATGAAGCCCTTTTTGTGTCGCCTTCTTGTTTCCTTTCGCGACGTTGATCCTACAACCATTCCAGCAAACAAAAACTTAGTTCCTTAGTTGCTATGCCTGGTATGGAGAATGGTTGTAACCAAAATTTTGAAAATCATGCGGAAACTTAAACTTGAACAGTAAACAAATCCCATCCAAAGTTATCTTTTTCAGCCAAGACTTGCTTGGATTTTCGCTGTGATGCCCTTCTACATATTCTTTTTGCGTAAACATGCAACAGCGGCTTACACAAACAGACACATTGAATGTCTTCCAGAGTGACTCGAGAGTATTGGCAAGAAATCAAGTCTAGGAAAGGTCAATACTGAAAAATAAAATTTGCAGTACCAAATTTAGGAAAAGAAGCCGGAAAATAGCACACTCCGCCTATTCCCAGCTAAACTGTGCACAGCAAAGATGAGAACAAAAATCCCGTCCTTAATAAGATTTCATAGTAAATCGAACGCGACAACCAACTGACACTATTTTACCGACCATGAACCGAATAATAGAGGGAACCATGTATAACATGAGCGATGAACATTACTTGGATCGTGAGAAAAAAGTAAAAAAAAAAAACATCTTTTTAGGGGTTGAAAAAAATGCATATATTGTGTACATATCGAGGGGTTAAATGTCAAAACACATCTCTGTTCATACCTACTTACTACATTTGAAACGAATTCGTTAAACGTTTTCCACACATTGACCCAACTTTGTGTGAAAGTTCTGAAAATGGTTGCGCTCTGGTACTCCCCGGGAACAAAAATCCACTTCACAAGGTAATCTGCCATCTAGGATGCACATTCACAGAGGTCTCGCTGTTCAAGTGTTCATATACATTTCAAATTTAAACGGAACTTGACAAACGGTTTTACACACTGAACCATACTACTTATTGACCGATTCCGAGAAAGGCTGTGCACATTCGCAAAACTATGGCATCTACCACTCTATGGAAAGGAACTCTCATTCTCCATACCTCTAGAGAAGAGCATGAAGCATCAAGCTACTTTTGAGTGAATTAATCTACAGACACGCTCATTTACCATTCCTGTGCAGCAAACAGGTTTGCCACCATCATCAATTGCTGCTGCCGCCGATGGTCAGTTGAACTTTTGCCATCTCTTGCAGCACAACGAAGAGAATGGTCTAGCCCTGGTGTTTCATTCTGGCCACAGCAAAAGTAGCACACAAAATGGTCTAGCTTGGTTTTATTTTGGCCACAGCAAAGAAATCCATGGAAACTCTGAAACAGCCACCAGGTTCGCACAGCAGGGCGACGATGCAAGCACAAAGGCAGGCAGGCAAGCAACATGCCAAGCAAATAGTGGTAATAATAACAGCAAACGGATAAGAAAAAGTACTGTACCAAAGTCTATTATCCCGGGCGCTTTGGATCTATCCGGGCGGGTAGTGCTGGAATCTTCCCAAACGACAAAGCTCCAGTCTTGGTGGACCTCGGATCCCCTCCCTTTTTGCTCCTCTGCGGCCGTTAACTAAATCGATCTCCGCTTGACGGCGGGGCAGAGCAGAGCAGAGCAGAGGAGCCCTCGAATTAAAAGAAGCTCGGGCGAGCGCCGGGATGGAGGATGAGGAGGGTGATGATGAGGAGGAGGCGGGGGTGATGGAGGGGACGAACGTGCGAGGCTGTGAGGAGATGGGAGGGGAGTGGTCGGTCAATGTAGGAGCTCATCTGTGTGTCCTATCATCATCGTCGTTTAATCGGTCGTGATCCCCTCGTAGCAAATCCATTGGGGAAGAACACGGCATTTGGCCAAGCTGGGGCGGTTGGTGTTTGGTGCGATTTGGTCAAGGGGATTAAATTAGAGATAATGAAAAGAGTGTGCTGATCGGTCAATTGATTAATTATACACTTTGGTTTGATCAGAGCAGGAGTAAAGTAAACATCATCAACGCACTACGAGAGGACAAAATTTAAAAGAGTTCGTAGTGAAAAGAGTGAGGCCATTTTGGAGCTCGATCGGGCTTGAAAAACTCAAAATTGATTGATACGGCAGGATTTGGTCTCTGAATTACAAAGGGATGCACGAGGAAATCATGTTCGGCTACGTGCGCATGTGTAATTGCGAGTTGAAAAGTAGGGGCGGCTCGTGTGATTTTGTCAAACGAATTATTATTAAAGAAAAAAAATGAAGTATGAGGTAATCAATCGATTGATTATCTAGTGCGATTCAATCAAACGACTGGAGTTCATGTAAATAAAAACTTTGCTTACGGTACAACCGAAGTTCTTCCACGTGGAGGTCATAGAGAAAAATTGTTGTGTCGGCGTAATTTTTTTTCTCGTGGTTATTGGCACCACAGGTTCATAGCACCACAATTTATTTTCCCGTTACAAATTGGCAGTGCGGCGCCACATGGTATGTCCCGACACCCCCAATAGATTTATTAGGAGGGCCATTGGGAGCGCCGCTAGAAATGTTCTAAAGCTTTAATTGTGGTGCCAAGAACTACCATATGTGGTTAGTACGCACTAGTTACGACACAAGAACTACCGGTAGCGAAAATTGTTTCTATAAATAAATATGGCAGGTTCCATAAACCACAAGCAAAGTGGATAAATTTATTGGCTAGGAGGACTATTTTTTCACGTCTAAAAATATCATTTTACTCTCGAGTTAAATTATAATATGATATTTGCATGTTGGGGTTGAAAGAAAACCATAGTATATACCTCCAAGTTTCGTAACAAACTTGAAATTGCGTAGGACTTTAAGCGACCCTGAAACTTGGAGTATAAATTGTATGAACTCCTAGTCCAGCGTGAAGCATCAATGCAGGATTGCATTGCCAAACAAGATGAGCATGAATGCAACAAAAGCATGCTTATTCTTTGCCAAAAAAAGTACTTGGATAGAATCTTTGTAGAGGCTAGGCAGGCATGTGGTGTTGTATGGATCTCTCCACTCCTGATATTCAAGTTTTTCTCGATAAACCTGATTAGCAATCATTGGATCAACTTTGCGCATGAAAAGGTTTTGCACAAACAAGGTGTGAATTGATTTATGTACTTTGTTCAAGGAGGTAGCATGCGCACCAGGGTTAATGATGAAATTTATTGTTATTTCAAAGATAGGAAAGGTTTCAGACAAGCATATAGTTGGTCATATAGATTTTTTATCCGCCATTAGCAACGAACAAAATTTACCGGTCCATCGAAGAATTCTCTCTCCGTTGAGCATATGTTTTATTCCCAAAACAATGAATAAAAAATGATCAGAAAGGGGTATTTTCTTTCTTTGTCTACTATTTTCAGTTTAGAGTTTACATTTTTTGTGTGACCTATTTAAAGTTTACATTGAAAGTGAAGAAAATAAATATGGCAGGTAGACTGATTTTTCCACGTCTAAAAAAATCACTTCACTGTCGAGTTAAATTTTCTTATGTTTGCCTGTTGGCGTAGTAAACCACTTATATACCTCCAAGTTTCGTAACAAACTTGAAATTGCGTAGAACATTAAGCTACACCGAAACTTTACGCATACATTGTATAAACTCCTAATCTAGAGTAAAGCATCAATGCATGATTGCATTGCAAAACAAGACGAGCATCAATGCAACAAAAGCATGCTTATTCTTTGCCAAATAGATACTAGGACATATCCTTCTAGGACAGATTCTTTGTAGAGGCTAGACATGTGGTGTTGTATGGATCGCTCCACTCCTGATATTTAGGCTTTTCTCGACAAACCCTATTTGCAATCGTTGGATCAGCTCTACGCATGAACGGTTTTACAGAAAACCGGTGCGAATGGATTTATGTACTTTGTTCAAGGAGTTATCATGCACACCAGGGTTAATGT
Source organism: Poa pratensis (assembly GCA_947311845.1). Taxonomy (NCBI): domain Eukaryota; kingdom Viridiplantae; phylum Streptophyta; class Magnoliopsida; order Poales; family Poaceae; genus Poa; species Poa pratensis. The sequence continues at coordinate 33,747,192 of CAMZMU010000090.1, forward strand.
TGAAATTTATTGTTATTTCAAAGATAGGAAAGGTTTCAGACAAGCATATAGTTGGTCATATAGATTTTTTATCCGCCATTCGCAAGGAACAAAATTTACCGGCCCACCGAATAATTCTTTCTCCGTTGATCATATGTTTTATTCCAAAAAACAATGAATAAAAAATGATCCAAAAGGGGTATTTTCTTTCTTTGTTTACTATTTTCAGTTTAGAGTTTGCATTTTTTGTGTGACCTATTTAAAATTTACATTGAAAGTGAAGCAAAAGTAAAAAGAGACAGAGTGAAGGTTTTTTTCCTCTGGTGGTGAGCTTGGACAATAGCTTGCTACTGGGCCTTTCCTGGGCGTAACGAAAGCCCACTGAATTCTTCTCTCTCTCACGCACGCCACGGCGGCGGCGGCGGCGAAAAGCTCAGGTACACAGCGGCGGCGGCGACGAGCTCAATGAGGCGGCTCTGCAGCCTCGCCGGCGGGAGGAGCAGGACCTACGCGGAGCGCTTCCCTTCCCTGCTCGACCCGCTGCCGGGCCTCCGCCTTCCACCCGCCCCCCACGACGACCACCACCCGCCGCCGCCGCACACGGAGGTCACCACGCTCCCCAACGGCGTCAGGATCGCCTCCCAGGACATCCCGGTACGCCCTCTCCTCCTTCATCTTCCTCGCCGCCGCACGTTGCTGACCATTAATGTGGAATTTGAGGACACAAGCCTCACCTGACAGTAACACAACATGCACCAACCACTCTCCTAAGGTGAGAGACAACAGTCCCAGGAAACAACTCTGACTCTACGCTTCAGGTTTCAGCACACGCAACAGAACCACATAAGAGAAGATTACACTACAATAGACCATCTTTGCTACAACTCGACAGCCATTCCATGGGAGCAAACTTTTCTTCTTTCATCTAAGATGAAAAAGAGTCCAATTTCATTTCGTTTTTTGCAATTTACATTTGGTGCTTCATTTAGTGTTCAGACTGAAAATGAAAGGAGTTAGCCAGCCTCATCACCATCGGGAACCCAACCTTGCCTCCAATGGAAAAATTCAGTTGCCACCAGCAACAGCAGTTTGCTCCTCTGCGTTGAGTTTTTCCCAAGTTTGGTCTCTGCAAACCAGTCCAGTACGAAATAAAGTGAGACATAAGAAAAATTACAGAAGTAGGGTCCTGAAGGAGCACTGCGTTAAAGCAGGCATTACATTATTCCGGGTCTTCCAGATCGCCCAAATTAACGCAGCAACTCCTGACGATATCAGGAGCCTATCTTTCACAGTAAAAGTTTATGACCAAGCTGGTAAACTGTCAAAGCTTACAGGTACAGATTTTAGCATGAAGGCACATCTAATTACTCCCCACACATATCTAGCTACAGAGCAAGAGAAAAATAAATGCTCTATAGTCTCTACATTGGCGCACAACATACACTTATCGAACTTTTCCATCCCTTGGACAAAAGCACATTTTTGGTCAGGATACTTTTTCTAAAAGTAGACACAGAATTTTTTTTACTTTTAGAGGAGTTTTCACAAACCACACTCTGCTGTAAGGAACCTTGACCTGAGAGTTTTTGGTCAGGATACTTTCTCTAAAAGCTAGCCACTGAAAAACTTTTACTTTTAGATGAGTTTTCGCAAACCACACTCTCCTGTAAGGAATAGGGATGGCACCCACAGGGTATGGGTAAGGGTGGAGCCACCCCATACCCTTACCCGCCCCTCTCAATCTTGCCCGTCACCCGTACCCATACCCTTGTGCGGGTACAACTTTTTCCCATACCCTTCACCGACAGGGTAGAAGGGTACCCGCGGGTAAAAATACCCGCGTTTACAACATAGCAGATTTAGTAGAAAATAATCATAAACAACATCATATAATCATGTAACTTTAATCAGCAACACATTTAAAACCGCATCACATACTTATAAATAGTAGCACATTGTCAACAACAACACATTGAAAACAACAGCACATGCACTTATAAACAGCAACACTTGTGCATAAGCAACGCATGTAAACAGCAGCACTTGCGCATAAACAACAACACATTTTAATGATAGACAACAACACATAGTCATAAAATTAGTAGGTACATTAGGTTATTATTGGGAGACCCCTTGTCACAGATTTAGAAGGGTACATGGGTACGCGGGTATGGGTTATACGAACCCATACCCGTACCCTCTCTACCCGATGGGTACGAGATTTCCCCATTTACATACCCATGGGTATTTTTTCTTTCCAAACCCTTACCCTAATAGGGTTTTTACCCGCAGGGTACGCGGGTAAAGGGTACCCATTGCCATCCCTAGTAAGGAACCTTGACCTGAGAGGCTTTCAGCGCAGTATAAAGAGATTTTACTATAAATCGCCCTGATTTTGTTAGGATCCAACTACATCCTCTACATCTCGCAACTGCACCCCAGAGCACAAATCCTGCAGTTTGAACGACATATCTGCTAGGTCTCCCCACAAATTTCTTCTAAAGTTTAGTACATTCCATCCCTCCGAGAAAATTCTAGCTGTACTTACTTTTTTGTCATGTGACAACTTATACAATATAGGGAAACTTTCGCGAAGGGTTCTTTCACCCACCCACAGATGCTCTCAAAAAACTAGTTCTTAAACCATTACCAACTATTTTCCTACAAAAGCTGAAAAATAAAACCCTCACTTTCAACAGACCAGACCAAAAATGAGAATGCACTGGTTTTAACTTAACATGAATTTGGGGTTCTTACTTAGGGCCCGATGTGCTGTGTCGGGGTGACGGTTGCCGCCGGCTCCGTCCACGAGACGACCGCCGCCGCCGCATACATGCTGCAGGTGCTGGCCTTCCAGGAGACCCAGAACCGCAGCCTCAGAGCAATCTCACACAGCGTGGAGGCCACCGGTGGCAACCTCGGCGCGGAGGCCGGCAGGGAGAGGATGTTCTACAACTACGGCGCGCTCAGGGCCAGCCTGCCGCTGGCCGTTGAGGTGCTCCTCGATTGCGTCCGCAACCCCGCGTTCCTCCGGAGCCAAGTTCGGAGCAAGGTGATGATGATGAACTCAAGATTAAGATTAAGTAGACATATAGATAAATAGAGTCTCTTTGGAATGTAGTAGATGGAATGCAAGTCTTGATCGATAGATTCGGATGATATGTTGTTCTTCAGGTGGCTGAAGCTCGGCAGGAACTGTCATTTCTAAAGAGTAACCCTGAACTGTTTCTTCGGGAATCGCTGCACCGTGTTGGTTACTCGGGCGCTCTTGGAAACCCTCTGTACCCTACCATGGAGGCTCTTGGGAGGATTGATCGTGGTGCCATTCGCAATTTCTTCCTGGTAATTTCTTTTCTGCGTTCATCATACCCACTATATAGTATTATAGTGTATGTAATTATGTACGTGTTCCTAGTTTTGGTCAGTCCTGCGATGTTTGCACCAGTATAAGTAAATGTTAAAGACCACAGTTTTTCGGTGCTTAACATTAATTTGCTCTGAAAGTGGCAGATTAAGGCCCAGCGCATTGTTTACATTGTTTCTATTCTAGACCTTTACAACCATAATCGCAATATTCTTAATTTTGTATCCACATTCGGTTTATGTGTTTATCATATTGGCCATGATACCTGCGTTCCTAGGTTTGGTCACCCTTGTGAGATCTGTACTTGTAGAGAAATATCAACAAGCAAAATCATTCTATGGTTATGCGTTGCTAAATAATCGTAGAAGAACAATGATTATTACTTTAACAGGAAAACTATACTGCTGACCGCTTGGTTTTAGCTGCATCAGGCGTGAACCACCAGCATTTGCTAGACGTTGCAGAACCCTTGTTGTCTGATCTGCCCAGGGGGTCGCCTGTGAACAAACCCAAGTCTGCATATACCGGTGGAGATTTCAGGCACAAAACTGACTCTGAGGTGATAAACTGTTCTGTTTCTATCTTCCACCCTCTCATGTTCTAGCCTTTAGCTTCTCTCTGCCGTCGCACTGTTCTACTTAAGAACCATGCTCTTGTGTAGATCACACACGTCGCATTGGCTTTTGAAGTTCCAGGAGGCTGGTGTCAGGGGAAAGCAGCTGTAATCATGAAAGTCATACAGGTATAATGATCTCTCGGAAATAAATATGTGGGTGATTAACTAATTTAACTAATGTGGTGTGATTGATTGTGGAAAGAAGACTCATGAGCGTATTTGTAAAACTATCTGCAGACATTGATGGGTGGCGGAGCTTCATTTCCAATGGTGGTCCCGGGAAAGGAATGCAGTCACGCCTTTGTAAGTTATGAAACCACTATAACTATCAATTAAGATACTAATTTATGACAATGTAATTGGATGTTAGGTGATTCATTTGTTCTGCTTGTGTGTTACAACTCATAGCTGCATATATTGTTACTTTGCATCTTCGAAAGAAAAATGGATAGCTCCTTCGAGGCTAAGGCGAATCGTTGTTTATTTTCAGATCTCCAGGTTATGACTGAGTACGATTGGATGCAATCAATTTCAGCATTTAGTACTATATATGACGACACTGGTCTGTTTGGTATTCATTTGGCCGTGGTGAGTTAAAAAATATTATTCATCTCTTGAGCTAATAATTTTATATTCACTTGAACTCATGGTTTTCGAGTCGATGAGTCGACAAGTCGTTCAGGGGTAGCGACTCTTGACTAGTCGTGACTAGTCGAGACTCATGGTCGACTAGTCGACCTGAGTATTTTAGCAATATGTAGTTATGTACTATAGAATTACCATATTATATGTATAATTGTATATAACTATATACTTATTAATGGTGTATAATACAAACCTGGGCATCTCCATACAGTGTCCAAGGCCTTCCTCTTTTTCATGAACCAGCAACCTACAAAACATTAGAAACAATCAGATTTGCATAAAAAGTAGGAAACTAAGAATGAAGTTCAACACTCAGTCCAGCCCAATGATCAAATATAAAACACAAACAAGAATATGGTAGAAAATAAAGAAGTTCAACAATAAAATTAAGACACAAACAGGTCCAACGTTTAAGTTACATGCAACCATATCCAAATGCAAGTAAATAAGTTCAACACTTCAACACCACATGAATGGCAGATAGAAATAATCAAACAACACATCTTCAAGCAATCAAGCCTCAAGATCCATGTCGTCAAGCTGAAACCCGTCTTCATGACCATTTGGTGCAGCATCATCGTCTTCATCGTTGCTCTCCATGTCTTGATCATATTCTGCCGCATATAATTCAGCCCTCAACTCTTCATCATGCACAACCAGCCTGGTTCTTGAGTGGTTCCGAGTGTAACTGATAAAAGGGCCTATGGGTCGTGCAATAGGCTCACCAAGATCACCACGGGCTTTCCTAGGAAAGCTGCGACCTGCTACATAAGTGGACGCACCCATAGCTTCATCAACTTCAGCCCATGTTAGTGGTGTATCACCGTCCATGACTTGAGCTTGATGTTCATGGACCATTTCAGCATTAATATCAACCCATTCATTATCCCATTGAAATTCTTCTAGGACAAGTGGAGTAGATTTGTTTGATTTAGAGCCTTGCTCACGCAGATTTTGAAACCTAGCTTCCATTTGTCGGTTGTAGGAGACATATGATAACTGTTGGCGCAGCACCTTGGCTGCACCTCTCTCTCTCTTCTTTCTCTCACTCAAACACGTACATGAATGGTACACACGCACACACGCAGTACAACCCAGGGAGCTCTCCTGCCGGCCGGGCACACACCACGGTCCTGGCAGAGACTACATCTCACCTGTTCACTCTCCACCCCTTTGGGTGCATGTCCTATTTATAGGACTCACAAACCGACCTAGGTAGGAAAATATCTAGACCTACCTTCTAGTGCCTTCTACTAGATTACAACTCATGTGTATTCTAGAGACTACCACTAGGTACAACTCATGTGTACTCTAGAGACTTCTACTAGCTACTACCTTACTACATGGTAGATATTTCTAGAACGCACAGGATTATTCCAACAATAACTTGTTCAATCTCTTGTACTCTAGTCGGTTTCTCCCTTTGGTGTGAATCTGCAAGGTGCAAGCACACAAATATGTGAGAAGCTGCTGAAATATGTGAGAAGCAAGCACACAAATTAGCCTATTAAACCAGCCAACCAGATGGCTACTTACATGAGCAAATACACTCCAATTGCGCTCGCAGCCGGATGCTGAACAACATAGACTAATGATTCGCTTTGCAAGAGCTTGGAGGTCAAAAGCAAGGCCACCGTAAGCACTCCACCAAAGAACTACAAAATCAGCATGTCCAACATTAAAAATAGAGCCAAAATAATCAGAAACTGAGTTGAAAAAGGAGACACAGGCTGCCATATAATTTATACTCACGAGGACTCTTTTTTGTGCGGTCATACAAAAAATCTGCCACATGATCATCTACAATATCTTTTTGCTCTTTTGTCTTCTGGATGTAATCCTTCATTGACTTCTGAGAGCCCTTTGACATACGCCTCTCAGCAATCACCTCGTCAGGTGTCTTTCGAATCTGATCTGCAATGGACTTGCCTTGCTTCTTTGCCGCTGTCGTCGCCAAATGAGTATCGCCCACTGCAGATTTCCTTTTCTCGGAGGTGTTGGTGTTGGAAGCTCTTGAACTTGCTTCAGCCTTCTCTTGTTCACCACCTTCTTCATCAGCTTCATTTCCATCAAGATTTTTGTAACTGTATGAGTGAGCCTTCAAGTACTCGCGCATCTCTTTCTGAATTGCAGGGGTTGTTTTGGGGCACATAGTCACAACTGTATAACCACCAGCAAGGTGCTTCTTCATCCTAAGAGGCCCAGAACTAACTCTCTTCCCACACAAATTACATTGCAGCAACAACCTGGATCCCTCCAAGTCTGGCCAGAATGCGTATTTCCAAGCTGGATCCTTGCTCCTTGCTGGCCTCCTCTTAGGATCTTTGAATGGGTCATATTGCTCATCAGCTTCTGCTGCAGCTTGAGCTGAACGAACAACCTGGGCTATCTCTGGCTGGGACTGGGTCATGGTGCTTGCTGTGAAACAAGAAAATAACTTCACTCAATTGTGTGTTCACCTAATCGAGCCCTAAGCCCTCAAGCAGAAGCACTAGAGCAGATCAGAGCAAAAGGAAAAGAGAGGATACTAGTTACCTGTAGCAGCGGCCACCGTTGGAGGAGCAGATCAACAGCAGCAGTAGCCGGCGGAGGGAGAAGCGGACCAGCGGAGGGAGAGGCAGGCCAGGGGACGAGCAGGTCAGGAGCTAGGCAGCGGTGCCATGGCCTTGCGGCGGCGCCGGCCGGCTGGATCTTGGGGCGGCGGCGCCGGCCAGCTGGATCTTGGGGCGACGGCGGCCAAGGGAGCGAGCGCCAAGCCGCCAGAACTCTTCTGGCTCAGGGAGGAAATGCGCCGTCGATCTAGGTTTTCACGGGAGCTGGCAACTTTAAGTCGCGTTCGACTCAAAAGCGTCGACTAGTCGAGACTAGTCGACTGAGTCGTTCGACTCAACCGATGAGTCGAGTCGACATTGTGAGTCGGACTTTGCATTGCGACTCGTCGACTAGTCGCAACTAGTCGTTCGACTCAAAAACAGAGCTTGAACTTGCTGTGGCTTTTGTTTCAATCATTTAACTGAAAACGCCATCCGGTTGAGCCTTATAGTTAGAAGTGACTTTAAATATAATGCTAAAGAAAGGTGTGCATACAGCAACATAGTTTTGATATCTGTTAGGTCGAGAATAAACTGTCTTGTCATTCTGAACTGATCCAGCCATCTGATTCTGTCGCTGAGGCTATTGATATTGCTATAAGGGAGTTGACAGCAGTTGCAGTACCTGGCGAAGGTACAAGTTTGCCATGAATTGCGTGTACATTCATCATATTTGTATGTTCTGAAACCTGCCAAGTTGTCTCTGTTATACAGTTACCGAAGCTGAGCTCAGTCGAGCGATAAAATCGACGATTTCATCTATTTTACAGAAGCTCGAATCCAGGGTAACAGCAGAGAGCACCTCAACCTCTCTTTTCCCCTTTATCTTTTCTTGCTCTACTTTATTCAACATATCTAGTGTGATTTGTTATCTTCACAGAAAAATCATGCAGAAGACATTGGGAGGCAAATCTTGATTGATAGTTCAGGGTACGTAATGTCACCCCTAATCAACCTGCTTGTTTTGTGGACGATTAACGAAGACCTTTTATGCTTCTTTTTCCCGTCCACGTTACAACAGGAAGTCAAGTGAGCACTTCCTAGAGCGCATTGAGGAAGTGACACTGGACGATATCACATCGGTCGCGCAGAAGATGCTGTCCTCGTGCCCTACCATGGCGAGCTGGGGAGATGGTTTGCACTTTTCTCCGTTGAAACAAAATCTGGTTGTTCAGATGACGCGATCTTAATTTTCTACTACTATTTTTGCAGTCGACAAGGTGCCTACACATGAATATGTCCGCAAGCAGATCGAGTCGCCTCCGAGTGATCTGATGTGGACGTTAAAACGCTTATTTTCTTGAAACCAGTTTTAGATGATGTACAACTGTTCCATGGTTGGAGGCTTGGAGCCACCATGCTGACTAGCGGGACTGGGCTGTTCGAGACCGGAGTTGGTCAATAGCTGTAGACAAGTGACCCCTGTCCCAGCTTTTTCTAGGCTCTCAAGCATGTAAGATGTAGCTCGAATACTAGCAGCATGTAAGGCTGCGTTAATTGCTTTGCATACATTTTTCTATGAAAACTCTTTTTACTGAGCCACTGGCTGCAATCAACATCATCATACTGGAAAGTGATCTTCACCTGAACCCTTGAGAATGAGAAGATCGTACTGGCTCACTCTCTTTGTAGCTGGGCTGTCGTCACATTTCATGTCTGAAGCACATAACACCAAAACAATTTTAAGTAAACAAAATATTTCTAAATTGATAAATGTGTGTAAAATAAAAATCAAGTTATTATTTCAAAGCAATTCACCGAAGATTAGGCATAGTTCTTACCATCTTCACTGACAAATGAATGTCGATATCAAAGTGACAAGTGATGATCACACTCTGTGGATTAAAATTTATGCTGATATTTGTCGGCAAACACTCCTAGACAAACTAAATTAAGAATATCAGACCGTTTTACACATCATATAAATATATATGTGGAAAAAAAAGTCAAGATTGAGCTGATATTTCCAACGATTAGGAGATGGCCACATGACTTTGATCATAAGGCCAAACAAACCTTCGCACAATAAACAAGCAATGCTGGTACAACTTATATAGTCAGATATTACCAACTGAAACAAATATACAGGCCACTTAACATTACAAACACACTTCATAAATAAACCGTTGGTTCTCATCTCATGACCAGCATACAGACAGAACAGAACGAAACCTACAAGAGCTGACGCTGATAAATATTTTGGAAACAAAGCTAATTTGACAGTACACACAGTCAGTGTCTCGACTTCCTCCAAAGATGTTATCTATGGTGAAGCGTTTCAGAAGTCACAGCCACCCTCACCGATCAAACAAATTTAAATAGCAATCCGGATTTATAGAATACATAAAAATGAGTACATCCGAATTCAAGCTTTATGACAACAGAGGCTTTACAGGACACACAGTTATATATCCTGTTGACATTGACCCTTTTTTTCGCAATTCACATGCATTGCTTGACAAGGGAAACGAAAAGTTCAAAAAACAAATGGGATTGATGTATACCAGGAAAACCCACTGTTTACACTCGATCTTGATTGTAAACTATGGGACGAAAAACCTGGTAAACACCACTCCGGCTTTATTACAACTTGAGAAACATGTTGTAAATAAACGAAAACGTACATGTACATCAGTGGCTCTACAGAGACAACATAACAGTCAAAGATACATACATGATAAGAACAATTCGCAGCGGAGTGATCACTCGTATCTCACTATAACCTTAAACTGATTGGCCTTGGGGCGCCTATTACTCTCGGACTTGAGTTCCTCCAGTGCAAGGCTCAGTGAAGAGTTGTTTCTCTTTTTTTTTTTTTTTTGCGGAATGGAGGAGATATATTAAACCAGCGATCTTACAGAAAAACCCAGAAGAAACAAAAAATTACAACAAAGCCCTTCTTCTAGGTCTCGACGGGGACGCCGCAGGGGAGCCGTCGGTGACGCGCCGCTGCCGCTGCTCCGCTTCACGCCTTGGATAGGAGTCAGCCCCGAGGCAGCTGGGAAGTCGCCAATCGCCGGATCTGTCGATCCTACTCGCCGGAGCGCCGCCACCGTCGCGCTGGTCTTCAACATCTCCACCACTTTAATACTACGGATCCGCCGCACCGGATCCGGCCGGGGAACACCGAGCGCCGCCGCTCCGAAGATCAGCAACCTCGATGAAGACGACCGCCGCGCGAAGGAGCTCCGAAGACCACCCACGCGAGAGGGGAAAGCAGCCGCCACCACACTCCACACCGCCGCCATCCCCACCTCCAGGACGACGCCGGCTGATACACCCTCGAGCCCTACACTATGTACAAGCCCCGATCTACGGATTCCCCACCCTCCCGTCGCCGAGGCGACCGCCGGAGGAGGAGGGATCCGCAGATCGGAGGCGAGCGAGGTGGGACGATGGCGAAGCTTCAAGAAATCGTCTCTCTTTTACTGTAGCGGAAGAGTTGTTTCTCTTACCCGTAAGTTGCACCTCTTTAAGGTTTGTCAAGTGCTTGATGCCAACAAGGCTCCTCCTCTCAGTCCCGCAAAACTCCACCGATAGCTCCTCCAGCTTATCCATGCATCCTCTCTGGAACTGGATAACTTCAGGGAAGCTGCAGTAGGTTGTTGAGCACAAAGAAAGGGTCCTCAACTCCGGAAACCGGTGGGTACTTCGTACAACAAGTGTTCTGTCAAGGCAGCATTCCCGCCACAGCTTGATGCTCTGAAGATTGGGCAGCTTGGAGAGGACGCTGAATATTTGTTCACCGCTTAAGTGTAACCAAGTACCACCAAAGAATGTAAGATATGATAGTGAGCTCACCCAGTCGGGCAGTTTTGTGATTTGGCCATCGATGAAGAGGTACCGAAGGAGCCGTGGCGGTGAGGGCACTGTATCCAAAAAGTCCATTTTTCCTTCGGCCCTCGTCCCAAAGCGGCCAATGCTGAGGTACCGAAGGGAGTATAACTTGCTCAGGGAGAGCGTAAGCGCTTGAACAATCTTCTCATTTCCGTCGTCGTGAAGAAACAAGAATATGCGACGCAGTTGTCCTAGCTCACCAAACTCTTGAGCAACCTGAAGATTATCTATCTTTGCACGCTCCACCTCACTCAACGCCTTCATTTTAGAGAGCCCCTTAGGAAGCGTCCACCAAATTTGCCATTCATTCTGGTTGGACAAATCCACGCGCTCAATTTTCTCTAGCTTTGTCACTGTATTTGGTAGGCGCTGAAGGTTTGTATCACGCACATCAAGAACTTGCAAATGCTCTAGCTCACCAACTTTATCAGGCATCACACTGATATCAGTACCCTTTAAGCTCAGGAACTTTAGGAGGTACATCTTGCAGATATCCACCACATGCTTGTTTTCAAGGCCTTGGCAACCTTCAAGATCAAGCACCCTCAGTAGGGTGAACTCCCTCAACCGATCAAATATCTGCTGCCCTTTGAGCTCAAACATGCTCAGCGATCGAACATGTTGCATGTCCATCCTCTCCATGCTATTCCTCCTCTTGGATGGAGAATCCTCTAAGCCTTGGACGGAAAGCCGACGAGCTCTAACATAAAACATCCCTTCATACTGCCCACCTACCAGGCTAACAAAGTTAGTCTCCAGGGATTTGGACACCATGACCTCGAGCATCATGTCGTGCCCGACATGCCTCGATCCTCCCAAAGAACCCCCCAAAGAACCCGATAGGGAAGGCCGGATCAATCATGTTCCTACTCATCAGCTCGTCATAGTAGGATTTTGCAACTTCCAACAAAGTCAATCCTCGCTTCTCCTCAACCAAGCCTTCGGCGATCCATCTGTATAAGAGCCTATTTTTGTTGATTTCATAATCCTCTGGGAAAAGGCTAAGATACAACATGCAAGCCTTGAGGTGATAAGGCAGGTGGTTGTAACTGAGTGTGAGTATTTGCCCCATCCCTTCGAGGGTAGGGTTGCTCTCCATCTGGGAACCTATTGATTTGCAAATTGTTTCCCACATGTCTTTCCTCTCTGGATATTTATAGCTGGCCAAGAGGCTGGCTATGCTAACAATGGCCAATGGCAGCCCAGCACATTTCTTCAGAATATTGTCCAATATAACTTTCAGTTGTTCATCAAGAGGAGTATCCATGGTGCCAAATGCTCTACTGAGGAACAACTTCCTGGCGTGTTCTGAATTGAGTGGCTGAATGTGGTAGATGTAATATTCGTCAACACTTGGATCACTGCATTCTTTAGCCACGGTCTCTATCCGAGTAGTTACAATGATTCTGCTGCCGCGTTTGTTGTCTGGAAACCTGGAATGGATTGCATCCCACGCTGTTACTGTCCATACATCATCAATCACGATGAGGAACCTGCTTGCATCATTCGTATTTGAGTGTTAGCAAGATCAAGTTTCATGTACAACAATCATATATTAAAGAAAATTACGTCGGTTCAAAAAATAATAAGCATCATGTTTTCTAAACTTTGACCATCTTGTTGTACAATACTATATAAATCAATAATGTGAATACCGCAAAGAGAATTGAGTGTGGATTTTTGGAACCCGAGCTACATGGAGCTCGTTTTTTTTTGAAAATTCGAAAATGACATTTTTTGAGTTTCCAAAAATCACGAAAAAAATCTCAGATGTAGATAATATCGAGATTACAAGCGTGTCAAATCTTACCTTAAAATAAGCTATATTTTGGTCTGTACAAAAAAGACAAATCGGGGAAATTTCAAAATTTTGAAATTGTGTGTTGTTCACCACCCAGATCCACAAATTTGTCTTTTTTGTACAGCCCAAAATACAATGAATTTTAAGGTAAAATTTTGCACGCTTGTAGATCTCAACAATATCTACATCTGTGCTTTGTTTCACAATTTTTGGAAACTCAAAAATGTCATTTTCGATTTTTCAAAATAACGAGCTTGATGTAGCTCGGGCTCTATTATAGGTTTTCGAAAGAGAATTATCATATTTTCTATATATTGTAATTTTAGCAGGAACATCTACTTCTTAAAAACATTTGATGTGATTTAAGTCGTCCATTTGGCTTGGAGGAAAATATCAAAATAAAATAAAATCATAAGGCATAAAGGTAGGTATTATGTAATGAGCTACATTTAATCTGACTGGAAAATTCTAATATTTATGATGATCATATATTAATGGTGCTAACTTATAATAGTGTAAGGTTTTAGAATGGTACCATATTATATATTTCATATTTATTTACATACGGACGGTGATGCATATATATAAAAAAGAACTTCTATGTAATAACTGAGAGAAACATAGAATGACTATTTACACTTCATCTTTCGACTAGGCCGGAGTTATTTTGAGTAAAATAAATCAATCATAAAATAAAAGGAGAAAGAGAAAAATAGAGTAAGTCAAGCCAAATATAATGATCAGTTCTTCCTACTTTCATGCTTTCAAGACATTCTACACTTTATAAGTTGATGAGTTCGGATTGAACGATGTAGGTTTCATCATTTATAAACAATATAAAACCATGAATAATTCAAGTTATTTAAAATTCCAAGCATTGGAGTATACCATAACATATATCCATCCACACCGTTGAGACGCAATTTCTTATGTAACTATATAATTTGATGGTCAAAGCACATATTGTAAATCTTGTTTTGAATAATGTGTAATAGGCTTATAGAGTAAATTACAGCTGGAGTTCATATAAGTCTTGCGGAATCATCTAGACATAGGTAATCAGTGATCACTGATTTCTACTAACTAAATGTTGGGGCATTGCTAACGGCATGTTTGAAATTGGATGGTGATATAGTACTAAATACAGTGACCAACGTGGTAAGATATGATATTACAATGAATTATTTGACCATATTGTCTACATATATATACTTATTACCAATTAATAGTAAGAGGTCAAGGGTAATAAAAATGGTACCGTTAATTATAACGATTTGTTTCTATTTCTTAGTGGAATATCTGAGAGATTTTGTTAATATTTCTGCCTTTCATGTATTCTACTATTTCGGGTTTATATTCATTTTTTATATCAAAGAATTTATGTTTGTAGTTACACATTTTTTGTAAAATGTTACATGAATTTTTATGTTACTTATTTGTACATTTTGTATAACTTTTTATATATTTTTTACCACGGTATGTGTAATTATTCAGGAATTGAACACAACCTCTTTAATGAGCTTGGATGCCTACACTTCTTTGAAAATTTTAACTCATTATATTTTTCAAAAGCCGTTTATAACTGTTAAAGTGTCGTATTAGATTTTTTGTGCGTAACTTTCTCAATCACGATATATGGGGTAAGTGGTTTTACTAGTAATAAATCTGGTCGATTGAGAAAAATAAGACTTGTTGTATTGGGGAGTATCATACACAAATATTGAAAGGACATTTATATCCCTAACTTGTTTTGATGTTTGTTGTCAACACAATGAGCGGTCTAATTGTGTGCTACTAAGATTTGCAGGTATATGTATACATTTTGCACATGATGGCTGGACATTCCCTTTTGAAGAAATGAACGTGAAGACATAGTTTTCCTAGTTGCTTTCTTTGTAGGAAAACTGTACTATCAAGGGGGTCCGTTGTGGAGGTTTGGATGGAATCAATCTTGTTAATTTGCACAAATCATATACTTCTTCCACAACCATCTAGACCTGGTGGTCATTCCTCTTCTGACCCGAGCTTTAATTTTACTGATGAAGCCGGTAGTACCGCCAGGCTCCTTTCTAAGGAGCAGGGCACGCTGGCTTCGTTTTTGTACCAGCGGAAGTACCGGGATTTGTCCCGGTAGTATCGAGATGCCTAGCTCGGTACTTTCCTGCCAAGTACCGGGGCTAGTACTACATTAGCTCGGGAGGCTCAGATATGCTTGCATTTAGCTAGGAAGTTGTCCCGGTAGTAGCCCGGTACTACCGCATGCTCGGTGTATCGGACCCTGCCAACCGGTAGTACCGGGGCGGCTTCTTCCTCATAGGGTTTGACCACGGTCCGCTTGACCGTTTTTCTGGCCAGCCGGAAGTACCGGTCCAGCCCCAATACTACCGTGGGTGCGCGGAAAAATGGCCCAACGGCCATTTTTCGTGGTGTACTATATAATCCAATCTTCTTCTCCAAAGAGACTAAGCTTTTTACTGTTCTCTCTTCACCATTGACACAAAGCTTCAAACTTCTAGATCTCCCACTCACTTGGCCCAAACACCTTCAAACTTTGAGGAGTGAAGGAAGAGACCTAGATCTACATTTCCACCAAAGCAATTTCGATTCCCCCCACTAATTCCTAGCAGATCTTGTTACTCCTTGGGTTCGTTGGAACCCTAGACGGAAGTTGTGTTCTTCTGGCTTTGGAAGCTGCGGGGAAAAGCCAAGAGCCTCCAATTGAGTTGTGGATGTGTGCCTTGGCCTTGTGATTCTTGTGTCTTTGGGAGCCGCGGGAATTTGGTGAGAGCCTCCAATACGGTTGTGGAGTGTGGCTCATCCTTGTAAAGGTTTGTTGCCGACCTTAAGGGCATCATATAGTTGCTCGTGCTAACCCTCATTGGAGGTAAGCACGAGGGATACACGGTGTGCCATATCATGGCTATTCGGAGATCACTTTGTGACTCCGCACCGCTCCAACGGAGACTAGATTCCATTGGGAAGTGAACTTCGGGATAAAATCTCCGCGTTGGCGTGTGTTATCTCTTAACCTTTCTTTACTTGTGTTCTAGCTTATCTTGTTTAGAATATCTTGCTAGCTTGTATCTTGCTCATCATATAGGGCTACTATCTTATTGATAACATTTGTACAAGAAAAAATCCTAAGGGGTGCTATTATACAACATTGTATTGTGATACTGTGTGTACTTTTTTGGAGAAAAATCATAGGCCCCGCTTCTACAATTGTGTGTTTGATCATTGATTCTGGTGCCACACATCCATTACAAGAGTGTATGGCATATTGTCATAGTTATGTAGGGCATCGCATTCAAAAAATGACTACAAAAGATTCTTTCGCGGTGGATGGACTTATCCCGCTGAGTAGCAAAACCGGCACATAGGTATGCTTCCTAATAGATTGCTTACCAAGACAAAAGTGCGCCATGGTAGGTGCCAGGCAATACTTGAGCTTCTAATGTTGTGGTAGGTGGGTGCATGCATATATAAATGAGTCATTGTACGCGACTAACCGTCATAAATCTGTTCTACTTCTCCCATATCCGCACTCCTTGCAACTCCCACTACTAACTTTCCCCCATCTTTTCTCAACAAATTTAGAGTTGGCAGAGGAGGCGACTGTCGATGCCGCCGGTGGTAACACTAGCACCAATATGGATGGTCATCGGTGAAACTGAGACTGCTGGCGGCTTCGTACGTTATGCATTTTGACTTGATCCTTTTGGGGTTATGTCTTCTTAGTCCCATTTGGGGTATTCGATCACACCATCTTAAATTTGGTCTTTTATCAGGACGAGATGTAGTACTGAGTGGACATCTTTTGGGGCTGGACCGGCGTGCATAGGGCATTTCACACTCAAACCTTCTATCTCCGATGTGAACAGTGAGCACCATACTGGTACATTATTAAATTTGAAGTACGGAGTTGATTGTTGATTACATGGGCGTAGCCAGCTATTTACCCATTATTTTTGGAGGAAACATTTTACCTCGATATGATAGGGTATATACTACGATAAAGCAGAATGTTTGACTATTTTTGTATCCATGTGCACCCATTTTTCAAAATCTATCTCTTCTACTTGTTGATTGCATAAAAAATATTTTTATTCCATAATATGTACGGATATACTATATGGTCTAGATAATATCAACTTATTACACATGAAGATAAATCAATAATATCTATCATTTTTTTCAATATCAAAATGTTTTGTGAGGTCGACTTCAAGTGAAGAAATATGTGATGAAAAAGAAAAGAAGAACAGAAGCACGAATACAAGAGCTATTGATTTTTTTTGTGAAGTTAATTTGTAATCTTAATTTATATTTGTTCTGAAATGTATACCCACTCTATCTTAAATTACCCTGCATTTTTAACTGTAGTCATAGTCAAACTTAGAAAGTTTGAGAAAGTTTATCAAAAAAATATTAGCACTTGGTCAACCTTTAATAATTTAGATAGGCTTTGACCAAAGCTTAAATGAAAGGTAATTTCAGATATAGGCGATGTATTTATAACTGATAGCTGAATCTCGTTTGGCCCGTAGAAATTAAAGCATTTGAAATGATGTGTCAAATTAAACTATTTGGGTGTAGATTTTACTACTCCCTCCGATCCATATTAGTGGGCATAGCTTTTTCTAAATTCATATGTATCTAGTTAAGTATTTAGACTAGATACATGTGTATCTAGACAAAGTTGTGCCCACTAATATGGATCGGAGGTAGTAGCTGGAATTGACCATGCTTTCATATAGACATAAAACAGCCATTTTGACCATCTCATTTCATACAGATGTGTCAAAAAACGTATTATAAACTATTTTTTTACAATGGAGAATACATTATTACTGTCCAGTACAGATTGGCGCTCAAGGAATTTCACGCTGACCAAGTAGAGTTGAGATTTGAAAAAAATTGATCTGAAGTACCCTTGTAAAGCTTGTTATGATATCGGCAGTGAACACCCTATCTTTTACATGCTCTCTCACGTGTGCCCAATATAGTACTCCCTCCGTTCGGAAAAGGATGTCACAAAAATGAACTATAGGTAGACCATTTTTGTGACATCCTTTTCCGAACGGAGGGAGTACATAATACTCTGACAGCACAACCTCTTGCATGCGACACTAAGTAATTAATGTGCTAGGGGAAAACCCAAAAAACTTGACTGTGGAAAGGGCTAACGACCTTGCATGAAAGGCATGTACAATGGGGTGACGCCAGCCTTCTCTTAGACATGTCACGTTAGATTTTTGCTTGGTTGGAGTAGAGAGAATGAAAAATGAAGGGTTTGTCCTCCTTGCTAAGGGATGATCTCTAAAAAAAATTAAGAGAAGATTATTTCTTGCCATATGCCTTTCCTTATTAACAAAATCTGAGAGTAAAGCTAATTAATTCTCATTAATTGTCTTCTTTGTACGACATGGAGTGCTAAGAGAAGACCCGCCATTTCTACCATTGTACATGCCCTAAATATTTTTGAATTCTACGCCACTAGGGAGTATTTTCGCCTGTAAATCTAGATACTTGTTTAGTAAATTAATTTAAACTGATACAAAGTGAGTTAAAAATGACAACTGGTACCCATCATCAACTAACCCGACCGGTCAAAGCGTTATTAGGGTAAGGGTTTGGGACAATTGTTTATCCATGAGCATTTACAGGGGAAAATTATATATCCATCGAGTAGAGCAGGTAGGGACATGGTAATGTAATCCCACGCCCTTGTAACTGCGTACAGGTACTGACGTCTCATCAATGTAATGCTTATTTTGCGGTCCTATGTAAGTCCAAATAACCTCTGTAACTTTGTCGTGAGTTTGTAAAATTAAATTGTACGACTATGTGTTATTGATAATAATAATACGTGGTTTTTTATATGTAACTTTGTACCTCTTGTCTTTGAGAAGATCCTGGAGCTTGCTGGAAATTTGGTTCACATCCAACGTGTCGACGCGGGCCAATGGATCCTCTTCCTCGATATCTTTCTCATTACCTGCTTTTCTCTTAACGATCTGTTGAAGCACACGCTTCAACAGATCCTTCATGTCCTTCTCCACGTCGAACATCTGAGACACCGACACTTGGGCTTGTCGATCGAACTCTACCTCCAGCTGGCGGCACAATTCCATAGCCAACGTTGTTTTACCAAGCCCCCCAAACCCTACGATGGAGAACACCTTGAGCTTCATGTCATCCTCATGCACCGCCGCCTTCACCTTGTTAGCCAGGGTGTTTGCCTGGTCCTCCATGCCGACAATAATCTGATCAATGTGGTTGCCATGGTGTAGCCCTCGGGCCGACGATGTTAGGGGCGCCGAGGCAGGAGATCTTCGCAGTGCCTCCCGGCCAATGCCATAACGAGCATGGCGCTCGCTGATGGAGACAGCACGAGCGCGGAGGGCTGTGATCTTCCCAGCAAGGCGATGGCGAGGGAAGAGCGTCGCGAGTAGACGTTTGGACCAGACTAGAAATCGGTCGCCGGGACGACACCTTATGCGGAATATGTAGAGGTCGACACAGTCCTCGGCGTCGTAAGTGAGTTCACGCACCTGCCTCATCCACTCTCGGATGAAGTGGTCCACGGCACAATCTTCCACTTCACTCTGCATGCGTAGGAGGGTGTTCATGGTGGCGAGTTCGTCCCTGAGCTCCTCAATCTCGCCGCCGACAGCGCGGATCTTATGATACTCCTTGCCCACAAGCTGCCCAACATTGCTCAGGATGGTTTGCGCCGTGCCCTCCATTGTGCCTAGCTCTGGAAAGTGGAATATATAGGCGGACCAAGAGTTTTGTTAATAATATCAGTTTCAGTTAGCATTGTGGCTAAAAAAAGTACTTCAAGGACGACAACGGTTGCCCACAAGGCCGCTGACATCGGGAACGACAACAAACCACGACAACATATCATTGTTAAAAAATATATATATATATATAGCCTAACCCTTTCCATCGGTTTGAACTTTTGGGTACATTTGCTTTGTAAAAAATGCCAACCGGTGACAGGCACATTCACCTTTGGCTACACCACATGCTAGATCTGGCACAAACAGTTGAGATAAGAGCATGTTTGAACCAGTTTCTTTACCAAAATGATAGAAATTTTTTACGAGCTATTATTATATTTTTATATAGCATGCAACACGTGGATCTTTTCTAGTACTATGATTTTTATACTTTTAGATATACAAAGACCTAAGTTTTTTCAAGCAATGCTGAAGACATCAAGACCGCCACACGATCAATTAGTAGAAATATTATTAACCATACATTGTTGGGCATTAACGTATATATTTACCTCTTAGCCGATGAGCTCTGGCCTTCTAGAAGAATTGAACAAAGAAAGAGGGAATAACTTGGCACATGAGATCTTTGAAGATCACCAAGAACAATATGTTCAGCAACACTTAAAGTCAAGCTGCCAAATAAATATTAATTCACTTTTATTTGGCTTTATAGCTGCACAATAACTTCCTTGTACGGTCCTGAGATAACAGAAGTAGTTGATGTTAGTTTTATATAGTCAAGAACGAAATAAAAAATAAATAACAGCAAAAAGTACCTGGTGGTAGAATATTAAACTGTATGTCCGTAGTATGAATGTCAAGAGATGTTCGACCTGACCAACTAAATTTACCAATCTCAATAGTGGAAGAAGTCAATGACCTTTTCTTGTGTATTTCGTAGAACTGATTATTAGAAAAGCAAGCAAATAATAAACTTAAGTAAACAACAAACAGGATATGCCAGTTATTTTTTGGTTTTTTTAGTATTGATCACAATGGCAAACAGCAAAGCCAGTGATTTATTTTGCATATGTTTTAAAATTGAGAGATTGTAAATCTCAAACAAAAAATAGTAAACAGAATTAAAATAATTTTTTTAATAATTAGTTATAAAAAATGAATGCATTCCAGATGTGGAATATAAAAAAAAGAATGCATTCCAGACGCAAGATCGAAAAACACCAATGTTTTTTTCATCGATGGCTAAACAAAGGGTTGATCATAGACTATATATGAAACCAGAAAAGTAAGTGTAAACACAAATGGGAATTTAAATTGAAGCGACTCTTCTAGCAACGATAGATAAAGAACGAATTTGGTTGCAGGAGGAATGAATGGCTGAGAAGTTGAGGTGGAGGGGTTTCGACGGTTACACCTTTGTGACTTATATACACAAACATACTGAGCATCAATCGTACCAAAGATGGGATGCTTGGTTATAGCAGCAAGCAAAGAATATACTTGGCTGATATAAGGTTAAAGGAAGGAAACAAATCAGGAGTAACCAAAGGACAAAGGGGATAACTTGCCATGTGCATCATGTCAAAAGGATAAAATCTAAACTTGATCCTTTCCTCCGTCTCTTACATAGACAACTGTTGTCACAGACAAGGAAGCGCAAAGCAAGAACAGAAGAAGGACGTGACTGCCACAAGGTTGTCGAAGAGAATAAGCTAGTCGTCATGACAATGTCCTTTAATCTTGTGCATTAGTCGTAAGTATACATGCTTTATTGAACTGAAAGCACCAGCTAGCTTTGCCTTCTGCTTTGGTATAATTGTTTAGGCTTGGTTTTTGTTGCTCGCTTACGCATACTAAATCTGGTCATCTCTGTATTGATTATTTAGCTTGAGGTATAGTCAGTCATCCAGTATCATGGCACATCGAGCAAACTATAGTCCAATTTTTTTTTTTGAAACGAAATAGTCCAAAATTTAAACAAGCCAAAGAACACTGCTTTGACAATTATTTTTTTCTCATGGCCCAAAGACATTTTGACACTGAAGAAATTCATCTTTGGTATTTATAGTACTGTATACGATGACATGGTCTCTTTGCTAGTATAAAGCAAGGTGTGACCTGAAAGCATGTAAAGCTGCGATAAATGCTTGCCATCGTACACTGGCACGTGTAAAAAGAAGCGTCAACAGCTGTAAACTCTTTTGTTAAAGACATTGGATGCAATTAACATCATCGAAGTGACAAGTGAGGATGAGAAGATTAGCATACCACTCCCATGGCTTGACGCCACCTAATACCACCAACAAATCATTTACCTTATTCCACAAGTTAAGGATAATACCTAAACCCGAAGGTTGTTCTGAAGCTTGTGTTTATCCCATTCCTCTCCCAGACTCTCTGTTGTGAAGATTCTTTCTCCTTGTTCTGAAGCTTGTATATAGGCTCTGAAACGCATGTAAAGCTGCGCCAATTGCTTGCCTTGGTACACCCGAAGTTGCAAACTTTTTTTGTTGAGCCATTGGCTGCAATTAACATCATCATCAAGTGACCATTGAGAATGAGAAGTGATTATCATTGGCTTGACGCCATCTAATTACCTTAATCAACAAGTTACCTATTCCGTCCCCCACCTCCACGGCACCGCGGCATTTCGTCGAACACCTGCTCTCCTCTTCCGCCGCCGCGCTGCCGTCACGCCACCTTCTACCAAGCGGAGCCCGAGCTGCCGCCTCCTATTTATCAAGCGCTTGGCCATGACGCCGCCTCGACCAGCCTCCGTTCGCGTCCACCGAAATGGCCGAGATTGCCTTCTTCGACCTGGAGACGTCGGTGCCGCAGCGACCCGGGCAGGGCTACGCGCTGCTCGAGTTCGGGGCCATCCTCGTCTGCCCGCGCCGCCTCGTCGAGGTCGCCTGCTACGCCACGCTCGTGCGCCCGCCGACCTCGGCGTCGTCTCGGCCGCCACCGCGCGCTGCAACGGCATCACGCGCGATGCCGTCGCCGCCGCGCCGCCGTTCCTAGCCGTCGCGGACGCCGTCTACGACATCCTGCACGGTGAGTGCCCAGGCCGCCCCCTTTTTTCTCTCTCAACGCCGGGAGCTGCTTCTTGGCTCCTCCCCGGCAACTTATCTGTGATTTAATCGCAATATAGTGGCAAGGGGCCAAATGTTTGATGCTTGACCAGTGAATGAGTTTGCAGTTCTTGTTTTTTCTTAGATTGAAGGATATTGATAGAAACTCTGTGCGTATCCCTGCTTAGGAAATGGAAGATGTGTGCAATTCTTGTGTCAATTTTGTTTCCTATTAACGCTCGTATCATCATGTAGAAATGATATACAGAAGTACAGGCATATTCTTTGTTTAGGTCTGAACCTAAAATTGTGCCTTCTAAGTGTTCTTTGCGCACCCCTTCTCACGGAAACATCTTGTCGAATTTGCACAGGGAGGGTCTGGGCTGGCCACAACATTGTGAGGTTTGATTCGCCAAGAATAAGGGAAGCGTTCGAGGAGATTGGCCGGCTGCCTCCAGAGCCCAAGGGGATGATCGACACATTACCTCTGCTTACCCAGCGGTTTGGGAGGAGAGCTGGGGACATGAAGGTATGCCACCTTGTGTTGATGTACATCATGTACAGTCACTTTTAGTTTATAAAGACGGGATCTGGTTTGGATCACTCAAGCTGAAAACATGTGTGACCTTTTACTGAAAGGTCTCAGGGACAGTTCCTTCTTATTGTGAACATTACGATGTTCTTATCTCCTCTTTGTATCCACAGATGGCAAGCTTGGCAAATTACTTCGGTTTAGGGAGGCAAAAACACAGGTTGGTAACATGTCAATCCATATGTTATAATTTCATCTGAATTACGATTGCTTCACTCAGTTCCTATTAAGTTTGATTTGCAACCACTTCTGCAAGGGCATATCGTTATTATTTCATATGCTTATTTCCTTTGATTTTTGCATTGCTGACATGAAACTGGAGTTAAGGATCTTGTACTAATTTTCTTTACAATCTATCTGCAGGAGTCTGGATGATGTCAGGATGAATCTTGAAGTTGTCAAGTATTGTGCTACAGTACTGTTCCTGGTATGTTTGCCGAATTGCCTATTGACGACATGAGCTGAACATGTACTTATTTTCTAAAGTAATAGCAGGATAGTTACATTGTGTAGTGTTTTGTTTCCCTGAAATACTATAATAGTTTTTTTCCTGTCATTTCTGATTTATTCAGCATTGGGGGTACCTTATTTGATTGGTGAGGTTTAACTATTGCAATATACACCTCATTTCGGGAGCCTCATGAACTGTTAACACATCTTTCTATTTTCGTGATGTGTTCCCCATTTTGATTATTGCAGTTTTTGCTTTCTTGCGAAAATAATAATCATAATAATAAATGAGAACCATTCTAGTAAAACTGTAATAATTGGGTAGAATGAGTACTATCGTTGGGCATAAAAACCAATGAATAATCATACCATTATGACATGTTTGAAGAATTCATTGATCCATTTCATGTTTCAAGGAAATCACTTGGCTAATTCCTGAAATTCTCCTCACAGGAGGCAAGTCTTCCAGAAGTGCTTACTCTTGAGAACCTTGTGGAACGTGCAATTAAAAGAAGCAAAACTAATGGAGCTACTTCTCCCGAGGCGAAAAAGTCTGAATCGAACTCTTCACCTGATTCTTCGAGACGACAACATACCATTTCTCAAGTCAACAATTCAACTCCAGATGGAGGTCATCAGAAATCAGTCGAACCTGCAGCGAACAGAGATCCTAGTGAGTTGATATCCCACATCGAGGATATGAAGTTAATGCAGATGGATGAGAGTTCCAGTGGTTATTCTTGGTTCCTCGAGCCGGATGATGTATCAACTGAGTGCATCAAGATTTCTGTTACCCCTTCCAACCATACTCAAAGAACATTTATCAAGCACAAAGATAGTATACTGCACCTTTGTTGTGCGGGCTTGAAAGTCCAGTTTGGAGTCAGTACAAAGTTTCTAGACAATGCAGGTCGGCCAAAGTTGAACATAGTTGTCGATATCCCTGAAGATCTAAGTGAAGTTCTAGAAGTTTGTGATAATCTTGCTCAGA
This sequence comes from Poa pratensis, assembly GCA_947311845.1. Lineage (NCBI taxonomy): Eukaryota > Viridiplantae > Streptophyta > Magnoliopsida > Poales > Poaceae > Poa > Poa pratensis. The sequence continues at coordinate 33,771,878 of CAMZMU010000090.1, forward strand.
GATCTTTGCAAGAATCTGGTTCCACTTCTGAGTGGAGACCCTTGATAAAGAAGTATGGTTATGTGACTCGTCCAACTGTTCGCCTAAAGTAAGCACTTTTCTCTCTTTTCATCATATATATAGTAGGATTTTTCACACTTTTCTGATCTGGTGATCTTGAATTGCTCTTGTAGCATCCCTACCACTGTCAGCGGTGATGCTTCGATCTCCTTGACAGATATATACAAGAAAGAGCCTAGCGGTAACACGCGGAAGCTTGCTTTTGGCAAAGTGGATGCTGCGGAATTGGACTCTCTGTTTGTTCGAGGGAACAGGCTCGATGCGTTTTCTCCTTGGAAATATACGACTACCAACAAAATGCTGGCATTCGTTTGGTTGCAAAGAGGCTGGTTGTACACTCCAAATAGCACCAAGTCTTAGTTTATATATGACCGTAGTGTACAAAATCTGACCAGTAGCAGTCTAGCATATGCTGATGTTGAAGTAGGGACACAGAAGATGTAAAAGATTCTAACAAGATATGTATACATTTGCTGATGGAAAGATCACCTACATGTGCATGATGCTAAACTTGTTCTGTGCGAAAAAAATTCAGGGCCCCAAAAGTAACCATCAAACTGAATCGCGCATACTGATCTTCAAACCAGATGCCCTTCTTTTTCTTCTCAAGGAGGACACCAGAATTTCTACTCATCAACATCAACTCTGTCTACTAGACCAATCGTACCAGCAATCTTCCCACCCTTAAAAGGGATATCCAGAATCCTCGCCCAGATATGCATCGATTGAATTTCACTTCTGTAGGCCACAATGTGGGATAAAGATTCTGCAATAGCACTGCATGCTTCCCCTACTACCAAGGTGAGTGACAGATACTGATAGTAATATTCAGCAAACACCAAGAGTTTCGATCATGCTACTTTCAGAGGATTTCTCGTTACTTTCCATATCTTAAGGAAAATTGAATAACTTCTTTGCAAAGGCTGAGGGAATCATTGTTTGTGTCAGATCTCCGGGTTATGACTGCATATGATTGGATGCAAGCAATTTCTGCATTTAGTACTGTATGTATGTATATGATGAACCTTGCCTGTCTGGTATTCATTTGTGTGCGGTGAGATAAATAATTTTTTCAATTACTTTGCTGAAAACTCCATCTGCTTGCGCCTTGTAGTTAGGTGTGACTTGAGTTGTAATGCTAAAGAATGGTGTGCATACAGCAACATAGTTTTTATGTGTCAGGTCATTTATGCTGTCTTCTCATTCTGATCTGATCGAGCCATCAAATCTTGTCGCTGAGGCAATTGTAATACCTGACGAAGGTGCAAGTTGCCCATGCCTTGCTTGCATATTTATTATACTTACCTGTCTGTCCTGAAACCTGTCAAATTGTCTGTTATACAGTTACAGAAGCTGAGCTCAGTCGAGCGGAATATTCGATGATTTGATCCGTTCTACAGAACCTCGAATTCACGGTAACAGCAGAGAGCTCCTGAACCCCTCTTTCCCCCTTTATCTTTTCTTTTTTTTTTGAGAAATCTTGCTCCCCCGGCATGATTTGTTATTTTCACAAAAAAAACAATCATGCAGAAAGATTGGGATGCAAATTCTGATCGAAAGTTCAGGGTAAAACTGATATTCCCTTATTTCTAACTTTTTTTTGAAACCCCCTTATTTCTCACTAAAGCTGCTTCTTTTGTGGAGAATTAATAAAAACCTTTTATGCTTCTTTTTACCGGAAGGTTGGCCAGCACTTCTTAGAGCACATTGATGAACTTACCCTGGACGATATCACATCGGTCGCGCAAGAAAATGCTGTCCTCGTGCCCTACCATGGCTAGTTGGGGAGATGGTCTGCCATGTACTCTGTGTGTCCCTTTTCACGCGGTGATATTGAATTTGGGTTGTGATTCTAACTTTTTTTATGTTTCCGCAGTCGATGATGTGCATACACATGAGTACATCCGAAAGTGGATTGAGTTGAGTCGCTGCCCAGAGACCTGGTGTGGATGTTGAAGAGCTTCTTCTCTTGGCAACAACTTGAGATGGTGTATTCCATGATCGAAAACAGCTTTGCCAATTATTGACTCAGGCGTTTGCTCTGTAAATTTTTCTTCGAGCAGATGTGGCGGGTTTATTTGTTGGCAACTTTTCTGTAGACTCGTATGCTGGGTGTGGTTTGAGTAATGTGCAAAACTGAGAATCATCCATGTGGCATGTGCAAGAAGGGGAAACTTAGGTGGCATATGGCATATGAGAAGCTTGACCAATCTATGTCGGTATCAAAGTGACAAGTGATGATCACAAACCCTTCTACTTTTTGTAGACTCGTACTGATACAGTATGTGTCAGTAAACACGCAGGCCTGAAAAGTAAGAAAAATTCAAACATTTTCCACGTCGAAAAATATGTATATAAAATTCAGTCAGGATCAGTCTGATATTTCCCATGATCAGGAGATGCCCACATGACCTGAATCATACAGCGAAATGAATCTTCACGCAATAAAAACAAGCGATGCTGCTACAACACTTTTAGTCAAATATTAACAACTGAATCAAATATACATGACACTTAACATTACAAACCACACTTGATAATGACACAGACTGTAGATTACGACTCAAATGGCACACACACACGCACATTTACAGATGATCAGACCAAAACATACGAGAGCTGATTCTGACAATACTTTGGAAACAAACTTGTTAGTTTCACAAAATACACAATGGTTAGGAAGGCCACTTAATCAATTAAATCAGATATAGAGGCATCTTAACATTTCGAACCGCAATCAACTGAATCAAATATAGTAGATGCCACTCAATATTACAAACCACGCCTCATAATTAAACTGTTGATTCACATTTCATGACCACCACGAACATTAAGTAGCTTATTACAACTCAAATGTCACACACGAAAACTGTTTATACATACGAAGACACATCTACGGTTGTACCCAACTAGCTGTGGAGATGGAATCATGGAAAGCATTGGCAAGCCACAAAGCCCTGTTTCATCGCATCTTCATTCGTAACACAGGAGTGAGCTAAAAATGCTTCACAGTTTAGTACCGCCTCGCCTGGTCAAGTGTCTGGGGCGCGCGCCTCTGCCTATATAACATACTACGAGGCAGTAGCAAGCAGCATGCAGTTCAATCATATACCCGACGAGTAAAATAAGATAAACATTTTTCATGCCCGACGATGGCAAGCCGACGGGTTCGGGCATGGGCACGACTTGAGACCCATGGGCAGGGTTGTGGGCATGAGATGCTCCCGATAAGGGGTTCGGACATGGGTCTACCAGAGGGTGACCCGATGAAACCCGACCCGATCGCCACCCTCTATGGAGCACAGACACCAGAGTTGATGGCCTTGCAAATGTTGAATCCATCGCACCCGGACTTAGAGGTCGTGTCGACCAACTCGGGGCCACTCAGTCCAGGTGTGCCTGATGCCGTGACACCAATTGTACTGAAATTAGAATGATTGGTCGGCAAGACAGAATTGTACCGACGCGAGAATGGGGATACCTGATAGTTTATTTACAACCAAGCCGGAGTCACTGGAGATTGCCGCCGTGTTGTTTATCCTTGATCCACTTGAAGCTTCAGCTACTTGTTTTCTTGAGAAAGGACTTGCTTCGTCTATGTCTACTTCGTCCGTGTCAGCTGGTATTAAGGACAACTGAAAAATAGAAACAGCATGACCACAACAACAGAGCATGCAAGTATAGTGTAGGTGCCTGTGAGTAGTTAATCACGGCGTCGTTTGCTGAGGCGTCAAATGTATATACCAACAAGGGACAGCTAATGAGTGAAGAAGTATACTTCACATGATTATGCATTTAAACATATTCATGTCAGGCAGATGTATGTTTGACGTTATCTATGAAGGCACCCAAAACATTTATGCATGAAAGATTCAAATAAGGAATGGAAATGAAATATTCTCTTACACTAGTATGACGGAAAGAGTAGTCACTCATCACTACTAACTAGTCAGTGCTAGAATAAAGGCGATATAACGAAGCTTTGGAGGCACGTACCATTTTTCTTAAGCGATATGAATCCATTTGATAGCTGTCAATCTGTAGAGTTTCAAGCATGGTCAGTTGTCTTATGCTTCCTGGTAAAGACCTGATCCTCCTACAGATATAAAGTCCCGTGAGAGAGATAAGTTCTCCTAACCACTGCGGTAGTGATACCATGCTTCTGCAATCTACGAGAAAAAGTGACTCTAGTCCTGTCGTGAGTTGCCCTGTGCTACCATTTAGTTTCTCAAGCTTTGGGGCTCTTCTAATCAGCCGTTGAAGTGACGTGAGCTCAAGCAACCATGTTGGCAGTTCTGTCAGGATGTCATCTTTCAGCTTCAGTGACTTGAGTGAGGAGAGGCGTTGGATGACCCCTGGTGAGAAGCTGGCCAGATCACTGCAACCCATGATATCTAATTTACGGAGGCCAGATCCCCATGATGTTAATTGAGAAGAAGAGGAGGAAACACTTGGCTCTGAAAGACACTCTCCCAATGATGTTAGCATATTATCACTGGCTTCTATCGACAGTTCCCTCAAAGCTCTAGGCAGACATGATTTCATCCTCAACTTGGGGCATGACTTTATGTCAAGTTCATAAAGCATTGGGAACATGAGCTCACCACAGGAATCTCCTGTATTCAGCTCTTCCAAGCTGCCCAGACGGTGAAGATGTAAAGTATGCAGGTTTGGTAGTTGACCTAATGGTGGTAGGTTATTGCAGTTAGGAAAGTCTCCCAGAATTATCCACCTCAACTTAGGAAGATACTGCCCAATACCCATTAGCCAATTTGTTGGAAAGCTCGGACTTCTGTAACCAGTTACACGCAAGCTACCTATAGTGTTTGGTGGCACTAGTTTTTCCAACACATCCTTGTCATCCAAAATCCTTGTGCCGCAACCTACAGTCCACTCCAATGTTAGGTCAAGCAAACTTCGTTTCAGAATCAATTTTATACTCTCTGCCTCTTCAAGTAACATCACATTTTCAAGTCTATTTATCTTCAGCTTATGGGGACATATTTTCTCAAGCAAGACAAGATTGCTGCTACATTCAAGTTTACTTATCTTTAGTACATAGGCGTGCATATGTACAATCTTCAGACTAACCATTTTATTCATGCATGATGGAAGCTCATCTATCTCGAAGCAGTCTGAGAGGTTGAGGGTGTGAAGCTTGGTGAGTTTGCCGATACATTCCGGTATACTAGTAAGCTTGTAATTGGTATACAAGTCTAGATGCTCAAGATTGTAAAGGGCACTGACAGCGACAAGCAAACTGTTAATAGCGGTTGGTGACATCCTTAACCCTGATAGGTTGCAATATCTCAGTTTTGTTAGCTTGCTGATGACTTCTGGCAGCACTTTGGTATGCCCTTGTAGATTCAAATATTGAAGTTTGGTGAAGCCACCAAAAGAATCTGATACAGATACAGAACAACTCGATAAATCCAGATGCACCAACTGTTTGAGCTCTGAAAATGATACTGGGAGTTTATTTATGTTCTTGCAATCTGATAAATCATGATACATCAAACCTTTTATATCACCTATTGAATCTGGTAGTGCTTTGATCCGAGAGCGCCTAAGGCTGAGGTATTTCAGTTCAGAGAGTTTGCTTATACAGTTTGGAGTACTCCAATCTATGATCCCTGGAGCATGAAGATATCTCAGCTGCTTCAGTTGACCAATAGAATCAGGAAACTTCAGAATAACACACCTTCTTAAATCTAAGACGTGTAGGCACTTAGCTGGTGAAATTGCACCATCACTAAGCTGTATTTTTTCATAGTTCAGAATATGTAATGCCTTTAATCTTTCAGGAGAACTCACGGACGACTGCAATAACTTCGTAGAATCTCTGACCAATGCATACTGCAGCTGCTTCTCCAAACATTGCCATTTTTTATAACTTGGTCGGCCAATGTCGCGGTTGCAAGATCATGTACTAGGTCATGCATCGTGAACAATGTCGTATATTCATCCCGCCATTCATTCTGCAACAAAAACATAGTGCAGTTAGATTTTTTTAGTTTATTGGTTTGTAGAAGTATATTTTTCATTTGAAGCATTTTTATATCAGTGTATAAACAATTCAATATAATCATTTTTATTGAATGAGTGGTATTTGGCCTCGTTAGTTTCTCCTATTGAGTTACAATCATGTATATTAATCAAACAAACTCATGTGTATTAAATGAAATGTTAATGTGGATGAAAAGAAATAATCATGACTTAAAAATAATAACAAAAATGATGTAGTAAAAAAATAAAGAAATACTGAAAAAGGATAAAAACAAGTGAACAACTTTATAACGATTAAAATTAACAAAAAAGAAAAGAGGATAAACAAACAACAAAAAATAAGGGAAAAAAGAGTCATTTGGGGCTGAGCTCAATGAAGTGAAGCAATGTTTCACGCGGCGACTCCCTATTACCCACAAGGGAAAACTTATTCACGTTTTTACAGAGTAGATTTACATCCAAGAGCTCATCTGGTTCGGCAACAGCGCATACAAAGATTTGATTATTTGGCTGGCTAATCGTGCATGATAGGATGTACTCAAACAGGAAACCCTTGGAAGAAGAATATACTCCCTCCGTTCCTAAATATAAGATGTTTTAGCTTTTGTCCACATGCAGATGTATCTAGATGTATGTGGACATGTTTTAATATGTATGTACACTCATTTGGATTTGTACCTAGCCAAACATGTGATCTAGGTAGAACATCTTGTATTGTGGAACGGAGGGAGTACGTGTCAAGGACAACTGTGAGCTTTGCAAGTGTGCCCCCAAAACCGCCCTAACCCCAAAGGATCTGTTGGTACAATCTTGTGTTTCAGGCGCATCACTCGGTGCAGCTGTCTTATCGGTCTATGACATTATTCAGAGGTGGTCGTTTAATCCAAAATAACATGCATGTTGATTATCTTTGTTAATACCCCAGACCTCTCTATTCTCGGAAGGACGCAATCATACTTTTATTTTAAAACATGGCAGCGTCAAGACTAACACATGTAGTGCATCGAAAACTCCACTGGCCTGGCGATAACCATATTATCCATCATATACCATAATCTACCGTTAAGGACAATTCCCAACAGAAAAACATGGAATTCATCCCACATGTGGCTATCGAAGTTAACACCATCGAGAAGGATTGCAAATCATAAGCCCATGTTGAAGGATCCAACTTGAACTTGGGATCTTCACCTCATCCAGACATAAACTAACGCTAGCAGTCTCCTGATGCTCAAAATTCCTCAACTCACAACCTCCATTGAAAATAGGCCACGTCTAGGCAGCAATCGGATGCTCATTAGTCCAACCGAGCACTCACCTGAGAAAAGGAAAGCCACCAACACCACGCGAGCATGTGCATTAAATTTCATGTTAAAAACAAATAAAAATGCCATAACTTTTGAACCGTGAGTCAAAAGTATGATTGGTTTTCACCATTGGGTCTCTCGCGACATTCTCGTCGAAACTAGACCCCATTTGCATATGTTTTGATAAACTTTTTTTTCGAAAAGCAACTTTAGTAATAAGACCAGCAACTTTGTACTGACACCAGCAACTTTATACTATTAGTTGTCGAGCGCTCTTAGTTGCCAACCATGAGTTGCATTTGGTTTTCCGAGGTAGTCAACTTAATAACAACAGTCGACAACTTCATAGTATTGTAAAGGAACAACGACCAGCAACTTAGCATCAACGATATTAAACTTCACAACAATCATGTTCAACTTCAGAATCCATCCCCTACTGGGTTGCAACTAGAGCAGTCAAGGTGTTGCACTCCTTTAATAAGTTGTTGCGGGTTGTGTTTCACTTGGAAGCATCTCCTACTGGGTTGCAACTGGAGAAGACACGGTTGCCACACTCCTTGAAGGTTGTGTTTCAGTTGCAGCATTCCCCCAAGGCCCCAATAGGTTGCAACTGGACCAGTCGCAGTTGTTAACTCCTTCAATACGTTGTTGCTGATGGTGTTTCAGTGGCAATCATTCCCTACTGGGTTGCAAGTGGACCATAAAGAGTTGAGATACTCTTTTAATAAGTTGTTGTTGATACTAAGAGTTGCTTACAAATAATTGTAAAGAGTTTTTTTAAAGCAACTCTAGTGTTTAGGCAAGCAACTTCGTACTAAGAGTTGCTTACAAATACTTGTATGTATTTCACAACCAATTTATTTTCCTTGAATAACTTGCTGCTGGCGTATTTTAGTCACAACCATAACCTAATGGGTTGCACCCAGAGAAGACGCAATTGCTACACTCCTTGAGTGTTGTGGCAAAGCAACTTCGTAGTATGATTTGATTACACTAATTTGTTGTGTTTTCGTAGGCAACTTTGTTTCCGATCGACAACTTGGTAACAACAGTCATCAATTTCATTGTATTGTAAAGGAACAACAATCAACAACTTAACATCATTGATATGCAACTTCGCAATAACAGTGGATAACTTCAGAATCCATCCCCAAATGGGTTGTATTTGGTGTAGCCTATAGTTGTTGCACTCCTATGATAAGTTGCTGCTGGTGATATTTTAGTCGCAACCATTTCATACTTGGTTGCAACTAGAGAAGGTGTTTTAGTTGCAACCATCGCCTACTGGGTTGCAACTAGAGAAGTTGTTGCAACCATCGCCTAATGGTTTAGTCACAACCATAACCTAATGGGTTGCACCCAGAGAAGACGCAATTGCTACACTCCTTGAGTGTTGTGGCAAAGCAACTTCGTAGTATGATTTGATTACACTAATTTGTTGTGTTTTCGTAGGCAACTTTGTTTCCGATCGACAACTTGGTAACAACAGTCATCAATTTCATTATATTGTAAAGGAACAACAATCAACAACTTAACATCATTGATATGCAACTTCGCAATAACAGTGGATAACTTCAGAATCCATCCCCAAATGGGTTGTATTTGGTGTAGCCTATAGTTGTTGCACTCCTATGATAAGTTGCTGCTGGTGATATTTTAGTCGCAACCATTTCATACTTGGTTGCAACTAGAGAAGGTGTTTTAGTTGCAACCATCGCCTACTGGGTTGCAACTGGAAATACGCAGTTGCTAAACTCCTATGATGCAATAACCAGAAAGCAACATAATGTTTTTCCAACATACAGAAATGCGTGCTTTGTGTACTGCACATAGTTTACATCGACACATACCTTTGGAACAGAATCAAACCACAGAAAAGGACTTGGCAAAATTACCCCACAACTTAGTGATGCCTGGTAAGCAACTTGAGCTGCTCATGCATGTAAAAAATTTCACATGAATCTGTCTAAATAACAAGGTTATCGATCTCGACTACTACTTGCCAGTGGCATCTAAATTAACCACTTCTGATGGGGAACCACTCTTGATGGTTATCTGAACTGCTACTGGACTAGCCGTCACGCTACTATTGGATTGTAAATTCACAGACAACAATTTTTAAATAAACAACCTTTTTTTAGAGAGGAAACAAAGACCGACAGTATGCAGCAAGCAAGTTCAGTGATTCCAGTTGATATGCAGTCTATCTTCCTTGGGACGTTTGTTGGAAAAATATGAATATTACACACTAGAATGAAATATTCAAGAAAGCCTGATCAACTGATCTCTGTAATGCACTAGTGATAATTGCAGATCATTCTGGTAGACAAAACACACAAGAAGAACTCAGCTATCAGTACTAAATTGTCAAGAGATGTGCACGAGATCCAAACTATTTTGACCAAAATATAACCCCAACTCACCAGATCCATACTTCTGTCTAATACCATAACAACAGTGCAGCTATCCAATACATAGTCGAGATCTGTAGCATTATATCTAAGCATCTAAGCTAGCAGAGGAAAATGCAGAGCTAGTTCATGTGTCAATCCATCGATCAGCTAGAAGTCTAGAACTTGAAGGGTGGAAGCAAAACTAATTAGCGACATAGTGCATTGATTGGCCGGAGTATTACCTCAAGTAGCTGCAGCGATTAATTTTCCCCGATCGGATCAATTCTCGTCCACCGTTACGGCAAGGAGCGGGATGCTGAAGTGCTCACCAGCAAGCAGCTTGGGGGCGGGCGTTGGTCGACGTGACTTCAACGCAGACCAAGTCGGGTGCCACGACAGGATCAATCGGCATGCGCACTAGGCCTTGTGTTCGCTGCAGGCACCGGCGAGCTGGGGATGGACGCTCGTCGGGATCAACTGCGCCCGCGCTATGGCCGCCGACACGGCCACCAGCCAGCAACATGGAGGAGATCAGGTTATGGCGCGGCGGTGATGACGCGGTGACGGGGGTCGTCGGCGGGGAGCCACCAGCGGTGGGGCTCGAGGCGGCCCGCAGAGATAGTCGGAGCGGCGCGTGGAGCAAGGTACGGCAACGGAACACCCCCCGGGTCGGCGGGGCATGGGAGCAGCGTGGCCGGCAGCGAGATCCCGGGCTAGTCGGCGGCGGAGCAAGGCCGGCAGGGCGATTTTGTCGGCGATGGGGTCAGTTGGATCGGGGCAGTTGCGAGGGGGTGGGTGCCACTGGGGAGGCACGCTCAGGTGAAAGAAAAGCTGTCGGAACACGATGCAGGATGTGAGTCTGATCGACTCGATCGGACGCCACCGTGCACTTTTTAGCACCTCCATTGAAAATAACATCGGAAGCAAGTCACATTACCAGGTATTCATGCCACAGAGAGAGGAAAAGGATATTAGCGGATGTACCCATCTAGCCCAAGGCCTGACACCAACAACGGTTGACCGTGTGGCTCTATTTGGGCTCTGCATTGGCGCTCCTTGGTGGGGCAGCAAGCAACCACACACTGAAATATCTTGACGCCTCGGGGAATGTACAACAGTGCCATCTTAGCAATACCAGATAATATGATTACTGAGTCTCTTAGCAAGAAAAGATAAGATGAGCAAAACCACTTTTCCGGATTCCAGGGCACCAGTGATTCTGGCCTTTTAAAAAAATAAAAAATATACTTACAAGTTTCATTTTTTTTTTTTTTGAATTTTTTTCGAATGTAGCTATTGGTGTATTCTACATACGTGTCAAAAATCAATTTAAAATATTATGTATTTTGACAAAAGAGTGGATCTCAATATGCTTATTTTCAAATCTCTAAATTTATTAGAATTTTCATTTTTGTGTAGCTCAAAATACAATGTATTTGAACTTGATATTTTGCATGTTTGTAGAATACACCATTGGCTACCTACAAGATTTTGTTTTCAAACTTTTTGAAACTCGAAAATATTTTTTTATTTTTTAAAACAGCAGGATCACTGTTGCTCGGGGGCAAAAACACTTTTCCGGATTCTCCGTTGCAACATGTGTCTTATCTCACTCACACATTATCTAGTTTATATGTAACAACTTTGTAATTTTAGGAGCATGCAAACATTAAATATTACCGATAAAACAGACGATCCACTTCGACAACCTGTTCAATGGAGAGAATGAGAGCTCTACCGTTGAGTTAGACGACTCCTCGGATGCTACTATTAGACGCTTTGTGGGACGTATCTAGGAGGCCGAGGTTAGGGAGGCTTGGAAGATGATGAAAGGACGCAAGGCAATGGAGGACCCTGATGGTATCTCCATTGAGGTGTGGGGAGGCCTTGGAGACATAGTGATATTATTGCTAACGAATCTTTTCAACCACATTTTTCTGTCAAACAAGATGCCCAAACAATGGAGGCAGAGTAAATTAGTGCCAATCTCAAGAATAAGTGGGATGTTCAAAGTTGCACTAATTACCGTGGAATCAAGCCGATGAGCCACACAACGAAGCTATGAGAGAGATTCATTGAGCACCGCTTGAGGAGATTGACAAGCGTGAACAAAAATTAATTTGGCCATGCTTGGGAGGTCTACCATGGAAGTCATCTTCTTGGTATGACAACTTATGGCGAGATATAGGGAGCAAAGGACCTTCATATGGTGTTCATTGGCTTGGAAAAGGCGTATGATAAGATACCACAGAATGGCATGTGTTGGGGCTTGGAGAAACACAAAGTTCCAACAAAGTACATCACCCTCATTACGGATATGTATGATAATGTTGTGACAAGTGTTCAAATAAGAGATGACGACACCGATGATTTATATCAAAATAGGACTGCACCAGGGTCAGCTTTGAGCCCTTATCTTGTTACTTTGGTGATGGATGAGGTCACAAGGGATATACAAGGAGATATCCCATGGTGTATGCTCTTTGCGGATGATTTGGTGCTAGTCGATGATAACCGGGCGGGGGTTAATAGAAAGTTGGAGATGTGGAGGCGCACTCTAAAATCGAAAGGTTTTAGGTTTAATAGAATTAAAACATAGTACATGAGGTGCATTTTCGGTACGACTAGGCACGAGGAGGGAGAAGTTAACCTTGATGGATAGGTGGTACCTGAGAAAGACATATTCCGATATTTGGGGTCTATACTCATTGATGTGTAAACTTGTGAATTTGTTGCAAGAAAATTGGGACACTAGAATACACACTAATGGTTTTCCTGGGAGTATCATGAAAATATAAGCTCTATGTGATTTGGGATACATAAGTACATAACGTTGAAAATAATAGTAGATTTGTGTACTAACTCACCAAAGGTGACGTTGCATATTGAAGGAAGGACATTCCCAGAAGCTGCCTAAAATATTGCTCGCAGAGCTGCGTATAATCAAATATCTGAGATGGCTTGAATTCAAGAGCTACGCACTGGTAAATTAGATCATATTTTGCTATGCGGTGACCTTTTGGAAAGACTGCACAATAGGAAAAGCATGATTTCAAGACTTCATGCATATGTGAATAGCTTAACCGCAATGATGCAAGCACTTCATGAGTTGTTATTGATGGGTCTTCTGAAGTAGATAAATTCCAGATATCACTGTCTCTCATTGATTCCCATTGATCAGTCGTCATGTATCTCAACATGTATCCAAGTGATTGAGCCGCTAAGGCCACACCTCCACACTTGATTGCAATATCCCTTCCTATCTGCTCCAAAAAGGTTTTCCCAGCATGACTTTTGAAGTCACTTTTCTGTTTTATTATAGCCCAGCACATATCATGGGTCAAGATCTCCAGCTTGTATGGCACATTTCTAATAGTACTACAAATCATCTTTGCAATTCCTTCATCACGCATAGTTACTATAATCACCTTGCTTCCCTTGCCAAGCCTGAGCATAGCCTTCAATTTATCTAACTCACGTGGTTTGTCCTCCCACAGGTCATCCAAAACAATAAGGATCCTCTTATCAGCAAATAGATTTCCAAGGAGATCGTGCATGATCTGCATGTTAGCTATATTGCTGAACTTTTTTGATAACTGTGATATTATAGAGTTGCCAATTTTATACAAGTTAAGGTGCTCAGAAACATATACCCAGACCCGATAGTATCCACTGAATTGTGTGTTATTGTATACCAGTTGTGCCAAGGTTGTCTTGCCAATGCCTCCAATGCCATAGATTAGAAGGATGACCAGTCCATTCATACCACTCTCAGATAAAATAGACAATATTTTCTTTTTTTTGCAGTCCTTCCGATGATTAATTCTTCTTCCACATTTGATGATGTTTCCCGGTATTCAGTATTTTTGATGATTGATGGTTCTTGCACATTTGATGATGCTTCCCTTATGCCAGGAACCATCTCCAGATTAGTCGTTGACATTTTTGTAATGTCCTGCTCGGCCGCCATCATGTTCAACATTTCAGCCAATGAATTCTTGAGATCAACTGTCGAAGAGAGTGTCACAACTGCTAACTGCAACAAATATTTATGTTCAGGTGCATGGAAATATTATGAGCTATGATATGATGGTCTTGACTCTCTTGGATGAATATGTTAATTGCCAGTTCTATGCATTTTGTGCACTTCACCAACGAACTGTGAGCCTGATCAATGTAAATGCTGAACTGACAACTTAACACCTCTAGCGTTAGTAACATACAGAGTTGTGAACTCTTTATGTCTTGGTTTTGTTTTCAATGGAAATGGAGAAAGGGAGGCCAGGCCTTGCTGATCTAGAAAATCATCAGCATGAGATACGTATGTGACGTGATGGCGATCCATACAACCATCAAATGGAGAACAATTCATGCAGCATGAATACAACAAATACCCATAGCATTTCCTGTGTCTCATGTGTCGCTGCTGCTCACAATATGTTTACCTAAGAGACACTGGATAAGGTATCACATCAAGATTCAGGAGCAAGTACTTGTCCTCAAATTGACAGACCGATGACAACTATGATCGGGAATTGTGAACCGAAGTCCTTTTGAAAAGACAATTGTTGGATTAGAAAATCGCTATGCATCTGGTTTTCGAAAATACTCTATGATGATCTACAACATACGTAGCTCTAAAATACATAGCTGAGGTTTGGGAGAAAATGGGTTAGTGTCAGTAGTAGTCCTTTAGTCTACTAGTTCTCTGCAGTTTGATGAACCTGATACTCTGTATGTTTGTTTGCTCCGCTATCAAATCTGATAGTGGAACCCTGCCTTTTATGTGGTCGTATGGAAAAAAATACATACCTCTAAAATCCGTATCTCTTGGTTTTTCTATCAATGGGAATGGAGCCTGGGAAGCCAAGCCACTCTGTCATATCTACAAAATCTTATGCAATCTATCCGGTTCATGGTGCTTCTTTACATACTAAATTAAGTAGCATGAGATGCAGCCTCCTCCAAAATTTGGAGTTGTGCAATTTGTTGCCATCAAGAATAAGTAGGGCCACACCCATTTACATTTTTAAATTCTGAAGGTGGACTGTCGACTCTTTGTTTTGCCTCCATGTATTATATTCTGGAGCCGTAAATCATTTCATCAAGGCAGCCTCAAAAAAGAAAAGAACGGAAGATTTTTGCAAGGGATTCATAAGTGAACTTGTTAATCATTTTGTTATTTATTGGTCACGTACAAAAAGTGTATTCAAAATTGGGGTTAATGCTTCTAGAAACTGCAAGTTTCAAGAAGCATCGGGCAAGGCTCTGATACGTCCATTTTGCATCACTATTTTATAGCATAATTTACTGTTATTCATTGATATATTTCATATTAAGATGTGTTACTTATGTTATTTTGTCTTATTTTGCATGTTTGATGATATTGGATGATTAACTGCCGGAGTCAGATTTCAGCTGGAAAAAGCACCGTCAAGACACTATATTTCTGGAGCTAAAAATATTTCCAAGAAGACAGATGTTCCTATTTTATCAGAAGATGGAGCAGCCAAAAGGGGAGGCTGAGATGGGCCAGGAGGGGCCCACACCACCCCTGGGCGCGGGCCCCACCTTGGCCGCGCCCTGGGGTGTGGTGCCCCTGGCCCACCTCAGGCGCTCCCCCTTCGCGTACTTCATCCCCCAGAAACCCTAAGACACGGGGGTGGACAAGAAAATATTCCGCCGCCTCCACGAGGCGGAAACAACAGAGAGAGAAAAAGCTCTCCGGCAGGGAGAAATCTGCCGGGGAAATTCCCTCCCGGAGGGGGAGATCATCGCCATCCTCATCGTCATCGTGCTGGACTTCATCGGGATCATCATCATCATCATCTCCATCACCGTCACCATCATCACCGCTGCACCATCTCGTTCCGCTGTAACATCTAGGGCTATACTTTGTTAGTTCATAGGGGAAACTCTCCCGGTGTTAATTACTCCTTGTGGTTGATGCTATTGAGTTTTATCGGTGAATTAAGTATATGTTCAGATTGTTATCATCATTATATCACCTCTGATCATGATCCATATGATGTCTTGTGAGTAGTTTGTTTAGTTCTTGAGGACATGGGAGAAGTCACGTTGTTAGTAGTGGAATTATGTTGAGTAATATTTAATGGTTTGATATTTAAGTTGTGGTGTTATTCTTCTAGTGGTGTCGTGTGAACGTCGACTACATGACACTTCACCTTTATGGGCCTAGAGGAATGCATTGTGTATTTGGTTGCTAATTGTGGGGTTGCCGGAGTGACAGAAACCTAAACCCCCGTTAGTATACCGGTGCACAAGGGAGCGTAGGATCTCAGAGTTTAAGGCTGTGGTTAGATTTATCTTAATTACTTTCTTGTAACTGCGGATGCTTGCAAGGGTATAATCACAAGTATGTATTAGTCCAAGTAAGGGCGGTGCATTAGCATAGGTTCACCCACACAACACTTATCAAAACAATGAAGATTAATCAACTATGTGAAGCGAAAGCACTTGACTAGAATCCCGTGTGTCCTCAAGAACATTTTGTCATCATAAGTAAACCAACCGGCTTGTCCTTTGCTCTAAAAAGGATTGGGCCACTTGCTGCAATTATTATTACTGTCTTTTACTTACTCGCATTTTATTTACCTGCTATATCAAAAACCCCTAAAAACTTGTCTGCTAGCATTTACAGTGAAACCTTTACCGAAACTCCTTGTCAGCACCTTCTGCTCCTCGTTGGGTTCGACACTCTTATTTATCGAAAGTACTACGATACACCCCCTATACTTGTGGGTCATCAAGACTATTTTCTGGCGCCGTTGCCGGGGAGTGAAGCGCTATTGGTGAGTGGAATTGGTAAGGGAAACTTTTACTGTAGGTGCTGTTTTTATTTCTGCTTGCTACTTTATTTTATCATGGAGAGATCTCCATTTGAATCCCTGTTTGGAAATACTACTACCACTGCTACGGTAGTAGAAGAGGAACCACCTGATCAAGTAATTCCATTTAAAATACCTATGAAAATTGTTGAACGAGTTACGAATAACCGCTATGCAGGAGATGGAACTGTCCCTCCTGGGATCATTTGCTATTTATTCATGAATTATGCGAGTTGTTCAAGTGTGCAGGTATTTCAATGGAAGAGGTCAAGAAGAAATTGTTCTCTATATCGTTGACTGGTAAAGCTGCAAAATGGTATAGGATGCTGAAGAATGGCGTTCTATTGGCTGGGAGGAGATTGTGCCTCTCTTTTATTCTAAATTTTATCCTCCTAGTGAAATTCATCAAGATCGGAATCATATATATAATTTTTGGCCTCATGATGGAGAAAGTATTGCCCAAGCGTGGGGGAGATTGAAATCATTAATGCTCAAATGCCCCATTCATGAGCTTCCTGGTAATGTCGTTATTGATAACTTCTATGCAAGGCTTTCTCTTCAAGATAAAACTCTATTGGATACCTCTTGTGCTGGATCATTTACGCGTAATAAAGAGGAAGTTAAATGGGACCTTCTTGATCGGATTGAGGAAAATACTGAAGGATGGGAGAACGACAAAGGTAGAGAATCAGGTATAAAGTATGATTACGAATGCATTAAACTTTTATGAATACTGATAATTTTCGTAATCTC
Source organism: Poa pratensis (assembly GCA_947311845.1). Lineage (NCBI taxonomy): Eukaryota > Viridiplantae > Streptophyta > Magnoliopsida > Poales > Poaceae > Poa > Poa pratensis. The sequence continues at coordinate 33,789,245 of CAMZMU010000090.1, forward strand.
TATGATATGTATGGTCTTGATTCTCAAGTTATTGCAAACTGTTACAAGGCTTTTGCCTCTTATCTTGATGTTCCTAAAGAAAGTTGCAATAAGTATCATTTGCCTTACAAAGATAACTAATTCTGCCAATAAAAAACATTGAAGTTCATACAGTTGATCGTATCTTGCCAGAACCTTATATTGAGAAACCACCTTTTCCTGTTAAAATTAGGAACATTCTATCATAGCTAGTGTGGTTAATAAAAGTGCAAAGAAAGCTTTAGAACCTGCTGAACAAATAGCGGTTGAACCCACAATAGCAATAGTAAAGGATTTGGTAACTGAAAATGTAGAAGGAGGACATATTATCTTTTGTGAAGATGCCTCTAATATTGTTTCACATCCAGTAGAGCTAGGAAAACAAGTGTTCCTGTGCTTTCAGTCAAAATAGGAGAACATTGCTATTATGGTTTATGTGATATTGGTGCAAGTTCTAGTGCTATTCCTTTTGATCTTTATAAAGAAATTATGCATGAAATTGGTCCTTGCGAACTTGAGGAGATTGATGTGGTTATTCAGCTTGCTAATAGAGAAACTATCTCCCAATTGGTATTGTGAGAGATGTTGAAGTTTTATGTGGTAAGACTAAATACCCTGCTGATTTTCTAGTACTTGGTTCTGTTGCTAGTAAACTTGTCCCATTATTTTTGGTAGGCCTTTCTTGAATACATGTGGTGCATTATAGATTGTAGAAAGAGAAAATTTACACTAAATTTAATGGAGAATCTTATGAGTTTAATTTTCTAAGTTTGGTAAAAACTTTATGAAACTGAATTACCTAATGAGAATTTCAATTGAACAACTTGCTTCTATTGCTGTTGCTCCTAACAATGCCTTGCAGCAATTCATGGAGGAACACGAAAGTGAAGTATTTATGGAGGAAGGAATGAGATTGACAATGCCTTTCTTCGTCAACCACCAATACTTAAGCATAATTTGCCTGTGGAAGATTTGGGTACCTCAGCGCCTCCTAAGGAAGATCCTGTTTCGATTTAAAACCTTACCTGATAATCTTAAGTATGTTTATCTTGATGAAAGAAATATATCCTGCTATTATTAGTTCTAAACTTTCAGGTAATGAAGAAGCAAGGTTATTAGAAGTTAAAGAAACATCGAGGAGCTATGGGATACACTTTGGATGATTTAAAGGGGATTTCTCCTACTATATGTCAACATGCCATCAACATTGAACCCGATGCAAAACCTGTTGTTGAGCATCAGCGTCGCTTGATCCCTAAGATGAAAGAAGTGGTAAGAAATGAGGTATTAAAACTTCTTGATGCTGGTATAATTTATCCTATTGCTGATAGTAGATGGGTAAGTCCTGTGCATTGTGTCCCTAAGAAAGGAGGAGTTACTGTTGTACCAAATGAAAATGATGAACTTATTCCTCAAAGAGTAGTAGTTGGGTATAGGATGTGCATTGATTTTAGAAAGGTCAATAAAGTAACTAAGAAAGATCATTATCCTTTGCCTTTTATTGATCAAATGTTAGAAAGGTTGTCTAAGAAAACTCATTTTTGTTTCCTTGATGGTTATTCTGGATTCTCACAAATTGCTGTTAAAGCACAAGATCAAGAGAAAACTACTTTTACTTGTCCTTATGGAACTTATGCTTATAGACGTATGCCTTTTGGTTTGTGTAATGCTCCTGCTACGTTCCAAAGATGCATGTCTGCTATTTTTCATGGTTTTTGTGAAGAAATTGTGGAAGTATTCATGGACGATTTTTCCGTCTACGGAACTTCCTTTGATAATTGCTTGCACAATCTTGATAAAGTTTTGCAGAGATGTGAGGAGACTAATCTTGTTCTTAATTGGGAGAAATGTCATTTCATGGTTAATGAAGGAATTGTCCTAGGGCACAAAATTTCTGAAAGAGGTATTGAAGTGGACAGAGCTAAAGTTGAAGCAATCGAGAAAATGCCCTGTCCAAGGGATGTGAAAGGTATCCGTAGTATTCTTGGTCATGCCGGTTTTATAGGAGGTTTATTAAAGATTTTCTAAAATTTCAAAACCCCTCACTAATCTTCTTCAAAAAGATGTACCTTTTGTTTTTGATGATGATTGCAAGGAAGCTTTTGAAACTCTAAAAAAGGCTTTAATCACAGCTCCTGTTGTTCAACCTCCTGATTGGACTTTACCTTTTGAAATAATGTGTGATGCTAGTGATTTTGCTGTAGGAGCTGTTCTTGGACAGCGGGTAGACAAGAAGTTAAATGTTATTCATTATGCTAGTAAAACACTTGATGCCGCTCAAAAGAATTATGCTACTACTGAAAAGGAATTTTTAGCAGTTGTTTTTGCTTGTGATAAATTTAGACCTTATATTGTTGATTCAAAAGTTACTATTCACACTGATCATGCTGCTATTAGATACCTTATGGAAAAGAAAGATGCTAAGCCTAGGCTCATAAGATGGGTACTTTTACTGCAAGAATTTGATTTACATATTGTAGATAGGAAAGGTGCTGAAAATCCTGTTGCTGATAATTTGTCTAGATTAGAAAAATTTCAGATGATCCTATACCTGTTAATGATAGTTTTCCAAATGAACAATTGGCTGCGATAAAGGTAAGCTCACGCGAAAGTCCTTGGTATGCTGATTATGCTAACTTTATTGTTGCCAAGTATTTGCCTCCGACCTTTACAGCTCAGCAAAGAAGAAAGTTCTTTTATGATTTGAGGCATTATTTTTGGGATGACCCACATTTGTATAAAGAAGGAGTAGATGGCATTATGCGAAGATGTGTTCCTGAGTATGAACAGAAAGAAATATTGAGCAAATGCCATGGAAGTGCTTATGGAGGACATCACGCTGGAGATAGAACTGCACAAAAGGTTCTACAATCAGGTTTTTATTGGCCTACCCTTTTTAGAGATGCAAGAAAATTTGTTTTATCATGTGATGAATGTCAAAGAGTAGGTAACATTAGTAGACGTAATGAAATGCCTATGAATTATTCTCTTGTTATTGAACCTTTTGACTGTTGGGGATTTGACTTTATGGGTCCTTTTCCTCCTCAAATGGTTATACTCACATACTTGTTGCTGTTGATTATGTTACTAAATGGGTAGAAGCTATACCAACTTCTAGTGCTGATGGTGAGACATCATTAAAAATGCTTAAAGATATTATCTTTCCAAGGTTTGGTGTGCCTAGATATCTCATGACTGATGGTGGTTCTCATTTTATCATGGTGCTTTTAGAAAAACTTAGCTAAGTATGATGTTAATCATAGAATTGCTTCACCATATCATCCCAAACAAGTGGTCAAGTAGAATTATCAAATAGAGAGATTAAATCTATTTTGCAAAAGACTGTTAATAAATCTAGAAAAAATTGGTCTAAAAAGCTTAACGATGCTTTGTGGGCTTATAGAACTGCTTATAAAAATCCTATGGGAATGTCTCCTTACAAAATGGTTTATGGAAAAGCTTGTCATTTGCCTCTAGAATTAGAACATAAAGCCTATTGGGCGGTGAAAGAACTTAATAGAGATTTTAAACTTGCCGGTAAAAAGAGATTGCTTAATTTGAATTCTTTAGATGAATGGAGAAATGCAGCTTATGAAAATGCTAGGCTCTTTAAAGAGAAAGTTAAGCAATGGCATGATAGAAGAATTCTTAAGAGAGAATTTAACGTAGGTGAAAAAGTTTTATTGTATAGGTCTCGTCTCAGATTTTTTGCAGGAAAATTACTTTCAAAATGGGAAGGACCTTATATCATCGAGGAGGTCTATCGCTCAGGTGCGATTAAAATCAATTCACTAGATGGGGACAGACCACAAGTGGTTAATGGTCAAAGACTCAAGCATTACATTTCTGGAGATTCTTATAATGAAGATGTTGATTTATCAAAGTGGTAACTCCAGAGATTTTATAAAAAGTCAAATTCAGACAACTGCAGAAGCTGATTTGGAATAGGTAACAGTTTCGGTAAGAAAAAGTTCGCGATTTACTTTCAACTTAATATTTATTGTTTTTATAATATGGAAAATTATGAGTCGAAAAGGGTAGGAAACGGTGCCCGAGGGCACCACACCACCCCAGGGCGCGGGCCCACCCTGGCCGCGCCTGGTGGCGTGTGGGCTCCTCGGAGCCGTCTCCGACCCCGTTTCGTCCTGTACCTTCCTTTTGTCGTAAAACTTTTTGCTATATAATCACCCGGATCTCCGAGGTCCGTATATCGTGTTTTCGTCGAGTTTTGTTTTCGAGCTGTTTCTGCCAGGTTTAGCTCCAAGATTAGAAGATGTCTTCATCCGGGGCTCCGAAGGATACCTTCTTCAAGAACGTCGTCACCCATACATCAATGAGCTGAAGCAGCACCCTCAAGAGATGCGGCTTGTGGATGGAGTCCTTGTTCGAGAAGATGTCAAGGGACCCAAGGTTGAAGGGGACATGAAGGCAGGCTAGAAGAAGTAGAGCATGAAGTTTTCCGGTACCAGAAGATGATAGAGCGCGGAGTGGAGATCAACCACAAGATCATTGATGAGCTTATTGCTGAACACAAGAAGGAGACTGATAAGCTGTGGGATAATATCTTCGCACTTAGTGAAACTACATCCAAGTTACAAGGGCAAATTTATGATCTTCAAAACCAAAACTGTGAGTATGAAGCTAGGTTCAAACGTATAAGCTCAGCTGCTAGTTTCAGGTTCTTGGAAACCAAATCCTCTTTCGTTGATGGGGAGCCTCTGCCTTGGAAATTTGATGACGAGGAGTCACCACCAGAGATCAAGCCTAAATCGTCAAGGGGTAATGGCACTCCCTTGGCTTGTTCCAAGCTTGGGGGAGTGCCCAGTATCATCTTTATCCTTTCGTTTTATAATTTCGTGGTCATATCATGAGTAGAGAAGTTATCTTATAAGATGGTTTGCGATGTGGAGTGTCACCCTTTTAGTTATCCATGTATCCGTTGGTTTGAGTGTGTCTTTGTTCAGAATATTAATGAGAAGTTCCACCTTTACTTTCGGTACACTTTATTTTAGCTGCAATCCTCTATGTGCTGATCTTGCCATTGGTATTGGCGCCACTTTTGGGTACATCAAGTAGATTATATTAGTTGTGGCAAACTTAGTATTGGTCATTAGCAACAATACCATGAAAACTTAAGTAGAAGGAGGGAATTACATGCAAAAATATTATCCCATTATCTTTCTTTCTTGTTAGCCAATAAGATTAGTATTCTTTGAGTTAAAACATTTGTGCTTACAGGGAAGATAGCATATTGGTTCTATTACATGTATATTTGTGTGTATCCCCAACTTTATGCTTGCTACAACCTTGCTAGCCTTAACCACTGTACTGAGAGGGAATGCTTCTCGTGCATCCAAATCCTTGAGCCAAAACCCATGCCATTTGTGTCCACCATAACTACCTATATGTGGTATTTCTTGCCACTCCAAGTAAATTTTTCATGTGCTACCTTTAAATTATTCAAAATGTTATTATTCCCTTTTGTGTCAATGTTTACTAGCTCATGAGGAATAGTGTGGTTATTCTTTATTCTTGTCAAATGGACTTTACACCTGGACTAGCGGCATATACATCCGCTTATCCCTAATTTTGCAAAAAGAGCTGGCAACGGGGTGCCCAGTCCCAATTAATTACAACTTTAACCATTAATTCTCTTCACACTTTTGCCCTGATTCATCAGTAAGCAATGACAAACAGTGAAATATCTGCATGTGTGTAAACCAAAGAGAAAGAGGGATGATCTGCCTTGCTGGTAGAAATAACGTCCTTCATGGGAGCCGCTCTTGAAAGTCCGTTTGGCAGGTAGAATACTGTTTCACTACCATTCGTTGACAATTAACATACACCTCTCAAAAATAGATACTCCTCCATGGTATGTGATTGATGGAAGGCACCCGAGGATTCGGTTAGCCATGGCTTGTGTAAGCAAGGTTGGGAGGAGTGTCAAATATTTTATGCAATCTCTATATGCTTTCAAAAACCTAAAAGCTCTAGCACATGATTTAATCCCTGCTTCCCTCTGCGAAGGGCCTTTCTTTTACTTTTCATGTTGAGTCAGTACACCTATTTCCTTCTTCCTGAGCAAGCATTTGAGTTGTTGTGATTCAACCATATATCATTAATATTATCAATCATGTCTTTTATCCTTCCTTGTTTTGACAAAGACTTTTGCCTCTAAGAATATAACTTTGCAAGTTATCAATGGCTGTAAAGGGGTGTGATGATTGAGTGTGGAAGTTCTGCAATATAAGCTCTAATATAAAGACTCCTTTCGAAAGATAAGTATTGATTGCTTATTGTTCTATGACCAAGAATGAAGTGTGTCATTACTAATTTATAATTTCCTTTGTGTATTTTTATTGTGGTTTGTTCACACTCATGTTCAAGTTATGTTATATGAAGAGTTATTGCTGTTTAAGATGAGTTGCGTTGTTTAGTAAATACTGATGCTTCTTGTCCGTATTCTTTATTATCGACGCCTCACTCCATAAACTCTTGTTCTAGTTTACTGAGCTCAGCTTTCGCTTGGGGACAAGCGAGGTCTAAGCTTGGGGGGGTTGATACGTCCATTTTGCATCACTATTTTATAGCATAATTTACTGTTATTCATTGATATATTTCATATTAAGATGTGTTACTTATGTTATTTTGTCTTATTTTGCATGTTTGATGATTATTGGATGATTAACTGCCGGAGTCAGATTTCAGCCTGAAAAAGCACCGTCAAGACACTATATTTCTGGAGCTGTAAAAATATTTCTAAGAAGACAGAAGTTCCTATTTTCCAGAAGATGGAGGCAGACAAAAGGGGAGGCTGAGATGGGCCAGGAGGGGCCCACACCACCCCTGGGCGCGGGCCCCACCTTGGCCGCGCCCTGGTGGCGTGTGGAGCCCCTGGCCCACCTCAGGCACTCCCCCTTCGCGTACTTCATCCCCCAGAAACCCTAAGACACGGGGGTTGGACAAGAAAATATTCCGCCGCCTCCATGAGGCGGAAACAACAGAGAGAGAAAAAGCTCTCCGACAGGGAGAAATCTGCCGGGGAAATTCCCTCCCGGAGGGGGGAGATCGTCGCCATCCTCATCGTCATCGTGCTGGACTTCATCGGGATCATCATCATCATCATCTCCATCACCGTCACCATCATCACCGCTGCACCATCTCATTCCGCTGTAACATCTAGGGCTATACTTTGTCTAGTTCATAGGGGAAACTCTCCCGGTGTTGATTACTCATTGTGGTTGATGCTTTGAGTTTTATCGGTGAATTGACATATATGTTCAGATTGTTATTCATCATCATATCACCTCTGATCATGATCCATATGATGTCTTGTGAGTAGTTTGTTTAGTTCTTGAGGACACGGGAGAAGTCATGTTGTTAGTAGTGGAACTATGTTGAGTAATATTTAATGGTTTGATACTTAAGTTGTGGTGTTATTCTTCTAGTGGTGTCGTGTGAACGTCGACTACATGACACTTCACCTTTATGGGCCTAGAGGAATGCATTGTGTATTTGGTTGCTAATTGAGGGGTTGCCGGAGTGACAGAAACCTAAACCCCCGTTAGTATACCGGTGCACAAGGGAGCGTAGGATCTTAGAGTTTATGGCTGTGGTTAGATTTATCTTAATTACTTTCTTGTAACTGCGGATGCTTGCAAGGGGTATAATCACAAGTATGTATTAGTCCAAGTAAGGGCGGTGCATTAGCATAGGTTCACCCACACAACACTTATCAAAACAATGAAGATTAATCAACTATGTGAAGTGAAAGCACTTGACTAAATTCCCGTGTGTCCTCAAGAACATTTGGTCATCATAAGTAAACCAACCGGCTTGTCCTTTGCTCTAAAAAGGATTGGGCCACTTGCTGCAATTATTATTATTGTCTTTTATTTACTCGCATTTTATTTACCTGCAATATCAAAAACCTCTAAAAACTTGTCTGCTAGTATTTACAGTGAAACCTTTATCGAAACTCCTTGCCAGCACCTTCTGCTCCTCGTTGGGTTCGACACTCTTATTTATCGAAAGTACTACGATACACCCCCTATACTTGTGGGTCATCAGGCTCCAAGGGGCTTTCATACTTCTTCATTCCTTCTTCGTAGGATCAGGCTTTAAGGCTTGTTCTTTTTGTAATTGTGTTGGTTAGAAAGAAACTGGCAGTGTGGGTGCCGAATGGAAATATTAGAAAGACTTAATTCACGAGGTGTTTGTTTAGTATGATCTTTGGATGCTCAAAATGAAAGTGTGGGCTGTCCGAAGATTAGAAAGACGAACTTTAAGATATGATTTTGTAGCACTATGTAAGTCTCATCCTCTTTTGATCCACAAGAAGAATAAACTCGGAGTAACCATTACCATGCATGCTTTGAAAGGATATCATATGTTTAATTATGGAAACAATGTTGCGAGTAGTCACTAGTAATAGTGTTAGTATGAACCCTATGCCTTGCTATCAAGCACTGAAACCACATTTCTTTTTCCAGTTTTGTTACTTGTTACCTTGCTGCCATAATTCAGACCAGTCAACAAAGTTTGTTTTGGCACCTTTATTATGCATATGTCATTATTTCTTCGTCGAACAAATGTACCTATACAACTGAAAATTGTATTAAGTGTGTTTGGGACATAAGAGATTTCTTGTATCTTACTGCATGGTTGTTTGAGAGGGATACTTTTCAATCTACACCTCTTGTGATTCGATAAACCTTGTGTCATTCACTTAAGAAAAAATTGTTGTTGTTCCATAAACCTCTGCGCTTTGAGCCCCAACGGAGTGTACAAAATTAGAAGCATGTAGTAGACATCACGTGCGCATGTGGTACGCGTTGAGGTTTAGCCTGACCGGTTTGCCTCCCGGGTTTGCTATTAGGTGGCTTGGTTCAGGCATCCGATTTTAGATGATATCCGTTGGTGTGTGAAGTCTGTACACATGGCTCCAATTAGATCCACCCACCCCCTTCATCAATCATGTAGGTGTCAGCCACAGTTCCCAACAGGAAAGTGACTTGATCAATGTATATCTTTGTAAGACTTTGTGGTATTTATATTAATAATAAGAAGATTCTGTGCATCATTATGATGCAAAGGCCGGGGGTTTTACCTCCATTCTGAAAAACAAAATACAACTACGACACGAAAATGTACTTACCTAATAAACCTGGGTCAACTGAAACGCTAACTCAATAGGCATGATTGTTGTTAACAAGTTTGTTATATGTAAACGAGTACAAAAGTGAAACTATTGTTCTCACCTCCTGCTTAATTTGTGTGACGTCGTCCATTTCTTGAAACATGGAGTAACCTTCCATTATCTCAATCATTACAACACCAAAACTGAAAACATCATTTTTATCCCAGATGAATTGAAGCCCCCAGTTCTGTACTCGGGTGGCATGTACTTGTTGTACAATTTTATAAAGAGCAGAGTAATTTTAAATACAATTTACGTGACAACAACAAATGATATATCATGAGGCATGCATGAGCGACTTACTCTGTTCCTATCCTTTGTTGCGTGACATGAGTGTGTGATTCACTAAACAACCTTGACAATCCAAAATCTGCCAATTTGGGTAGCATGGAGCGGACGAGTAATATATTGGCAGGCTTCAGATCAAGATGAAAAATTGGTGGTTCACACCCGCGAAGAAAATATAGACCACCACAAATCCCTTTTATAATATTGTAACGTGTGCTCCAACAAGGTGCAAAAGATTGTTCTACACAAGTTAAGAAGGAGAATATTAAAAAAAATGAGAACCTACCAATTCGGCTTTGTTTAAGCACAAAACAAATGATCGCATTGAAATCAAGTTCCAACTTACCGTGAAGCTTCTTGTCAAGGCTTCCAGCCGGAAAGTACTCAAAGCAGAGAACTCGATATATGTGTTTACATGATACTTTCTCACCATTGTGTTCAACAAATTTAGAATGTACTTCATCACAATAACCAAGTAACCTAACAATATTTGGATGGTCAACCCTGAAAAGGTTACCCACTTCATTGTTAAAGGGTTTGGCATCCAATGCTTGTACCGGATGAAGCAACTTCACAGGCTCACAGCAATCAATTCCTCGTTGTAAAGTATACCCTGTTTGACATAAATATTCATGTGCATGAATTATTTCTTCATAACTGTGACTATTAGTATTAGTGCTGGCATATTTATTCAATTACTTATACTGAGCGATAGTACCTTGTAAACGTTTCCAAACCCACCACTTCCAATTATTAAGTCATCTGAGAATTTATTTGTAATCATTTCAAAAAGATGATATGGTATATTCATCGCCGCAGTAATGGTATATCACCCTGCTCGGCTCTCTTCTGTACATGCAAAAACAAAAGCATGTGAGAAAACTATATATATCATATAACTTCAGTTACAAGATAACAAGTATGATGCTGATTTTTCTTTTGAAAAAGAAGTATGCTGATGATGGTGAAACAAAAGAAAAATTATCAAGAGAAGCAATAGTCTCACAGTCACAAGGTAAAACAAAAGAGGAAGCTTGGAACTGTATGCGTCAGGAAATGGAGAAGGAGGCCAACGGATTTTAAGAGGCTTGGAGATGTTTAAAAAAAATGGGGAACAAAGCCCCCATCTCAAGAGGATTGGAAATATGATTGGAGATTTATGGAAACCTAGACTGGTTGATCGAATTTCACTTCCGTGCGGAGGCTTCTCCCAAAAAAAACAAGCATCCGCTGCAACAATCAGATCTATCGCTGATGCGGTTAGATCTATCAATTCGGTGAAGAACCGAAGAGGAAAATGGAAGATGTTTACATTCAACTTTAATACATCCGACTAGTTAGGTCTATTGGATCATATGGGTGCATAAAGCCAGTTCATTAAGAAATATTTGGTTTCCTATGGGCATTTTCATGACATAGTACAAATATGTAGAGCGAACGGATTGAACAAATATTAAATTCAACCTGGCATGAACGAAAAAATATCCTACAATAAGGAAAATCATTAAGTACCACTGATGTCAGAGAACTTTATGTTATAAAATAGCGCAGCAAAACGTAGATTGAACAAAGAACAAGATCACAAATTTAACGTGGAAACCCTTACGGGAGAAAACCACAGACGCACGAAGGCGTATAACTATAATCGGGAGGAGTATTACATACACAAGAGGACAAACCCTCTGCATGCTATCAAAATCTGGTGGAACTCTCTCAATCTAATCTATGACTACCTCTAACTATATATGGGGGCAAACAACTCTCTTTCTTGGCGGACACGAAATAGAGTTGTAGATATGCCTTATTCCGTTAGGACTCCATATATGGTACAATAGGATTAAGATTCGTAGCATAACAAAACAACACTCCACCTTGAGACGAATCCTCTATAACAGTCATAGATAGCATCAACTCCTCAATTAAAGTCAGCACAAGTAAAACCTTGTGTCTTCAAACGTCCATAGGACTAATAAACTTCTCATGAAGTCATATTGAGCAAATCAAACGATAGGTCGTCCAGAAAACAACACAGCTGTCAACAAAGCAGACAAACGAAACTTGGATCTCCCATAAAACACAATAAAAGTCTGAGTCTGTGTCACTGACCTCCAAAACTGAAACTGCTCAATCATCAAATCAAATGACATAAGTCATCATATCTCCTGTGGTGTCTGAACGAGCGCATAGCTCAATAGTGCAACATCTTGTTGCACATCGCATTGTGAAAAACTCATCTCATGGAATCTGAACGTGCTACAAAACTGAAAGCACACACCTCAGCAAACAATACTCATGCAAGAGCATCTGGTACGGATAACATCACGTACACCAAAAACTGCCGACGGTAATGAAAAATCCATGACATGGTTAAAATCTATCCCTATAGAACAACTGTCGGATGAAGAAACCTCCTCAACAAGCAACGGATATCAACTCTGCAATAGACCCCTCATGAAAGAGCAACGACAACCGAATCGTACTAAAAGTTTAACAGTACTAAATGTTGTAGTATCTAGCAGATAACAAATCTCCTTGCACCTCAACTGATCCTCATCACGAACATAACAAAACCTTCACATGCATAACAGTAAAAATCTCTGGAGAGCAAAGAGTATATGCTGGCTACCAACATGCTTAATAATCATCTCCTCCATAATATTTTTTTTCTTTGATAACTGAATTGTGTTCATGTAATTTGCAGCAATATAATAAGTTTAATTTGCATCCATAAACTCCCAACAGACAATAATCAAACAAACTCCACCTTGAACAAAAGACTAACCAGTGCATCTCATAATCGGCTTGCAATAGATAACGCTCGCATCTTGACTTGCCACAAAATATTCTGTATAGAATTTAAAACTGCGAAGCAAACAATTGAGATAAATAGCACCTGGTAATTTAACGGGTGGACGTAGCGGTAGAAGATCAGATAATTGATTGCTTCACGATAAGGTAGCAGCCACGTGAAGTAGTATAGCAGAATCTGATTACTTTGACCGCTTCAATTTCTTGCCTAGGGACTTGATCCAACAAACCGATCCTCGCGCAGCCTCTCATATGGAATTATTACCGAACGGAGAACAAATAAAGTGATAGATCGAAACTTGTACCGGATTCGAAGGCGCGACACATCCTAACTGCAGACGGACGTAAGGCCAAGGCGGCGCACGGGACGCCGAAGAAAAAGCTCTCGATCTTGGATCTGATGAAGGACGATGCTTGATTTGCTGATTGACGCTGCGACGGTGCTGCCCTAGGAGCGCGAGAGTCTCCCGGGGTAGCGGATCGAAGATGAAATTTTCGGCTCTGATACCACCTGTTATAAAATAGAGTAGCAAAACGTAGATTGAATAAAGAACAAGAACCCAAATTTAACGTGGAAACCCTTACGGGAGAAAATCACGGACGCACGAAGGCGTATAACTATAATCAGGAGGAGTATTACATACACGAGAGGACAAACCCTCTGCGTGCTATCAATCTGGTGGAACTCTCTCAATCTAATCTATGACTACCTCTAACTATATATGGGGGCAAACAACTATCTTTCTTGGCGGACACGAAATAGAGTTGTAGACATGCCTTATTCCGTTAGGACTCCATATATGGTACAATAGGATTAAGATTCAGATCATAACAAAACAACACTTTAGAGATCATAATAGAGGGCTGAAAAGAGATCTCTCGCCTGGAGGAAACGGAGTGCCTGACTGGCCAAGAAGCCTTCCGGCGTTTTGATCCGATTGACGCTGCGACGGTGCTGCCCCAGGAGCGCGAGAGTCTCCCGGGGCAGCGAATCGAAGATGAAATTTTCTGCTCTGATACCACTTGTTATAAAATAGCGTAGCAAAACGTAGATTGAATAAAGAACAAGAACCCAAATTTAACGTGGAAACCCTTACGGGAGAAAACCACGGACGCACGAAGGCGTATAACTATAATCAGGAGGAGTATTACATACACGAGAGGACAAACCCTCTGCGTGCTATCAATCTGGTGGAACTGTCTCAATCTAATCTATGACTACCTCTAACTATATATATGGGGGCAAACAACTATCTTTCTTGACGGACACGAAATAGAGTTGTAGACATGCCTTATTCCGTTAGGACTCCATATATGGTACAATAGGATTAAGATTCAGAGCATAACAAAACAACACTTTAGAGATCATAATATAGGGCTGAAAAGAAATCTCTCGCCTGGAGGAAACGGAGTGCCTGACTGGGCCAAGAAGCCTTCCTGCGTTCGACTGGGATTGATAGAGCTCTATACATCATATGCAGTAGCTAATGTACTTGCACAGCCAACTTGGTCCACTGCAAATACAATACTCACATTATAATTCTCTCTCACACAAGAGCTTGACTTTGTTTCGTGGGGAAAACCAGGGGCGGATTCAAAACTGTGGAAGCGCCCCACCCTAGGAATTGACCCGTACAACAATATTCTTAAATGTAGAAAGCTTGTCAGAGCTGGTTTGATACTGTAGCTGAATAACTATTTAAGAAATCGCAAGTTGCAATCGGAAATCCAATTTGGAACCCGAGCTCACCTACACCCTTTATCCTGTTCCTCTATTTGCTTGGAGATTTGTTCGCATGGTCCCGTCCAGTGCGTTTTCACCGTGGTAAATTCAGGCTCATGGCCCACTTCTGTCCCGCCAGTTAATGAGCGCGTTGCCGTCTGGCCAACACGGTACAGATATTTTCGAACGGAGCGGATCGAGTTATGTATAGCTCTGTTCCGTAGTCTCACGGATGCCGTTCTGTTCCTTAGTCAGGGTGCACTCCGTCCGCATGCGGCTAAATTGCAGATTAGCGGCGTACGCGTCACTAATTGTGCTGAGAAAGACAGGAGAGGAGGCAATCGTGGCGATCGTGGCGGCGGCCTAGGGTTTCACCCCTAGCCTCCGTCGCCGGTGATATCTGCAGCTTCATCGTCGCCGCCCGCAAAAATTCGACGGGTCCTCGCCTCCTCTAGGTGCCGTTCTGGCACTAGAAGGGGTGGAGACTTCGGACCTGCGCACGGCGCTTTTCGAAGGTCCTTAATGGTAGAGTCTGGTTTTGGTCATCATCTTCTTCGTTCATGGAGATGGTATCGTCTGCAATAAGTGATCTTCCACGCTTCGTTCGACGACGAGATATCCTTCCCGACGTCAATGGTGACTTTGGAAGATTAAGTCTGTCTAGGTATGGTTCTTCAGATCTTGCTTCGTCAGATCAATCTTGGATTCTTTCTCATGGTTGCCGCGAGGAGGTTTGTCCTCGCAATATCTATCCCGGCTACTACGTCTTCGGCAATGGTGATTCGTTCTCTCGGCTCCCAACGACGTCGACAAAGTGGTTCGGTTATTTGTCCTTGGAATATCAATGGTGGTGCTCTTGCCGATGTTGCTTGATTAATTTAATGGTTGCGTGCGTGCACAAAGCCTAGGTATTGCGGCTCAAAATTAAAAAGGGAGAACCTTTGGTGGTATTCACAGGTCTGTGGTTTGGTGGTGTTGGCGTTGTTCTACGGCTGCCTTCAGAAAAGTACAAGATTATGTCATAGATGAAGAAAGAGCTTGAAGATCTCATAGATTTGCTATTCTCTTTTAGTTTTGTTTTTGTAATCGATGTAATCGTGTACTCTTTGCTGGTTTAATATACGTGGAAAAATTCAAAAAAAAATTGTGCTGTCCGCTTTGGCCGGCGGACGTAAATCAATTTTCACTGATTTCCACGGCATGACGTAAACAGACAACTCGGGACGGACTGCGCCAGATCAGTAGCTAGCTTCAGATCAATGCAAAATATTAGGACACTGCTGAGCGCCTCCGGCCGTACGTAGCTAGCTTTTCACAGCAAACATACAACTAGCTCATTTGGGTATTGCAGAATCTAGATCATAATTGTATTAACATTTTAGCAAAATCATAAAACTATCATCAATCAGAGTTGAGCTAGGTGTAAATTGCAGAACACATGAATATCAACACAATAGTAGTGATAAATATTGATATTCTACTATCAATCATAAGAACGATTTGAATTGAGCTGCCGTGAACAAGAACGATTATCAAATAAGAATATCTTTTTAGCCTAGAACTGAACCAGAGTCAAAACTGGATCCAACAAAGATGTTGAAAAAACAAGAGATGATTATAAGTAGTACATATTTTCCACACGGCACTCGAAAAACAAATGTTGACACAAGGCGAGCGGCGAGAGCTTCGACAAGTCCATGTCAAGTGCTCTATCCAGTTTATGTTGTTGGCCCTGATAATGCTGTCTTCCAACTGCTTCAGTGCTGCATCTCTCCCCCCCTGAACATAATAGAAAGTAATAATTAAATAATGAAAACATTTGTAGGATAATGAAAAACAGGTCTAGCAGATGGTAACTACATGAATGCTTTCTGAAAAAAAAAACAGTGACAATAGAGCAAATATGGACATCTTCAGATAACAAATAGAAGAATCCTTTGCAGCTAAGCATTCAAGAAAACACATTAGATTTTATTAACCATTTCTTTCTGGTACATAATTTTCAGTAGTAGATTAAGGAAACATCTGTAGGATAGGAGGTTTTAGTAGTATGAGCTGCTACTAACAGCAGATCTGAAGAAAAGAACATACAATATCAGAAGTAAGTAAATTTGTGATACTAGGATCAAAAGTTCATAAACTAAATGGAATGGTGAAAGCTGCCAAAGCTACCCAACTAGTCAACCGAAGTATTACCAGATTTCATGGAGGATAATCCAAGGCAACCTATATTAGCACAGATCAACAATTACAGGCTCATGACATCTATATTCCGTCGAGAGAAAGAAACTTGCAAGCTGAAACATTTTTTTATGCGCCCCCAAAGGATCGATTTCCATTATCAACGACAATGGAAATATAGATGTTCAGGACAGCATTCAGTTGTGCTAACATATTTACAAAAAGACTGTCGCGACCATGCTAAACAGCCCGAAACGAAACGTAAAGTTAACAGACCACCCTGGCCAGCAAACGCCAAACCAACAACCTTTTTCCGCCAAAACGCGTACACATGATCAGACTATCAACAAAAAAGACATCAGCACCATAAGAAGCCACCAAAACAGAACCACGGAACCTAAGAACGACAAAGCTGAAACAAATTTAAGTAGGTATCAGTTCTGAACTACCAAAAGCTGAAAATTAGTGAACCAAAATATTGTTGGGCAAGCTACAACTATGGTAAATGGCTTCATCGGTTGTTGATAATATCTCAGGACCAAAGAAGCATAATGTACATGCTGATGAAATGGCTATAAGCAGTTCTTATAGCGTATTCGGTAACATAATGGTAAGAATAATGAACAAATTACATCAGCCGCGAAAAAATAAGGTATGCATCATCCTTCACTCCTATACCTCTATATGCAATGGTTTGAACAATATGTAGTTTCGACTTTATAAGGCCTGCTACTTCAGAAAGTAGGACAAGTTGCTTGCAGGCACCTGGATGGAAGATACATGCTAAAATACCAACTGATAATTTCAGCAGTATGGGAAGTTGCTTGCAGGACAAGTGCTCATCATCATTATCAGCTGAAAGACATGGGGAGCACTAAAGGACCCCAAATGTGCTACTAGATTCAACCTAATTAGCTTCTCCAGTTGGGCAAAACAACCAATCAGGTCACCACACTCTTCCACTGGCCACAACCAGAGGCCAAACCTAGAAAGCAGGGAGGAGACTTGAAATAGAACCAGACATCCCAACCGCTATCAGGTGTTATGTCGCTTAATTTTTGAAACATTTCACTGAACAGAAAAGGTTTATCCATCTACACAAAGCAACATTTTAGACATACTGCTACCCAGACTGCACTAACACATAATTCTGCACCCAGGTGTTCTGCACCTCAGATCCCTGTCTGAAATCATAACTAATCTAAAATTTGCCGGTTTAAGTAGTGGAATACAGATCAGCCCTGCATCTTACACAGCAGTTACTACAGATTTTCAAATTACGCACCGCGCCCACTGCTTGTTTAGCTAAATCATATACCGACAGTCGTTGTGATATCCTACAAGCACTGATATCTTGTGTTCTGACGATGAGTTGTTGCCGTATTTACCGAACATGATAGCTCTATCAATCTTTACATCAATTCAAACAATACATTCTGTAACTCAAATTGTGCTAACTTTAGTCGCATTTCGGACTAACCTTCGGGTCCATCCCGGGGGCTTTCCAATCTTGATTTATCGCTGATCCTTGTCGTCGCTGCCTTACGCGGACCACCTCGCCGTTAGGAGGATCTTCATCTCGCCCCGTATCACCCCTACAGCAGATTGAGCTTCGCCCACCACGCCGCCGAACGCCCGCGAATCTTGCTCTGCCACGCTGCTCTGAGCGAGCGCACGGATCAAATCATTCCCTCTTCGTTTCCCTGCTTCCTCCCGCATGGGGAACCTGTTAACAACACAGAGGTGGCTTCTTAAGCTACCACAAATCACACGAGATCCAAAAAAAAAAAATAGAGAGGGATACGCTGAGATCTGAGATTTGCTAACCTGCCAATTGGATCTAGTAGGAATTCGATCCCATCGAGCTCGGCTGGTTGCCCGACGCAATCTCCATCCCGGCACCCAGACACACCGGTCTCTACGCACAAAGTCGCCGCGACCAGGCCGCCACTCCCTTCGAAGGTTTCCGTCTCTGCAGATACTAACGCGCCGGGGCGCGCATCCTCCCCTGCTCGGCTCGGAGGAAAACGAACAGTAACGGTGATTAGTTCTGTTCCGTGGGATCAGGAAAATCGGACGTCCACCACAACAGTGCCACACGTGTCCCTTCGCTTTAATGGGATTTACCGCGCGGCCTCCCTTTTTACCTGGCCAACTTACGTAGCGACAAAGACCTGATTCGAATCTCAACGAAGCCTGGTTCGTCCAGATATCGCGTGCATCTACGCTCGGGAGCCAAATCGCCGCTCCCCCCCAAGTTGCAATCAACTATTCTACGAGGATATGTAGCTCATCACAAATTATCACAAGTTGGATTTAATTAACTTGAGATCAAGAAATTTATTTGTATAATAAGAGTTGCTCAATGTATGGACAAGGCTCCACCAACAGGAAAATACGTAGAACCTACCTCTACCTACGATACATCTACTTAGCTAGACTACCCATCAAGTCGTTTCACCCCATGACAAAGTTACCCACTCTATTCTCCGGTAGGCATTTGATTACACTTATTTACCACACCCTCTGCTCTAAAATAAGTGTCTTAGATTTGTCTAAAAGACAAAGTTATATATGTATAGATACACAAATTTTAGACAAATCTTATATAGATACACCCACTTTTAGAAAAATCTAACACACTTGAAATTTTTAGAGTAGAAAAGAAGGAGTACCTTCTTACGAGAGTTGACTTTTATTGGAAAGGCTAGTGCTAGGCGCATGCTGTCCTATAAATGGCCAATCTAGGTCCCCTCTTCCATTGTCGAACCATCGTCCTATGTCCATAAATCAACACAATGCACGTTTGCATTTTATTCACCAGTCAAAACGCATTACACACCAAGTCCAATTAAACGAAGGGTTATATCGCGTCGCCCCCCGATATTCTCGATATTTACAACAAAAATGTCTGAGTATTGGATAAAATTGCTGAATATTGCAGCAAAATTTCTCGCCCATATACAAAAAATATAGTATTGCAATAAATCGTCACAACATTTCGAAAACAAGTAATGGTACAAAATAATTGGTTAAACAAAAAAAATTGCTGCAGATTTCTTTGCAACAAATATCGCCAACTTTCTCAATAAAAATTCATTGTAGCTTGTTCAAGGAGGTAGCTTGCGAATTGGGGTTAATGATGAAATTTCTTGTTATTTCAAAGCTAGGAAGGTTTCAGACAAGCATATAGTTGATCATACATATTTTTTTATCCACCATTAGAAGTGAACAAAATAAACTGACCACCGAACGATTTATTTCTCCGTTGTTCATACATTTTCATTCCAACAACACAATGTGTACAAAATGATAAAAAAAGAGCAGTTTCGTTCTTTTACTTATTTCAGTTTGGAGTTTACATTTTTTCGACATGTTTAGAGTTTATACATTTTTTTTTGACGAGTAGAGTTTATACATTGGAAGTGAAGCAAAAAAAAAAAGACAGAGAGTGAAGGTTTTTAGAACTTTTCCCCTCTGCTAGTGAGGTTCGACATTGGTTTACTACTGGGCTTTTCCTGGGCGAAACAAAGGCCCACTGAATTCTTCTCCCTGTCTAAGCGGCGGCGGCAGCGAAAAACTCAGCTCCACGGCAGCTCAGCGGCGGCGGCGGCGGCGGCGGCGGCGGACGAGCTCAATGAGGCGGCTCTGCAGCCTCGCCGGCGGGAGGAGCAGGAGCTACGCGCAGCGCTTCCCTTCCCTGCTCGACCCGCTGCCGGGCCTCCGCCTTCCACCCGCCCACCACGACGAGCACCAGTCCCCGCCACAGCACACGGAGGTCACCACGCTCCCCAACGGCGTAAGGATCGCCTCCCAGGACATCCCGGTACGTACACCCACGCCACGCACGCCCTCTCATCCTTCCTCTTCCTCACTGCCGTTGCTGACCATTGCTGGAATTTTGGGGTTGGTTTATGGCGGTTCTTAGGGCCCGATGTGCTGTGTCGGGGTGACGGTCGCCGCCGGCTCCGTCCACGAGACCCCCTCGTCGGCCGGCGCCGCCTACATGCTGGAGAGGCTGGCCTTCCAGGAGACCCAGAACCGCGGCGTCAGAGAGATCGCGCACAGCGTGGAGGCCACCGGGGGCAAGCTCGGCGCGAAGGCTGGCAGGGAGAAAATGTTCTACACGTTCGGCGCGCTCAGAGACAGCCTGCCGCTGGCCGTCGAGCTGCTCCTCGATTGCGTCCGCAACCCCGCGTTTCTCCGGAGCCAAGTTCGGAACAAGGTGATGATGAACTGAAGACTAAGATTAAGTAGACAGATAGATAAATATAGTATCTTTGGAACTTAGATGGAATGCAAGTCTTTAATTGATTGATTCGGATGCTATGCTGTTCTGCAGGTGGCTGAAGCTCGGGAGGAATTGTCATTTCTGGAGCGTAATCCTCAACTGTTTCTTCGGGAGTCGCTGCATCGTGTTGGTTACTCGGGTGCTCTTGGAAACCCTCTGTACCCTACCATGGAAGCTCTTGGGAGGATTGACCGCGGTGCCATTCGCAATTTCTTCCTGGTAATTTATTTTCTTCGTTCATCATACCCACTAGTGTATGTAATTCTGTACGTGTTCCTAGTTTTGGTCAGTCCTGTGATGTTTGCACCAGTATAAGTAAATGTCAAAGACCACAACTATTTCCGTGCTTACGAATAATTTGCTCTGATTAAGGCGGAGTGCATTGTTTACTTTGCTTCTATTCTAGACCATTACAACCATAATCGCAATATCTTAATTTTGTATCCACATTCGGTTTATGTAACATAAACGTAGAAGAGCAATGATTATTACTGTAACAGGAAAACTATACCGCTGACCGCTTGGTTTTAGCTGCATCAGGCGTGAACCACCAGCATCTGCTAGACATTGCATCACCCTTGTTGTCTGATCTACCCAAGGGGTCGTCTGTGAACAAACCCAAATCTGCATATACTGGTGGTGATTTTAGGCACAAAACTGACTCTGAGGTGATAATATTTCTAGCCTTTAGCTTCTCTCTGCCGTCCCACTGTTGTACTTAAGAACCATGCTCTTGTGTAGATCACGCATGTCGCATTGGCTTTTGAAGTTCCAGGAGGCTGGCAGCAGGGGAAAGCAGCTGTAATCATGAAAGTCATACAGGTGTAATGATCTCTTGGAAAGAAATATATGGTTGATTGACTAATTTAACAACTTTGGCGTGATTGATTGTGGAAAGGAGACTCATGAGCGTATTTGTAAAACTATCTGCAGACGTTGATGGGTGGCGGAGCTTCATTTTCCAATGGTGGTCCTAGGAAAGGAATGCAGTCACGGCTTTGTAAGTTATGAAACCACTATAACTATCAATTAAAATATCAATTTTTCACAATGCAATTGGATGTTTTTGTGATTCATTTGTTTTGCCTGTGTGTTACAACTCATAGCTGCATATATTGTTACTTTGCAACTTCGAAAGAAAAATGGATAGCTTCTTCCAAAGGCTAAGGCGAATCATTGTTTATTTTCAGATCTCCAGGTTATGACTGAGTACGATTGGATGCAATCAATTTCAGCATTTAGTACTGTATATGATGACACTGGTCTATTTGGTATTCATTTGGCCACGGTGAGTTCAAAAAAATCTTCATCTTTTGAGCTAATAGTTTTATATTTGGTTTATGTAACATAAACATAGAAGAGCAATGATTATTACTGTAACAGGAAAACTATACTGCTGACCGCTTGGTTTTAGCTGCATCAGGCGTGAGCCACCAGCATTTGCTAGACATTGCATCACCCTTGTTGTCTGATCTGCCCAAGGGGTCGCATATGAACAAACCCAAGTTTGCATATACTGGTGGAGATTTCAGGCACAAAACTGACTCTGAGGTGATAAACTATTCTGTTTTTATCTTCCGCGCTCTCATGTTCTAGCCATTAGCTTCTTTCTGCCCTCCTCTATTCTACATTATAACCATGCTCCTCTTGTGCAGGTGACACATCTGGCAATGGCTTTTGAAGTTCCAGGAGGCTGGCGTCAGGAGAAAGCAGCTGCAATCACGAAAGTCATACAGGTGTAATGATGTCTTGGAAAGAATTATGTGGTTGATCAACTAATTTAACTAGTGTGGTGTCATTAAAAAAGAAAACTCACGAGTGTATTCGTAAAACTATCTGCAGACTTTGATGGGTGGCGGAGCTTCATTCTCCAATGGTGGTCCCGGGAAAGGAATGCAGTCACGGCTTTGTAAGTTGTGGACCCACTATAACCATAAAATATGATCCTGGTTTTTTAACATAGCAATTGGATGTTGGGTGATTCAATTTTTTTGCTTGTATTTTACAACTCGTAGCTGCATTTCTTGTTACTTTGCATCTTTTAATAGAAAAATTAATAACTTATTTGCAAAGCCTAAGGTGTATCAATTGTTTCTTATCAGATCTACGGGTTATGACTGAGTATGATTGGATGCAATCAATTTCAGCATTTAGTACGGTATATGATGAAACTGGTCTATTTGGTATTCATTTGGCTGCGGTGAGATAAATTTTGTTCTTCATCTTTGGAGCTAATAAACACTTGAACTTGATGTGGGTTTTGTTCCAATCATTTTACTGAAAGAAAATGCTTCCTACTGAGTAGTTAGAACTTAGAAGTGACTTGAATTGTAATGCTCAAGAATAAAAAATGTCTTCTCATTCTGAACTGATCCAGCCATCCAATTCTGTCGCTGAGGCAGTTGATATTGCTATTAAAGAATTGACAGCAATTGCAATACCTGGCGAAGGTACAAGTTGGCCATGCCTTTCTTGCATTTTTATCCTATATGTCTATTCTGAAACCTGTCAAATTGTCTCTGTTATACAGTTACAGAAGCAGAGCTTAGTCGAGCGAAAAACTCGACGATTTCATCCGTTCTACAAAACCTCGAATCCAGGGTAACAGGGGAGGGTACCTCAACCTCTCTTTCCCCCTTTATATTTTCTTCTTCGAGCAATCGCGCTCCCCTTTCCTTGCTTTAGTTTATTCGATATATTCAGCATGCTTTGCTATTTTCACAGAAAAACACAGAAGACATTGGGAGGCAAATCCTGATTGATAGTTCAGGGTACGTAAAAATGATATTTCCCTTATTTCTAACTAACCCAACTTCTTTGGTGGAGAATTAACGACAACCTTTTACGCCTCTGTTTCTGTCCATGCAGGAAGGCGGGCCAACACTTCCTCGAGCGCGTTGACGAGGTTACTCTGGACGATATCATGTTGGTTGCACAGAAGTTGTTGTCCTCATGCCCTACCATGGCGAGCTGGGGAGATGGTTTGCACTTTGCTCCGTCGAAACAGAATCTGGTTGTTCAAATGACACAATCTTAAATTTCTACTACTATTTTTGCAGTCGACAAGGTGCCTACGCATGAATATGACCGCGTGCACGTTGAGTCACCCCCGAGTGATCTGATGTGGACGTTAAAACGCTTATTCTCTTGACACCCAGTTTTAGATGATCTATAACTGTTTCCATGGTTGGAGGCTTGGAGCTACCATGCCGACTAGGGGGATTCGGCTGTTTTGGTCAGTATTTCTAGACCAGTAATTTGAACGGAGTTGGTCAGTATTTCTAGTTGCCATGTTTTTTGTAGGCTCTCAAGCATGTAAGATGTAGCTCGAATACTAGCACGCATGTAGGGCTGCTATAATTGCTTGTCGTGGCATGTTCTAAAAGAAGTATCTATGCTTTGCATATATTTTTCTATGAAAACTCATTTTACTGAGCCACTGGCTGCAATCAACATCATCATACTGGAAAGTGATGTTCACATGAACCCTTGAAAACGAGAAGACCATACTGTCTCTCCTTTTTCTCTGTAGCTAGGCTGTCGTCAAATTTCATGTATGTGCTCATGTCAGATAGCACATACACCAAAACTATTTAAAATAAACAAAATGTTTTCTAACTTCATAAATGTGTGTAAAATAAAAATCGAGTTATTATTTCAAAGCAATTCACTGAAGATTAGACATAGTTCTTAACATCTTCTCTTTATTCTCTTGTTTTTTATAGAGTACTTCCATCATACAGTGAAAATAGAATGCTCCCACAACACTGTATAGTCAAACACACAAATCTGAATCATATACACAGGCCACTTAATGTTACAGACCACACTGGATGATTAAAAGAAACAGCAACTCGAGTCGCTTTGTGCCTCCTAAGCATCTATGATTAAAAGAAGCAGCAACACTGTATAGAATTTTCACTTAAATTCCATTGGCTGCAATTAACACATGTGCAACCAATTTGCAAGCTACTTTGCAAAGAAAACATTGCACCATTCCCAGCTTGTCACAAATCCCGGACATGTGCAGTGTTTTCTTTTAGCATCTTGTTCTTTATAAAGAGGGCAGAAAGGCGAGTAAAATGCCCAAATGAGTTCCATAATATAGTAAAATAGATCTTCACAAATAAAACCACCAATGCTGGTACAACACTACAAGTCAAATGCATCGTCTGAATCAAATAAATAGTCAGGCCAATACTGTTTCAAACCACAACTGAAAACATCTCTCACACCCAACACCAACATTACATAGCTTATTACAACTCAAGTGACACACATATATCACCAAACATATACAATAGCTGGCACTCCAATAATATATATGTTTTGGAACAAAAAAAGTTAAACAAAGTGGTTGGTCGAAAATAACCAGGGACACTAGCCCTTTTATCTGGAAACTCTACATGCAGAAACACACAATCACTCACGTAGGGATGACATGCATGTATGGAGTAGGGGGTTGACACTCTGGATGGACACATGATATGTAGGTGACATGTACGTTGTGGATGTATGGCACAAGGATGGAGGCAATGGATGGACACAAAGGTAGTTGGCATATACAATATGGATGTATATTTTGTTGGGCCAAATATGGATCTATGTGTGGTGGAGAACTTATAACCAGGCAGGTGTTTAGGAACTCATGGTTAATGGTATACACTGGGTGGAATGAACATACCAATTGATGGATGAATAGATGCGTGGATGAGCATGGATTGATTCATCTGAGGTAGCTGGTCACCTTGGTGCGCTCGTCGAGGGATGCGAACTTCGGGGGAAGCTTGGGCTCGTAGCTCTCGCGGTGCGAGGGTGAGCCCCACTGGAGCTTGTTCCACCAGCTCCTCTCCCCATTCACCTTCAGCATCTCCAGCTGGTCTTGTAGACGCGGGAGGCGTCGGAGGCTCCAGCAACCCCGGATGTGGAGCTCGTTCCACAAGGGTGCTGTTATGGTGGCATCATTGTCGTTGAATTGCTGGAGTAGTGGCAGCTCCTGGAGACGTACCCTTTGGAGGTTTGGGAGGAGCTGGTAAGTGCTACCTTGATAAAGACCCTTGTAGAAAAATTTCTTCAGTTTGTAGCAGAACAAGATGCCAAGTGTCTTGAGAGATGGTAGTGTTACTGCATCTGGCATCATGGCCTCCAATCTTGGGCAATCCTCCAAGTGTAGGTGCTCTAGTGAACTGAAGGCAAAAGAATTGTATTGTGAACAGAACCAAACTAGACTTTTGAGATTACAGACATGCACATTTCTTAGATTTTCTGTGTCTGCACGGTCGAAAACTTTGTCCATTTTATGGCACCAACGTAGCTCACATTCTTCCAGATCATGGAAACCAGTCATGTAAAGAAATTCATAGAAAGACGTATCATATGTCACTGATATTGATTTGGTGACATTTAGGAGATCTCCTAAACCATTAGGTGGTTGTTGCATCCCTGTGATCTCTACATGGCGCTCAGTTCGGCAAAGGGGGGCTGTAATTGGCGACACAATTGCAATTTCCTCTGCACAACAGCTGCTATGTACATCCATATATGTTGACTGATTCTGCAACAACTCTTGCAACTTGTTATCAACCATTTCTTCTTCAAGATGCAGCCGCATGTCATTAGTACTGCATGGTGCGACTCGAATATAGAAAGATTGGAAAAACTGTCCAGCCCTTACTAAATCCATACAAGATTTTCCAAAGCTATAGAAGAACCTGGGGTCACTAACACACAACTGTGAACCTTCATTAGAGTGCTTATCCTTTCCTTCTGTGCAGTGATCCAAGTAAAACACCTCTGGAAGTCGCTCTAGCATGTGCCAAGGAAATCGCAGCAGAGAAGGAACCCCCAATAAGAGCAATCTCCTAAGTTGGGTACCATTAGGGATGTCGGCGGGGAGCTCCTTGATAGCTGTACTAGACAAATCAATCTCCTCCAAAGCACCAAGATTCTTGACCTCGATAGACTCGAGTTTTCTACATCCACGCAAGGACAGGAGTTGAATGTGAGGTGCCCCAGTCAGTGAGAAGGATTTAAGGTTAGGGTGCCCTTCCAATTTGATTTCATGGACCCTAGAGATTGGCCCCGTGAATGAAATCAAGTTATTGTTGTCAATGAGCTTAAGCGACTGAAGCTTCTGCATTTCTTCAAATATCTTCTGCGGAAAATATTTTATTTGAGTCCTTGTGATCTCAAGGGTCGTTAGGCTAGATAGCGCAGCCATGGAAGGAGGTAGCTCCAGAAGGTTGGAGCAGTTCACAAGAATAAGCTCTTCAAGATTGGACATTTCTTGGAAAAAATTGGGAGGAAATGTAGTTATTTTTGAATGGGAAATATCGAGGTGTATCAAATTGCCTTTTGGGCGGCCACATCTTGTGTCAGATGAGATAAAGGAACTCCCTTCAAGTCAAGTATTTCAAGCAGGTATAGAGTGGACAATGGTGAATATGAACTAGTATTTTCTTTTGGGTCTATAGCACTAGTTGTGGAGGAAATTAAGAGAGTGTTGAGATCATAGCAGCCTCTAAGTGAGAGCAACCGAAGGTTCGATAGACAACCAATGGAATAAGGGAGTATATTTAGTGGAGTGTAGGAGAGATCGAGAACACGAAGAAAGCAGAGTTTGGGCAAGAAATGGTTCAGTTTGGAAAATATGGGTGATTTTTGCGAGCATCCTCTTAGAATAAATGCAGTAGTGCCCTTGGTTTCTTCCTCATGGCTCAACCAATCTCGGCTTACATGCCATCCATGGTCACTGACGAAGGAGATCCATTTCCTCTTGTTATCAGAGAGTTCATCTACTGTGATGCTTTCTGCAATGAGGCCATGGTATGCTAAGAATTGTGCGCCGGTATTGAGGGCTTCATGAGCTTCACTAGCAGGAGAAAATGGTAGCTGCAGCAAAGAGTATTTCTGAAACGCTTCAAGGATGACCCTTCCAAGTTGATGCATATAGGAACACTTGCTACTGCTGTTGGTGCTGGTCAAACATGGCAGGAGGGTGGCCCACTGGTGGATGAGCTCGTCCGAGGTAATAGCCGCCACTTGTGGATGTTTGGCAAAGATCGCCATGGTGTAGTGGAAGCAATCGATGGCTATGGCATGCCAGTGCTCGATGCTTTCTTGACATATTGTATTGAGTATGTGCTCAGCCGACTGAAGCAGTGCAAAGATGGTGAGAAACACAACTTGTTCAGCACTGTTGATGGGTCTGAATCCGTCCTCTTCCGACCTACTCTTGTCGTAGGCATCCCGAGAAGTGGGCGAGATCAACCATGTAGAGCTTGTCCAGGCAGGAGGAAGAAGACCGCAATCCAGTGTAAGACTGCGAGTCTCAATTGGCCACTGGAGGTTATGGACCACTAGCAAGTACTTCTTGGATGACAACTGATTGCCGACTAGAGGAGCTATATTGCGCCGCATGTGATCCGCCAATGAGTCAGCGAGAGATGATTTTTTGTAGGTGTAGTACTGTAGCAGGTCGTGCTCTTCCTTGAGCCGGTTGTATTTTAGGTCGAGCAGACCAAACTCCTTTGCCGCAGCGAGGGTCAGCTGGTACTTGATGCTCGTGATGCCTATTCCTTGGGCTTCCTCTGCCGTTGGTGTGGGCTTCAGGTCCACCTTTATGACGTGGTCGTAATCATCATCCTTTTCTGTCTCTAAAATGATGCCTACTATGGCTCGTGTGAATGAAGCCATGGACCCCACCCCAACAATCCAATACACACCAGAATTCCCGTGCCAACGGATCAACTGACGGCTATTTTGCCAATTACGGTATCCAATTAACCTGCAAATCACCTAGTATTATTAGTACTCATGTAATCGAAATGATCAACAGACGGCCAACATCTGTCAACCTCGATCGTGTAAAAAAAATGACATGAGCAACAGACCCATAAGAAATTCGTCGCAAAAAATACGTACTAGCCGGGTCAACAAACAAGTGCTTAACACGGGGGGTGGATCCATGCAAAAATAATAATAACACCGGTGGGGTGGCGGACGTCCGCCAACATGCATAATTCTATTTAATATGTTGAGCTGCACAACCGGATTACTTCATTCCCGCATGAGGAGTTTTTTATCTCAGATTTTTTGTGGTTGCAAAAAAGCACGATAAGCTAGAAAGAATGTACATGATAAACAAAATCAATGGTCATACCGACATCAGAAGAAAAAAACACAGATAAGCTAGAAAGAAACAAGCATGGTCATTAAAGACTATTTCTAGAACCTTAAGATTGGCCCTTCTAGTTTCCATTTCAGGGTGACCTCTCATGCAGCTCTTCAAAATCATTACCATTGAGGTTAGTCCAGTTTCTATCCTCTACAGTTTCTTACCGGAAGACTTGGAGCAATATTGAGATGCAGAAAACGGAAGTAAGGAAAACGACTATTTCTTAATCAAGAGACTCACTTGCTACTTGCTCGTGTTCAACTAGACTCTTTATTCGTTGTGATGTCACTGCTGATCATCTAGGTCAGTTTACCCAAAAGACCTTTTTTTAGTACCTTTCTTCAAAAATATTGATGCACCACAATACCAAAATCAAGGTTCCTCTGCAGCTTTTTTTCCAAAGACTTTTTCCTGTGAGGACCTTTCGTGTTATTTTTCATTTGAGAGACCAACCAATTGATGGTCACAGCTTAGTCTGTTTTGTGGGACATTAGATATTAATCCAATAGTTTACTTGTAATAATACTAATTAAAGATGATCTTTTTAGCCACACCACACCACACCAAAAACAAAGCAATCAATATTACAAATATACAAATGCAACAGCAGAACTAGTGAGCCGCCCGAAAACGTAATAACATTTTAATAAATATGGTAGGGGCCAAGCAACCTCGAGCGTGTGAATCTGCTCCTACTTCTATGGTAGAGGTGTTTGGGGGATTGGGTATAATGTTAGATATAGACTCAACTTAAAATAAAATGGATTGTGATCATGGGAAAGTTATAATTGGCCACCCATGTAGGTACACCTGTTATCTATACCATCCATTTACATCAGGATACATGTAGAAGGTCGGTTGCATTTGAGGTGATTATCAGTGTGCTAATAGGGGGTTTGACATTTTATTTAATATGTTGACCAAAAAAGCTGCACAACCGGATTACTTCATTCCCGCATGAGTAGTTTTTTATCTCAGATTTTTTGTGGTTGCAAAAAAGCACGAGTGCTTGAGATATTTTTGTATTACTCAGGAAAGAATGTACATGATAAACAAAATCAATGGTCATACCGACATCAGAAGAAAAAAACACAGATAAGCTAGAAAGAAACAAACATGGTCATTAAGGACTACTTCTAGAACCTTAAGATTGGCCCTTCTAGTTTCCATTTCTAAGGGTGACCTCTCATGCAGCTCTTCAAAATCATTACCATTGAGGTTAGTCCAGTTTCTATCCTCTACAGTTTCTTACCGGAAGACTTGGAGCAATATTGAGATCCAGAAGACGGAAGTAAGGATAACGACTATTTCTTAATCAAGAGACTCAGTTGCTACTTGCTCGTGTTCAACTAGACTCTTTATTACTAATTCTTCAAAAAGATTGATGCACCACAATACCAAAATCAAGGTTCCTCTGCAGCTTTTCTTCCAGACTTTTTCCTGTGAGTTATAGAGATATATTAGGTTACGGTAGTTTAGGATTTGTAATCCCTTCCTACCTTATCTCTAGGAGAGGCTTCTTGCCCTCCAAGTTTGTACCCCAATATATACTCGCCCATGAGGCTCAATAATACATCCATCATATTACGCCAATCTCATAATTCTACATGGTATCAGAGCGACGCGATCTGACCTAGCCGCCGCCGCCGCGCCGCCCCCAGGGAGATCGATCTACATGATCTCTCCCGGGGGCCGCGCGACCCGTACCTAGGGTTCGTCCGCCGTTCGTGTTGATCGGGTGCCCTAGAGTCCTTTTTTTCTGGCCGCTTGATCCGGTTTTTCTCTCTCTCGCCGGTCGTTTTTTATCGGCGTTTCTTTTTCTGTTTTCTTATCTAAGATCGGTTTGCGTCGCCCACCGTCGTCGTCTTCTCACGCCTCTACTCCGACAACGGCATCGACCTATACCGGCCCGCACCTCGACAGCCGGCTATCGCGGCCGACTCGCTGGCGCCGACTCCGCACCGGCCGGCTCCTCCAAGCCGGCTATCGCGGCAGTCACACCGGCGCCGATTCCGCACCGACCGGCTCGTCTTACCAACCGCGTAGCAAGGCCGGACGCGCTGTCCAAGGGACGCCTCGACGCGTCACCGCCGGCTTCTCTCGCTTGCACGATCTTCATCGCCGGTTCGTCTTCGCCGTCATCGACCGGGACTTCACCGACAACTTCGCCATCAACTCCGATCTGCACATCGTCGTCGCTGCCATGGCGCGTACCGTGCTGCGTCGGTCTGATCAACCGATTGCGCGCCTGTCTACGCCAAGCACGTCCCCGAGCACGTGCCTACCACCGATCGAGCTACAGGCTGCCGCCGCGTCGCCCCTTCGGGCTGCCGCGCCGCCGCCATTGGTCCATGTTGTCGGAAGCCAACGCCTTCCCAGGTGTGTACGCCGCTGGCGGCACCCCGCCGTCCCCCCGACCCGCACGCGGCTGCTGCGTCGCCCCTTCGGGCTGTAGCGCTGTGGCACGCGGTCCACTCCGCCGTCCCCGCGCGTCGACTTCTACGTGGTATGCGCCGCACAGCCTCCCTAGGCGCGGGAATGCCACCGTCCGCGCATGGTCTTCGTCAAGTCGCCGGGTTCTTCCTCGCCTACTTCGTGTACACGCCGCCACCATCTACAGGTAACCTGCATGGCCACTTTAGGCCATCGCAGGTCTCGCCGACCACCCCTTGTTCAGCCGTCCAGCATGGCCACTCCGGGCCGCAACTGTCTTCGCTGCCTTCTATGTCTTCGTCCACCCCGACTGCGTCGCCAGCGTCATCATCCTCCTCCCCAACTACATCTACTCCGACAACCGCGAACGACATCGGCACCTTCTACCCCTCGCCGATTGGCGCCGCAAACGTCGTCGAGTTCTCCTCTGCTGGCCCCTCCGACACTGGCGTAAGGTTCATGGTGGTCCCTGCCCCCGCACGCACGGTACTGGCAACACCGGTGTGTGCCTTCGTCCCCGACGTGTCCCCGGGTCTGGCAAACCCAGGATGGCGCCTCGTCTACATCGGCTTCGACAACGTCTTCGGCATCGACTCCCTCCTCTACGGCTGCCTCGACCGCGTCACCGATTTCTTCTATGCGTACTCGGCTTTGGCAAAGCCAGAGTATGCCTTTGTCCCTGACGTGCGCCATGTTCCGGCAAAACAATGGCCGCACCTCATCCTCAATGGCTCGGACTGCATCGTCTCCGGCATAGGCATCCTCGACGACTGCCTCGACTCGTCCCCGTCACCCTCTTCACACGCACTATGCGCCCACGGCTTCTTCTGCGTCTACCTCGACACCGGCAACCCGACCACGACATCGACCACGTCGACCCCTCGCACGGCTACCACGACCAAGGCTGCACCGCCCAACGCTCTCGGCTCCCTCGACATCGGCAACAAGGGATACCACCTCGCTTGAGCACCTCATCAGCTTCCTCTACAGTCCAAGCTCCGCGCCGCGACACCGTCCAGGACGTCCCCGCTCGTACTGTGGGGGGATGTCAGTCCCTGGATTCTACCTAGGCTTATCTCCAGTCTGACCGTCCGCGACGTTCCAGTTGTTCACGACGCTACCGCTACAACTGCGGGGGGATGTTAGAGATATATTAGGTTACGGTAGTTTAGGATTTGTAGTCCCTTCCTACCTTATCTCTAGGAGAGGCTTCTTGCCCTCCAAGTTTGTACCCCAATATATACCCGCCCATGAGGCTCAATAATATATCCATCATATTCCGCCAATCTCATAATTCTACAGTGAAGACCTTTCGTGTTATTTTTCATTTGAGAGACCAACCAATTGATGGTCGCAGCTTAGTCTGTTTTGTGGGACATTAGATATTAATCCAATAGTTTACTTGTAATAATACTAATTAAAGATGATCTTTTTAGCCACGCCACACCAAAAACAAAGCAATCAATATTACAAATATACAAATGCAACGGCCATTTTAATAAATATGGTAGGGGCCAAGCAACCTCGAGCGTGCGAATCTTCTCCTACTTCTATGGTAGAGGTGTTTGGGGGATTGGGTATAAAGTTAGATATAGACTCAACTTAAAATAAAATGGATTGTGATCATGGGAAAGTTATAATTGGCCACCCATGTAGGTACACATGTTATCTATACCATCCATTTACATCAGGATACGTGTAGGACGTCGGTTGCATTTGAGGTGATTATCATTGCGCTAATAGGGGGTTTGACATTTTACCTTACAAGGATGTAGTGAGAAAAAACTTACATTGACAACCAGTAAAATGCACTTTGTAAATTAAGACATGAATGTAAAATAAGAAGTTACGAACAATACCAAAAGTCTCTCTCTCTCAGATCATCACGACATTTTTCCGGCGAAGCATCAGACCATCTTTCCCACGGAGATGATTCCATAACTTATGTTCAGTAGTTTACCAAACTTTCTTGTTTGCCCAACCTGGAAGAAAAAGGTGACACGAATCAGTTATTGACAAGGAACCACATTATCGTTAGCATAAGCAAGGAAACAAAATTTATGTGTAAACTAAATAGTACTAGTAGAATTCAACATTTGTTAAACAAAGAACCTAATCAAGATAAGAAAATACAGTTTGCGTCTAAGAAATACAAAGCTAAGCAAGGACTAAAATAAAAACACTAGTGAGAAACCGCACGCTAGTTCTTTAACATTGAGTAGTACTAGTGAGTTATTCCACACTAGTTCCGTAGCGGTGGAGGAAATTACACGTGGCGCCACTTGTTGGGGAAAGTTTTGCATGGAACCACAACAACGATGATTTGTTTTACACAAAACACGACTGTTTGGTGGTAATGATTTGAACAGAACACAAATCCCTTGCTTAGCTGCATTGACAAGATGGGCCCACTGACAGTTCAAAAAAAAGATGGGCACACTGCAGTACCTAATTGGCATCCACATTGGTCGCCATTTTTCCCAAGCGCCCAGCCGAACTGCTCCTCTCTCTCTCTCTCTTCTTACCGCTTTTCCTCCGAGCACCGCCACACCACTTGCTCAGGAAATTTCTTGAGGCTAGTCGCAGCTTTGCTCCCGTGCCTCAGAACTGCAGCCACGCTAGCTCGCCCGAGAGCTGCAGCTTGGAAGGAGCCTCCCCGCATAGAACATGATCGCGCCGTCAGCTTCTGCTTCTCCCGCGTCGTCATGTTCCTCCTCTTCCTCCTGGCCGCCACGCAATTCTCGTCCTCGCCGCGAAACACGCCCGCCCGCGCGATGCCGCTGCTGCTTCTTGGTCGACCCCGAGGAGCACGCGGAGAGGCTGGAAAGGACCCTCGTCCAGAGCGGTTCGGTGCTCGATTGGCTTGCTCGTGTCCAGCGGTCTCAAGGCCGTCGCGTCCCTGCTGTCTGTTGGACAACGCGAACACATGGACGTTCATCAGCCGGTTCGAGGAGGAGCACTACTTGGCGGCCTCCCTCTCGGCGGCAGGGTCTGAGGCAAGAAGGTGGCACCGTGACAGCAATGTGTGCCACGTGCACGCCGACGCTAGCTACATGGCCAATACGGAGTCGTCGACCTGAGCCAGCCTTGCCATCGCCAAGCAGGCGGCACAAGGCGTCCCTCGACCAGAGGGACATCGTCGGCGGCCAAGGCCAGGCGCACGCGCCCTCGCCAAGCAGGATTTCTGTCAATGCAGCGCGCCACCGAGCAGCAGCGATGCTGCTGATCTCTCCCCATTCGGTGAAGGAGCAGGTGAATTCCATGGTGGATGCCACGTATGTGCTGTCAATTAGCCCAACTAGTCCAATTCTGTGTCAATAATACTAACGAAGAGACATGTGTTTCGTGCAACGCATTTCCCAAACAGTGGTGTTTCGTGATAAAAATAACTGTGGTTGGATTATGTGGAAGATGTCCCCCATACTCGCAATTTTCTCGTGACGGTGGCTGCAATTTGGGAGGCTAAAAGAAGAAGGAGAAGGACGATCCCTTGATATTTCTGGGCGAGGATAGAGTGTTTCTTTTGTTTGGAGCGAGCAGCAGAGAGCGAGAGGAGGATGGGAAAACAGTCCAGTGTTTCTCAGATGAACATTTTTTTTTTGAGAAGATTACTGCATATATTAAGTACACAAACATAAGTGGTACAAAACGCAGAAATCTCGAGAAAGCTCGAGAAGACACAGGTGTCGCGGAACATAGCAGAAAGACCCCCGAAGAAAGGAAAAATTACAACCAGGTCCCTGCGAGATCTTTCTGCCCCCGAAACCACGGCCGCGACCACCCACCGCCGCCACAGGACGCCGGAGAGGGACACGAACCACCAACACGCCCAGAGGCCGAGGTCGCACCATCGCCAGAAGCTGGCTTTGAGAGTCGAAGAAGGTCCCCGCCGAGGCCGGCGAGGCACTGCCGCTGTGGCGCGTCGACCGGGGAATACCCCGTGCTTGCTCGGCATCAGAACCGGCCGCCTCCATCGACCACGTCGACGAAGCATCACCGGCTCCACCACCACGAGCCACACACCTAGCACCATGGCACCAGATCTCCCGAGCACCGGCGCGGCCAAAGCCTTTGCCGGCGACGAAGCTCCTGCAGTTGCTCCCGGATCCACGAGCAGAGTCGGAGAAACCTCCGCCGTGACGACGACAGATCCGGAGCACAAAAAGCCAAGATTTGGGCGACGCCGTCTTGTTGCCGGCCAAATCTAGCCACTCCACCTCAAGATCCGAGACAGGCGACGGCGGCGAAGGCCTCGCATGACCCAGATCTGGAGGGATCTTATTCGGCGGCGCCGTCCACCTCACCGGAGCGCGGCGACGAGCACCCGAAACCCTAGCTAAGTAATCTTCCCCTAGACTACAGCTATACAAGGCCGGACGCCAGATCCATTGACCCCCCTTCCACCGGAGAGCACGAGGCCCTCGGGGAAGAGGCGTCGCCGGAGCCGGCGCCAGCAATGAGGTCGCCTCCCTTTTCTCCTCTCCTGGCACTGTAGAAAGAGAGAAGGGAACGAAGAGGTGCTGAATACTCTTTCTCAGATGAACATTGAGAACAAGCAAACGCCCACCCCTGGGCGACCCATCCACGCTATCCACGTGGGGATCGCTGGGAGGGCAGCGCGTATCGACAAGGACCTTTTGTCTCGTTTATGTTGCCTGGGTCGCGAGAGAAACCTACATCCCTGCTACTGCCGCCGCCGCCCTCCCCAATCCGCTCTGCTCCTGCTGCAACCGCCCTCCCAATCCCCTCCCCTGCTGCTTCCCTCCACTTCTCGCTACTCCACGCCGTCAGGGGCCGCCCTCAAGCTCCACCTCGTCGTTCCCCACCAAGGGCTTTACCTCCCTCGTCCCATGCTGCTCTCCTTTGTGCTCGGCGGCCGGACGGGGCGGGAAGAGGGATGGTTGCACAGGACGAGCAGCGCAGCCGCCAACGTCGGCCGCGGCGCAGGGTGAGCGCGGCTGCAATCCCTCAACGTCCAACACGAGGGATTGGAAGGCAACACATTCTTGAAATTCCTCAAAGTAAGGTATATGCAAGTTATCCTTGTTATGATGTCCAAATGTTCAGTGCTTGTTTCCTTGTGGATATATATTTTTTATTTTTTGTATTGGCACCTAAATCTCCAGGCAAATAATTTAGTGGGAATTATCCAATAGGTAAGCAAGGTGTTATGTAAGCTGTCAGCTAATGTGGAAGAGGTGTAGTGTAGGTTGGTGGTTTGATTGGTAATTCTGGGGAATTACCAGGTGCCTACAGATCACCTTATCAGATGCTAAAATTGAGATTGCGTGAGCTGACCCAAATTCTTCCTTGCAGCCTACTGAATCATTGGTTCTCTTGAAAATATCAACAAGGCTAGCCAGCTGATTACGGATGTCATACCAGGGGTCTGTTTTATTACCTATCTCATTTTTTCTTGTCGGTTTGATTTGCTTTGGATGATTACATATCTTTTCTCAAGTTGGTGCAGGTGATTCACCTACATATCTTTTCTCAAGTTGGTGCAGGTGATTCACCTACACCGCTGCTACAAGTTTTGGCACTCTGCAACATCTGGTGGCCATTTTTATCTGTGCTTACAAGGTGTATGATGAAAATCCGGTGTGGATGAGTAGGGGATGGTGAGGAGAATTGTGTGGTCTGCAAAGATATATCACTAGGTGCATAAATCTTAATTTTTCAGTTTTGTTTGGCAAGATGTAGCTACTGAAATTTATTTCTTCTTTTTTGTGTATATGAATGGATTCTACTGGATAACCCACTTTGATGCATAGTTGTTTAGTCAAAGTATCCTGAGGATAAAGTGGATATGTTCCTGAGGATAAAGTGGATATGTCCCTTAGAGATCAAGTTGGTTATTGCTAGATAATATGAGGTGGTCACTGAGATTGAGATTACGCATTGTTTTCCGTGTTATCGATGATCACTCGAAGTAGTGTACCTTATAATCCTATTTCTATATCAGCACCATGAGTGCGGTATAGGATGCACCTCTGCTTGAGAAAGTTATTTCCTGTGCAGTTCAATGACAGAATGCTGAAACCCTATGGTATCCATGCTGAAATCTAAATATCTAATGGTTCACCCAGTTTTTTTCTTACCGTTGTCCCCTCTTTGGAAAAAGTTTTCGTAACCATGATACTGATATACCTGTGATAGATGCTTGATGTAATCTGCCACTTTAGTAGGCAGTGCAATAAAATCAGCATAATTTTTTTTACTCTGTTAATATTCATATGATTCATTGGTTCTATTTTTCAGATCATAAACCACTTCTTCTGTTGAAGGGAGAAACTCCATTTGCTGCCAAGGACATACCAGCACAAAATCTTTTGTATCCTAGCTGCCCACGATCATTGTTCGCCTTGGCTTCCATCCATTTAGCTTGGATAACATATCTGCAATCTATGAACAGAAGTAAGACAGGGAAGATCGGGCATTAAATCCAGTGGATACTCTTACATGCAGCAAGCTTTCTATGCATATAGCATGTCATTAGGTACTGCAACTTTAAAGTTCTAAATTTGATGTCAAGCATGTATTGTATCATAGGCCATATATTTACTTTTGCTTCTCTAACATCTGTCCGCTGATTGCGTTTTACATTTTAGCTGTACTGATCATGGGTCTGTTTTTTTCCTTCTTTTGTGGCTGAGGGATTAATGAGACTGTTTGGACTTTTGTGGCTGAGAGATAGCATATTTATATTGTCCCAAAACAATAATGAAGTGTTATCAAGAAAATCTAGCAAACTCCTTCGGTTCCATGTGAGAGATATCATATTGATATTGTCCCAAGACAATAGCGAGAGTTATAAAAAAAATCTACGAGTACTATTTTGGTTATTGGATGTAAAAACGGTATGCTAATTGCATTTGCGTGCATGCTGATATATGATGTCATAAAGATAAGAGCCCTACAGACTATTTTGTATCTTGCTTGCACGGTCTAGAATTCCTATTTTGTGCTAGATCTTTGGCAGTGAGCTGCTGTCGATTTGTTAATTATAGCAAGTAGGAACTAAAGAAATCTGATGGTGTGGTTTTATATAATCTTGTGGTAGTTCCAGCTTTGAAGTTGCAGCTGAACCTCAAGACTGCTCACTTTTGTGTATGGCTAAATCTCAATTCTGAAGCTAAATCTCTTACCCGTGTCGTCCTCTCAACAAGATTTGTACATTAGGTCAGCTATCATGAACATCTCATTTTTCGTTTCAATGCAGCATAAACATGTGAAAACAAATCTTTGCTCACAGACGACTGCTTTGTCCATATCATCTGAAGGCTTCTGAACGTATGCGTAGTTCTATTTTATTCAATAGTGAATCTAATCCTGATTACGCACGGTTCATTGATTAATTAGCCTGCCAGTTTTACATATGTTTCTTTCCTGACACAAGGCCATTTTGCACTACCTTGTAAGTGATTTCTGTAACCTTTATCCTATAGAAACGATTTTCAACTGAATTCTGAACCTTTTTTTATTCGAAATGGGAGCATAGCCCATTTATCCTTCGTACTGACCAAAGGCCACGTTGCAGGTTTTCCCAACTCTTCCCCTCTCCGTTTAGGCGTGTCATAGCAATCCCCCACACTCCCTGTTATTTGATGAATAGTTTCTTACAAACTAGGCATCTAATTAGCAAGCAAAACCAGTTAAAAAAAATACCAGCATAATCAAGATCTTACATTGTATATTTTGTAGCTACAGATTTGCTTCTGATTCGTGTTACATGCTTTATAAAGGAAAATACCTGTAGAGTTGCATATTTATCATCAGTTCATCTCTATTTGTTTTGAAATGAACCGTAGGGTATGTTTGAGGGAATCTTCTGCTTTTTAGTATAGGCAACTACGAAGAAATAATTGATTGAGCTTTAGAAAGCAAACACAGAGCCTGTCTCGATAAAGGTATTAGGTATGGATGTTGGAGCAATTTATTTTATCATTTGCAGGCAGGTATCGATATCATGAAGCTTCTGCCTTCTTGTTTAGTCCTCTATAAGTTCTATCTCTAATTCATTAAGGCAATCCAAACACTTACGCACCAACCTTCTCTTCATTCTGTTTTAATACAAAATTGTATATTTTGTTTCACTGCCCTGTAGTATATTCTAAGTAGTATGAGCACATATATGATATCTTGTTCCTTTTTCTGGATCCAGCTTTCTAAATGCACTCCTGTGGTTTCTATGTTCCAGACTTCAGAAGTAATATTGATCTCTATTTAGTATTACAGGACAATGCAACATCTACACGCAGTACTCTATCTCTTGTAATGGCAAGCATTTTAAAAGGAGTGACACACCTTTCTGTGGATATCCAGTTAATGGACTTTGGGTTTTTAGAACTCGTTCTTAATTTCCCACCTTCCTCTTCCCATATATGTTGAACGGGTCAGTGTACTTGGTCATGAATTAGTGTGTTCAAATTTGAATGTTTGATTATGTTATAAAGAAGTTAAGTTTGTTAGAATTTTCTGTTTTGCTTATGGTTACTTCCTTTGACAAATGATTTGCCCCTTCTATTTTGCTGAATTGATTTGTCAGTGTGATTGACAATCTTCATTTATAAGTAAATAATTTTCTTGGTGATGTGGATACTAGCATGGATTTGTCAGTGTGATTGACCATATCAATTGAGGTTAATCATGCAAATGACTAGCAGCAGAAAGGCCAACAAGAAGTCCTGGAATGACAGGAGGACAAGAACATTGGATACAGTCCTGGTTTGTCATGATTGGTCTCCTCAAGATATTTGATGGTTATAGAAAGATGAGCAGCAGGGAAGCAACCGAATGCATGGATGCAAGTGTATCTACGGAGGCCCATGTATGTAGACACATTAGCGAGTTGAATGCGGCATAAACTCCATGGCAACTTGCAAGATTTTGCAAAAAAGTATTATTACTGATGAACTTTATTATTTTGTCGGACATTTCCAAGATAATGGACTTTTTATGGGTGTATTCTACGGAGTACTTTATACATTGATCTTCTAATTGTAGCTACACCAGCAGCACCTGCTCAAGATAATCGTGTTTAAACTCCCATTCATTATCCGTTACATTCAATCCATTTACTTCCCTTACGTTTTTCCTGCTATGCGAACTATTACTATACAAAAATGAGAAATTGGGACGCAACTGTACGGTCAGGAGGCGCCCCTAGGGGCCCCCAGCCTCTAGTATATCTTATTAGTCCTCTATATTTCTTTAGATATATTTTTTAGGGGATTTCTTCAGATACCCTTGCTCTGTATAAAAATGTCAGCTGACAACATAGACATATGCACTTTTGGCTACACATGTTTGATCTGGCCTGTTTGCTCTGACAATAAACGATAGGAAGATTTAGCTAAATATTATAATGTTTTTATTTAGCAACACATGGATATTTTCCAGTACTAGGATTGTTTGTATTATTTTAGATAAACAAATACCTAATTTTTTTCAAGCAATGCTGAAGACATTGAGATTGTTGTACGGTCAAATTTAGTAGAAATAGTATTAACAACGCACTACTGTGCATCAACGTATATATTTACCTCTCAGGTCTGGCCTTCTGAGAAGCTCTGACCAAACGAACAGGGAATAACTTGGCACATGCAGGATCTTAGATAACCAGGAAACAATACCCAGCAACAGTTAAACTGAAGGCTGCCAAATAAATATTAATTCTCCTTGATTTGGCTTGACAGCTGCACACTAACTTCCTTGTACGGTCCTGAGATAACAGAAGTATTTGATGTTAGTTGTTATATAGCCAAGAAGTAAATTATACAGAAATAACAGAGAGCCAAGAAGTAAATTATATAGCCAAAAAGTACCTGATGGTAGAATATTGTACTGTATGCCCGTAATATGAATGTCAAGAGATGATCGATTTGATCAACTAGATTTACTTGAAAAATCTCAACAGTGGGAGAAGTGAATGATCTTTTGTAGTGTTTTTGGTGGAACTGATAACTACAAAAGCAAGGAAACAGCAAACGGAAAAAGGCAATATTTTTTGTTTCGTTTAGTATTGGTCAGTGGAAAAGGAAATTAATTCTAGATGTGAGAAGCACACACGGCAAAGACCCAAAAACAATGAATTTTTTTTTTTTGCATATGTTTCGAAATTGAGAGATAGAGTAGTTCAAGATCTGAAATAAAAACAGTAAATAGATGATTTTTTTAAATGTTAGTTAGTCGCTAGAAAAAGGATTGTACTCTAGATGTGGAAGAGCAGTGGCGAAGTGCAACTGGAACATGAAAACATTTTTTTTGTTTCTTTTTTCTGTTTTGATCACGAAAAACAAAGACTATTGTGGATGTGTGAAAAAACAACAACAATCAACAGGGAAAACACCAATGGTCTTTTTATATTTTTTTTTTGTAAGGATGAACTGAAAAAGGGATTAAAACTAAGTGGAGGAAGCAAATATTTTTGGATTTTTTTGTTATTGATCACTAGAAACAAAGACTATCTTTTAATATGTGAAAGAACAAGTATCAAGAGCGAAAAATACTGTGATTTTTTTGTTTTTCAGTTGATGAAATATGCGAGTTGAAATTGAAGTGACTCTTCTAGCTATGACAGAACTGAAGGAAGTTTAAACAAAAAAATTGGTTGCAGGAGAAATGAATGGCTGGGAAGGAGAGGGCAAGGGGTTTTGACAATTGTCGTGTGTGACTTATATACACAGAAAAAGGAACATCAATCATACAAAGATGGGATGCTTGGTTACAACAACAAGCAAGGAATACATTTTCCTTAGACAAAGGTTAAAGGAACGATGCTGATCATGAATGACCAAAGAATAAAGGGGATAACATGCCATGTGCATCCATGCCAAAAGAACATCATCTAAACTTGAATTCGCCTTGTATTTAAGGTTTTGCCTTCAGGATAAGTAAATTCAGCTCTGCGATTCATGGTAGTGGGTTTATATTTTCAAGTCCACACAATCCTACCACTAGGTAATCGTGGGGGTTGATGATACCCTTGTCTGATACGTTGAATCCGCGTATTGCTAGCTACTAGTTTTTTATTGGATATTTGGGCGCTCCTAAACATAGACATGGGGATAACATAAGTTGGAGCGATATATGGCCTTAGTGGCAGTTTTGAAGTATAAATGGGGAAAGGGGAATTGCAAGAGATGAAATGAAGTATCAAATCTTGTATGTTTATCCTACCGTCCATCTTTTACACAACACAATTTATTGTCACAGACAAGGAAAAGGAAAAGCAAAAGCAAAAGCAAAAGCAAAAGCAAACGCAAAAGCAAAAGCAAAAGGACATGACTGCCACAAGGTTGTCGAAAAGAATATGTTAGTCATCATGACAATGTATTTTAATCTTGTGTATTACTCATAAGTAAACATGCTTTAGTGAACTGAAGGAACCAGCTAGCATTGTATTTCCATGTTCGAGCTTGCTTTTTGTTGCTCGCATATGCATAGTAAGTCTGGTCATCTCTGGATTGATTAGTTATTAGTTAGCCTGAGGTATAGTCTTTCATCCATTATCATGGCATATCGAGCAAACTATAGTCTGTAGTTTAAACAAGCCAAAGAACATTGCTTGGCAATTAACTTCTATTCACAAACCAGAAACTTTTCAACACTGAAGGAATTCATCTTTGGTATTCACTACTGTATACGATGACATTAGTCTCTTCGGTACTTATTGACCACGGTACCCATTCTATTCATCTTTCTTTGAGCTAAGATTTTTGATTCATATCAACGTGCTCCAGCTTCCGGAAATGCTATTATATTGACCATAATGCTAAATAATTGTGTGTGCAAGCAACCCGCTTTTTCTACATCTATCAGGACATTTGAAACATTGTCTTCGCATTTTGAATCGATCCAGCCACCCAATTTTTTTGCTAAGGCTGTTGACTTCGTAGTCAGTGGCGGAGCTCCCTTGAAGCCAACCTGGGCTGTGTCCCGCCCAGCAAAGCCCAAAACAGTGAAGGATTAGAGCTAAATTCGGCCGTGAAAGAAGAAAAAATATGCTATTATTTGGGCTGGCCCGCCCAACAATTTCTGTGAAGCTCCGCCAGTGTTCGTAGTATACAAGAACTGAAAGTAATTGCAGGGACTGGTCAATGTGCGAGCTGAACCATACTTGTCTCCAAGTGGCACGTATGCTTTTCTTATCAGCCTTTTTTCTCAAACATGTTGCCTCCGTGTTCAGTAACAGATGTGGAGCTCAATCTAGAATTTTTTTTAGCTAATTTGTGATGCTTTAACAAATGTGTGCAGAAAAAAGTGTGTGTGTGTGTGTGTTTTGCTTTTATCACTGAAGCAACCAGCACCTTCTTGAGAAATCCTCGGTCCTTGGCTAAATAAATTGCTGAAATATTCACTCTCTCGCTGAACAAAACAGTGGAATAGTAAGAACAGAACTCTTACTTATGATGTTGGTAACCAGTTTTCCAGTCATGTACAGGTACAACTCCTGTCCTGCTGAGCTAAACCTTCCAACATTCAAGATGATTAGTTGATGAAGATGAACCCTCCCTTCTTGAATTCCAACAGCCGCAGCGAAGCTGTATACAATCTGGTTAAGGGGATTAGCAACAAAAGAAAAGAGAAGATGAC
Source organism: Poa pratensis (assembly GCA_947311845.1). Taxonomy (NCBI): domain Eukaryota; kingdom Viridiplantae; phylum Streptophyta; class Magnoliopsida; order Poales; family Poaceae; genus Poa; species Poa pratensis. Next base: position 33,832,959 of record CAMZMU010000090.1, read on the forward strand.
AAAAAACTGCTAGTTCTAGAAAGAAGATGGAAAAAACATGCAATTCCATGTATATATGCTAATTGCCTTTTTATTTTTGTGAGCAATCATACAGTCAACTGCCATAACATGGATCACTTCAAAAATAAGTCTTAACAAACTTGGATGGCAGATTGCCATCACATCACAATATGTCATAGAAGCAATGATGATTGCGTAAATGGCTAAATGCGGAATAAATTGCCATCAAACCACAATCCTCAACATCAAACTGAAGGCGCGGACAAAAAAAAAAGACATGAAAAAGACAACACGAAAAAACACAGACATTATGTTATTGTACATTTAAGAATAATCAAAGGTTTCATTACAGAACAGAACTACAGCATCCATGATCCTGCTGATTTTCCATTTCTTCAATGTTTCTACCTTGTGCATGTGAGACGTCCTCTGTTGCTGAACATAAACTACAATGTACATTACAGGTTACAATAGCGTGGTCTACAAGTTGTTCACCTAGCAGAATCTGGGCTGAGAGGATCTGCGGTTGTCTGTGGGATGACATACTGGCCAGATCCAGCCACCCGGGGCCAGCTCGCCATTTTCTCAGGAACCTCCTGGTGTTGCTCGGCTGGAATGCCTCGATATCCTTGTCCAGATCCAACATCCAATCACTCTCACCTGGTTATTGACAACATATGTGAGAGAAGCTTGGAAAACTGAACTCAGGAACACCTTATAATTTGCTATGCACAGGGACAAAAATGCCTCTTCTGAACAAATATGGAACAAGTTTCTGCATATGTACAAGTAGCACCAAGAGACCATTGATACAATAGGCATTGACAGCCAGCAAGAGTACAGGAAGACAGATGATGGCACCTCCCGGAAGAAGGGACAGTATTCCTTTTCTGCGGCTTCTAGTCTCCGCCATGATCTTAAAGAGAACATATATGACAACAAAAACTGGTCCTGTTAATCAGAAGAACTGATCTTTTACACATGACAAACAGGACCTAAGTACCATAGTCCAAATATTATGACGTGGAAGAAGATTCAAAAAATTAGAGAGAAAAATATCCATCTTCAACTCCAACATTTGTTGACTAAAAACTAGGGACTTCAGAGATTGCTTTGTGAAGACTAAAGTTTGAACAGTTTGGCTCGATAGTCTTCCTAATACATGTTGATGATCTGGAATAGGAGAAACCAATTAAAGAAGAACTGCTTAAAATTGTCATTCAGTCTTGTTACACGGTTTTGCAAGTTATCTAATTAAATGAAGAACAGGCAGGTAGCAACTACAGCAACCATTAAATGCCTTGCGTGCCGATGTGGGTACAGGCATCTTTGAGTCAGAATAGGCCTACCCTCTCCATTCTGAGGGATTCAATCAGACGGCCACAGGGCTGCCTATGGAGCTTTTCACACTGCTGCCGCAGAGGGCACTCTATCACTAGTTAAAATTTAGAACCGTGGCCAGAGTATGATAATGTACCCTGACCTTGTTGGCATGCTATATTGACATCCTACAAATCATCACACTGAATCATGTAAATACTGGTCACCCTTCTTCCCTCTTACGATTCATCATACTGTATATTGTACACCCTCTGATTCGACTCTTACTTGATGCTTACCCCTGCTACAGCCTATGAAGCAGAGCAGATCCTAGTCAGTGACAGTGAGCCGTGTGGCCTGGCCTTACCCAGAGTGGCCTGCCTCCCACGCGCGTCGCCGGCGCGGGAAGGAAGGAAGGGGACGTCTGCGCCGATGCGCCGGCGACGCTCGCTTCACCGCTCTCTCCTCCCCCTCTTCGCTCTCCGCGCCGCCGCAGACCACGCCTCCGGCGCGACGCTGAAATAATCTGCGGGGTGGTCGGGGAGGACGGGCGCCGTCGGCCGTCGCTCGCTGCCTTCAGGAATGGCCGGCGGTGGAGGAGGACGATTCCGCCGAGGAGAAGAAAATATTGGAGAATTTTTCATTTCTGAGGGCTTGCTTGGCCCTCACAGCGCGTAGAGTAATCCAGGCCCACGTTTAGATATAAGCCCATATCTCGCTGCAGGCTATTAGATCGATCGGATCGTGGCGCCGTTGCTCCCTTGCATCATTCCTTGGAAGAAAACAGAGAAACAGCGTTCCAAATCGCTGTCGCACCGGAGGCAGTTACGGCGGCGCGACGCCCAAACCTGCTAGCGAGCTCCGTGCCGCACTTGCTGTTGTCTCTGTTACATGCAGGCATGGAGATCCAGAGCATGGTGCCCAGCACGTTGGCATCCTCTATGTCTCAATGTCGCACAACAGCCACGGCCGGCAAGAACTGGAGTTTTTCCATGGTACTGAAACTTTACAGGTACAGATCATACATGCGCCAATCACCAGCCTGCCTTAATTAACCACTTATGTGGAAATTACACGCGGGGACACAAAAAACGGCCCTCGCGTCGTCCTCTCCTAGGGTTCCTGCCGCCGCCCCTCTCCCTTTGCTGCTGTTCGCTAGCGGGTAGGCGCCCTCGATCCTGGGCAGGAGGGGAAAGGGCTTCTCCTCCCCTGCGACAGTATTGTTGAGCTTGTGGAGTGCCTGGGCTTCTTTTGGTGTCATCGGGTTCCTGCTCGTCAGCAGCATCTCTGCATCTCGGTGCCTGCTCCTTCTTTTTCAGCAATTGTAGTCCCTGCTTACGCTTTTCGGTTCGTCATCTCCGGTCTTTTGCAGTTCAACCTTGGAGATATGTCAGCTTCGACGAGGCGTCTCAGATTTCTGCCCAGGTTGGCCTTGTGGTCAGTACCCTACATTGCTCAGTGTGAGCGCATCCAGCGCCCGACGGTGCGGCGTCCTTCGAGCCAGGACGAGAGGGAAAGGTTCCCTCTTGGGCGTTGGAAATGGAAGGTGCTGCAGCGCCCCCAACCTGTGGTGCAGAAGACGGTTCTTCCTCAAGTCAGCTGGTGGATCCTCCGAACCTGCTTTGTCTTCTCCCTATTGGCTTCGCGAGGAGGGCACCGACTTCTACAAGGTGTGCTTTCAATTTCTTTCTCTTGCACGCCGATTCGCCCGTTGTTTGCTCTGAATCTCGGTGCGTCGTAGGCGGTGGACGAGCGACACGTCGGCCATGCATTTAGCGGGTGCTAGGGACACGACGGTGGCGACACCATTAATTGGGGAGGAGGAAGGGCGAGCGAGAGAGTGTGGAGTGGCTGGTGGGCGGGGTAGGGGTGGACACAAGGCGAACACGAGCGGGCGCGGACAGTGTCCGTTTGGTCGGAGTTGTTGGAGTCGCCCGGACAAAGCAGTAAAACCTAGGCTACCGTTGAAGTAGCCCTAACCACGTTGGACCGGCCCAGTAGGGCCCATTCCGTCCCCACATATACCGCTCCCCGTCCCCACTACGGGACTAAACCCTAGCTCGGTCTTAACTGCTCGAGCTCCACTCCGCTCCCCGTCCCGTCCCCTCCCCTCCTCGTCCCCTCCGCTCATGTCCAGCAAGATATCCGGCGACAAGATCGACTGGGATTCCATCGAGGCAGAGTTCTACGATGTACACGCTCTAGAATCTGCCACCGCCATCCTACGGCCAACCAATGGCTTTCACGACAACTACAATGAACTGAATTTTGTATTTTTGTTTTTCGACCAAACTGTGTTCATCTCCAAGATATTATTGAATACTCCCTCTGAGGTTCCTTTTTTATAGGATGTATTACGTTTATGAAAATTTTAAACTAGACTATATTTGATCAAGATCTTAGGAAAATCGATCGACATCTAAAATACCAAGAAAATAATATATGAAAATTTATTTCGGAATGAATCTAATGATAATGATTTGGTATTGTAAATACTAAAAATATTTTCTAAAACTTTGGTCAGAAATAGTCAATTTTGACTTTTTCAAAAACTAATACACCTTGTAATAAGAAACGGAGGGTAGTTTTTTTTCTCACTTCTATATTTGTCAACCTGATCAATCGATTGAATTTTTTTTTTTTGAAATATCATCGTCCGACTTTATTCATAAGACGATAACCTGTCTGATTGAATAATATCAATCACAAAACCAGGGGTAGTTTCATACAGAAAATCTGGAGATCTAAGGGAGAGAGCTTCGCGAGCCAAGGACACGGACCCATCGCTCGATTCGATCAGATCTGCTCGACGCTCTGATCTAATCTTTCGTGTTTCGTCTCGCCCGCCGGCCGCTGCACACAGGCCTGATCGATTGATTGTTAGCGTATTGCTGATCGCCCAAACCCCAAGCGCCGCCCGCCAGAATCAGGTAATTGATTGATTAAGCTTGATCCTGATCTTCTCTACTTTTCTAGTATAAGTGGTTTATGCCCTAATCTTGACTGTTAATTTTTTTTTCAGCGTTGTTATGAAGTTGCTATCTGGTGCTGCAAAACGGAAAAGGAGAAAAGATGGACAAAAATTGGTAGATTCACAGAGAGGATCTATTCATAAATTTTTGAAGAGTAACACGGACACCGCAAGAAATCTAGACGAGTTGGCGCTAGTTGTTTACGTGGGGGAACAAAGTAATGTAAATTTGGAAGATGAGACCCATACAGAAGACAATGTTGAGATCAACACGGAAGATAACAATGTGAGCGATCACCAACACATATTTAATTCATCTCCTACATAATCTGCTAGTGTTGATGAGGAACCAGTTCATGTGTGGATATCTATGACCCAACAAATTGGGCTAGTCTTGATAACAAAGCAAGGGACACATTGGTTGAGAAGGGGCCTATTAGAAAAGATAATATTAATTTTCCTTAAACCGAGAAGAGAAGACATTTTTCGTATGATCATTACTCTAGAAGGATGAGCAATGGAGAGGTACGTGATCGAAAATAGTTAGTTTGTTCAAAGCAGGCTGACAAAGTGTTTTGTTTTTCCTGTAAGTTGTTCAATCCTCTCAATTGCTTGAGAGTAGTTTGGCGCATAATAGGTATAGCGATTGGAAGCATATTACTGATAGGTTAAGAGAACATGAAGGTAGTGTGGAGCATATTACTAGCATGATCTCTTGGAACGAACTGAAAAATAGACTCGGCAAATATGAAACAATGGATATGGAGTTTCAGCATCAGATCACAAAAGAGAAGGAGTGCGTAAGGTAGTGAAATTTACGCCTTCGCGGTCATGGTTTTTTCCTGTAAGGGTTTTCCACGTAAAAATTTGTTTACTTGTCTATAATAGGGGCCCTAAACTTTAGTTTCACCCCGGGCACCCAAAATCTCAGTACCGGCCCTGCTGATACCTTCTCCCCTCAGCTGCCACAAAGGACCCCATGTTGTCACGCACTACAACTCCAGTTGCGGCCACTGCTCCCCCAATAGGATCAATCGATTGATAGAACGCCGGCAGAATCGATCGATCTATCCTAGAGCTAGCTAGCTGCACCTGGTCCATGTACGCATGTACGGGAGTAGGAATCAATCAATCAATCTCCTATAGCTAGCCTTGCATGCCAAGGCAGTTCGTCGCCAGGTTTCTTGGCGCCGACCCTGCTGCATCATTTCCGGGCGCCGACCCATTATAATGCAGGGAAATAGTAGTAATAATACCAACAACAAACGGATAAGAAAAAAGTACCAAAGGTCTATTATCCGGTAGTGCGCTTTGGATCAATCTGGGCCGGTGGCGCTGGAATCTTCTTCAGAAACGAGAAAGCTCCAGTCCTGCTGGAATTCGGATCCCCTCCTTTTGCTCTGCCGCCGTGAACCAAGTCCGAGCGAGCGCCGGGGTGGAGGAGGAGGCGGGCCGGGATGGGACGAGGTTGTGAGGGAGTGGTCGGTCAATGTTCGGCTACGTACGCATGTTTAATCGTGAGTTGAAAAGTAGGGGCGGCTGGTGTGATTTTGTCAAACGAATTATTATTAAAGAAAAAAAATGAATTATGAGGTAATCAATCGAGGGAAGGACTACACAGCGGCGCCGTAGATTAGCTTTACCGTGCGGCGGCTGGTGTCTGCCTACTGTCGTGTTGACCATAGCTATATATCCTGACCTTACGCACACGCGTTATCCTTACAAAGCAAAAAAGCTGCGCACATCAGCACATAGGCTAGCCCGAGATCAATCACCGGATCCACTGCATGCATGGTCCCAACATCAAATTTAAAAATAAATTCTCGTTGCCTAGATTATTATGTGTAGTCGCTACTAGCAGGTACTAAATGCCATGCATGCGCAGATGCACTTGATTACCACGGCAGCCGGTTCCATGATCCATCGATCCGTGCAGCTGCTCGCTCTCCCGATCGGTGTCAGCGCATGTGACTTTGGCACGATAGTCTCGTGTCAATCGATCACAAGTACTCTGTGTTTGCCTCAATATCAACAGCAATTAGCTAATTAACTAATCACAATTAACAGGTTATTATGTGTAGTCACTAGGTTATTTTTGATACGGTATTATCAAATAAATACTCATCGGAGCTACCAGATTAACTAGTCACAGCTATCTAGTTATTCCAACTACAACTACCAAATTAACCGGTCACTTTAAAGAGTGCATAGTAGCTCACTGATCGAGCGCCCTTGCGCTAAAAATGAACGGAACTAAGCGATCTGCCGAAGCTGTGAGATGTGCATCGGTAGGAGAGTGTTTCGCCTCTATTCGGTACAAGAAAAGGGCAATTACCGATTTATCACACGAGTGGCTAATAGATTAATTAGTCACAGTTGCCAGGTTACCTCACACTAGCTATCAGATTAATTAGCCACGATTATCAAGTTATTCCACCAGCGCCTATCAAATTAATTAGTCACAATTATCAGTTAACACATACTAGCTCTCGGATGAATTAGTCAGGATTATTAGGTTATCCCACCAGCGGCTACCAGATTAATTAATCACAATTATCAGGTTAACTCATAGTAGCTATCAAATTAACTAGTCACAATTATCAGGCCAGTATATGTTACAATTACTACAATTACCAGATTATCTTAAAAGACAACAACTGCCAGATTAATTATTCATAATTATCAGATTATTCATATAAAAAATACCAAATTAATTAGTCGCACACAACTAGCCTAGCACCACGACACCAACACCAGTCGGCCAGAGGAAGCCCTGTCGCCTTGTCGCAACCCAAACACATAAACGCACAAGGCCTAGGAGTTAACGCAGGTGGAGAGAATTAACTTGGAGCGCGCGAATAGATGCATGATGGGGAATTGGATGCAAAGATACGCAAAGATGAGATATGGCTGACATATGGACGGGCGCGAGCGCGTTCATGCGCTCCCTTTCCACATGTATGTTTTTCCAGTTTTCATACAACTCCCAAGTTATTTACAATTAGCTACTTGGTTGTTTACAAACACACTGGATGTCTGAGTGACTTAGTAAACATTTATCAGTCAATTAAAAATAATTGAGCCAGTTTATAAAAATCTGGCATTGTGTGAAAAATCCCAAGAGATTCAACAAGTGTGGTTTCACTTATCAGATTTCTTGGTTAGCTTTAGACTAATAAATGGTCGAGATGGAAGAAGTGTGCCATACACCACTCACGTGCATGATAAATGAAGGCTAACTCTGGAACCTACAGAGTTGTACTAATTCACTGTAGCTGCATGTGCTAGTTGGTCATGTACGTGACCAAAGAGCGATGTGATGGGTCGTACGACTGGCACGCGCGACGCGGAAGGATTAGGAGAGGGACGTTTTCGCGAATCTCCGTGCGCCGCACGGACGAGACACTCGTACGGCGCCTCTCCCTAGATTTCTCCATCAATCGATTATCTACTGTGAGCTGATCAAAGGACTAGAGGACAAAATGAAAAGCGGTCTGTAAAACAGAAAATAAAATTGGTTTCTTCGGTTACAGAATTTGCCTACCTTCCTATATAAAATAAATTTGCTTACCGTGCAACCGAAGTTCTTCCGCGTGGAGGGGAGAGGATCATCGTCTCTCATGTGGTGTAGCAAATTTTCGTCCGTTCGATTTTGGTGTCACGGCGACATCTCTCAGACGGTGATGGCGGTGTTGTCCCGAATAAAGTCCATCGGCTTCAATCCCGTCTAGGTGGCGCTTGGTTTGGCGTTGTCGGTGAGCTTGGGTGTTTTTGTTCCCGTCGGTCTTCATGGGCGACGGGTTTGGTCTCATTGTTGTTCGATGGCGTGGCTCCGTGGGTACCGTCGGCGACAATGATGTCTTCAACAACCTCTTATTTCGAGTCTTTGCGAGCAATATTGTCGACTTGGTCTGGCGATGCTAGCGCGGATGCCTGCCTAGATCGGAGCGATGCCCCCGCTGATATGCTTGACGCGGTTGCCAATCTACGTCGGGCGCCAGGCGGTATACTATTGCGGTGATTCAAATTACCTTTTGCAGGTCTTTGCAGGTACTTCGGTTTACGAATTTTTCGGTGTCGTCCATCACAAGCGAGAGTTATGGTGGCGGAACAACGTTAAGTTCGGCTACGGCACTGGCAAGAATTTTGAGCCTTATTATCATGATTGTTTTTCTTTTTTGATTAGGTTTTGCTTTGTGTTTGTGGGTCCAGTTACTCATTATTTGGTTGTAAGCATTGTTTTCACTATCTAATATAAACCAGATTCAATTTCAAAAAAAGCTTAGATGTATTGCTTTTGTAAAGCCTACCAACCTTTATGTTTTTCTCGCGGTTGTTGGCACCACAGGTTCGCAGCGCCATAATTTAATTTCCCGTTGCAAATTGGCAGTGCGGCGCCACATGGTATGCCTCCACACAAGGTTGTCGTTGCCGCGCTACCAAGTCCAGCACCGTAAGGCTTAGTTGTGCACACAAGAACTACCAGTTGTGAAAATTGTTCTATAAATAAATATGGCAGGTAGACTAATGTGTGCATCAATAAACCACAAGCAAAGTAGATAAATTAATTGGCTAGGAGGACTATTTTCTACGTTTACTAGTTGAATGTCCGTGCGTTGCTACGGAGATATACATGTTTCGTGCAGACCGTGTTTTACGCTGCGTCTCTGTCTTCCATTTCCCTTTGCCTTCCTCTCCTATCTAATCGCTCCACTATATTGTGATGTCACTATGTTAATCTTCATTGTTCAAATATTTTGGTCATTTGAACCGATCATATATTAGCGTGTATTAGTATCAAAGTGTGCACTCGTAAACTATTTGTGCCACAAAACAATGTCCATGGAGATCACATAATTGTACTTTTCATGCTTAAACACTACATTAAATTCCAAGCAGCGACACATATCAAAGCATAAAAGAAAACACAAACACTATCGTGGATGTGTGAAAAAACAACAACAATCAACAGGGAAAACACCAACAATCTTTTTATGTTCTTTTTGTAACGACGAACTGAAAAAGGGATTAAAACTAAGTGGAGAAAGCAAATATTTTGGATTTTTTTGTTATTGATCACTAGAAACAAAGTCCACCTTTTAATATGTGAAAAAAGAAGTATCAAGAGCGAAAAATACTATTTTTTGTTTTTTCAGTTGATGAATAGGAAAAAAAGATTAATCATAGACTAGATATAAAAGCCCAAAAGTGAGTGTAAACACCAGTGAGAGTTGAAATTGAAGTGACTCGCGTCGACAGAACTGAAGGAATTTAGAGAACGAAACTGGTTGAAGGAGAAATGAATGGCTGAGAAGGAGAGGGTGGGGGTTTCAACTATTTCACTTTGTGACTTATATAGACACAAAAGGAAACATCAATCGTACCAAAGAAGGGATGCTTGGTTACAGCAACAAGCAAAGAATACACTTTGCTCTGAAATAAAGGTTAAAAGAACTAAACGAATCAGGAATGACCAAATAACAATGGGAATAACTTGCCATGTGCATTCATTCCAAAAGAACATTGTCTAAACTTGAATTTTCCTAGGGGATTAAGGTTTTGCCTTTAGAATAAATTCAGCTCTGAGATTCGGGTTGTGGGTTTATATTTTCAAGTCCGCACGGTCCTACACTAGGTAGCCGCGGGGGTTGAGATACTCTCAATGAATGAATGAATGATACGCCTAATTGGTGTATGGTTAGCTAGTAAATTTTTATTGAATATTAGGGCGTTCCTAAACATATACATGAGGATAACATAAGTTGGATTGATGTTAGCATTAGTGGCAGTTTTTAAGTACAAAAGGGAAATGGAAGAGGGTCGCGAGAGATTAAATGAAGTCTCAAATCTTGTATGTTGATCCTGTCCTCCATCTTTTACGTAGCACCCTTTATTGTCACACACAAGGAGAAGCAAAAGAAAAAGAAAAAGAAAAAAGCAAAAGGACATGACTGCCACAAGGTTGTCAAAAGAAGATCATGGCAATGTCCTTTAATCTCGTGTATTACTCATAAGTGAACGTGCTTCAGTGAACTTAAGGAACCAGCTAGCATTGCCTTTCCATGTTTCAAGCTTGATTTTTGTTCCTCAAATAGCAAACTAGGTCTGGTCATCTCTTGATCGATTAGTTATTAGTTAGCCTAACATATAGCCTCCCGTCCAGTATCATTGCATATCGAGCAAACTGCAAACTATAGTCTGAAATTTAAACAAGCCAAAGAAAATGGCTTGACAATAACTTTTATTCACAAACCATAACTTTTCAGTACTGAAGGCATTCATCTTTGGTATTTACCACTGTATACAATGACATTGGTCTCTCTGGTATTTATTGGCCACAGTAAGCATTATATTAATATTTGATTTACTTCAACTTGCTGTACTTTTGGAAATAGATTTCTCTCGATTGTAATGCTAATTATATGTGCGGTAAGCAACATTTTTTTGAATCTATCAGGGCATTTGATATGTCCCAGCTAAGGTTATCGATTTTGTAGGAGTATAAAAGTACTGAAAACAATTGCAAGACCTGACCGTACTTGTCTTGATGAGGATAAATGTACACTTTTCCTATCTGCCTCTTCTCAAACATGTAGTTTGATGTGCGTGTGCAGTAACAGAAGTTGATCTTAATGAGGTGAAAAGAAGTGCAACAAGCACCTTCTCAAGAAATTACCAGGCCTGTATTATTCACTTCCTAAGAGAACAAAACAATAGCATAATAAGAAGGGAACTCTTACAGATGATGTCGGTAACCAGTTTTCCAGTCATTTACAGGTGCCTGCTCCTGTCGTGCTGAGCTAAACCAAGTGGACTAGTTGAAGGAGAAGAATCCTCCATTATCGGATTTCAGGAGGCGCAGCGAAGCTGTATAGAAAATAAGTTAAGGGGATTAGTGGCAAAGTGAAGAAAAGATGATAAAAACTACTACTTCTACAAAGAAGGTCGAAGGAGAACATGCAGTTCTATGTAAATATGCTCAAAGTTTTTTTTCTATGAGCTATCATACAGTCAACTATCACAACATGGGCCACTTAAAAAACAAGACTTAGCAAACTTGTACAGCAGATTTCCATCGCATCACAGTATGTCATAGAAGCAATGATGATTGCGTAAATGCTCAATAAATAGGTGAGCTTAATTGAGCAAAAAAGAATCAACCATCCCATTTCTTTCTACCTTTTTCTCTGCCATGTGAAGACAGCGTATGTTGCCGTACAGCCCTTTCCCCTGAGGAGATTGAACAACATAAATTACAAAGTACATTACATGTTAGAACAGCATGGTCTACAAGTTCATCACCTAGCAGAGTCTGGATTGAGAGGATCTGCGGTTGTCGGCGGGATGACAAACTGGCCAGGTCCTCGCCATTTGCTCAGGAACCTCCTGCTGTTGCTCATCCGGAATGCATCCACATCCCTGTCTGGATCCAACATCCAATCACTCTCCCCTGGTTATTGACAACATATGTGAGAGAAGCTTGGAAAACTGAACTCAGGCATGTCAAACATGATAAGAGCAGACTTGGTTATAGAGGGTGAATGCTACCAGGATGTTGTATTGGTAAGTCGAAGTTGTAGATAAATTATTACATTGTCCACAGCAGGTGAAGACCTCCACATTTTACTTGATGTACACCGCTGCGAACACCTTATAATTTACCATATGTAGGGGAGGAAACCACCATCTTGTTTTTCTTAGAATCATCATTGCACAGACTCCAGAGATTGCTTAGCGACGACTAAAGTTATAATAGCTTGGCTTGATAGTCTTCCTAATACATTTTGATGAATATGGAATAGCAGAAACCGATTAATTAAAGAAGCACACATGGACCACTGGTTAAATTAGCCATCCAATCGTTTACACGGTTTTGCAAGTTATCCAACGACATGAAAGAAGCCAGCTTAGCAGCTACAGCAACCATGAAATGCCTTGAGTGCCACAGGGCTGCTTATTAGAGCTTTTCCTACTCCTGCTCACAGCAGCCACAGAGGGCACTCTATCACTAGTGGAAAAATCAGAGCCGTGGCCAGGGTACGATAATCTTGAGATTGTAGGGAAGAAGGCGACAAGAGATCAAGCAATGTAGAGAAGAATGTATCGTACATTTGGCGAATATCAAGAGTGGAGCACAGCATAATATAATATACCCTCTAATTCTACTGTGGCAGTGTCACTCGATGCTTACCCCTGTTATGCTACAGCCTAGAGCCAAGTTTATGAAGCAGAGCAAATCCTAGTCCGTGAGCCGTCTGCGACTAGGAACCTAGTGCGGTAGTCCTTACCCAGAGTGGCCTCCCGACCTCCATTGATCCGCGCGCGTCGCCGGCACGGGGAGGAAGGGGACTCCCCGTAAGCTCCGATGCGCCGGCGACACTCGCTTCACCGCTCTCTCACCCTCTGCGCTCACCACGCAACCGCCGACCACGCCTCCGGGGAAACTCTGAATCCTTGGCGGAGTGGTGGGTTCCGGTCGGGGAGGGCGAGCGCCGTCGCCCGCTGCCTCCGGGGATGGCCGGCGGTGGAGGAGCACGATTCCGTCGAGGAGAAAATGTTTTTTCTTTGGGGTAAAAGTTTCCATTTCTACTACGGTGATATTTTTTGCCTCGTCGTTGCGCTGGGCTGGGCCGTCAGCAAGGCGTCGAGTAATTCTGGCCCGCGTAGCCCATCTCTGTGCACCTCAACGTCCTAGCGTACGATTGTCTCGAAAAGGAATCCAAAAAACAGAGAGCGTACATCTAGTTTGTTCTCCTCTGTGATTTTATTATTTTCGGGGATCCGTGAGTTTTCTTATACATCGAAATTTTGAGTTTTTCTTATTTCACGTTGTTGTGCCAAAATTTTCCCTCGCGTAGAAAAATTCATTGCCAGAACATCGAAGAAATAGACAAAAAATACATATATAACACAATTGGGGAAATATAAGCGAAAAAAGCAATGACAGCTGTGGGATTTGAACCCACGCCCTTTCGGACCAGAGCCTAAATCTGGCGCCTTAGACCACTCGGCCAAACTGTCTTTGTTGCTGTAAAGATGATATTCCCCTAATTATAGCAAGAAACTTTGGCCTTTTATTTTTCTTTTCCAAAAACAGCTTTATGTACCCAAGTAAAAAGGCTCGTGTGCACACATAGCTTGACAACAATGAAATCTTGAAGATGTCTGCCTTGTATATATACTGGGCGAAGTGATCGAGTACCACATTGTGAGATCAAGCATCGAGTCAAGCTAACAAGCAATCAGCCACATCGTCTCGTGCAAGCTTTAGACTCATCCGCCTTTCTGTATACCAGGAATCGACAGTGTATTAGAGGAAAATACAAATAATTAGACTAATTGCTACCGGATTAAAAAAAAACTGCATTTTTGTAGGGGGCTACCGTGTTTTTTTAGGTTAATCGAGCTACACCATTAGTCGTGATAGTTTGCTATGCATGGACAAAATATCTTCAAATTATGATATGGACTGAAAATCCAAGGAAATGATGACGTTATTAAAATACACCGTAGGGCAAACGTCTGCATCCCGTGCTTCTACGAAACAATAAGGCTTAGTTATTTGTCCTCCGATGAAACATAAATATATATATACTGGTAATATTCTACTACATATTAGTAACAAATTTGTTTGTATAACTAATCAAGAACCAACTATTTCGCTAAGCAAAAAACTATTAAGTCTGAGATATTTGGTAAAAAGATTCAAAAAATCTATGACAAGCCTGCATATGAATAACTAGAGAGAATAATGGATCATGTACTGTATCTAATAAGCAAAGAAGTATTTCGGCAAAGGACAGAAAATTTAGCCCAGGAACGACAGTACGTCAATACACGCCGAGAAACTCGGAGGGCAACAGAATTAAGCCAGTCGCCCTAGGGATTAAACCCGGACCTCGGTGGTGTCCAATGGGACTAACACATACTCAGAAACGGCGCGTACAACGACTGCGAGCTTTGGAAATAAAGGACGAAATAGCCGAGAAGAGGCGTGATAAATTGTCCAGTCGGAAAAAATCTATGCTGCCGACATGGAGAGAGAAGCGCATTGCTGGAGAAGGGAGTAAAGACACGGATGATATAATTACCGACCCCATAGATGACATGATTGATGGCAAGGATGCAGAAAATAGCAAGGAAATACTTATTGATATGAACGTGAATATAATGTTTGCGGCTCCTGCGGAATTTTGTGCACCAGAAGCTTGAAGACGTTATGGCCGATATGCGATATATTATTCCAAGTATCGTCCTAAGAAGATATGGCCGGTATATTATTTGAAGTATCGCCTATAACCAGAATTTGGCTGATATATTGTCTAAGATATCGTCCTGAGAAGATTTGGCCGATGTGTTCTTTGAACATCGCCCTGAGTATAATGATATCTCGGTGAAGCGACGACATCGTTCTAACGTACGTTTTTATTGTTTTTGATAAATAATATTGTACCAAAAACAGGGGGCATGTGTTGAAGGTATAATTTGGCTGCTAGATATTTTTATAAGCCAAATTAGTTTGAATGATCATGGTCAGATTATTAGCTTACATATATATTTGAACTTGCTGTTTAGTTTGTAAATGCAGCCTTGGTTGTAGCCCAGAACAGATGTCAGAACGGCAAATCAATCAAGCTATTGGACCGGTCGAAATACATGGAGTATTTTCTGGACTAGCGGTTACTGAGGACAAGTCCTGGATGAATTCAGAAAGAAGCTGAGCTAAAATTCAGGTGCGTAGGACAAGTCCCAACAGGCGTCGGTCAGCTGCCAGGCTGAAGACGTATTGGAGATTATTTAGTCACGTACGGAAGTGCATCAAGATTTCCATGTTTGTTGGATCGTATATGGTAGTTGCTGAACTAAGCTAGGCCGGATTGATTAGAGATTAGGAATATAATATTCGGCTTGCATGCCAAGAAAACTTTCCGTGGCCTCCATGTACGCCAAAGACCAGGCTGCCTATATAACATGGGCATACAGCCGATTGAGAGACCCCCAATCGTTATTCAACCAAAAACCAATTTATCTTTCACGTAGCTTTTTCACGTATCTTTTTTATCTATCGTTTCTTCCATACCGAGCTCTACCAGCTAGGGTTCGGTGATCTTTACCGTTTTGCGCTGAAAAGCGGTCGCCTCTCCTCCACGAAAGCGAGGGGATCTTTGTTGCTTTGCTCGGAAAGCAATCGTTTCGTCGTCACGAAAGTACGACGGTTATCGTGGTGTCGCGCTGTAATTTTGCGTGGCAACACAATTGGCGACTCCGCTGGGGACGAAGGATCGAGCGGTCTCCGGCTCGTTCCTGCTACGTAGAGAGCGTCATCAAGAGACTATAGTCTACAACGGTAATATGAATACTCAACTCCCATATGTAGATATTACCAGATCTTTTGATATGCGTACTGTATCGGCTAGTCCTAGTTCTTATTATGTGCAAGAGCCGATGCAAAATAGCTACTTGCAACACGGAAATTCAAATTTGCATGCATCAGCAAGCCCAGCAATTCACATGCCGGTGAACAACATGATGAATTCCGTTAGTCCATATGAAACACCCGAACTTAGAAATTTCAATAGCATGCAAAGTAGCGTTTCGCCATTTTATTCATCGAAAATCGGCTCACAATATGTAAGTCCACTTCAAAGCGCGCCGATGGATAGGGAATTTGGCCAGGCCACTACAAGCCATTCGGCCAATTACTCTCAACCACTGTATGATACACCTCAGGTTACTGTTACTAGTTATTCAGCACCACATGCAACTATTGGTACTCATACTTCGGCTCCACATCTTCACAATGGTTATAGCCGAATATGTGAAAATTCATTAGGAGGTCAGATGTATTTATCTAATATTGTAGCGTATGATACTTCTCCTACACAATTGTTGAATTTCAGTAGCAACCAAGTGTCATTGCCGAAAAATACTGATAGATCTGAAGGACGAAGAACAAGCACACACATGATGAGCACCGACCTCAAGAACGGGATTGACGTCGGTGCGGACAACGCCATCGCTGTTACACTCGACGATCTGTCGGAAGATGATCGGCGCGAGCTTGAACGAGAGGTTGAAGAATATATGGCTGAACAGATGAAACTGATGTTGGCTGGATACCGAAAGACAAGAAACGGCGTCGTCAAGAAGTTAGCTGCGCCGAGTCCTTCCAATCCACTCGGTGCTGAGGTAAAAAAAGCCAACCGAAAATATTGCTCATTTAATTGATGTGTCCGTAGCTAGTAAATATAATAAGTATGGTTCTGATACGAAAAATGTGACACACACAATTACTCAATCTTTAGATAATATATTTGAAGAATTTAAGGAGCAGCTTGAAGCTATTATCCCTCATCATGTTCGCTCGGCAGTGATGCAAATTAGCGATGAAAAATCTGGTAGAGAGCCGATGCTTCCGATGGAAAGCAGTAGGTTAATTAATTTTCCTAATCAAACTTCCGGCGCTTCGGCTAATCTAGCACAGCAGCATCATATTGCTTTAAGTAGCGATCAAAGTGGCCAGAACCATGTTGGTTCGGTTGACAATTTTATTTCCAGTGTAGCTTCTCCTGCTATCTCAACTTCGGTGCCACAAAATTGTCACAGCAGTAACCGAAGTGGAGCATTTAATTCTAATTTGCAGCAAGCTAGTTATCAGTCGGTAGCATACAATACAACATCATTGTCGTCTGTCGGTACCGGGTTCCGTGCAGGCCGGTACACAATTCCTATTTTAATGGGTCTCCATTGCAAACATCAAATGCTCAAATTTATTTGCCGGAGATTCAACCGCGTGCTAGCATACCAATTGTTTCGCAAACAAGTTCTCTACAACCCCATGCAAGTTTTAAGGATCAGCTTGCCAGTATACTTAATTTTTTTGATTTAGAGCCTAAGGGTAGAGCATGTGCCTATCAAAAACCATATCCTGATTATTTTGACTCGACGCCATATCCTCGTGGTTTTAGAATTCCAGATTTTGTTAAATTTATGGGGGAAGATGGTAGATCAACTTTTGAGCATGTAGGACGATTTTTATCACAATGTAGTGAAGCTGGGACATCGGATGTTTATAGAGTTAAATTATTTCCGTTGTCTTTGTCCGGTACTGCATTTAATTGGTTTATGTCGCTTAGTCCTAATTCTATTTCAACATGGGCACAATTAGAGAAGAAATTTCATGAGTATTTTTATCGAGGTGAAACCGAACTTCGGCTTTTGACTATGGTTAGGCAGAAATACAATGAGCATGTCAATGATTATATTAGGAGATTTAGAGATGTCAAAAGCCAATGTTTTAGCTTGACCTTAGCCGAAAAGGATTTAGCTGATCTTGCTTTTTCGGGTCTACTCACTCATATTAAGGATAAATTACAAGGGCAAAAAAATTTAGATGTTAGTCAGGTATTGCACAAAGCTTTGGCGCAAGAAAACTGGGCTCGGCAAATTGAAGAACACAGCCGGTTTAGTGATAAAGAAAATAAAGAGGACAAGAACCACACGGTTAATGATTTAGAAAATGGTAGTGATTTGGCTAGTGAAGACGGCATTGACCTATGTGTAGCCGAATGGGTTCGGGTGCCAAAGCCTAATCCTTTTGCATGTTCTGTACCGAAGCCCACACCTGCTAAAAGAGAGGAAGTAAAGTATACTTTTGATGTTAGCAAGTGTGATAAGATTTTTGATGTTTTACTGCAAGGAAAATTGATTAGAGTGAGAGAAGGTCGTATTATTCCACTTCCAGGAGAATTGGGTGAAGGAGCTTATTGCAAGTTGCACAATTCATTTTCTCACTCTACTAATGATTGTGATGTGTTTCGACGACAGGTGCAATCGGCCCTTAATGATGGACGATTGACATTTACACAGAGTACTAAAATGAAACTTAATAGTGATTCTTTTCCTATCGATGTGATTGACTTTGAGAACAAGAAAGTTCTTGTTCGGTCGGATCAGACCGAATCTACCCAAGGTAAAAATGTTGTTGTTGATGATAGTGCTGGACCAAAGATGATCAAACCAAAAGGTTCAGAAGTAGGAGGGTGGAAAGTTAATGGCAAAAAGAGACAAGCTCCAAGAATAAAGCCGACAGTTAGCGTGTTGTTGGAAAAATATACTTCACGCAAAGCCAGCAATTTGTTTAATCGGCCTCGAGATGTTGAGCGTCCTAGGTCTCCTTCTCGACCTGGTGGTCATGAGCGATGGAAAAGGAATTCATATAACCATCAGCCGTATTTTGCAATGCAGCCTGTATACTGGGGCGGTGCACCTCCCATGTATCCACAGTTTCCTCCGTATGGTTATAGTCCATGGACACCATATCCTACTGGACCATCGTGTTATTTTCAACCGGAGTGGACTCCATCATCCTGGCACTTGTACAGAAAACCAAAGCATCAAAAAAGAGCTCAGTTTAATCAGGAAGTTAAATTGCATGATGCAGTTGTTATTTGGCGAAACAGATCGGCGGCACACAATGCGGATGGTACAGTTCATATTGGTGGTCAGAGGTTTAAGTGAGTGCCGATCAGTCGTAAAAGTTATGCAGAAGCACGTGATAGAGCTGAGCGTGGCTGCATCGACAGTAGTACAACAAAAGATACTAATATACAAGCTTACTCAGAGCCTGATGTGCACACTCGTTTAAGCAAGGCAGTTGTACGTACTGGTACTAGTAAAATGGCTGATGTTGCTGAGAATAATTCAGAAGGCACATACATTGATGCAGTAAGGTGTGGCTCGATTCAGAGAAAGGATGCCGGTACACAAGAGGACAGTTTGGTTAATACACTCGTTGCATCTTCCAGTACAAGTCAGAAAACTGAATCAGCTAGCATGCATACCGATCCAGATATCAGAAAGAGCAGGTCATGTACATCCATGAGGTCGTCTTCAATGGGTTTAAACTCTTGTTCTAGCACGTCTACACAACGAAGGAATCCAGGTAATAGGGGAGGCCAGAATAATGGATCATGTACTGTATCTGATAAGCAAAGAAGTATTTCGGCAAAGGACAGAAAATTTAGCCCAGGAACGACAGTACGTCAATACACGCCGAGAAACTCGGAGGGCAACAGAATTAAGCCAGTCGCCCCAGGGATTAAACCGGGACCTCGGTGGTGTCCAATGGGACTAACACATACCCAGAAACGGCGCGTACAACGAGCTTTGGAAATAAAGGACGAAATAGCCGAGAAGAGGCGTGATAAATTGTCCAGTCGGAAAAAATCTATGCTGCCGACATGGAGAGAGAAGCGCATTGCTGGAGAAGGGAGTAAAGACACGGATGATATAATTACCGACCCCATAGATGACATGATTGATGGCAAGGATGCAGAAAATAGCAAGGAAATACTTATTGATATGAACGTGAATATAATGTTTGCGGCTCCTGCGGAATTTTGTGCACCAGAAGCTTGAAGACGTTATGGCCGATATATTATTCCAAGTATCGTCCTTAGAAGATATGGCCGGTATATTATTTGAAGTATCGCCTATAACCAGAATTTGGCTGATATATTGTCTAAGATATCGTCCTGAGAAGATTTGGCCGATGTGTTCTTTGAACATCGCCCTGAGTATAATGATATCTCGGTGAAGCGATGACATCGTTCTAACGTACGGTTTTATTGTTTTTGATAAATAATATTGTACCAAAAACAGGGGCATGTGTTGAAGGTATAATTTGGCTGCTAGATATTTTTATAAGCCAAATTAGTTTGAATGATCGTGGTCAGATTATTAGCTTACATATATATTTGAACTTGCTGTTTAGTTTGTAAATGCAGCCTTGGTTGTAGTCCAGAACAGATGTCAGAACGGCAAATCAATCAAGCTATTGGACCGGTCGAAATACATGGAGTATTTTCTGGACTAGCGGTTACTGAGGACAAGTCCTGGATGAATTCAGAAAGAAGCTGAGCTAAAATTCAGGTGCGTAGGACAAGTCCCAACAGGCGTCGGTCAGCTGCCAGGCTGAAGACGTATTGGAGATTATTTAGTCACGTACGGAAGTGCATCAAGATTTCCATGTTTGTTGGATCGTATATGGTAGTTGCTGAATTAAGCTAGGCCGGATTGATTAGAGATTAGGAATATAATATTCGGCTTGCATGACAAGAAAACTTTCCGTGGCCTCCATGTACGCCAAAGACCAGGCTGCCTATATAACATGGGCATACGGCCGATTGAGAGACCCCCAATCGTTATTCAACCAAAAATCAATCTACTTTTTATCGTACCTTTTCATTGTACCTGTTTTATTTATCGTTTCTCCTCTTGCTGAGCTCTACCATCTAGAGTTCGGTGATCTTTGCCGTTTTGCGCTGAAAAGCGGTCGTCTCTCCTCCACGAAAGCGAGGGGATTCTTTGTTGCTTTGCTCGTAAAGCAATCGTTCGTCGTCACGAAAGTACTACGGGTATCGTGGTTTCACGCGGCAATTTTGCGTGGCAACAGAACCAACTATTTCGCTAAGCAAAAAACTATTAAGTCTGAGATATTTGGTAAAAAGATTCAGAAAAATCTATGACGAGCCTGCATATGAATAACTAGAGAGATACCCCGCGCGTTGCAGCGGGAATCTTAATAAAATTATGGTTTAAAAGAAAGGCTATTTGATGCATGACATGAAAAAAAAATCTCCGAAATATGAGAGATTTTATTAGCCACAATAGTCGAAAAACTAAATTTAATTAATATGAAATGTTGTTATATTTAACCGCTAACATTGATTATGTGGAAAATTGTATGGCTAAAGAATTTATAATGTAAATAGTTTGCATCTATGTATGAATATAAATCAATAAATATGGGATGACGTTGTTAAATGAATGTGTCAAATAGTGAATGATGTGTTGATGACATGGATAAATGAATGGCTCAAATAATGGATGCCGTGGACACCTTGCATGTAGAGATATAATTTAATGCATATTAGTAGGGTTTTGCTTTATAAAAAAATAGATAGATTGATTGAAGCCCGGTTATAAGTCGTACATCTACAAATGAACAATATGATAGCACCTTATTTATTTTCCATCCTCTCGCTACAAATCCAAAGAAAACCAGAAAATAAACGTAGAAGAAATATGTTACTCGATTGCTGCAGGTCTCGTACCTGCACGTGCCCTTAAACTAATAAGAAATACTATATAACCCAAAGATTGCTTAGCTCCAACATTGATATTGATATCGATTCTTTTTGGTAAACTTCGACTTGGATGAGTGAATCACTAAAACATGCATGACTCACCTGGGCCGCCATCAGCACCGCCACACCATTTCCAGAAAACAAAGAGAAGTGGCATCCCGCATCCATAGCAGAGAGACGGAGTTCGGGGAGAGAGAGGAAGGGAGGCGGCCATGCTCCATGTTCCCCACAGCTTCCTTTTCGCTGTTCCGCCCTGCGAGTGCTTGCCGCTCCCCACCGCCAACAGCGGAGAAAGGGGGGCGTGCTCCTTGGGGGGTGGAGCTGCCATGCCTCTTTTGCCGAGCCCGGCTGGCCGTCGTTTACTGGGCCCGTACGCTCGGCGGAGCGTCGTCCATGGCAAACTGGAGGTGTGGAAATCGGTCATACCGGGCCGGAGACGGTGCGGGAGGCGGCAAATTGCCCTCCAGCGGCGGGAGTCGAGGTGGGGTGGCGCCGGGTCAGCGGCTCGCCTGATTTGTTCCGGGAGAGAAATAAGAACCACGGAGAGGAAGCAGGGGAGGGTCGGGTCGGGAGGAGAGAAATGAATCCAGTTTACCTGCTCTGTTGGACAATTTAGATGGCTTCCTCTCCAAGATCCAACGGTTGTGAGCCTACGCGCTGGGAATGCCCTGAGCAAGCGGGCCATCAACCAAAATTACAGCTTGAACTAATAGTCTCCCGCGCATCTATCTATACAATATATCAAACCTGACCCGTTTAGGGCTCCCCTCGAACCCTCCACGTCACCCGCTTTCCTGTGCCCTCCGATCGCGCGATCCAACGGCCAGGAGACCGCCACGTCGCCCACAAAACGCGTGGCACTGTAGTAGCTACAGTATCGCACTTCTACAGTGCCTTAGCGCTGTAGATCGCGGATCCGACGGCCCGGCCGCGCCTCTCCACGCCAATTTGTAAAAAAACACCCCCCAAATCGAGAAATCAAACCCGCAGTCCACAAATTCCCGTTGGGAGGGACGTAACTACAATTTCGCCAAAGTTGAAGGATCTTCCTGAAAAAGCATCAGCACTTCCTCCTCTCCCCGCACCCTCGCGCGCGCGGCCGGAAATCACCGGCGGCGACGCCGCGCTTCCCCGCCGCTCCCCTCCTTCCTGCACAGATCGACGGCCGCCAGACGCTCCGCTGTCGCCGCCTCCACCTCCTGGCTGAGCGCCGCGTACCGGGACGCCGCGACCGCGCGGAAATCGCCGCCGCCGCGCCCGCTGCCCTCCACCGCCTCCGCACGCCGCCGCGGCCGCTCCGGCGACCCAAAATGGGCGCCGCCGCCGCTCGCGGGCTCCCCGCGTCGGATGCGCCCACGCGCGCGTCCCATAACGTGGTGGCGCGCCGCCGGCGAGCTCGACGCCGCCGCGGCCGATCCAGCCATTTCTGGCCACTATGACGTCATCACGACGGCCCCACACGTCAGGATATTTCTTTTCCCCATTTTTTTAAAAAAAAACTGTTACATGCTGGAAAATCAACAAATTTAAATTTAAATATACCCACAAGGAAAATACAATAAATATCTATTTTCGTACCAAATTGACCACAAAAAAAAGCTGCCTATTCATGTCGCACGATAAAAATTCAAAATTGAATATTTCAAAATTTTAAGTGCCTTTCAAATTTGCCCATTTCATAAACGTTAAAGAATTCAAATCCGAATAACTTCCCACTTTGAATAGTTTTTGAAATCTGAACAACCTTCAAACGTAAGCTCTCTTTGCACTCCAGTAATTTCGAAATCTGCGAAATATTCAAATGTGGACATTTTCCAAAATTAAATTTGGCCGCACGGGCGGGAAAAAAAGGCAAATATGTCAGCACGAACACAGCAAAAGGGCGCTGCCTACTTATGGCGTACGATCAAAATCCAAAAATTTGAATACTCCAAAAGTTTAATGCGTACGAAATGTGGCATTTAATAGGCGCAAACATAATTCAAATGTAAACAACTTCCCGCTTTTACCAATTTCCAAAATTTGAAAACTTACAAATATCAATTTTATTTGAGTTTCAATATATCCCAATGCGAACAACTTCTGAATGTGACCATCTTCAGATTTGAATTCTTCACTCCTCGGTATTTGCAAACATGAAAAAAAAAACATGACGACAAATCCCACTTGGCAGTTTTTTTAAGAAAAAAATGGAAAAATTCCCACAAATAACCACTGGAAATTTTTTAAATTTACATATTCAAAAAAAAAAACTTCCAAACCAGACCATTATTGTAACCACTAAAAGAATTTAAATTCGAATAACTTCAATTTTATACAATTTTTTAAATGTATTTGCGCAATTCAACTCAATTTCCAGATTTATATATATCACAAATTTAAATGCCTTCCATCTCCGAACATTTTGTAAACATTAAAACAATTCAAATTTGAACACGTCCCAACGCGGACAATTTTAAAGCTCCCACCATTTTCCAAGCACAAAACTCTTTAAGTTCCAAATAAATTTAAACTTCAAACATTTCCAAAATTTGAAGTTTACCAATCAGTATTCCAATTTAAAAAAAATCAAACTTTCCACGCTACCTAATAATTGCCCATATTGTTCAAAATATGATGGATTAATTTTCCACATGATTTCCCTATTTTCCCACTTGGAAAAAAAATACTATCCTAAACGGAATTCAAAATCCGATCACAGCGGTCACGGCTTGCCACCGCGCTAAATTTTCAAACGATAATATCCACCATAAATTAAAAAAAAAATCTCAAACTCTTGCGTGATAATTTCCAACCTATAAGATTTAACCGCATCAGATAAATTAACATGATTTTCATTCTTTTTTAAAACATTTCTTCAAAAAGTTAAGTTGCTAACACGTGCTACCATTTTACTTCCCCAGTTTCCATAAAATCAAAACCGTTTGCAAAATTTTGTCTTCATTTAAAATAAATCTAAACATTCTTTCTGCATTACAAACATTTTTTTAATCCAAACATCATCAAAATTTCAACACTTCCAAAATTCAAAATTCCTTTAAACTTGATCATCCTACAAACGCAAACATAATTCAAATTTTAATACATTTCCAACATAACCAATTTTTAAAATCTAAACGCCTCTAAAAACATAATTTTCTTTTCCCAAATTACAACAATTTTCAAATTTGAGCAACCTCTAAAATCCGACCTTTTTTACAACAACAAACTTTTTGAATTCCAGTAATTTCCAACCTTAAACATTTTCACAATCCCCGCGTCTTCAAATTAAAATTATTTTCGAATTCCAGTAATTTCCAACCTTAAACATTTTTACAATTCCCGCGTCTTCAAATTAAAATTTTAACACACAGGCGCGGCATGTCGCCGCGCTCATATCCCTAGTAAGGTTTTAGGACGATGATTAGCAAAAGTTCTATACTTAACGAAGAAGTATAACTTTTGATCTGTACGATATGCATGTGATTATGTGAAACATCCTGTATTCGCGTGAATCTATCGTAAAACTAAGAAACAAATGAATCTGGATTTCATTTTAGCAAGCTAGTAACTTTGTATGCGGTTGAATAAAAGTACAGATTAACATGTAAGGAGCGGGGAAATCATAGGATGATAGGAAGGAGTGGAGGACGTGCCTTCATCATCACCGAAGCTTTACTTTAATAGTGTAAGGGAGTGGAGGATACGTCAACACTCTCTCTTTGCCAAATTAAGCTACCACATCACTTTACTCCATAGGTGGTAGATATACAGCTCATCATCTCACTGGAATTGCCCTTAGTTCTCAAACAATTGATTCACACGTCCCGAATCATACAATCTGTAATTATTCCTCATTTCGCATATTTTGATTAAATATCACCAAAATAATAATTATCCCCTTACATATATACCAACAAACAAATGTTCAGGATTATCAATCCATCACAAGACACTTTACTTAGTAAATCAGATAGGTAGACCCAGATTTAGCTGGCTTGGTCTACACGTACTTGGCGTCTGTGACCATGGCAATGCCACCGGCTGCCGCCCCGCTGCGGCCAAACCTGGTGACGGCGCAGTCAGTGGCGAACAGGCCCGAGGAGACGTAATCGGCGGCACCGCTCATTACGGGCATCTTGGCGGCGACGTTGAGCTTGCTGACGTAGTCGGAGCGGTAGGTCTGACCGAGCACGCCGTGGACGTCGTCGGAGAGCGACTGGAACTTGAACCCGAGGTCGAGGTGCGCGAGGCAGTTGTCGGCGGTGACTCCGTAGTTGTGGACGCTAGACTCCTGGGCGGTGATGGGCACTGCGCTGGCCACGAGGCGGAACACCCCTTTCAGCTCGACGACCACATCATTGGTGGCTGATGTGCGAGTGATGGATAGCGCGGGGGCGGAGGCCGGGGACCAGCGTGCGCCGTCGGCGAGCGGCAGGTTGATGCGCTCGTCGTCGAATGTGATGTCAAGATGGTCGATGTTGGGATTCCACTTAGCGGAGTGGACAGCGCCCATGCTGAAGTGGTGGTCTGCGAAAAGTACGCCGATAGCCTGGATCCAGGTGAAATCACGTTTCGTATCCGGGTTGTGGTTGCCGATGAAGTGGGCGTTGATGTGGAGGTCGGAGTCGGAAACGATGCAGAATTCCTGGTCCTTCTTTCCGTGGAAGTAGAAGTTGTTGCCGTCGCCTCCCGTGAAGCGTGGGTCACCGCACGACACTCCCGGGTAGAAGTCACACACTACACATATATACATATAAAACATGCAAGTTATATATACATGTTATAATCATGTTATTCCACGCTAGACTGGCTAGAGTTAGCTATTTTGTGCACAGGATTTCCTAACATCGTTACATTAAGAATTTTGAGTTTTCTATATGAATAGTTACTTCATGTTAGCTCACAACAAAAAACAACCGGTGTAAAAAAGTAATATATGAGTCAGAACAACGTAAAAACCACAAAAGATACATTGCTATATATATATATTTCGTGTTTCTTACGTGACAAAAAAAAAATTTGACGTATAGTTTGCGTTTCTTCATTTTTCTTGACTTTCAACAAAAGTTAAATTCGCATGGCGTAAAATCTAGTGCGGATGCATAAAGACACGGTGTGTCGATTAATGATTTTCATATATAAACGAGGTTACAGAGGACAGAACTAGCTTTTGTTAGTTTTTCTATTGGAGCGAGTTTTCTTTTTTAAAACAACTAAGTTGAAAGCTCGAAACGACGCTAGGTAAGACTGAGGATACAAATTTACTGGATACATCTACTAGTAGTTGTTTTTTCTAGAAACCGGCCGGATTACGTGGGGTTATACAGCAACCAAATTTTGCTCATCAAGAATTTCGTTAGATCATCCAAATATTCTCTGAAAACTATGGATCTAAACCAATGTTTTAAATAGCGGATGAGCCATATATAGCGGCAAATTGTATATGGATTTATTTAGCGACAACATTGATCAAACGGTTATAGCGGAGCTATAGTGGAGGTATAGCCGGCTATTTAAAACTATGACAAAAACCACCAAAGGAGAGGTGCATGTATGTATATGTATGTACGTACGGCAGAAGGTCTTGCATCCGGGGCAGAGGACGAGGCACTTGGTGGGGCAGCGGTCGGTGCAGGTGGCGCTGCATGGCTTGGGCTTGGGCTTGTTCTTCCCCTTCTTGGTCTTGCCGTCGTCCTGGCACGTGAACTTGCTGTTGCGCTGGCCCGGGCTGTCCGGCACCAGGATCGTCATCCCGCGCGGCGTCTGCGCCGACGCCGACGACGCCGCCGCCAGCACCACGCACAGGGCCACCAGCAGCCCCGACCCGAGCGCCATTGTCGCTAGCTAGCTTGTCAAGGAGCTAGCAAGCGCTGGCTGGCTCGATATATCGATGGGTATGGGTTTCTTCTTGGCTATAGCAGATGTTTGGTGTGTGATCGATCGATTCTGTTATGGCCTGCCCCGGGTGGTGTGGTCTTATAGCTCCATGGCTGGCCGGCCAGGCTAGTGGCGCCATGGTTGACCTGGAGGAGATCCAGGGAGTGTACGCGTGCCGGGTCAGCAATGCAACTGGCTTTCCTTGTCAACCAAGCATGCAAACACGTCGTCGACATGATTGCATGCATACATTAGCATTTTTTATCGTAGTTGGCTAATTGTTACTAGTAGCTGACTAATAGCCTACTCCCTCAGTCCTTGAATAAGTG
Source organism: Poa pratensis (assembly GCA_947311845.1). Lineage (NCBI taxonomy): Eukaryota > Viridiplantae > Streptophyta > Magnoliopsida > Poales > Poaceae > Poa > Poa pratensis. The sequence goes on from CAMZMU010000090.1 coordinate 33,860,588, forward strand.
TACATCTAGGTTTTGGACTAAGTCAATTTTTTTAGAATTTGACCAACTTTATAGAAAAAAGTATCAACATATATGACATGAAATTGGTATATTTTGAAACTTCATTTCAAGACGAATCTAGTGATACCAATTTAGTGTCATAATTGTTGGTACGTTTCCCTAAAAAGTTAGTCAAATTTTAATAAGATTGACTTTCCACAAAAGGTAAAAGTACACTTATTCGCGGAGGGAGTAGAGATGAAAGTAATTTATGCATATGCTTCGACGTGAGAAGACATGAACCGATAGATTGCGAGCGAGAGCACGCGTGCGTGGTTTCGGGCCAATTTCTCCCTGCTAAGCTAGCTAGCTGGCTAGCTTCATGTAGTGTAAGAATTTATTTATCGGTTTTGCTTAATTTTCAGCTAGGCGCTCATTCAAGTGATGTACCATTGAATTGCATCATGTTTCGTTCGCCCATCAATCAAAAATTGAGATGCAATTGAGTATTTTCAGTTATAAGCGGGCTCGCAATTCGATTATGGTTCGTGATTATGCTAGACATGCACGGGTTGTAACTGAGGTTCGATAACGCCGTCGAACTAACATGCATGCATACTTCCCATTGGACAGCAGAAGCCCTTGCCATTCGTCGTGCTATGCTATGCGGTGGCCCAAGATCATCATCGCGCCTCGGACTGTTTGTTCGGTGATTGAAGGTATCCGATATGGAGACATTACGTGAACGTATCCGATCTGTAATGACACCCTGATTACTATTGATGAAAAAAGTGCGTGGGTTCTCTCGGAAAAAAAATCCCATCTGACTGAGAATTAGACACACACACTTTCTTTACGCTCGATTGCTTAGTTAGTTAGTGACTCGATCTCTGTACGTACGTGTTGCATGAATTGTTGTACTAGCATATATAGCGTAGCATGCATGGTCAATGACGTCCCCCGCACGATAACATGCATGGAGAATGTGTATGCTCGCTACCGTCCAGCAAGTTGTCGAATAGTTTTGCCCGGGCTCGGCGCCAGTTGTAGGTGACTTGAGCATGTCGATCGCGCGTAGGCGGCATGGAAGAAAGGCAAGATTAGCGGCGCATATGGCGTGAAGACGAGGTGTAGCTAGGCTAGCTAGAGCAAGGCCGTGTCACCCATGTCGAAGCGTTGACGCGCGTACGAAACAAAAGACATGCATGCATGCTATGCTTAGCCAGATCGGTGACGGTGCCCTCTAAAAACGCATATGCGTGGTCGCCGGCGAGCCGGCCGGAGACACGTACGACGGTGCGGTGCGAGCGGTGGCGGAGCGTGCAGGTGCAGCCAAGCTTGGGCCAACTCGATGCACACAAGTAATAATGGGCTGATACAGCATAAACAGAGGCACAGTACTGTTACTGGGCTTAATTTATGGCCTTTTGTCCCCGATGGGCCATGGCCGGGATGGTCGTTGCGGCCGATCCACGCACGTGCCAACACAGTCCATGTCAGTCAACTCAGCTTAATTCAAACTTTTTTTTACAAAGGGAAGATACCTATCTATCACCCCGACCTGTTCGCCGATGAACGTGTTGTTAGTAAATACTCCTCCGTTTTTAAATATAAAATGTTGCGTCTTTGTCCACATTTTTTGTTGCGAAAAGAACTTGTATTACTCCAAAATCAGGTATTACAATCTCGGCATGTGCTTAACAGGCCCTCCACACAACCGTATGAGAGTTTGTTCTATCATAGTTTGCTATGAAATGACTACTATTATTTCTCGAAATATGAGAAATAAAAGTTTGGCGAATCTTCAACAAGATTTTAATCTCCTCGATCTATAGTCGTTGAATAGACCGATAGATCCTCCTCTTTATTTTCCAGCATCTTGATCATTTCCAAGCAATCCACTTCGATCTGCAAGGGTTGGTTGCATCTTGATCATTTTCCTGCAGGAGACTAACTGTCGACATGATGAAAGAATAACATCACCCATATGATCTCGGACAACACACCCAGCACCTGCATCTCCATAAGCACCAAAGGAACCATTTTAGTCTTTGTCCACGTTCATATGTATACAAATGTATCTAGACACATTTTAGTGTCTATGTTCGTATACATCTATACAACATGCGAAACACTTAAAACATCTTACATTTAAAAATGGAGGGAGTAAATGTATCCCCGATGGGCCATGGCTGGGATGGTCGGTGCGACCGATCCAACGCACGTGCCAACACAGTCCATGTCAGTCAACTCAGCTTGATTTTCTTTTAGTGTATATAGACACTTTTAGCGAATATGCTCACGAGAACCTGGAGACGCCCCCTCTCCATATCTCACCATTCCCTTCCTAACTAGCCAACGCTCCTGATTGCTCCACCCATCGCATGCACATTCTCTATATCATATTGTTTTCTGTATTAGGTTTGTATCTCTATGGTATAAATGTCTACGGTCCCACACAGGCCATTGAATGTCATTAACTTTAACCCGGCGGATATTAAATGTCATCTCTTCCATCTAGCTTAATTAATTCAAACTTAACTCTTTACCAAAACTATACAAAATATAACACTACACATTTAATTCGCTCTATAAAAATTGCCACCTATGGTCAATCTTTCGAATGATTTTTATATAACTGTCACGAAAACTAAACAAAATATAACGTTAGAAATTTAGTTGGCCCTTTTAAGATGCTCTCCAACAACAAAGTCTCCATAACGGCAAGCGACATTATCGTATGATTTAACCATTAAATTAGATCATATGTTTCACCCAGGAAAATACCGAAATATGTAGACACGAGTGTTTACCAAGGTAAGAAAAAAAATATTGTCATTGTCAGGTACAACTAATGAAAGCCGGATATAATATTTTCACCCAGAACTCGAGCCTTTGGTACTTGAAGAGCATCACCAAATACTAAATCTTCATGTGATGTCGTTCCCATTATCCAAGGACACTGCTACAAATAACTGATCCCAGGCTCACAATTGTCACATGAAGAATTTTGTCTTATTCACCTCCACGTGGAACCTGCACAACATGTGATGTAGCATCATTTTCATACCAACAAAACTCCCCTCCTCGGCCATCTGTTGGTACTCTTGAGCTCAACATGAGACGTTAAACTGGCCTTCTGGACACAACCATTCTAATATTCCACACCTTTGGCAACACCATGGTAACCATCGCTTGGGATGTCGTAGTCGACGTGCTCGATGGTGCCAACAAAACTGGTCATCGTGGCGTGCCACCTCGAAGCCACATGAGCAAATTCTTACATGCCATGAATGCATGGTACTTCTACCGGGCGGAGAGGGGATTTTATCGCAATAATTCTAGTTACAATTGTTGAACTAAATTAAAATTAAGATATAAACAAAAAGATATAAAATTATGGAATAATCCGTAGGATTACCCAAAGTGGCCATCGACAAACTCTAGCGTTACAGAGACGCATGCGAGAAGAGACGCTGAGACTCCACCATTCAGATCCGATGAATAGGCTCACTGCAAGCGGCAAGGAACATGCTGCTGAAATGTTGACCAAGGGACGTCCCGGTACTGTCTCGGATCTAGATTCCGTGCATCAAAATCGGTGAAGAACGATAGATCCACCACCTTCAGACCAACATCGTCGCTCGAGAGCATCCACCTCGTCTCGACCACCAGTGTCACCGCTGAAAATTGCAAGATCTAGAAACACACCATGAAACTAATATCATCATATCTGAAGAACAACGATATAGGATCAATCCACCTGCTCCAAGACTATGTCGATTCACCACCAAGATAGGGAAGAAGGAGTAGCACCTTACCCACTAGAGCCATCCCCACTATCAATTTGGCGCCCTAGGATAAACCTATGCCAACAATAGCTACTCCTAAAGTCGACGGACGGAGGTGGCAAGGACCTACAGCCTCGCGGGGGACAGAGGGGCAAAGTGATGCATTTAGTTATCTAAATTGAGACTAGGGATGTTCCCCACTCCATGACATCTTTCGCTCATCCATTCAGCCCGCCCCGCCCAGACGCGACGCCCTTTCGCATTATCATCTACCGCCCTTTCTTTCCTCCCGTCCTAGAGGCCTATCTAATAAATATACGACACTAGAACACTTTTTTTTGTTTTGTTCTAAGAAACAGAAATAGAACAATTTCTAATTTTCATTTTCTTTTGAGAAACAGCAATAAAACGATTTCTAAACACTGTTCCATTTGGACGTTTAGATCTCTAATAATTTGACTCCCAGAATCAAGCCTGCACGTGGGCCCAGTTGTCAGGGACCCGAGCCCATCAGGCCCGCCTAAAACCAAAACCCCCCTCGTTGGCCCGGTTGAACCCCCATGGCGCTGGCGCCGCCGCCCCGTGGTCGTCTCTCCCCGTAATGGCGGCCACCTCCACCTCGGCCTCCCCCGCCGACGACCTCCACGCGTTCCTCCGCCACGGCCTCCGCTCCCGCGGCGCCGTGCTCCGCGCCCACGCCTTCCTCCTCCGCCGCGGCCTCCTCCTCGGCCACCCCGTCCGCTCGGGCCTCCTCCTCTCCGCCGCCGCCTCCACCGCCACCTCCGCATCCCACCTCCTGCGCCTCCTCCTCTGCCACCTGCCCCCGCCTCTCCCGCTCTTCTCCCTCTCCGCCGCTCTCCGCGCCCTCGCCCCGCGCATCCCCTTCTCCGCGCTCCTCTCCCTCTTCGCCCACCTCCTCCGCTCCCACTCCCCCTCCCGCTTCCCCGACGCCTTCTCCTTCCCGCCCCTCCTCTCGGCCGCCACCGCCGCGGCCTCCCCGCGCCACCAACTCCCCGCAGCGCTCGCGCTCCACGCGCAGCTCCTCCGCCGCGGCCTCCTCTTCGCCCCGCCGCCCCACGCCGCCAACGCGCTCCTGCATTTCTACGCCGCCGCCGGCCGCCTCCCCTCCGCGCGCCACCTATTCGACGAGATGCCCTTCCGGGACATCGCGTCCCACAACACCATGATGACGGCCTACGCTGCTGCTGTGGCTGCTACGGGTGGCGGCATTGATGCCGCCCGCCAGCTGTTCGACGGAATGCTCCTCAGGAACGTGGTGTCCTGGAACGTCATGATCAACGGGTACGTGAAGGCGAAGCGGCCCGAGCAGGCGCTGGAGGTGGTGCGGTGGATGGCGGGGGTCGGGGTCAGGGGCACGGCCACGACGATGGTCGGGGCAGCCACCGCCTGCGCCAAGCTGGGGAGGCTGGGGGCCGGGAGGGAGGTGCATTGCGCGTACATGCGGCGCTTCGAGGAGGATAACCTGCTGTTTTGGACCTCGCTGGTCGACATGTATGGCAAGTGCCGGAGGGTGGGTGCTGCGAGGAAGGTGTTTGATCGGCTCGAGACCAGGAACCTTGTTTGCTGGAATGCGATGATCATCGGCCATTGTGTGTACGGCGAACCTGGTGATGGGATTCAGTTGTTCCATGAGATGATTGGACGAGGTGGGTACATTGGTTTGTGTATCCTGCTACTTCTCTTAGGCTCCATGAATTTTCAAGCTTGATATATCTGACACCTGCCTTTTCAGGGAAGAATGGTTCAGATGACCAATGGGTTTTGCAACCAGATGAAGTCACTTTCGTCGGTGTCCTCTGCGCGTGTACACGTCTAGGTCTCCTGGATGCTGGGAAGGTATATTTCGAGCAGATGAGCACGATGTACAGTCTCAGGCCAACATTTGCACACTATTGGTGTATGGCAAATCTGTATGGGAGCGTTGGCCTTCTGGAAGAAGCTGAGGGCCTCTTGAAGAGTGTGCCAGAGGAGCTGAAGGCACGTGCGTTGGGTGGTTTGCTCGGGTTGTGCCGGTTCAGGGGAGAGTGGGAACTTGGGGAACGTATAGCCCTCAGGTTGATCGAGCTCGAACCAAGCAACTGCTCTCACTACGCGCTACTGTGCAGCGTATATGCTTCGGCGGGGAAATGGGAAGACGCTCACAGGGTAAAGGCTATCATAAAGGAAAGCGATCAGAGGTTCAGTCCTGGGCATCGTCTAGTGGACTTAAATCAGATTGCTAATCAGTTCAGAGTTAGGGAGAGGCAACCTGAGAACCAGGACGTATATGTTATCTTGGATGACTTGGTTTCAAAGCTGAAGTTAACGAGCAGAGAAGACGTGCAAACTGAACCTGGGATAAAATAGTTCAGTATGTGCTTACTGACCATTTCCGAGCTGCACAGGTTTTGAGCAGCTAAGCCAGAACGGTAGGCTATGCCATGTTGTGAACCCAAATGTAAGTACACAGGGAATGATCGCAAGAAGTGTATTTGTCCAAAGCTGCTTAAGATTCTCTTTTATCAGAAATATCTGAGATGATACATTGCACATACAGATGCATACAAGGGACACCCCGCAATATATACATGACACTAAAAATGCCCTGTTCTTCATTGAAACCCTCTGACAGCATGGTTCTGCTTGGAAGAGAAGATCGAGCTCTTGAGATGTTAGCAGAAGGATCGTGCCGCCGTATTTCTGCTGGTTCATATGGATTAAAAATCGCAAGTGTGGGTAATCTGTGGCAGATAAGTATAACAGAGTTGAAGGGCTCGGCTACAGTTATTTTTATGGGAACAGTTCACTGGTCATCCAATTGGCAGAGCATGAAGGATGCAGCTGTGAGATTTTTTTTGAACATTTTCCTGCGCTGACGTTTTACCGTAATTGGCCCAAGGCAAGTCTAAAAGAAGCCAAATCTTGTGTAGAGTAGAGTTGTTACTCTTTTCTTTCATACACTTTTTAATGGTCATGCCAATGTATCCTGATGAATATTGATAGTGCCATATGAGCCATTGTTGTAGGAATAACAAATAACTGAGAGTACACAGATTCTTTGTGGTTCTATCACTTTGCTCAACAAATGAAACTTTTGAGTAAGTGCACTAAACCTGAATGTTATCTTTTTTGCAGCTTCCTGTGTTTTAATTGCTTAGTGCCTGCATGTTGCTGCAGAAATCTCCATCTCACTAATTGAATTGCAATATCCATCTTTATTTCCATTAACTATATTATAAAAAGTACTCCTCTGATCCGAATTGATTGTCGCCAGCTCTGTACAATTTTGTACTGTGGTAGCTCACTTCCTACATCAATTATTCCGGATCAGAGGGAGTTCGACTTTCGACAGATCTTTATTGTCGCTAATATTTATAATATATAAAGAAGTGCACTAAACTACCATGACACTGATCTGGAACCTGAATGCTACTCCTTTTCTTTTAACCCTTTCCTTTTTTACATTCTTTTGAGCTTTGACTATCGTATAATGACCTGCTGCCACTCAGCATTTGCTTCTTACTCCAGGACATTGGACTATCAGACCACAACTTGCTCACATGGCAGCTATCTCCACTAAAGTTTCTTGCACATGACTTTTTCTGTAGTCTCTTAAATCACGTACATGCAGCTCTTCTGCGTATTCTCCAAGAAAACAGAACACTTGTCACGGCTGCAGAGGGAACCGGTGAAGTGTGTCATCAAGTTGAAGAGACAGGAAATAACGATGGCAGGCGGGCGTTAAAATATATGCGACGTGTGTTGTGTCTTGGAACAGCTAAGCTTTGCATGAATAGAAACAGATAGAAAAATTATCTTCCTTCCCATGTTTTCTCGCTTTCTACCTAACCTGGATTTGCAAAACTATATTTTTTCTAGGGTAAACTCTGGTGATAATTTAGAGGGGATGACCCTTAACCTGGACTTCTCTCTTATTTTCGTACCTCATGTTGCATAACTCTAGAGAGAACTGAGCCTAGGCAACAAATAGGGCCCACTATAGGTCCAGAAACATGTGTGTTAAATTATGTGGACTTTGCTGGTTGATATGTATGGCAAGTGCCGGATGGTGGGGGCTTCGAGGAAGGTGTTTGATCGGCTCGAGATAAGGAATATTTTGTTTGCTGGAATGCGATGATCATCGGGCATTGCGTGTATGGCGAACCTGGTGATGGGATTCAGTTGTTCCATGAGATGATTGGACGAGGTGGGTGCATTAGTTTGGATATGCTGGTACTTCTATGCGGCTCCATGAATTTTGAAGCTTGGTATATCTAACACCTGCCTTTTCAGGGAAGAATGGTTCAGATGACCAATTGAAGAGTGTGCCAGAGGAGCTGAAGGCACGTGTGGTTTGCTAGGGTTGTGCCGGCTCCGGGGAGATTGGGAACTTGGGGAACGTATAGATGAAGCTCGAATCAAGCAACTGCGCTCACTACGCTCTGCTGTGCAGCGTATATACCTCGGCTGGGAGACGTGAAGACGCTCACAGGGTGAAAGCAATGAGAGGCATCGCCTGGTGGACTTGAATGAGATTGCTAATGAGTTCAGAGTTCGGTCGTATATGATATCTTGGATGACTTGGTGTCGAAGCTGAGGATAACAAAAAGAGAAGAAGTGCAAACTGAGCCGGGCATAAAATAGTTCAGTATGCGCTTACGGACCATTTACGAGCTGCGCAGTATTTGAGCAGCCATCTAGCTGGAAGCAGGCCATGTTGTGAACCCACATGTACGGACGCAGGATTGCAAGAAGTGTATCCGCTGGTGTGTTTGTGCAAGCTGCTTAAGATTCTCTTTTCACCAGAAATGTCTGAGATGATACATTGCATGCTACTAACGCTGTGCAATCTTAGTACAAGAAACTTAGAACGCCCTGTTCTTTATTGAAACCCTCTGATATCGTGGTTCTGATTGGAATATAAGATCGAGCTCTTGAGATTAAGAGGGTTGCCTCACTTCTGCTTGAGGTAATGTGGATTGAAATTGCATGTTTGGGTATGCTGCGACACCGCCGACGAAGGAAACAGAGCTGAAGGGCTGGCAGGTGGTTATTGTGATGGGAACAAATTATTGGCCGTACATTTGGCATAGGATGGAGGGTGCAGCCATGAGGTTTCTTTTTTTACTTTCTTGCTTCACCTGACAGCTCACTGAAAGTTTTATAAGAAAGGTAAGTCTTGTGTAGAGTAGAGTTCCTACCATTTTTTTTCTTACACATTTTTGTTGTCAGGCCAATGTATCCTGATGAATTTTGATGTTGCCAGTTGAGCCATTACTCCTTTAAATGTCACTAGATTCCTGGGGTGCTGAGAGCTTTGGCGAGGCAGATTATCCTAGCCGTCCATTTCGGTGCAAACAGTAAATTTTCTTCTCCCGCTTTTGACTGCAACCGTTCGATCACGTCGTCGGGTGAGACAAAACTGGCACCCCGCGGTGAAACCCTAGGCCAGTCGTTGCTCGCATCTCTCCTCCCCAATCCCCTCACGCCCTTCTTCCTCTCCCACAAGCCGCCTCCGCCGCCGCCGCTCCCCATTCGCCAGCTCCGTCCGCCGGGGCGACACTCGGCCAACCCTCGTCTACGTTGGGCTCCATCGCGCCGCTCCTCCTCGTGCTGTTGAGCTCCGGGAGGCCATGCTCGCCGCCTGTTGGCCGCGCGCACGTCGGATGGACCACGGTGTCCTCAGCGCCGCCTGTGAGGCGGTCCCCGTGCAGGCTCCGCCCGCTTCCTCTCCTCCTCTCGTGCTGCTGCGCCGCCATCACCTCTCTGCTCGCCTCTCCCTCCCTCGGCCGTCCGCCCTCTCCGCTTCCCGGTCTAGAGCTGGAGGAGGAACCAGACGGTGGCGCTGGTCCCGTATAATAGAGGAGAGGATGAGCTCGAGGGCCGGACGGAGGAGGAGGAAGAGGGGCGGCTGCCAGATTTATGGCGGTGAGATTGGAGGTCGAGCTTGATGGAGGTGCTCGAGGCGGAGGCCAGCTCGCCAGGTGAACTCGCCAGGTGAAATCCCTCTACCTATTTCTCATCCTCTGTTTCTTGACGTACCTACGGACGCTCATGGATGCGTGGCTCGCCGTGGTCAAGGAGGGAGGCGAAAGGAGAGAAGAGCAGGCTGGCCCTAGGCGCGGACAAGAAGCAGCGGGGGCGGCTGGCGCTCCTCCGCCTCTTTTAGGCGGTCTGGTGGAGCTGCACGGGAGAGGAAGAAGGTCGGCGTCAGGAGGGAAGAGCAGGTCGTCCTTGGTTCGTCATGGAGAATGCCCACTCTTCTGCTCACCCTCCTCTGGTACCTTGCGTTGTTTCCCTTTGTCGTCCGCCTGAACACCCGCGCTGCTGCTGATTGAGTTTTGTCTCCTCGCCAGGTTGAGTACAGGTCAAGCACGGGATGGCAGCAGCCGGAGCTACACATGTAGATCATACCATATAATTTAGGTAAAGACGTTTGATCATGGAAGTAAGAAACCAAATTAAAGCAACTGTATACTTCTTTACTGCAACAGAGGTGCATGAGCATATATACATGAACTACTTATTTAATTGACCGATCAACACATTTGATCACTTGATAGATTGTGAGCTCTGTCTAGATGCCTTGCTAGAAATTCTTGGATGCTCGTGTTATGTTAGATCTATGTGCCTTCTCATTTCAGCTGAGGGAGATCTCGTTTGCTTTGCAATAATGTAGTTATGATTTGTGTGTTCTCGTAGAGGTGTTAGTCCGTAGGCTGAGCTGCGGCTATGTTTTGGTGATATTTTGGTTTAGTCACGTCTGTACAAATTTGCTACTCATGAAGCATGAAGGTAATATCTGGTTGTTTGTTACTTATAGCTTTTGAATTTTACTCTAGCAGAATTGTACTGCATGGTACGAGTTTGATGGATTCTTACTCACTACAATGAAACTAAAATGTGTATTTATCATGGTTTTCCAGACGTCGCCTTATGGATGCTTGGGTGGTAAGGTGCCTGGCTGCGCCTTTTCAATTTTTCTTGCTTGTAGTCATCGATCCCTTTTCTGATCCCTTATGACCAGAAAAGTGCGCCCAAACAGGATGACGTTGCTAATAGCTATTTGACCTCTTTTCAATGTAAGTAATATTTGATCTAGCTTTAATTTGTTAATCTAATGTCATATTTTTAATCTGTCACCCAATTGTAATGAGATGAACTTATATATTGCAAAGGAAAGTAGTCACCCTTTTCTTTCTTTATTATCCTCATATGAGTAATTATATATTGAATTTTACTGGCAATTCTTAGTGGCCTACACTTTTCTTTGCCTGCATGAAAAAGAAAAGTTGTTCCAGTTCTTTGACTAGCTTGGTTTAGTTTTTGACTCCACGGGGAAAAAAGGTTAATATTGCTGGCTCTCGTTCATTTTGTTTTTGCCTAAGAAATAAGAGATCGGAAACAAATTATCTTTAAGCCTGGTTCTGAGTTATTCTTTGTTTGAGCCAATATCTTTTTGTGGATTATGAGACTTCAATGGTCTAAGGTTCCAGCGATTTATTAGCACGGCTAGGTAGGCAGAGGCTCAAGGTTAGGTAGGCTCACCAGGATTACTACAATACAAAACGTATCAGTTAACTAATAAGCTCTTTGACTGGCTCCAATGTATCTCTCAGCCGATGCCAACTGATAATACAGACCTTGTGCTCTTTTTAAATTTACTCATATTCATATGGTAGATCAACTTAATTTGGAAGCAGATGCTATGGATAGATTAAATGTGATAACAGTTTATTAATTATGCTTCACATTCGTAATTGCTTTCCACAGATCCGCGTATTGAAACATTTGTGGTGGTGGAATTATGAGCTTTGAGTATAAACAATGGTTCTTAAGGGTTGGTGACGGAGGGGTGTGTTAGTTGAAGAGGGTCCTCTGTTTTGCTGTTGGGATGTGCATTCCAGTCCATCAGGTGTAGTTATGCTTTGCCCGCCTTCCTTTGTTTTCTGCTGTCACGATCTGATCTCCCGTTTTCTTTGTTGTTGTGCGGCTTGAGTGCATCTTCATTAGTTGATTTCATGCTTGTTTTGTTTATAATAAATTTATTAAGGGTTGCCATTTTACATCACAGTTGACAGATATCTCAATTGTGTTACTTGTTTCAGAATCACAGATAATTATCTAGATATCATAAAAGCTGAAATAGAGGTATACAACAGAGATATTTATTTGGCCTTTGGTTAAGATCCTTCGCTTTGATGCATAATTGATATTTTCCTCTCTGCTACTTTACTCCTTTGTTGTGGACATTGATGTTTGGACCACTTGTATAGTGGTATGGTATGATGGTGCAAATTGGCTCATCTGTTGGCTTAGGTTATACAGACACGTATATTTCTGCATCTCCATTCAGAAAACAGTGCATACTATACTCGTTTGTGTTACTGCCATCAATTAAACCGCCTTTTATTGTCACAATCACAACTTGATTGTGTCCATATTTAATGTCCACAAAATAGTGGATCGAATGGTACAGATTAAACTTAATTCTGCATATTCATTTACCTCTGGAATTGCTTTGCTTTATTAACCTTGAGTTAGAAGATTTCTCTAAGGAAGTTGGTCAATATTTTTTTATTTCGGCGAATTTGTTCTAATTGGTGACAAAAGGAAAGCTTCCATAAAAATGAACTACCTGATGTGGTAACACACAGTGTGGCTCATTCTAAATTTGTTTGAAATTCTTATGGTTTTGAGATCTTATCGTCTACAAGAACTTTCCTGTTTGTTGCAAAAAAATTACCCTGTTACCCTACTGTTTGATGCATTCTCTTGTAAGGACTGACCTACTACGATTGCATATGATGATTTTTTAAGTACGATTTGTGTACTTTTTTTTACACAGGTTAGTTCGGCTTATTTTCACTTTGCAATGCTTCCTTGTAATATGATCTTCTGCTCTTTGCATATGGGCTGGAAAGATTACGTGTCGCTTTAGAGGAAGGTATTTACTTCTAAACTGAAGGGGCTTAAGCTTCTTCGATGCCCCCAATGACTTGGCTCAGATTTCCTTCTAAAATGTATCAAAATTTTGGCGGTCAGCAGTAGCGACCCATGACAATATTTTTGGCACTGTGTACAAATAACATATTCACGTATGGCTCTCAAACAAGTCACTCACCATGGCTTGCCATTTTTCTGAACTGAACTTTCTTGTAATATTTTTGTGACACTGCTAAATCTTTGTTTGCAGGTCTAATGTCTGGAGCAGCGCATCGGCCATCTGCACTTTACGCTTCAGGTATGGTTTCCATATCTTGCAGATAGTGGCATGGCGTTGTCTGGACTGATTTTCTGTATGTGTGTCTGTGGTCTGTAGTGGCGACCAGCAGCAGTAGTTCTGAACTAGACTTCCCTTTATGATCATGCATTATTGCATTTCGTTTTCACAGGTTGATGCTGCACATAAGGGGCTACAACTACTTCGATGGCAGCAAGGCTTGTAGATTTTGTTTACTGTACGTGAGTAATTCAGGAAAGATCTGAGGGCTAAGGCCTTAGGCAGCTGTATGTCCGGTGCATGCAAAGTTTGTTAGTTTTGTGAACACCCAAAAAAAGTTACGTGAGCTGTAGTAAGTTGTACGTGATCGGTTAGTTTCCTGCGACAGTTATATATACCGGTCGGAGGGAGTAGCTTATATTCATGTCTAGGATATTAATCATCTTATTGATATGTACAATACATGAGGATTCCAATCAAAATATTTATAGAAAATCACTTGGTGGAGATGTATTTAAGGGTGTTTGCAGTCCCAGAATCAGCTGTCTTGACTAGCAGATTCTGATTCATCCTCAGTTTCCATTATTTACTAGCTGTCACGAATTCCCTGAGCACTTGGTTTATTACTGTAATGGCGTACATTTTAATGTGTAGCTATAAAGTTCTTTTCGTGTACAACTTTATTCGATGGCGGGAAAAATAAAAGACGCCCGATCATCTGTACCTCGACAAGCCCCAATAGGCAATTAACACTCGGAGTTTCGGAGGCACTTGCGTCGGTTGTCATGGGAGTAACTTCTCAAAAGTTTTTGTAGTTGAGCCATAACTTTCATAGCCTGTATTGATACACAATCTACACACACGGTATCTGACGCAGCAGACAACACAACTACTAAGCGTTGACCTGCGATGAGAGTTAACACCCTGTATGTTTCATCGAAGTTGTTGCACGAAGCTAAATACTACTAGGACCAAATTATAGTGGAGGACAACCACAAGAAGAAAGATCGTCTTCTAAAGAAGGTGGAGAAGCCAAGCCCAGCAAAGAAGCATAGGCTGCTTCACGAGACCAAACCGATTCAGACAGCTAGCAAAGAAATTATCTTCATCTCCGATGATGAAGACTAAGGCAAGGTTTCAGACTGTAACAAGGTTGTCAACCTTACATTCCTATAAGCTATATATGTTTAGTGATATAAATAAAAGCCGCATGCATCATTTGATGCAGAGGCTGGGACTGCCCCGTTCCAAAAAAAAAATGTTTAGTGATTTGTTTCCTCAACTACTGCACTTTAAAGCGTACGATGCTCCTCTATATCGGAGCAGGTTGTCTATCATCGAGTAATTTGTTTATCTTGTCTAATTTCACCAATTTAGAGTCCACTATTTTTTTTTTGATATTTCACGCAAACATATTTGATATTTTCAAGTCGGTATCTACATGTTACGTTCGAAAAAATTCAATATCTACATGTGGTCAGGCTTAATAAACACATGTATTTTTTTATCACAAGTTCATGATTCATTTTTAATTTGTGTTTCATGCAGACAACTCAAGCATTTTTAGGTCACCAAGATGCTACTAAGTGCTAACGTATGTGTTATTCCTTGTTATAAAAATAGTTGTGGTCTAAATCAGGATTATGCTTCGTCATCTACCGCTTTTTTATTCTTCGCCAAGTCATGTTCTTGAACCGGGTCTCGCTTTCATAAGTTCGGCCAATTATTTCGTCTCATTCTATATTTTCATCGATAAAAAGCATCGAAACACGAGCTCAAAATCATATGCCTGATAAATAGGTTGTTCATTTGCTGTCTAATAATAACCATAGTTACATTCCAATTAAATGATTTCTCCAGTTCAAGAGTAATACAAATTAAATTACGATTACCACAAAGGTTTTTTCAAAAAGGTTAGTCATACACAAATAGATTCAAAACTTATATGGGTTCATAATTTATCGATGGTAGACGCATTATGTCCGTATAAATCTTAAAGATAAACAAAAATATACGTAACATATGTAAAAACTTAAGGCTACATTACAGTCTTACTTATGGCACCTGCGCCAGGGGCGCAACCGGTCATCTAGTTGCTGTAGAAATAGGTTCAGGTGAAACTCGTCTAGCTGGACACGATCGGCCATATATAAGGCCTGGTACAAGTAGACCAATAGTACCTTTTTTTAGGGAAAGATCAATAGTACCTATACAAGAGATATTCGGGCGCTTCTAGTCTAGGCTCTAAAAAATGGTTCCGCGCCTTGACGCCTGCGTGGAAGAGGTATTTGGCCGGCACAACAATTCCCACGAGCTGCTCGCTTTGTTTTTCTTGTTCGGTAATTTTGGCCCTGTTCAAGGATAAAACAGCCAATGTTTGTTGTGGTAAATTCAAAAATGGGGTGAAATCAAAAAAGCTCCAAGATTTAAATCGACACTAATTAAAAAATTCATAAATTTAAAAATGGTTCATGAATTTGAAAAATGTTTTGTGAATTTAAAATATCCATAATTTCAAAAAAGTTCATGAATTTTAAAAAAATTGTGAATTCAAATATCCTGAATTTTAAAAAATTATATGAATTTCAAAATGGTTCGTGAATTTAAAATATCCTGAATTTCAAAATAGTTCATGAATTTGAAAAATGGTTCACGATTTTTTTTACAAAAGTTCACAGACCATTCTCAAATTTTGAATTTTTATTTTGAACATTAAAAAACAAAAACAAAAAATACAGGAAAACAGAAAAACTACAAAAGAGGAAAAAAAGCTCATGAAAAAAGAAACCGAAAACACCGAAAGTTTCTAGAAGGTTCTCAAACCCGAGTGGTATTCTCAAATACATTTCCGCTATTCGCAGCGATGGTGAGCTTCGCGGCCCATTCCACCTAGTGAGGGTTTTCTCATCTTCTCCCATACTTTGAGGACAACGGAGACCGGCGAAAGGGAGTGGGTCCGGGATGTGGTGGTCACATGTAATGAATTGTGGGCTCGCAACACCTCCTCCACGCGTACACTCCGGGACAATAGCCTAATGTTCCCTCTTGTGAACATGGGTGACCCCGACATTGTGCACTTTATGTTGTCCGAGGAAGGGATCAGAAGGTTCGCAAGGTTTCAGTGGTTACAATCTATTTTGTTACCGAGAAGGTGATTTCGATGGTTCCATATATTAAAGGAGATGAAGACCTCCGCGGCGAAGATGCCGACATGGCCAAAGAAAAGTCTCACCTTCTCACGTCATTTGTTTCGTCCGAGTTCCCCATGTTCTTTAGGGTGTGTTTGGTAGCCCGGCTCAACCCAGAAAATCTCACCCCACCCAACTTTTGGTTGTTTGGTAACCTGGTTTACTCGCCTGGGCCATGCCCACTTCTTGCGAAAACCCCTCCTCAGCCTTGCCGGGTAGAGAAGCTCGATTCGAGCTTCGCACCTCAGCCCTGCCCATCTCATACGGAAAATTTCCCACGCGTGGGCCCCGCCCGCGAGTCGTGAGCGTCGCGTCACCCAACCCCTCCTCCCGATGCCCGTCGCTGCCGCCTAGCTCCGGCCAGAGACGGCCCAACGCCTCCTCCTCCCAGGTCTTGTCACGCCGCCTCCGCCCGGTGCTCCTCGCGCCCCTAGGACCGGGCGGAGCCGCGCAGCGCCGCCTCCTCCCGGGTCTCGTCGCGCCACCTCCGCCGGTACTCGTCGCTCCGCCTAGAGGCGCCCAGCGCCACCCCCGGGTCTATACTCGTGACCAGCGACGCCCAGCGCCGCTTAGCACCGCACAGGGACACCGGCGGCTTACTCCCCGCACGTCATGGACATTGGGATGCTCCAAGGACCTGATTGCTTTTTTTGAATTCTATAAAGGGTCCTCTATGTAAAGATTTGGACGTATTTGAAAGGACAAGGATGTCGCCGAGAGAGGGGGGGGGAATAGGCGATTAAAACTTTTCTGATTTAGGCTTGATAATTGCAGAATAAAACTAGGTGTTTAAATTAACAAACCAACAAGCTAAATATACTAGGCTCACCTATGTGCACCAGCAACTTATGCTAAGCAAGACAAGTAACAATGTGATAGCAATATAGAATACTTCAAGCACGAAGGCTATCACAATGTAAAGTGCATAAGTAAAGAGCTCGGGTGTAGAAATAACCGAGGCACGCGGAGACGAGGATGTATTCCCGAGTTACTCCTTTTTAGGGGAGTACGTCTCGTTGGAGAGGTATGAGGCACCACAAAGGTCGATCTCAACGCCACAAAGGCTCACCCTATTCTCCGATGAACCGCACCACAAAGGATTGGTTCACCTTCCACTATCGGAATCCTTCAAGGCGGAAACCGGAGCCTTTACAACAACGATCCGGGGCACACACCCACAACCGAATTGGGGTTTCCTGAACAACTACAAGTGACCACACAAGGTCTCAACCACCACAAAGGCATCTAGGGTCCAATGACTCAAGAGTAACAAGTTCACAAGCTTTCAACTTCCACGAATCCTCGTGGAGAGCACAAACCGATGCACAAAGCAATGGCAAGAGCACAAGTGCTCACATCCTTCACTCTCAATCCCACCACAAGCAACTAATGCTTATGGGGGGAGAAGAGAGGAAGAACAAAGAAGAACTCAACAAATGGAACTTCAAGAACTAGATCGAAAGGGTTCCCCTCACTTAGAGGAGAGATGGATTGGTGAAAATGTAGATCTAGATCTCCTCTCTCTTTTCCCTCAAAGATATGCAAGAATCATGGGAGGAAATGAGAGAGAGGCAAGCTTTGCAAGGTCAACAATGGTGGGGGAGAGAGAGAAAAACGTGCTAAGCAAAGCTAGCTGGCTGGAGGTAGGTGGAGGGGTATTTATACCCCTCCTAGAAAAATAGCCGTTGTAGGAAACTTAAACCGGAGACTCCGGTCCAGGAGGGCCGGAGACTCTGGACCCCGAGGGGGCGGAGACTCCGGCCCCAACCGGAGACTCCGGGGTCACTCCGGACCAACTCCGGACCGAAGGCAGAGAGCGCCGACTTGTGGAGGTCTTCGCTCCAAAACTTGATGGGCCGGAGACTCGGGCCCCTGAGCACCCCTGAGGCCGGAGACTCCGGCCTAGGCAAAATAGTAAAACCTGAAATGCAATAACTTTCTTGTTCGAACTCCAAATCAGGTGAAACCAATTTTGTTGGAATGGTAACGACAAGAGCTTTCCTACAAAAAGAACCATAAATAGAGTTAAGTTGACGCACATGGAAGGTGTGAAACATTCCTCACGGATAAACCGATAATATTTCCAACACAAAAACTCAACAAGTTTTTCATCCGGACTCCATTTTCTATGATGTTGGGCTTGTTTCGAAGATAATCACAAGCTCTACAAGATCATGCATATACACATCATAGTCCATCATGTGAGGAGGAGAACACAAGAGGAGAGTTTGACCTCTCTACAAAAGATGAACATGTAAAACCTCCAACATAAAAAACATCACAAGATATTCAAATGAAATCCGTTTTCGAAGAACTTGGGTTTGTCATGAAGATCACGACAAGCACCAAAACCCAACTAGGAGAAAAACCAAATAAGAGCCAAGAAAGATGATGATGCCAAGTATGCAAAGGTTTGAGCACTCCACAAAGATGCGATCAAGTTACTCACCTGAGAGCCCCTCTTGATGGTACGCCGTCTATCCTATAACCCTGTCTCTCACTAACACCATGAGACCGGTAAGAGAGAAACCCTATCAAGATCATACCTTTGCCTTGTGCATTCCACTTGAGTTAGATGATAACGATCTTGATCTCTTCAAGTGGACCACCTTTCTTGATTTGCGCTTTGCTTGGTGAAGATTCAAATGTTGCTTCCCCATACACCAATGTGGGAGAGCCTCTCATAGGCACATCTTCACTTGACCAATATCTTCACATGGGTGGCAAGCTTCAAGCATAGAATTTCTTCGAGATGCTTCTCTTGAACTTGCACTTCATCTTCTCTCTCTTCACAAAGATGATGTCTTGAGACCTTCAAGACATATTTGCAATATGCTCAACTCTACACATGACCATTCTTCATATAAACCCTTGAATAGAACGTTGATCATTATGTAATCTTCTAGAGTCTAACACATGAACTCCAATGATTTCCTATGGACAAGATCTACAAGTATATCTCAATGCAAACATTAGTCCAAAAGGATTGTCATCAATTACCAAAACCACGTATGGGGCAACACATGCACTTTCAGTATTTACAATTTTAATTCCTGGACTTGGAGGACCTATTGGTAAATTGTGATATAATATATTTTTATCTATGCATTTGCCTTCGGTTATAAATTGAGCTAATTTGACCACATAATACAAGAATTGATGAATGTTGTTTAGACATGGTTAAAATGTTTCCCGATGCATGCAAGCCACCAAACAAAATCTCATCTCACTCCGGCTCACAACATACAACCTACCAAACACATGACAAAATCTCAGCCCAGCCTGCATAAGGTCAGCCTGTCTCACTTGGGAAACTCATGTTCGAGTGACACAGGCTACCAAACACACCCTTAGTCTCACCACGTACTACTATGGGCATCGACTATTACTTGTGAGATCCTTTGTACCTTTGTTGATGATCAATAGATTGGTCGTTGGCCTTTTCGCAAAAAAAAAAAAAAAAAAAAAAAACAAAAGTGGAATCCTTGTGACTAGTTTTCCTTCTTAGGCCATGTGCTTGGATCATTATCCAAAACGGTTAAGAGGGGTATGCAAATTGATTTTAGAAGTCCAAATTTTAGAGCTTCAGGTATATATGCTCTCAGGGAGCATTATTAAGGAGAATATGTAAGTTTTTCCTTCTTAGGCCATGTGTTGGATCATTCTTCCTAAATTAGTATATTTTTGAAGTCATTTGGGATAATGATTGTATGACGTGGACCGTAAATTTGTCCAGGTGACGGGCTGACATGTCCCCTTCTTTCTCGCTCCCTTTCCCCATCGCGCCGCCCTAGCCCGCCGCTCTGCTCGTGCGCAGCCGCAAGCCGCCGGCCAGGAAATCCCACCCCGTCTCGATTGCGCGTAACCGGAGGAGCGTCAGGATGCGAGGGATGCAATCTACTCCATACCAGGGTGGCGGAATCTTTCTCAGATCCAGCCGGCCGCCTCCTCGTCCCGTTCTGGTCGCACGGTGAGCACCTCGCCAATTCCTCTATCCTCCTCCTCCTCTCGTCGTCACTTCAGACGTTCAGATCAGTATTAGTTGCGGAAGCCTCCATGCATCTATCACAAGTAGTCGTCGCCATGTTACCATCATTCTAAAATATGCATAGAAATAATATCTGAAATGTATTTGAA
Source organism: Poa pratensis (assembly GCA_947311845.1). Taxonomy (NCBI): domain Eukaryota; kingdom Viridiplantae; phylum Streptophyta; class Magnoliopsida; order Poales; family Poaceae; genus Poa; species Poa pratensis. The sequence goes on from CAMZMU010000090.1 coordinate 33,880,906, forward strand.
ATATGGAGTTGTCATCATTCTAAAATAGGCCAACTTGCCGGCGAACAGGGCGTAATCAAGGCAATCTATAATTTTTCTGTGTTTGTTGAGGCATCCCCATCCAGCATCCACATGTTCTGTCCTCATCCCAGCGGAAGATAACTCCATATTTATTGGGACTTGGACCCAGCACAGCCTTGAGTCTTGGTCTTCTTCTTGCTCCAATAACAGCAGTCCATCAATTTTTTTTTGACGATAAGTAGATCAATTTACGAAAGCAACTTGCAGATGCTTTCCTGAGCCAAGTTAGGTCCTCCTTTTAACCCGTTGTCGCAGCCGGTGCCGGCAACAACGTTGTGCGAGTCCTCAATATCCTAGACTCCTAGTAACGCGGTCTTGATCAGGATTATATTGAAGAAACGAGCCAACCTACTTGACACGGTCTTGGTCAAGCTACTCTGTTTTATTTTTTACGAACAAGGTGTAATTAAAATAAGCGGTATTTTTGCAGTCTTCTTGGGGCACCATCTTCCTTCCATTCACATCTTGTGTGCTCATCCTAATGGAAGATACCGAGCAACTACCAGCAAGAAAAGTTGACTTAACCAACTTTTTTTTTTTATACCTCGAGACGAGTTACATAGCACATGCCATCCCTGCTAAAAAAATCGGACCTGGACCCAACCCAGCCTCAAGTCTTGATCTTCATCTTATAGTAATAGCAATTGCTCAATTTATTAAAGCAGCCATTGCAGCCAAGCGATCCCCTGCTTTTAATTCATATATCAACCATAGATTCTGTACCGACACAGTGATTAGCATTCACAAACTGATTTCTTCACAAATTCAAAACGAATTCCAAACAAATCAACCAGGAGCTAATTAATGGAGGCAACTGCAAGGAGTGCCATGCTGTAAAATCCCATGTATGGAGTGCCAAGCTGTAAACCTCCGTCTCCAAGGTTTCCGCCCAGCCGGAGATGATAACTGATGACTAATGTAGTCGAAGGATTTAATTCATGAAAAAAGTGCACACTTACCAGCTGTGCCTAATATAAGCAGTAGTAGCAGGTAGGGCCAGGGTAGCTTTGGCAGTGATGTGTTTCAGTTCTTTCTCTGTGTTGTGTATTTGGATCTAATTTGATTTGAAGTTGTTTCACCCCACAATTTTTATCGTCCTGCCCTTCTTATCCATCATTGACGTAGACATCTCGTTTGACTCTCAGTTGCATCTATGTAGACCTTTCACATGCACAATGTTATCATCCAAGTTGGGTTTTCTGTGTGGTTGTCATCCACGATTGCAGAAACAAAAGGAAAGTGGTTAGTCAACTTTGTTAGCGCAATTTGCTCAGTGTCATCGCCACCAGATGATGACTATTTCTATTATAACCCAATGCATTATTACAAAGTTTATGCTGTGAGGTTGTTTGTTCGCGCAAGCAAGCCATAATCGATCTTTGAAGTGGGAATATGTGATTTGAGGTTGTCTATTCTTGTCTCACTATAATAAATTGTCGGGAAGAAAATTTCTTTGAAGATGAGCCTACGAACTAATTTTCTTCATTAATATGAACTGTATGACAATTAATTGTTCATAGAAACTGTAGAGTTATTCAACTAACATCCCCTTAATCCATGACTGGCTTATTTATTCCTACCCATCTGGAGTAGACGAGGCGGGTTACAGGTGGCCCATGTTGGTATGCAACAACTGCAAGGTTTTTAAGGCCATTTCCATAGTAGATGCAGTCGAACGAGATTTTTTCGTAATTGGTTGGTTTTTGACATCTTTTGCCAATTGCCAAGGTTATGTCTTTGGTTATATCTTCAGATGACGACAATGACTACCTTTTAATTTCCAACATATATAGTTGCCTGCATCCAATCATTCGAACCTGTGGAAGATGATGAACAAGTAACTTGCCATTAAGGTATGCAGTCCAAGATGATACTAAAATGAATTCGTGAGGGCTTGTACATATACCACAGCCTGTTGAGGCATCCCACATGGTCTTACTTGCAGGCATGATGCTCATTAGTTTTCTAGGGAATATATAATTAAGTGGCCTTTGGGGTTTGCTACGGCCTGATTAAAGATGAAATTGTTATTTGACATATCACCGCTGTCATTGGACGAATATGCTTTGTCTTAAAATATTGATTTCTCTCTGGCATTCATTTGTTCAAGAGTAACTCAGCTTAGCTCCATGTTACAGAAGGCATATGCATGCCTCTAGGCTCTAGCAACGCAGTCCCCATTACGAAGAAAAATAATTTATGCAGCCTATCGCTATAACTAAAACATGTTTCGAGTCTTGAATGCATTATCTGTTGATAAACCCAGCTGCTGTTTAGCTCTGAACTGTCTGAATTCAGTTAGCTGTTAGGTGTCATTTCTTCAGTTTCGTCAGGTTAGACTTAGTCGTTTTCTGTTAGTAGCGGCTCCGATTCTTTCGCAAGGATTGGAGCGAGTAGTGCGTGATCCCGTTCTGTTCGTGGGATGGCACGAACGTTGTGGAACGTGGGCACGTTTTCCCTTTGTAATCGAACTATAAGATGAGGAGTAAAAACTAGAAAAGCTGCGGAACTTTAAGCAGCGCAAAAACCTTTGTCTCTGTTCATCTTCATCTCACGAGCGACAAGTGGTATCAGAGCCCTGTCAATCGATCGCCACCATGACCAGCAAGTCGCCACACGATCCCAAGACTCCACGAGCGAGGCTGAGTGAGGGCAGCCGCGGTCGCAGCCTGTCACGGAGTGACGGGGGCAGCGGCGTGCGCGAGATCATCGTGCGCGAGGTGGTGAGGGAGACCGGCGGCGGTGGCGGTGGCGGGATGCATCTCCCGATGCTGACTCGGACGAACTACGTCGAGTGGGCAATCCTGATGCGGGTGCTGCTGCAGGGCGCGTGCCTGTGGGAGGCGATCGATCCGGGAACGGACGACGAGCGCCAGGAGCGGCAGGCCTTGGGCGCGATCCTCCGATCGGTGCCGCCCGAGATGGTGGCTGTGCTGGCGGCGAAGGACAACGCGAAGGCCGCATGGGACACGGTCAAGACGATGCGTGTCGGCGTCGATCGTGTCCGCGAGGCGCGGCGCCAGAAGCTGCGCAAGGACTTCGAGAACCTCGCGTTCAAGGGCGGCGAGGCAATCGAAGATTTCGCTCTGCGCCTCTCTGGCGTGGTGAGCGAGCTGCAATCGCTCGGCGACACGGTGACCGAGCTGGCCGCCGTGCAGAAATTCCTGCGTGTGGTGCCGCCACGGTACGCGCAGATGGCGTGCTCCATCGAGACGCTCCTGGACCTCAACGGCATGTCTGTGGAGGAGCTGTGCGGGCGGCTCTCTGCATCGGAGGGACGCGGCGACCCGGAGGGGGACGCTGGCGGCCGCCTCCTTCTCACTGAGGAGCAGTGGGAGGCCAGGAAGAAGCAGACGCGCGGCAACGGCGCGTCTGGGAGCGGCAGCAAGCAGAAGCCCAAGGATGGCGCGGGCAAACAGCCGAACGCCGGGCAGCCGCAGCAGCAGCAAGGCCGCGGCAACACCACTGACGGCAACGACACTGATCGCGACAAGTGCCGTTACTGTGGTAAGAAAGGGCATTGGGCCCGTGAATGCAGGAAGAAGAAGAAGCGCGACCAGCAGGCTCACCTCGCCATCGAGGAGGACGTCGATCCGGAGCTGTACATGGCGCACGTCATCGAGGTGACGGAGCCAGCCACAGGGGAGAACCTGTCGAGCGTGGCTGCCACGGCTGAGGAGATGGAGGAATTCCCTGCCGCGGGACAAGATCCGATTCTGATCGGCACGCACTTCCTGTGCAACGAGGAGCGGGCCAAGATCAACCCTGCACTCGCCGGTGACGCGCCGCAATTCGCGTGGTTCCTGGACTCCGGTGCCACGAACCACATGACCGGCGATCGAGGCGCGTTCGCCGAGCTCGACGAGAGGGTCTCCGGCAAGGTTCGCTTCGGGGACGGATCCGTCGTCACGATCAGGGGGCGCGGGACCGTCCTATTCTCCATCGACGGGGGTGCGCACCGCGCGTTCCACGACGTCTTCTACATCCCTGCACTGAAGAGCAGCGTGATCAGTCTCGGTCAGCTGGACGAGCACTGGTACGAGGTGAAGATCCGGCGCGGCATTCTCACGATCCGCGACCCGCGCAATCGCCTGATCGCCAAGGTACCACGCCTGCCCAACCGCCTGTACCAGCTCACCTTTCGACCGGTGCAGCCTGTGTGCCTCGCCGCGCAGCAGGACTCGCCGTCGTGGAGGTGGCACGCATGGCTCGGACATCTCCACTTCGAGGTGATGCAGAAGATGGAGCGCGGCGGGCTGGTGCGTGGCATGCCGCACCTCGAGCAGGTGGACCAGCTGTGCGAGGCCTGCCTCGCTGGCAAGCAGAGGCGCCTGCCATTCCCGCAGCAGGCCAAGTTTAGGGCGGACGATCTGCTCGAGCTGGTGCATGGCGATCTCTGTGGCCTGATCTCGCCAGCCACGCCAGGCGGATGGCGTTACTTCTTGCTGCTTGTCGATGACCACAGCAGGTACATGTGGGCGACCCTCCTAGCCACGAAGGACCAGGCGGCAAAGGCGATCATGGACTTCCAGTCTCTGGCGGAGACAGAGGCGGGGAAGAAGCTGCGCACACTGCGCACCGACCGCGGCTGCGAGTTCACGTCCACGACGTTCGCGGCGCACTGCATCGAGACGGGGGTGCGACGCCACCTCACCGCGCCGTATTCTCTGCAGCAGAACGGCGTGGTCGAACGCCGGAACCAGATGGTCGTGGGCACGGCGAGGAGCATGCTCAAGGCAAAGGGGATGCCAAACTTCTTCTGGGGCGAGGCCGTGCTGACGGCAGTACACGTGCTGAACCGCTCCTACACGCGCAGCGTCGCCGACAAGGCCCCGTACGAGGCGTGGTTCAGGAAGAAGCCGGATGTGCAGTACCTGCGCACATTTGGGTGCGTCGCTCATGTGAAGACTGCACGCCCACACTTGCAGAAGCTCGAGGACAGGAGCACCCCAATGGTGTTCATCGGGTACAAGAGCGGCACCAAGGCCTACCGCGTCTACGACCCAGCCTCCAGGTGCGTCTACGTCACGCGCGACGTCGTCTTCGACGAAGATGCGAGCTGGGACTGGAGCAAGGAGAGCGACACGCCGGTGTCCACGGCGTTCACGGTGGAGTACTACGTGCACTCTACATCAGCGGCAACTGCAACGGACAGGGGTGCAGGCCAAGCCGCTGAGCCAGAGCGTGCGCCAACTCCAGAGCCTGCATCACCGGCACCAACACCACGCAACGGCGAGCCCGCGACTACCGCATCCACTACGTCCACTCCTCTGGCGGCGACACCGACGGAGCCGGCGCCTCCACCGCAGGCGGCGCACCCAATGGTGACATGCGCTAAGGACGGCATCGTGAAGCCGAACACGCAGCTCTCGGACTACGTCCTTGCCATGGACGGCGAGGAGATGCTGCTGGCCACTGGGGAGGAGCCGCGCACCCACGCCGAGGCAGAGAAGGAGCAGGTGTGGCGCCGTGCGATGCGCGAGGAGATGGACTCGATCGAGGAGAACAACACCTGGACTCCTGTCGATCCTGTGCAGGGCCATCGTCCGATCGGCATGAAGTGGGTCTTCAAGATCAAGAAGGACTCGAGCGGCGCCGTCGTCAAGCACAAGGTGCGCCTCGTCGCCAAGGGCTACGTCCAGCAGCAGGGCATCGACTTCGAAGAGGTGTTTGCTCCGGTCGCGCGGCTGGAATCCGTGCGGCTCATGCTCGCGCTCGCCGCGCACCGTGGCTGGGCCGTGCACCACATGGACGTCAAGTCGGCGTTTCTGAACGGCGATCTCCAGGAGGAGGTGTATGTCGTGCAGCCGCCGGGGTTCGTCGTCGAGGGGCAAGAACACAAGGTGATGCGCCTGCACAAGGCGCTGTACGGGCTCCGTCAGGCTCCAAGGGTGTGGAACGCCAAAGTGGACGCGACGCTCTGCACGCTGGGGTTCAGCCGCAGCCAGCACGAGCACGCCGTGTACACTCGCGGACAGGGACCAGCTCGCCTGCTCGTGGGGGTGTACGTCGACGACCTGATCATCACCGGCTCGGACGACGGTGAGATCGCAAGGTTCAACGCGCAGATGCTGACGGAGTTCAAGATGAGCGATCTAGGATTGCTTAGCTTCTACCTCGGCATCGAAGTGCAGCAGAACAAGGACGGCATCATCGTGGCGCAGACCGCGTACGCCGACAAGCTCCTGGAGCAGGCTCGCCTGGTGGACTGCAATCCGAGTCAGGCGCCGATGGAGACGAGACTCAAGTTGAGCAAGGCGAGCACTGCCGCGGCCACAGACGCCACGGCATACCGCAGCATCGTTGGAGGACTGCGGTACCTGGTGCATACCCGTCCCGATCTTGCGTACGCTGTGGGGTACGTGAGCAGGTTCATGGAGAAACCCACCGTCGAGCACTTGGCGGCAGTGAGGCACATCATGAGGTACGTCGCTGGCACTCGCACGCTCGGCTGCTTCCTTGCTCGTGGGGACATGGCAGGAGAGCAGCTGATCGGGTACAGCGACAGTGACATGGCCGGCGACGTCGACGATCGCAAGAGCACCACCGGGGTGCTGTTCTTCCTCGGCACAAGCCCTGTCAGCTGGCAGTCCGCGAAGCAGAGGATGGTGGCGCTCTCGTCATGCGAGGCCGAGTACATAGCGGCCACCACCGCAGCGTGTCAGGGCATTTGGCTCTCGCGGCTGCTGGCTGATCTCACCGGAGAAGAAGAAGCTCCGGCGACACTGAAGGTGGACAACAAGTCCGCAATCTCGCTCTGCAAGAATCCGGTGTACCACGATCGAAGCAAACACATTGAGGTGCGCTACCACTACATCAGGCAGTGCGTCGACGAGAAGAAGATCATCGTCGAGTTCATCGGGACAACTGAGCAGCTCGCAGACATCCTCACAAAGTCTCTCGGCCGTGTTCGATTTCTGGAGCTGTGCAACAAGGTCGGCATCGTCAAAATAAAGTAAGCAGCAGGGCTTAGGGGGTGGTTGTTGATAAACCCAGCTGCTGTTTAGCTCTGAACTGTCTGAATTCAGTTAGCTGTTAGGTGTCATTTCTTCAGTTTCGTCAGGTTAGACTTAGTCATTTTCTGTTAGTAGCGGCTCCGATTCTTTCGCAAGGATTGGAGCGAGTAGTGCGTGATCGCGTTCTGTTCGTGGGATGGCACGAACGTTGTGGAACGTGGGCACGTTTTCCCTTTGTAATCGAACTATAAGATGAGGAGTAAAAACCAGAAAAGCTGCGGAACTTTAAGCAGCGCAAAAACCTTTGTCTCTGTTCATCTTCATCTCACGAGCGACATTATCGTGGCCATGTCGATCCTAATGTTTGAAATATATCAACATGCCCTGTTTTGTACCTGAGCTTTCTCATTTTAACCAGTCACTGGATTTCTGAATGCTCGACATTTTCTGTACTGCTTAAGCTGGCCATGAACTCACATGCTCATACAAGCCCTCCAGTAAACCATAATGTGCAGGCAAATATACTGTCCAAGTTCTTGTTTGGTCTTGCATCTCGAGAGTCACCTGAGATGCGTGTTTCACTAATCCAAGTTCTTATTAGGTCTGATGCACGCACCCTTATATCACTCACATTATATAGAGAATCCTGAAAAATGAGTTTCCATCAATGTGGGGGTTTACAGGTGGTGAATGCAGAGGGTACCCTTTAATTTGTTCTATAATGATACATAGGAAATATAACAGAGTGGCCTTTGGGGTTCACAGTGGACAGATGAATCAAAGAGTGGCCTTTGGGGGTTCACAGTGGACAGATTAAACAAAGAATGGCCTTTGGGGTTCACAGATGCACCCACGGTCTGTAGACTTTATAAAGAATTAGTTGGACAGTATATATTTGAATACACAAGTGACAGATCATGTACCTTCATTGTCATCTGCACAGAGTATGAAAATTTTGGAGTACAGCCTTTTTTTCTCTTCTTTATGCTTCTTACAAGGCTCTTCATGTTCTAGCTAGGATCCTCACGTTCTCCCATCCCATGTCTAATTTCAAAATGAATTTCTCTCTCACCTGGATTGCTTCAAGAATAGCTCAGCCTCGGGCCACGTTACATAGCACATGCCTCCCGTGTAAACTGAACATTTTAGTTATTAGGACTTCCATCGAGCATAGCACAGCTACCCTGGAGTCCCTCCTTTAATTCGCTATCCTTGGCTTCTGGATCTACCTGCCCCAATCACTGATCCACACGAATCAACCACCAGCTAATGGAGGCGACCAATAAATTAAAGCAAGATAGAGTGAATTTACAGAAAATTTCTCATTCTGACGAAGGTTTCATCTAAATTCATCTATACCCTGAACTAGCAGAACAGCTTCAAGTCGGTCCAACGAATGGTTCCACGCTGCTACTAACATCCCATACATTTGCCCCATCCGTTCTGCAATTTTGAATACATATCTCTCTGGCCTTAATATATCCGACGGGAGCTCAGCTTGGAGACACAATTAATTCTTAGCACATGCCCTAGTCGGCCAGTTCAACAAAACTTCATAATTATAAGAGCTTGAACCTGGCAAAGCCGGGAATCTAGCAAAGTCAACTTTCGAACGCGCTCTTACAGCCAAGCAAGCTAATCCTTGTTATCCATCACCCTCGTCTTCTGTATCTTCTTCAACCTTGCATTTGCACTGCTGCCTCCAACAATCACAGCTAGTACACACAAACCAACCACCGAGCTAACCAATGGAGGCGACTGCGCTGAGCGTTGGCAAGTCCGTGCTGAGTGGAGCCCTCAGCTATGCCAAATCCGCTCTGGCGGAGGAGGTGGCTTTGCAGCTCGGAGTCCAGCGTGACAAGCTCTTCATCACCAACGAGCTAGAGATGATGCAGGCTTTTCTGATGGCCGCCCATGATGAAGGAGATGACAACATGGTGGTCAAGGTCTGGGTGAAGCAAGTCCATGACGTGGCCTGTGATGTTGAAGACACCCTCCAGGAATTCGCTGTCCGCCTCCACAAGCAGTCCTGGTGGCGTATCCGTCGCACACTGCTAGACCGACGCCGTGTGGCCAAGCAGATGAAGGATCTTAGGGCCAATGTTGTGGATGTCAGCCAGAGGAACATGCGCTACAACCTCATTCAGGGCTCTAGCTCCAAGCCTGCCACCGCTGGTAACCAGCTTGCCATTGCTGGTGAAACAATGTCTGGCGTCAATGAAGCAAGGCGGCAGCGGTATAAAGCTAAAGTTGATCTCGTTCGATTGATCAACAGGAAGGACGACAACCTTAGAGTGATTGCGCTGTCGGGAACAAGGGCGGGCGAGCTAGGGGAGACGTCCATCATCAAAAAAGCCTATGAAGATCAAAAGATACACAAGAAGTTCGAGTGCCGAGCCTGGATCCCCAGGTTAACGTGTCCTTTCAATTTAACGGAGTTCTTGCGAAGCATTATTGAACAGTTCCATTTAAATTTTCTTCAAGTGTCTCCCGAACAAGAAGAACCAATTTTGGATGTACAAGTTCTGAGAAACATGGGGATGATGAAGGAAGATGATTTGGCTGATGAGTTCATGAGATTCATGAATGAAAAGAGTTACCTGATCGTTGTTAATGGCATAAACACCATTGAAGAGTGGGACCATATTAAACCATTGTTCCAGAACAACAAGAAAGGAAGCCGCATCATAGTCTCTGCGCATCAAGTTGGAGTCGCAAGCTTATGCGTCGGGCCGAAGGATGCGGCCCCAAAGCATCAGCGATTGTTCATGAACGAGGATATTTATGCTTTCTATGAAAAGGTATATCAAAATCCTTAAAACCATTTATTCATTGCTCTCTTATTGTTCTTTTTGTTGAATTATTTGCTTATCAAATCCAATTTGGAGTTGTGGTAGGTCCATGAGAACTATCGTAATTAATAGCAACATCTGAAAGAAAAGGCTGCATACTTGTAGTATTTGCATTCAACTTACCAGTATCAAGATCCACACATTCTTTTTCCATACATTCTCATAGGAAAATTATATTATTATCGCCTCCTTATTGATCCTAAGCATATTAGGATGAAACTCGTTTACAACTGGCCTTTCTTTACAATGTTATATGAAAGTGATAAAGAAATTCATACGTTTTGAATTTCCAAATCATAACTTTTAAAGTTTGATTTTTCTGCATATAATTTTTGTGTAAAATCTTCTTATAATTCACATCTTACACAAAGCATAATATAAATACTAGTTGAACTCTCATATTATTGCCCACTGACATGATGTAAAACTGATAAAGTATTTCATACTTTCTGAATTTCCTAGTCATGGTTCTTAATATACGATTTTTTCTGCATTTTTTGTTTGCAAATAATCATACTATTATAAGAGTTGTAGAAAGAGCATCTGGTGTACAAATCTTTTAGTTTATAATCATATATTTTGACTTTAATCATATTTATAGTTTATGTTGTCAAATTATAAAGCGATGCACAAGTCTGGTGGTGTGTGCTAACCTTTTGGTCCACTTGGTGTCCCACTTAAAAATATCATTATACTGATCGTATATGTTCCAAAAAAATCCGAATATATAAGTTCTTTGATGATGTACAATCCTACATATTTTTTCCCTTTGACCAATTTGAATATCTGAATTAGTTCTCTTAGTATTTGTTAGAAGGAAAACAGTAGCATTCTATTGCATATTTTTATAATTTTGGAGTTTTCTGTTTACAACTGTAGAAGAGGATTGTACAAAGAGTCAAAGATGCAAAAAATAAGAGAAATCTAATGAAAGTTATCTCTCCATGCCGACAACAATGTATAACCCTACTGTATTGATTTGTACTTAAGCCAGTGCAGTTCTTTCTTGAACAGAGATCTGCACTTATAGAGATTAGGCTTTTCATTTTGAAAATAACTGAATTCAAATATCCCAAGCCCACAAACTGTGGTCAATGCTTTAAATTTTTATCTGTAATAGAAGCATCTCGTATTTTTTAGCCCTCAAGTTGGAAGGTCAGCCCAGAATTCCATATTTAATTACCCCCAAGCTGTACGTAATTACTAACTATATTAAAGCTGTGCAAAACGGCGAGCTCTCCGCGCTCGATTTACTGTGCTTAGCTACAGTTGGTACTGTAGAAATCTACAGTTCCGCGGTGGGCCCCACCTGACAGCCTCACGTTGCACTAAAAAAAAGGTCAAAGCGGTGCCACAGAAGAAAACACAGCCACGGCTTCCCTATCCCAGCTCTCCTCCCCGATGCGCTATCCCCAGCACCGCAGGACTCAGCTTCAGTGACTTGTAGTGCACAAGTCACCGAGAGACTTGCGCGAATCTCGTCCCTCCGTTTTAGATCCAACGGACAAGATTCATCCAAATCTGAGACTAAAAAATAAAAACATTCAGAAAAAATCGAAAAAATTCTAGTAAATCATAAATGTTCCGTTTTGTATTCTGTGAAAGTTTCATCCTATTTAGATTAATGGTTTGCGTATAAATAGCGTTTTATGTTTTAAACTCAAAAGGCTATTTATTCACAAACGGTTGGTCCAAATCATATGAAACTTTCCCAGAATAGCTAGGAAAGCATTTATGACTTACTAGAATTTTTTTGATTTTTTCTGAATTTGTTTATTTTTCAGTCTCAGATTTGGATGAATCTTATCCGTTGGATCTGAAACGGAGGGACGAGATTCGCGCAAGTCTCTCGGTGACTTGTGCACTACAAGTCACTGAAGCTGAGTCCAGCACCGCAGGCGTGCTCCCCTACCCGAGCACGAGCTCGGCAGAGCCGCCGTGCCAAGCCGCCGGCGCTCGCCTGTGCTCCGCTGCGTCCTCCACCTCCACGCCGACGACCGCGAGCTGGGCCGCCGCGCACGCGCCGCGATCGAGGCCGCCGTGCTCGCTGTACGACCGCCGCGATTGGTGGTCGCCGGAGGCCGCCCTCGTGCTCCTTCACCGGCCTTCCACGCCGCCTCGATCGGCGCCGCCGGCAGGAGGAGGGCATGGGGGCCAGTGGCTCCCCGAGCTGCGGCCATGGGCCGTGCTCGCTGCCACCGCCGTCTCCTGCTCGAGCTCCTCCATCCGCGCCCTGGCCTCCCATCCTCGCGCCTCCTTTCATGCTCCGGCGCCGGCGTTCGTCCGTTCCGTCTCCGTGCACCTCGTGCCCGACGGCCAGCCATAGGAGCGCCATCTCCCCTCCCGCCCCTCACGCGCCGTCGCTCGCTGCCGGCGATTTTCCCCCACCCGCATGAATGCTGTGAGCGGGCGCCGTCAGCCCACCGTCGGCCTGCTCCACCTCTCCTCTAGCAGCGGGAGCCGGACGCAGGCGTAGGCGTCGTCTCCGGCCTCCTCCACATCCCCTCCAGCAGCAGAAATCGGCCGAGGAAACCATCGCTTTTCATTTAATCCACAGACGCCTAGGTGAGCCTCCTCTCATGCGTCCTCTGCTCATGTTTATTTTTTTCATTTAATCCCAGATTGGTTTTTATTCATAATATTTGCTGCGCAGTCTTACCAGAAGTATTTATTCTCTTTTGCATTTCCGAAGTAGAGGAACTTGTGCGATTTCAAATCTGGGTTATGTACACAAACAATTAGGGATCAATTCAATTGATCGCCAGATCGAAACAAGTGCTCAGCTTCAAGTCTTCATGGAAATATCATGTCATTAATCAAGCTCCTGGAGAAAGTATTAGTTGAACTAAATGGTGTGTGTATCAACGTAGTTGTTAGTTCTGAATGTAGTTCATATTTTGGACAGTTCAAAATAAAGCACGACATTGTATTTCTGGAAGTTGGCCAGGTTAATATTTTAAATTCTCCTCGGCACATCCTTCTCTGGACAAGATTAGTCCCGAGTTTTATTCGACTCACTGTTGGGCTTTCTATACATACAGTTTGTTGTCTGCGAAATCACAAATCAGTATCACCTTTATTGTTGAATGATGCAACATTATGCCTCTGCCTGTTAAAGCTACAGTTTAGCACCTTTATTGTTGGATGATGCAATATTATGCCTTTGCCTGTTAAAGCTACAGTTCATAAAATATATGAATAATTCTTAGACATACATATTTGTTTGCCACATACTGTTTCTGCCCTCATGTACTCCGCTGTTAATCCTCCTATTCCCCAGTCAAAAAAAATATTCCAAAGACAATAGGTCACACTTCATACTTTACTTAACACCCTATCAATTTCTTTGAAGGTGTTCCTTACCACATTGGTCAGCTTAGTTTTATGCGATCATTCCAGAAAGCTCTACATCCATATGTTTTTTTTTTGTCTCTCCGTTGATATTACAAGCTACTGACTAACTTTCTATTTCTATTTGTGATTTTTGCCATGAAGGCACATATTGTCTTTTCAGGTCATTGAGGATATGTCTACACAAGCAAATGTGCCTGCTCTAGCAATGGAATAGATACTGGAATCGTTTTTTCCCTTCATTAATTTACTCGATTTGAATATTTTTTCGACCAGATATGCCTTGCCAAGCTGATCTGAACCTATGTATGAAAAATCATTATTCAGTTTGTGGGCTTAGGCATTAGCTAGCTTCTTAGTCTTGGACTGCAGTATTATAGCACCACAACAAATTTAAATCGGTGTTAGCAAAATAGATTTAATACTACCAACTAATTTGGCAACATGTAATTGCCATGCAGTTGTATTCAACCATTCATGTATTTAGAACTTCCCTGTTTAAACTTAAATGACACTTAGTTTGGATTTGTGATAACGAGCCTTCACAAATGTCTCTTGAGTGTTCGATGATTTTTGTGTCATACCTGAGGTTATGAGCTCTTACAAGTGATTATTCATTCATATTTACGAGTGCTCTCTATTCATATTTACGAGTGCTCTCTACCTATCCACTATGTCTCCTTATTGTGCTGATTGCATTTCTAATGAAAAGTTGCAGTACAGCTATAGTTTACTTTCCTACTTCTTTAATAGTTGGAGATTATCATCTCTCATATTTCATTCTCTAAACTTCTGACAGATGGCAGCCAGCTTTATGTTTACTCTTTCCGTTGAGAGTTAAGATGGCTGACCAATGTTGTTTTATAAATATGACACTATGTTCGTATATGTCTGAAAGACATAGATGATGATTGTGTCGGCTTTCCAATTGTGTCAGCCCCTATAAATTTCATTCGCAAATCTGTATTTTATGCTTTTCCTAAACCTTCTGTTTCTGTTTCAGTAAATCCCATTTACCTGTTCCTACCTCTTAATGATTTGGCTATTCTCTCTGATTTTCACAGCAGGAATGCAGACTGATTTGGTAAAAAATTGTCTGCCCGAGGGCCATGATGGAAGGTCACAGTACGCCTCACATGGATTTGGGAGAGCATGAACAGAGATAAGGAAATGTACGAGCTGGTCTTCTTTTCATTGACCGGCAGGTATGTACCATTAGTTGGCACAGCAGAATGCCTATCTATTCCCAATCGTTTACATCATGCTTATCAACAATATATAGATGTGTGCTTTGCCTTTACTTAGCTATACTTTGCTACAATTGTTGGCAGCTGATAATATTGATTCATTCGTTTCCACACAGAGAAGAACTGACGCATACATCAATGAACATCTGTGTTTTTAGGAAACATGCAGTATAGAACAATGTCGATGCTGGATTATTAAGATGTTTTCTGTATGTGTCCTCTTATAATAGCCTTCTAATTGCTCTTTTCTTGAGGCTACAAAGCAACTTGCCTCTTTTTAAATGGTGCAAAAATCTGAACAATGGCCTACCAAGTAGGATTATCTGACGTTTTCATCACTTGGCTGCCACTGCCGTACTCTTAAAGTTTCATTTAGGTGTATTTGAAATTATTTTGTAACCAGGTTTGGTTCATGTTCATTGTGCCAAATAACATTCATGAATTCCTTACAGTATAGTACCATCATGGAAAAAGGGTTGGTTTTTCAGTATAGTAATCCACTAATCCCCACACTAAGAGAACAAGCATTAACACCCTACCCCAATCCACCGCAATAAGCCTCCCGCACGACACTAATTGTGTAACTAAGAAAGCAAATCGCTTTGTACTCTTTCCCCTTATCTTCTCTTGCCTGTTCCTCCATAAGCACTTCAGATTTGGTCGTCTTTTTTCCCTGTATGCAGTATATCATAAACCGCTTAATCATTGCTTAACTATCTCTCATATCTGCCTCTTGTGTGCAGGACGTTGCTTCGATTCATCAGTTGTTGCTTCACGTTTTGCTTGGTGAGAGGTGGTTTTCTGTCGTCCGTGTATTTTTCTCCATGAAACAAATATGCTGCAGTGGTGACTTGATGCATCAACTACTAAGCACTGTTGTTGACGATGCAATCAGTATGTTATACAAACGTTGTTGGTTATTATGTTGTAGCTGTGACTAATCAAACTGACAATGATTAATTATGTTTCGTACGTGCTAGCATCCATTTCCATGAACTGTATAGCCTTTGCATCTGGTTGACATATTACTACATCAGAATTACTCCATCCTGCTTGCATTTTCTTAAATTAGTATTAATAATTGAAACTTAACAAAAACGTTTATGAACCCATATGAGACATTCTTCAGTTACTCTCCTCCTGGTCCCATTCTGAAAAGGTTTTGGAAATTGATGCATTCATATGATAATTAATGTTTTTCCTAGCTTGCTAGCTACCACCTCTTTTTTATTTCTCCAGAAAGCCAGCAAAAAGGTCATTGCTGCTTCACAATTTCATAAGCAACGTAGGTGAAATAGCAACAAAATTATTTGTTTCTACATCATATTAGCAGTATTAGCATATATTTTCATATATTAGTTTCTTCACATGAGCTGACGCACCCTTTTCATTTGAGAATAATGATATTTTTAATAGACTGCACGATCTTCGTACTCCAAGTTAGCATCCGGTGTTACAATTTAAAAAAAATATAAAATCAAATTAATCATGTTGTTTTCATTAGTTCTTGCCACAGCTGAAGTTTGTGCAGCTATCTAACTGTGGAAAGCAATGCAAGCTACCAGGAGTTATTCTCCAAAATTATTGTCTGTCCCTGCATATTAGGTTTATTTGGATGCTTATTCTTTTCTTCCAGTTCCCTTTTCTTTGCTGCCATAAGAGAGTACTCACTTTCTTCTACTGTCTTATTACCATAAACTAAATGCACTTTATTCCAAAATTAATGCCATGACCTCTAAGTGAAAGTGTTAATGGTTATTATTCCTCGATTCATGAACACAGCTTCCATATGCAAGCACCCATGTTTTATACTGACATGTTTCTTAAAATGAATTAAAATATTTTTCTGCTATGATCTATGGTTGATTTGATGTGCTAACCATCAGATTTTATGGCTTTGGATGCCAAATCAATTATGTTTCGTCACTTGCTGTACTAATATTCGCGTACGTGGTTGCGAAAGGAATAAACCATTTTATATTATTTAGTTCCAAATGGTTCTACTTATGTATTCCGACTGCAATGAATAATTGAATATTGCAACGAATGGCTCTGTTTACATATGCTGTATGCTTTTCCTTTGATTCCAACTTAGATTTATTGCACTATCTTTTACGTCATCATATTTCATCCGTTCAAATTTGTTCTTCTTGCAGGTAGCTCTGCTCCTTTCCCTGCTGCTATTAGATCTTTGGAAAGGAGGCATCCAGGCCTGAACTGTGTAGCATGAGTGAAACTTTCAGCTATCCCACGGGTATGAGGATCACTGAGAAATTTAGAGTGTATAGTTTTCTGGTTTTAATTGCAGTACTGCAATGCATCACAAGATCAAAAATAAGTACACAAAATCATCTTATTTGATTTTAAACCAACGATTTTTGATCGTTTGTGCTCCCATTTTAAGTAAGTATGCATGCATTTTATGACAACAGGATGACCGAGAAAGTTAAGAGTATATAGTACAATTTGGTAGGGCATTGAGTTAGCATGTCAGGTCGCTTGCCAGCGTCCGTGCCCCTTAGCTTTTAATTAATCCCTAAGATAACATAGTTTTTCTGCAGCAACGAGCCAGACCAGAGTCATACGGGGATGCGGCAACGAAGTACTGAGCAAACAGGTAGGCTAAGCTAGGATTGCATGCTATGTTTATTCTATTGTAAATTGTCATCCATCTGCTCTCCTTTGGGTTAGTGTTCCCTCCGTGAAGCTGGAGAGCTACTCTGTCGTGCAAATTTAATCTATTTGAAGTCATACAGTCTTTTAAAAAGTAATATTTAGGTACTAATATCATCCGCCAAATTTGGACTTCTAATTCAGATAAGTTGTCTTCAGCAATTTAGCTCCGCCTTCACCAATATAGATGATTATTATGAAGAAATTTGTTGTTTTCCTTTTAATTTGCACGTGTTAAATACAATGGCGTTGACTATGTAGGTACGAGGTTCCTTGACTCAATTTTTCACGCTGCATTTATATTGGTAGACTCAGTTCTTAGTTATTCTTTTTATTCTGCAGGTTTTCCAACATGTTTGGCTCCAACAAATTCTTAATTGGAATTTTGATAATGTAAAGTGTCGAGTAACCATTTACCGAAAGTGTCACTAAACATCACATCACATATTCTTTCTACCTTCAGGTTTGTGAAGAGGATGAAAAATATCTTGCTTGGTGTTCCAACAAGATATTGGATGGCAAAGAAAATCTCGACGCTGCTGATGTCAGTTGCTATCTCTGGATTTCATCTGTTCGGTGCATCTATTTCATCAATTCTGACACCTCTGGAGTTTGGACAGCAGCTGCCTGGACCAATTTGGCAGCACTCTTTCATATCAGGTCGGAAGCTTCTTCAAGGCTGTCGATTGATTCTGACTCCGGCTGCATGTTTACAAAAAAGGAGTTGAACTGGATATCTACAAACTGAAGGTGCGTTTGATTCTTTAGCTTATCTTGAAAAAAATCTGGCCCATCCAGGCATTGCCAACAGAAGTAAGCGTGCTGCTTGGTTAGCACTAACATTGATAGCAGTTATAAGACGCTCTTCATTTTTTGCTCAATCTAGAGGACCAGTTCTGCTTAAGTATTCTTATGCAGAAAAACTTACTGTTAATACATAGTTTATAATTTCCAGGTCTGACGCTCTCTTCTTTTACTTTTTGAGTTCTTCTGTGACATGAGTCTACACTGTTTTGCCACCTCCAAGACTTGGAGACTTTATATCGCTGTCCGAAGACTGTGTAAGGGTGACCATGGCGTCACTGTTTGGATGAACTTGAAGGTATTTGATGATTTTAGATTTTGTATGTTACATTCACAAGTAATATATAAACTATGTCTAATTCAATGAAAATTTGTAGAACTTCTGATTAACGACCGGCAGGACCATTATCTTGCAGCCAGTATATATTAAGATGAGCTCATTGTCTTGCATCAAAGAACATGATTTTGATTACTTTACTCTGAAGAAAGTTTTGGGGGATCATATTATATGTACTGAAGTCTGGAGACGTTCCAATTGATAAGTAATGGTTCAGTTTCTTCTCAATTTATTCTCTACATACAGTTTTACATCCAGTAAGTGTATTGTCGTTCTCTTCTCTTGGCAGTGCCGTCAAGCATTGCTTGCTGGTGGTTGTTCTCTGCTGGTTTAGGAAACCGCCCATACACATATATTTTCTTGGTGCTTTGTAATATACTTAGTTAAATGTACCATCTCGATCTGACCTACTTTTTGTAACATAGTTCTCCTTTTTTACTGATTATAAAATATGATGAGAAGTTTGCAAGTTGCCATTCATATTGTCGAGCAAGTGGCCATGTAATTTGCAAGTGGCCATTCAGAGTTGTATCGCGCTTGCTTAAGTAGATGAACCTCCCCAAAACTAGGCCATGTAATTTGCAAGTGCCCATTCATATTGTCGATTACCAGATTGCATATGTATATTTATTTGTTTACTGCTCAATGGATAATATAAAGACAACTCAGGTATACTTTGCTTCTACATTGATACTCTGAGGTCAACGTCAGAATAGTGTTTCATGAGAAATTCTATGGAAGCCTTAGACTTATTTATTCTTTGACTGCATAGTTTTTTTGTTATATACAACTTTCTGCACTGACCGAATTGTCATACAAGTTTCATAATTTTATTTCGAATAGTCCGACATTTGCTTGAAGGAAACAAACTTACTTACCGTCAACAGAATTTCTCATCAAGGGTGCGGCGTGTCGCCGCACCGAATTCAACTAGTATTGATTAAGATCTGAACTCGTCATTTTTATATTAGTTGTTGGGTCAAGCTACATATAATACAATCTTTAATGATATATTTTCATTTGGTAGTTCTTCACATAAGATTGTTATGGTAAGATCATGCATGATTACTGAAATGAGTTTCAGGTCATATCTGGGGCCAAAGTTTGGCAACTTTCACCTAATGTGATGCATCTACCACCAACATTTCAGATTTGCTAGATCTAATGTACTAATATGGGCGCCTTGATTGTAACTTTTTTGAGTTGCTAACTAGAAAAGATCATAGAGTTGGCCAGAGTCATGAGCTCATGATGAATGGCAAATATCATATAAACATTTGTAATATTTATAATCCTACTACACATAATCCCAGGCAATAGAAAGCAACATCTAAATCATTCCTTGTGTCTAGGGTTCTCAAGATGGATCAAATGCAGATATTGCTGGTAGTGACAGTTCTGCCAATAGGAAGATGCTTAGTCGAACAGATACAATGCTATCGGCTTTTAAGGAATCTCAGCTCATTGGGCGAGAGACAGAAAAAGCAGAAATTATCAAACTAATTACAATTGAAGATAGCCAACTTGAAGTGATCTGCGTGTGGGGAATGGGTGGTTGTGGAAAAACCACACTAGTCAGAGATGTCTACCAAGATGAAAAGCTCAATGGCATGTTTGAGAAGCGTGCTTGTGCCACAATTATGCGTCCTTTCAATGTTAACAAGCTCCTCCAGAACTTAGCTTCGCAGTTTGGCTACAAGGATGTCTTAGAAATGCACAAAGAATTACCGGGAAAGCAATATTTAATTGTTCTTGATGATCTATCATCCAATGCAGAATGGGACACTATAATACCATATTTATGTGCAACGGAGACATCAAGCCGGATCATAGTCACCACAAGGGTAAAGGATATTGCAACATATTGTTCAAAGAAATATACAAATATATGGACTCCAAGGTCTGGAAGGCAATGACGCGCTTGACCTATTCATCAAAAAGGTACAAATAGTGTATTAACTCGTATTCTAATTGTTTGAATAAAATTTGATAGTTATAGATCTAGCAACATACACATGTGAGTATATGACCGATTATATCTTCTTTCATGAGGAATGACATGTGGCCTACCTCTATTTTACTTTAATTTTCAAATGGCCATACGTGTACTTTTTTTTGAGAAGGCAGCCGATTTATGCAGCTGTTTTAGATGAATTGATCCAGTTTATAAGGAAACCGGGTCTAAAAATCATACAATGCCCTGTTTATTAGGAAAAACCGGGCCAAAAAATAGCACAAGCGAGGTGACCCCGTCCACACGACGCGATTCCACCAAACGCAACAACCATACACCTGCGGCTCCGGGCCCATCGTTCTGGCTTACACCACTTGGCATCAAAGACGCACAGGAGCCACAACGCCACATGACCCAGCAATCTCGTAGTCCCTGCTACCACGGCCGCCGACAGACCACGAATGTCACGCCAAATCTGGGACCACCTCCTCGACGCAGCAACCAGATCAAAACTTTGCGTTGCCCGAAGTAAAACCAGCCGGGTCGACGAACTTGCTGCCCACATAGCTTCAGGTTGCCACCCAAATTGCTCTAGGCCAAAATCCTGCCCATAGGATCATTGCTGCATGGAAGACCGAGGTCGCTGCCTCGACACACCACCACCATCCGGGGCTGCGCCCCCCCCCCCCCGACATCCGCCTCTCCTCACAGCAGGGTCATCTGAAAGGATCGTATGGCCACCTAGAGGGGGGGGGGGGGTGAATAGGTGCTACTCCAATTTTTAATTCTTTTTCGATTAAGGCTTGACACAAAGGTAAATTTTCTAGATATGCAACTAAGATGAATTTACCTATATGACAAGTTAAGTCTACACAAGATAACATACAAGTAGTAAAAAACAAGAAATGAGTAACCGATCGGGAAGCACGCGGAGACAAGGATGTAATCCCGAGTTCCTCCTTTTTAGGGGAGTACGTCTCGTTGGAGGGGTGTGAGTTTCAAACTTAAGACGCCACAAATGGCCTCACCCTATTCTCCGATGAACCTCGCACAAAAGCTCGGTCCACCTTCCACTATCGGAATACTTCAAGGCGGAATCCGGAGCCCTTACAACAAGCTTGGAGCACAACCCACAAAAGGATTGGGAGCTCCCAAGCACCACAACTTCGCTACACAAAAGTAGCAAGCAAGTAAATACAACAAGATGCCTAGGTTTTCCTAGTGGAAACCCTAGGCTCAAATCCCTCAAGTGAATGAGGGGGAAATTAAGAACGCTTCGGTGAAGTTGTAGATCCGGGCCTTCTCCTTCAATCCTCCAAGTATGAGTGAGTTTGAGTGGAGGGATTGGGAGATCTAATGATTCTTGAGCTTGCAACAATGGTGTTCTTCAAATGTAGGCGAGCTCAGCTGCTGGAGGTAGGTGGAGGGGTTTTTATACCCCTCCCAGAAATGTAACCGTTGCAGACAGCTCAATCGGATATTCCGGTATAAGTGAGTATCGGATATTCCGAATCACCGGATATTCCGATCCAACACCAACCGGATATTCCGAGTAACTCCAGTACTTGATTGCTTCAGGTCCTTAGACAAATTCGAGCAAAGTCTTGATAGTCGGATAATCCGGATCACTTGAGTACCGGATATTCCGACAGGCCGGATAATCCGATCCATTCTGTATCGGATAATCCGAAAAACATCAGTACCGTTTCTTTCCAAATCCTTAGCCGAAATCGACTGATCCTTGATGATCGGATATTCCGGGTAAAACCTGGACCGGATAATCCGATATACATATTTCAGCAATAAGCTCTTTTCAACTTCCTTTTTGGATTTGATGCAAAGGTGTTTTAATCATGGTAAAACCTGCATCACTTGATTCACACATTAAATCCTCACTAGTGTTGTTGCCTAACACACAAAACACAAGGGATTAAGAAATGTCCTTTCAATCTCCCCCTTTTTGGTGTTAGATGACAACACTAGGATTTGCAATAGAATTCCACAACTCGATCATGTTTTTCAACAAAGTATGGAAAGAACTCCCCCTAGATGTGTGCATATAATTAGTTTGCCTTGGAATGCAAATACACACATATAGAAAGGAACAATTTCCAACACATGATATAGATCACAATAAGAGTGCAACAAGAGACAATAACACACACTAGGTTGAGACTTGAGATGAAGATCATACCTTGTGCATATAGATGAAAAATAATATTCCGGGGATCAAAGCACAATAAAGTAGTCTCAACCATACATAATTAGAAATCCATATGTCTCTCACATAGAACATTAAACATAACATCCACAAAGTTCAACACTCACAAAAAGCAAATAAGTTCGACAAAGAGATAAACACGGACACAAGCGCAATAAGAATGATAAACGCATATGCTTGTGCCCAAACCCATGCAAATCCCACGGAAAACCTACTAGAACTACTTCTCCCCCTTTGGCATCGAAACGCCAAAAAGGGAAAAGAGCGATGCTACGTCCCAAGGAGATCACTCCGAGTCAGAGGCATCGTCAGCATCAACATCATCATCATCAGCATCATCAGTAGCATCAGCATCATCATCAGTGTCCTCTGCATACTCATACTCTGGAGCACGAGTCTAGGATGGCCGGGAAGGTCCTGCGGGAGCTGTCTCAATGAGATAACTCTCAAGCTGAGTCCATGGAAACTGACAGTCCTTGTTCCACTGAGCATAAGAAAGAGGAGCAGGCCGTGCATGGGGGTCCTCTGGAAGGCGAGGAAGGCGCTTGAGAATGTCCTCCTGCCTAAGATAACTCTCATACTGCCCCCTACGGATGTCCGCATTCATACACAGGATGTTCCGTTGGAACCAATTCTGTTTCTTGGGCGGTGCAAGGGAAGAAACCGGTGCCGGACCGGTGGCGCCACGATGTGCATCACCCATGAAGGAACCGGTGGCGCCACGACGTGCATCACCCATGAAAGAACCTCGGGTAGGAGCAGCAGTGGAAGTAGCTGGAACAACCTCTTTCCTTTTCTGATAAACCTTCTTGTAGATATGTGGCTGCATAGAATAGTTCGTGAAGTCATGGTCCCAAGTGTCCTTGATGAGCAGCATGATGTACGGAGCATACGGAATAGTGAGACCACTGACCATGGAGTCCCACAACTCGCGATAGATGAAATGCATCACATCCACCTTGAAATCAACAGCAGGGTCTTCATTCTCAATAATCCTCTTAGCAAGGCAAAGTAGGTTGGCAAGGGGACCGACAATATTGTCATTGTTACCACCGCTAGGAGCAATAATCGAGCGGAAGATGATCGCAAGCTGATCATAGAGGGGCAGGAGGCCATGTTTTCCGCCAATAGTTGCACCAGCCCCATACATGTCCTTCATAATGCTTTTATCGGGCTTGTCATTTGAATGCATACGGTAACCAACAGGAGGATGGCTGCTGAAAGTATAGCCAAGGATAGTAGCAAACCGATCAAAAGAGGATGTACACTGAGTGGTACCAGACATCCACTTCATGGTCTTGATATGGTCACCCTCGATCACCAAGGTGGAGAAAAACTGCAGAATGAGTGGCACATTGTACGGACACTGCTTTTCCATGAGAGAAACCATGCCCATCTCTTCAAGCACAAATGCAGCATCAGCATAACTGGGCTTGGCCTTGATATCTGACAATCTGTAGGGCTGCATTGGACGAATAGGATTGTTATAACGCAGATAGATGTCCTTGTAAATATAACTCTACTCCATGCACCAATAGTATGGATCTTCAATCTCTTGATCTCTGGGCATACTCATATACCAGTTGGACTGACGAACTTTGGCATAGTCAATACTGTCCATTTCAAAGTAGTTGGGGCGAGTTTCCTTGCCCTTCCTCTGAGGCTTTGAGACAACTTTCTTCACTGACTTCTTGGCTGCCTGTTTGTCTTTTCTGGCTTGCTTCTTCGGAGGACTCTGACTCGAACCACCCGTGAGATAAATCAATAGATGGATGGCAGGAATAAGTACACACAAGCCACAGATCATGGAATGATGCAAGGTACAATAGGAGAGCAACCCTAAGTTGAAACTACTCAGTCCTGGACACATCGAAAAATTGCTGAAAAACACCAATGTGTAAATTCGGAATATCCGGATCAGTCAGGAACCGGATAATCCGACGGGTCGAAATATCCGGTTCTGACTGACTCGGAATATCCGACCTGAAGATTTCAGCAACGAATCGATTCCAATCCAAGGTCTATCAGTAGATCGACAAGAAGGAGTGCTAGCCTAGTGTACTTAGCATCAATGGGAATCACTACCCTCGAAGGAAACATCAAATAATAACTTCTTCTAAGGATCTAGGTGAAGAACACCTAGGGCATGAGAGACAAGAAGTTACCCTCATCCATTGAGGACAATGCTTGGAGGGAGAGGTTCCCGGGGAGGAGGAGGACCAGATCCAGCCAAATGTCGGAGATGGGGATGGCCGGAGTCGTCGGGGCGGCGCGGGGACAGCAGGCGGCGGCGCTGGAGAAGAGAGGAGGTCGGGGGTGGGCAAAGTGCTCGAAAGAGCCCTTCACCCCAACCTCTCCTCTTAAAAAATGACTAACCGCGGGGTCGGATATTCCGGGTCTGACTTGGACCGGATAATCCGACACATCGGATAATCTGTCAGACCCGGAATATCCGACACATCGGATAATCTGAACTAGTCAGGCACCGGATGTTCCGACTGACAGAATTTCTGTTGAAAACAGACTTTCTGGCATGCTGAACCCTTTCTCCTCAGTTTCAAAGATGACTTGTGTGCAAGATAGAATGTTTTGAGGTAGGATAGGCTTGGGATAAGATTGCCAAACTGACATTGGTACTTCACGCTCAAGCTTGCAAGAATCGAACCAGGAAATGCCAAGTTGAGTGTGTTTTCCATAAAATCAACAAAAGACCACAAAAATCCAAATGATTTGCAATTAAGACCCAAAAGAACCAACTCTTCAAAAAGAAGAGTATGGTGGCCTAGGCCACCATGTATGAGTTTGTGGTGTGACACCGCGAAGATGTATCTTGGGTTCACGGCCACTACTCGTCATTTTAAGCTCACAATTCATGAAATGAAAATATAGAGACAAAATGAGTTCTTACTATCGGCATAATGGGGGGAGGGATAGTCCAATGTATTAGGACCGCACTCCCCCTATGTCCATGCCTACACCTAAACCAAATAGATAGTCAAGAAATAGGTGTGTATGCAAGATAGTCAAGCCACGCTCCTTGAATCCACGATATTTAGCTCATGCCTCAAATAAGTGAATCTTGCTTCATCAAGTGGCTTCGTGAACATATCGGCAAGTTGGATCTTGGTTGGAATATAGCCAAGCTCAATATCACCCCGGTTAATGTGGTCACGAATAAAATGATAACGAATCTCAATATGCTTCGTTCTTGAGTGTTCCACCGGGTTGTGACCAATCTTGATAGCACTTTCATTGTCACATAAAAGAGGCACTTTGTCACAATGGACACCGTATTCCTTTAAAGTTTGCCTCATCCATAGCAATTGAGTGCAAGCACTAGCGGCTGCCACATACTCGGCTTCGGTGGTGGAGAGAGATATTCAATTTTGCTTCTTAGAAGACCAACTCACCAAGGACCAACCAAGGAAATGGCATGCCCCGGAAGTTGATTTCCTATCATCCTTACAACCAGCCCAATCCGAATCCGTGTACCCGGCAAGAGAGAAATTTGAGCCCTTAGGATACCACAAACCAAACCTTGGGGTATGAACCAAATATCGAATGATTCTATTGACCACTTGCAAGTGGCTTTCTTTAGGAGCCACTTGATACCTTGCACACACCCCTACACTCAATACAATATCGGGTCTAGATGCATAAAGATAAAGCAAAGAACCAATCATAGAGCGATAAAGTTTTTGATCAACATCGTTACCCTTTGGATTAAGTTCAAGATGACATTTGGTGTCCATAGGAAACTTCTTCCCTTTAGCATCTTGCAACTTGAACTTCTTGATAATGTCTTGGGTAAATTTGGTTTGAGAGATGAACGTCCCTCCACTTAATTGCTTGATCTCAAAACCAAGGAAGAACTTCAACTCTCCCATCATGGACATCTCAAACCTATCGGTCATAAGCTTTGAAAATTCATCATTAAAAGCTTTGTTAGATGAGCCAAAGATAATATCATCAACATAAAGTTGGCATATGAAAAGCTCCCCTTTAACCCTCTTGGTAAAGAGGGTGGGATCGATTTGCCCCACTTCAAATCCACGGTCTAGCAATAGCTCTCTTAGGTGCTCATACCAAGCACGAGGTGCTTGTTTGAGACCATAGAGCGCCTTATCAAGCTTGTAGACATGGTTAGGGAAGTTTGGGTCCTCAAATCCCGGTGGTTGCTTAACATATACCAACTCCTTTAAAGGACCATTAAGAAAAGCACTTTTCACATCCATTTGTTGCAATTTAAAATTATGATGTGATGCATATGCAAGAAGGATACGGATGGACTCAAGGCGAGCCACGGGTGCATAAGTCTCTCCAAAATCAATGCCTTCAACTTGAGAGTACCCTTGTGCAACCAATCTTGCCTTGTTCCTCACAACCATTCCATGTTCATCTTGCTTGTTCTTGAATATCCACTTAGTGCCTATAACATTGCGGCAATCCTTTGGCTTCTCAACTAGATTCCACACTTTGTTGCGCTTGAAGTTATTGAGTTCATCATGCATAGCTTCCAACCAATCCGGATCTTCAAGAGCTTCAAAGACTTTCTTTGGTTCCACCATAGAGATGTGTGCTTGATGCTCACTAAAGCTTGCCAATTGACCTCTTGTGGTAACCTTGCGACTTGCATCGCCAATGATATTTTCAAGATGATGACTCTTTATTCTCAATCTCTTTCAACTCTTGCTCTACGACGGGTTTCGATATCCTCATTGACACGAGGAATAATCGCTTGATCATCTTGATCATTTGAGTCCCCGTCTTGACCGTCTTGATGACCTTGATCTTCAATATGCACTTCTTCATTGGATGAAGTAGAAGGTTGATCTTGGTCTTGACCTTGGCTAGCATTGACAATAGGAGACATAGGTTCTTGCATAGCAACTTGGTCATGAGAGGGTCTTGAACTTGTTCTTGGGTCGGTGCATCATTGGCTTCATTTGTGGGAGTATAAGATCTTGTGATGAAGAAGGCTCTACTTGAATAGGACTTGATCTCCTTGAGGTGCCTCATGATGGATCTCAATAGGGCGATAGAAACCAACGCCCATTCTTCTTATTGCATCTTGAGGTTCCTCATTATCTACATCACAAACATGAAATTGCGCCACTTGGGAGCCGTCATTCTCATCGAACCTCACATCACAAGATTCCACAACTCTCCCTAAGGATTTGTCGTAGACTCTATAGGTGTGAGATTCGGCACCGTAACCAACAAAAATACCCTCAAAAGCTTTAGGTTCAAATTTAGATAAACGAACACCTTTGATCTTATAGAAACACTTACAACCAAACACACGGTAGTAGGAGATATTGGGCTTGTTGCCGGTAAGCATTTCATATGGAGTTTCCTTTTTACCATGCGGAAGAAGAGCCGGTTTGATGAGTGACACGCCGTGGAGATGGCCTCGGCCCACAATAAAAGCGAGACTTAAACTCCGCCAACATGGACCTTGCCATATCCATGAGAGTCCGGTTCTTCCTTTCGGCTACACCATTTTGTTGAGGGGTATACGCAGCGGAATATTGATGACGAATTCCCTCTTCACTAAGAAACTCATTTAGGGTGTAGTTCTTGAACTCGGAGCCATTGTCACTTCTAATGGCCAATATGGGACATTGTGTTGACGTTGAACTTCATTGGAGAAGTCGATGACGGCTTGTTGAGTCTCATCCTTCGTCTTGAAGAAATAAACCCAAGTAAATCTTGAATAGTCATCAACAATCACCAAACAATACTTCTTCCCACCAAGACTCGGTTGAGGAACGGCACCAAAGAGATCAACATGAAGAAGTTCCAATATCCTCTGATGAGATGATAGTCTTGCTTGGGGGGAGAACCATGCATTTTTCCTTCAACACAAGCCCTACAAAGACGATCTCTAGAAAAAGAAACATTCTCGTTTAGTCCAAGAATGTGGCCACCCTTGTGAAGACTTTGCAAAGTTCTCATGTTGACATGGGACAAGCGGCGATGCCACAACCACCCCACGTCGGCCTTTCCGAAGAGGCATATTGCTTGAGTGTTGGTTGACCCCGAAAAGTCCACCACAAACAACTCATTTTCAACATACCCAACGAACATGACCTTTAGAGTCTTGCTCCTCAAGAGTACCACCATATCAATAGTAAAATGGACATCAAAGTTCATCTTATTAAGTGCATAAACGGACATTAAATTGTAACCAAGGGATTCGACAAGCATGACATTCACAAGGGTGATATCCTTTGCTACTACCACCTTGCCGAAACCCGTTACCTCCGATTTTGATTTATCACCATAAGAGACGGTTGAATGATTTGTATTTGGTCTCAACTCCGTCACGAGCTCCTTGCTTCCGGTCATATGACTTGTGCATCCACTATCAATCACCCATTTAGACCCACCGGAAGCATAGTCCTACAAGAAATCATTGCTTGGTTTTAGGTACCCATTTTGCAATGGGTCCTCGTTTGTTAGCAACAAGGGTCTTAGGAACCCAAATAGAATAAGCAATGAAACCATCATAGGGACCAACATATTTTGCATAAACATCCCCATAATAATCAACATAAAGAATATAGTTGGGGTTAGCATTTCCCGCAAAGTCATTACGAGTGGTTTTGCCCCTTGTGGCATCACTACTCGCAATGGTAGTCTCCTTTGCTTGTGCGGGCTTGGCCTTCTTCTTGCTTGTTCTTCTTTTTCTTCTTGGCAACATAACCAAGGCCCTCTTTCCCTATGTGTGGCTTTTGCGCTTGCAAGAGCTCATAAAGAGGTTTCTCACCTTGAGGGCTAGAGGCCTTGGCAAGTTCATTCTTCAACCTAGCATTTTCCTCAATGACATTTGCATGATCACAAGAAGAAGTAGAGGAACTAGGTACATCAATTTTAGTAGGTTGATTTGAAGTTGTTCAAAAGACTTGGTGAGAGTAGAGTGATCACTCTCCAAGGCCTTGTGAGCCTTGGTGAGCTTCTCTAGCTCATCGGTTAGTCTATTATGACCAACACCAAATACGACCTTTTGTTTCTCTAAAACTTTGTATTTAGCAATAGCATGGTCACGTTCTTTAATGATTTGAGAAAGAGTTTCATTTTGAGATTCATCAATATTCTCAAGCTTCTCTTCAAGAGAAACTCGAAGCTCATGCTCTTCCTCAATAGCATGGTAAGGGAAGCGATCTCATTAGCATTTTCTCTTTCAAGTCTCCCCTTTTCTTCAAGGAGATCTTGTGCCATGCCATATTGATTCATAAGAATCTCAAGCCGAATCTTGCATTCACCTTGCAAGTTAGTCAACAAGAAATCCAAAGCAACATTTTCTTCCTTAACTCTAAGACTCATAAGTTCATGTATTTCATTCATAGTCTTAGAAGGAGGGGAAGATGATACCTCGGAGAGTTTGGCCATGAGACACGTAGCGGATTTGGTGGAGACATTCTCATTGGGGGATTCAAAGAGAGAAGGGGGTGACGATGAAGCAATGGCTAAAGCGGCCACTCCACTTGTGGTTGTTTCTTCATCACTCTCCTCCCCGGACATATATTCTTCTCTTGTCACCAACACAATCTTTGAAGGTGGCTTCTTGTTGGAGATGGACTTCTTGAAGTAGGGCTTCTTGGGAGAAGACCTTGAAGCTTCCTTGAGAATGAGTCTTCCTCCATGTTCTTCACGGTTCTCATAAGGGCATTGGGCAACATAGTGAAATTTATCTTGACAATTGAAGCAAGTCTTCATTTTTGGGTTGCCCTCCTTGTAACCAATTGATTTGTACTTTTGGTCCACATGAGCTTTAGCTTTAGATGGATTCTTCCAAAAGGTCTTTGCCGCAAGAGCCACATAATCTCTATGAGCACCATGAGTTCCTCGGGTCCCAAGGAACTTCCCTCTTCATGATCTTGGTCTTCATCTTGTTCCACCACCTTGGCCTTCAAAGCAAGTGAGGAACTTTGGGCCATTCCAAGAGCTCGGGCACGAGAGTCTCTAGCAATTTGGGCTTGGACCTTGTAAGATTGCATCTCTTGCATGACTTCATTTGAGGTCAACGTGTCATAGTTGTGCTTTCCTTGGAGACTCTTCAAGTCGGCCTCTTCAAACGGCATGAGGGCATTCACATACTTCCTCTTGATGTAAGTATCATCCACATGTTTAGCACCAAGGTCTCTATATGCGGAAGCAAGAGCCTTGAGCCTTTGATACATCTCCTCATGAGTTTCATCATCTTTCTTGTAGAAGCCTTCAATTTGATTGCTCATGGCTTCATATCTATTTCTCCTCATGCTATCATTTCCAACGAACACCTCCGTGAGAGTGTCCCATGCTTCCTTGGCGGTGGTGCAATCTTCAATGTGATGAATGTTCTTCTCACCCACGGCAACACGGATCACATCAAGAGCGGTGGCATTTAGTTGAGCTTCAACTTCTTCTCGCCTTGTAATCATTTTCATCCACCGCCTTGTATCCATCTACAATGATCTTCCAAAGACCTATGCAACCACTTTTCAAGTGAGATTTCATAGAAGATTGCCAATAGGTAAAAGAGATGCATTAAGACTAGGTGGTGCTCCTCTTAAGTGTATAGGAGGATGAGGGATAGGTAGGTCGGGAGAGTATGCAAAAGGAACTCTAGCATGTTCTCCCTTCCCATTAGGTGTTTTAGATGGGGATTCACTTTTAGTTAAGTCCACCTCCTTTTTCCCATCAACATCTAATTCCAAGGGCTCCTTAGGAGGAGCCTCCGGAGTTAGAGGGGATTCGATACCCTTTGACGCCATGAATTGCGCTAACATTTTGCGCAACTCTTCCATTTGAGTTTCCATAGAGGACTTCAAGGAAGTGAAGTCCT
Organism: Poa pratensis; assembly: GCA_947311845.1. Classification (NCBI taxonomy): domain Eukaryota; kingdom Viridiplantae; phylum Streptophyta; class Magnoliopsida; order Poales; family Poaceae; genus Poa; species Poa pratensis. The sequence goes on from CAMZMU010000090.1 coordinate 33,912,191, forward strand.
CCACGGAAACCGAAGTGGAAGTGACGGGGTTATCGGGCACCTCTTCCCCTTGCTCGTTGAGGGCCATACTTCTCTTAGTCGGTTAAGCCCGAATAAAGAGCCGAGGCTTTGATACCAATTGAAAGGATCGTATGGCCACCTAGAGGGGGGGGGGGGGGTGAATAGGTGCTACTCCAATTTTTAATTCTTTTTCGATTAAGGCCTGACACAAAGGTAAATTCTCTAGATATGCAACTAAGATGAATTTACCTATATGACAAGTTAAGTCTACACAAGATAAGATACAAGTAGTAAAAAACAAGAAAGGAGTAACCGATCGGGAAGCACGCGGAGACAAGGATGTAATCCCGAGTTCCTCCTTTTTAGGGGAGTACGTCTCGTTGGAGGAGTGTGAGTTTTAAACTCAAGACGCCACAAATGGCCTCACCCTATTCTCCGATGAACCTCGCACAAAAGCTCGGTCCACCTTCCACTATCAGAATCCTTCAAGGTGGAATCCAGAGCCCTTACAACAAGCTTGGAGCACAACCCACAAAAGGATTGGGAGCTCCCAAGCACCACAACTTCGCTACATAAAAGTAGCAAGCAAGTAAGTACAACAAGATGCCTAGGTTTTCCTACTGGAAACCCAAGGCTCAAATCCCTCAAGTGAATGACGGGGAAATTAAGAACGCTTCGGTGAAGTTGTAGATCCGGGCCTTCTCCTTCAATCCTCCAAGTATGAGTGAGTTTGGGTGGATGGATTGGGAGATCTAATGATTCTTGAGCTTACAACAATGGTGTTCTTCAAATGTAGGCGAGCTCAGCTGCTGGAGGTAGGTGGAGGGGTTTTTATACCCCTCCCAGAAATGTAACCGTTGCAGACAGCTCAATCGGATATTTCGGTATAAGTGAGTATCGGATATTCCGAATCACCGGATATTCCGATCCAACACCAACCGGATATTCCGAGTAACTCCAGTACTTGATTGCTTCAGGTCCTTAGACAAATTCGAGCAAAGTCTTGATAGTCGGATAATCCGGATCACTTGAGTACCGAATATTCCGACAGGCCGGATAATCCGATCCATTCTGTATCGGATAATCCGAAAAACATCAGTACCGTTTCTTTCCAAATCCGTAGCCGAAATCGACTGATCCTTGATGATCGGATATTCCGGGTAAAACCTGGACCGGATAATCCGATATACATATTTCAGCAATAAGCTCTTTTCAACTTCCTTTTTGGATTTGATGCAAAGGTGTTTTAATCATGGTAAAACCTGCATCACTTGATTCACACATTAAATCCTCACTAGTGTTGTTGCCTAACACACAAAACACAAGGGATTAAGAAATGTCCTTTAATCATCTGACCCTGCCCATTTTCTATGAACCAGTCGCACCGCAAGGTCTAGGAACTCCAAAAGCGACGCCTTCAAAAAGAAAGCGACGGGTCCGCTGTCGCCGCCGGCTCCAAAGGAGCTTAGATTTTCATCTGGAGATCATAGAACCATGCGGTCGGTTAGGATCGAAGCTCCAAGACAGCCGCCCAGGCCCAGATCTCATCCAGGTGGTCCAGCTCAATGCATTGCCCGAAGTCGAACCAGCCGGGTCGATGAACTTGCTGCCCACATAGCTTCAGGTTGCCCCCCAAATCGCACTAGGCCACAATCCTGCCCATAGGATCGTTGCTGTATGGGAGACCGAGATCGCTGCCTCGACACACCACCACCATCCGGGGCTGGCGCCCCGACATCCGCCTCCCCTCACGGCAGGGTCATCTGACCCTGCCCATTTTCTACGAACTAGTCGCACCGCAAGGGCTAGGAACTCCAAAGGCGACGCCTTCAAGAAGAAAGCGACGCGTCCGCTGTCGCCACCGGCTCTAAAGGAGCTTAGATTTTCATTCGGAGATCATAGAACCATGCGTCGGCAGGGATCAAAGCTCCAAATCGGCCGCCCAGGCCAAGATCTGGCCCAGGTGGTCGAGCTTGATGCGGCCAGCTGTAGCACCGGCGACCCCCAGCCACACCTAGGAACCTCCGCCGAAAAAACCGCATCTGGGAACGTAGCCCACATCTGTGTACGAGCAGAGCAACACTCACTGCCAGCGATAGGGCTTTGCCTGATGGCCTGCACCGGTGGCGGCGTGGGGAGGGGATGCTGGTTGGGGACTTTGAGGTGTCGCCCGGGTCACCAAGGTTGGCGAGCGGGGCCAAAGGTGACCAACGGGCCCGGCACGGCCAGGCACGTGGCGGCCCGTTTATAAACAGGCCGTGCTGTGCGGCGTGTCTGATCACCTCGAGGCCCAGGCACGGCCCAGTTACCAGAAAAAATAAAAAACACATAGAAAAATGTTAAATGGCCTATTTTTGGCCCGATAAGACTAATTTTTCTAGAAAAAAATAAAAAATATACAAAATGGTAAACGGGCTGCCACGGGCTAGGCATGGCCCTTTTAGCCACGTGTCGGGCCAGATCCATGATGGGCCGGGCACGCGTGCGAACGGGCTGGCCTGTCGGCACGCGCCTAGGTGGCCAGGTTTGAGCGGGGCTCTCGTGTTTCTCTTACTTGGGTTTTGACAGTGGTATATGCCTTCAAGTTTATGATCTTCTCTGTATACGTGTACGTAGTTATTAGAGTTAAACAATTGATCACTCGACTATACAGGTCTGTCCGAGCAACCTAGCGAATTAATTTAATAGGATTATGTACATCTTAAAGTAGAAAATTTGCATTTCATCATATTCTCATGATTAAGTAGGAAGACTAAATTATACCAACTTCATTTTCGAAGTACTAAAAATCTAAACTTGTATTGATTTCAGATATTTGGCCAGATTTTCGATATGGATGAGGAGTATCCTGAGTTAGTTGAACAAGCTAATATTATCCTAAAGAAATGTAACGGACTTCCGCTTGCAATAGTCACCATTGGGGGCTTTTTGGCAAACCAACCAAAAACCCTTAAGGAATGGAAGAAATTAAATGAGCAAATCAGTGCCGAGTTGGAGATGAATCCAGAGCTTGGGACCCTATCACCTGAAGTCTTGTTTCCGATATATGCCCATATTTCCTGAAGATTACACAGTCGGGCGGGGACGTTTGGTACGTCGGTGGACCGCAGAGAGTTACTCAAGCGAGGTTCGAGGCAGGTCTGGAGAGGAAATTGCAGATGGTTACTTCCTAGAACTTATAAGCAGGAGTATGATCCTGCCATCTCAAGGATCATGTCGTAGTACAAAAGGCATTAATTCCTGCCAAGTTCATGATCTCATGCGTGAAATCGGCATCTCAAATTCAATAAAAGAAAATCTTTTTCTTACACTCGAGGAAGGTTGCAGCTCTAACAGCCAAGCCACAATTCGCCACCTTGCTATTAACGGCACTTGGCAAGGAGATCAGAGTGAATTAGAGAGCATAGTGGACTTGTCTCGTGTACTATCAGTAACAGTTTTTGGTGAGTGGGAATCATTTTTCATTTCCGACAAGATGAGTCTATTGCGAGTGTTGGACTTGGAAGACACAACAGGTCTACGCGACCATCACCTTAAGCATATTGGGAAGCTTCTTCGCCTTAGATACCTTTCACTAAGGGGATGTGATGATATTTATCACCTGCCAGATTCATTGGGTAACTTGAGAGAGCTCCAAACGTTGGATGTGAAAGGTACGAAAATAATTAAGCTGCCAAAGAGTATCATCAATCTTGAGAAGCTATACTATATTCGTGCTGGTATGAAACCGAAGGATGAGGACTTCTCGTATGAAGGACATGGAGAGGAAGGGGTAATGGGCTACAGGGCATGCATGTTGTCTGTCTATTTGATGGCATCTTGTTTATTTTTCTGTGCACCTCAAGTCCTTGATATGAGCAGAGGTGATATTTGCACTTCAGTCTGTTGCTCTGTAGTCCCTTCTGTTGCGATGCGTCTGGAGAAACATGGTGTTCTAGTGCCAAGAGGGATGAGAAAACTGAAAGCCCTGCGTACACTGGGTGTTGTGAACATCGCACGAAGGGGGAAGCACATTCTCCACGACATAAGAGTACTAGCCCAATTGCGCAAGTTGGCCGTGACTGGCGTTAGTAAGGAAAACGGCCAAGAGCTGTGTTCAGCAGTGGTTGCTCTTAGTCGACTGGAGTCGTTGTCAATCCGGTCAGAGGGTAAGCCAGGTTTATCTGCCTGCTTGGATGGAACATTCTCGTTTCCAGAAAACCTACAGAGGCTCATGTTGTACGGCAACCTGCTCAAACTGCCAGAATGGATCGAGGGGCTTAAGAATCTGGTGAAGTTAAAGCTACGGAGCTGTAGGATATCAGATCATGATGACGCCATACAGGTCCTAGGGAAGCTACCAAACCTGGCATCCCTACATCTGTTGGCGGAGTCGTTCGAGGGTGCAGAGGTACATCTCTATTTCTGTCTAGAGATGTTCCAGAGCCTGGTGGTTCTGGAGGTAGAACTCGGGAAGAAGCTCAAATCAGCCAAGTTTGAAAGTGGGTCAACCCCTAAGCTGCAGCTGCTCAAGTTGTATCTTGAAATTGTCAGCACTAGTTCCCTTTTAGGGCTGCCGTCTCTGTCTTGCCTCAAGGAAGTTGTGCTCAAAGGTCTCTACCGTAAGTCCGAACTGGAATATGTGAGGGCCGAGCTTGCACTGAATCCAAACCGACCCGTCCTGAAGATGGACTGATCTCGATCCAGAGTCTACTGCGCATATTTACTCAAGGCCAGCGAGGAGTTCTGTGTGTGTTTTCATTTACGAACAGTGTCTATTAATGTTGTATTTCAGTTTGTGCTGAACAAGATACTGTTAATTATTTCGGTCGCCCAGATCGGTGTCCTGATGATTATTAATTAGGACACCATGTGCTTGACCAATGTATCTGAATCCCTTTCGTCTGTATTGTGTTATCCCGGAGGACCATCTCAATTATCTGAAAAGCAGTGCAAATCCATATGCTAGTTTGTGATTGAAATACATCAATTATATGTCCCGCCGGCTGCTCCATCTATTTTTTTCTTCGGTAGTTAACGTTCATGCACCGATCTGATCATATATATGATTGATGGACCAGGGGATGGCATGGCATTGCAGTAGTCCTCACCTGCGTCGATAGTCTCGGTTTCCATGGAGCGCCGTTTCTGAGCCCGGTGTCGTTCAAGTTTGAACAAGGAGCAGCACCTAAGCTTGAGCTGCTCAAATTCCATTTGGCAGAGATCAACATTAATTTGGCCGCTTACGGACTAAGCTTGCCCCAAAATCCCAAACCTGAAGACGAGCTGACCCGGGCTCCAGAGCCAATCGATCGATCCAAGGCAAGGAATGAGTACCGTTGTATTCCTATCTGCGTGCAGCATCGGTTAATCGGTGTATTTCCATTTCTGGATGTCACCTGTTCCGGTTAATCGGTCATCCCTGGCCAGGAGGATAGCGTCGCCCTCACCGTGTAATTATCCGCTGAAGCAAGACCCAGTTCGTTGAATAGACAATGTCTAGGTACTCTCATCTTTACGTGAAGAATCTCGGTCTCTAACCAAGCAATTTACATCACAACACCTATGTTTTCAACATTCTCACAAACCTGGACACTAAGGACTGTCGCCTATGCAAGAGAGGTACACGCACTGGTGAAGATTCATAGAATTCACAGCAGAATGAGAGGCATTGGCTAACGTGCAGCAAGCCACATAGGCCATTTTCAGCATCGTTGAACACATGAGGACAAACAACTATTTTCATAGCCCCAACATCTTAATTATATAATGCGACCCCTTGCTACTACAACCATGATTATGATTGAGTGAGAAAATATAGAAAAACACGACAACAAAAAGACCGGGTAAGGAGCGGATAAATTATGCATGGGCGGGGGAGCCACACGTAGAGATAAGAAAAAAGGAGTGTGGGCTGAGGTAGATACATGAACACAAAAATTAGATAAAGCATGACCAATAACTAAGATGAGGCCAAGAACAACTTGATTCAAATCAAATATAATAGTCCATCCGTATAAATGCATGAATATTTAGTTAGCACATGTAATGAGAAAACCCAGGATGGGGTCTTGTCCATGTTACAGTGCATTTCGTTCCTATAAATGTGTTCTTATACTTACATTGTGCTCTAACCAAACAATGTCGTAGTAAAAATGGTAGAATAAAAAATGTCATGTGTAATATTTAATTTTTTAGTTTGAAAAGTTTTTACTCACTAGATTGATAAATTTTAAAAGGGAAAGCATTGCACTGTAAATCATCATTATATGGTCCACCTCTTTTTACAAAATATCCACTAGATGTTTATGTACTTTAGACAAATATTCATGGAACTTTAAAATTCTTTCTGCCAAACATTTCCCATTTCCAATTAAAAAATCACTAGCCCCCATAAAAATATATTAAAAACCACAGAAATATAAATCCAAAATAACTAGTTAATGGAATAGCTTCATCTTATCTCGCTTTCCCTCAGATATCTAGAAGAAAATGAATTTCTACTTCCTTTATTTTAGGAATAATATATCACATCCTTCGTTCCAAAATAATTGACATTTGGTTTGTATGTATGCATACGCATTTTAGTGTGTAATTTCACTCATTTTAGTCCGTATGTGGTCTACATTGACGTAAAATATTTTGTGACGGAAGTAGTAAAATATTATTAAATAAAAGAATACTACTAACTAGAACGTAATTAAGAGAGAAGAAGTAATGTTGACATATATACCACTAGGAATAGTATTTATGTATATGAAGCCAAAAAAAATGGAAAAGGACAAAAAGTAAAGAAACAAGAAAATACTAAAATGGAATGAATATGTGAAATCCATAGCAAAAAAAAAGGAACATGGAGAGGAGTAAATAAAATGCAGAAGCGGCAATTAGGGGAGGGAACCCCACGCCACACTTTGCCCCCTCCCTCCACCGGCAAGGCCGCTGGTCCCTGCCTCATCCTCTATTGTTTCCGTTTTTTCGAGAGGCGTCGCATCAGTGGTGGGGATGACGCCGCATCGGAATAAGGTGTGCCTGCATCTCCCCCATCTCTACGGTGCTCTAATCGGTGGCATTGTGGAGCAGATTAGTTTCTCGGGGTGTCACTGGCGTCCGTAGCTCGTCGTGGTGGCGCAAGCAGCCAGGGCGAGATGAATGCTCCGGAGAGCGGATGCTGGTCCAAAGGTGGTGAATTTGTCGTTCTTCCCCGACTTCGTCGATGGGATGCGGTGGATCTGGGTCGAAGGTAGCACGGGGACATCCCCGGTCGACGTGCCACAACGACATATGCCATGCTGCTTGTAGCTCGCCTGTTCATCAACTCACAAAGTCTCATTGGCGATGGTTTTTATTTGGATCTGGCAATGGTGGAGGCTTGGCGTCTCTTCGGCGTGTGCCTCTGCGGTGTTGTAATTGGGTGGTGGGCCGCTGGCTTCGGCGAGTGCAAGAAACCATAGGGATAGTTCTGTGTTTTTTTTTTGGTTCTATCAGCAAAGTCTTCAGGACAATCGTATTTCCTGGTCAATAGTTTCCACGCGTGTTTGGTTATGTAACTTTGATTTTCTATTAATGAAATACGTGGTTTCTCTCAAAAACTTGGTTAGGGCATCTCCAAGATGCCGCCAAATCGGACATGAAAAATGTTCATTTTAATCCGTTTGGGGTGGCTAGCGGTCAGGTCAGAGGCAAATTGCCTGCCCCATGTCCGTTTAGTGTGGGAGGTGAAACCAAGGGCACATCCCAAATCCAAATCGGAAAAACACAAAATAGGAACACAACCATATTAAATTTACATATATTTGATTTTTTTAAGCGAAAGACCGTAAGGGAAAACGCCTACGGTAGAGATTTTATATATATAGAAAAACCAGCAGTTTTTTGAAACCAGCAGCTTCAAAAAATGAGGGGGACACTAGGGAGGGAGAAAGTCAATTTACATATATTTGATCGGGGGAGTTGAGGGAGACAAGCCAAAATCTAACCAAATAAAAAGAAAATAAGAACCCTATCCTACTGGGTTCGGTGGAGTGCTTTGGTGGTCAGGCCGTGGTACGCTGCCGGTGGCCTAGTTGTCCTCAATCTTGATGACGAGTAGCCACGTAGGGAGGTGACCACACAGCCCACCGGTGGCCATGTAGGTGCGGGCGCGGCGACTGGAGGTGTCTGTGGCTCCTGTGGCCACGCCGGAGTAGGCGTCTAGGCCCGCCCCGCCTCACGGACCATCCACGGCGACCATGGAGTTGTCGGCGTAGCCGCCGCCCTCGCCGCTGCCTCGAGGGCCAACTGGTGGAGCGCCATCCCCAAGTTGGGCCACATCCCGAGCTCATAGAGCTCGGACGAGTTGATGGCAGCCTGGAGGTCGGGGTCTATCTCCTACTCTGCGGGCGCGTGCGGCGTTGGCGCTGGCACCGCTCCCCGGTAATCGGAGCAATCGGGTACCGGCTCGTTGTGCTCGTCAGCATCCTCCTTGACGACGTCATCCTCCGGCCACGGCGGCTCGGCCGCGAAGAACGAGGGGCGGTGCTCGTCGTGCTTCGCCTCGAACCACCAGTCACTTAGATCGGTACCTATGGCGTACACCTGGTCGTCGAGGAAATCCGAAGGGAGGAAGGCACGACGTCGACAGATTTTCCAAAGGCGCTCCCGCCCGCCCAAAATAGGGAACAACCGATGCCGAAATGCGGAGGCGATTCAGGTGCCATCCTTCTGGGAGGTGGACGTCGCCCCACGAGAGTGATTGGGTAAGCAATTAGAAGAGGTGGGCCACTCCACGGACACGTTCGCGCGGTCACGCGTTCGTGGCCTACGGCGGGGAGCTAGCCCCAATGCCATGATCATTGTGGCCGGAGCCGGCTTCCATCACAACGGTTCATCCACGGTGACCATGGAGTTGCCGGTGGAGCAGCCGCCCTCACCGCTGCCTCGAAGCTAGGCCGACTTGTGGAACGCCGTCCCTAGGTCGGGGCACCTCCCGAGCTCGTGGAGTTCGGACGAGTTGATGGCCGTCTGGAGGTCAAGGTAATCTCCTACTCCGTGGGCGGGGGCGGCTTCCACCACAACGACATCGTTGGCGACGTTGAGCTTGTGGCTAGGGCTTGGGGTCGGGGAGTTGGGCGCACTCCTAACTCATATTTTGGTATGTCCGCACGTGAACGTGAGGATGCGGTGCCCCGTTTGGCCGTGCCACATGTCTGCGCAGACACGAACAGCAGTGATCCGTTTGCGGTGACCCGTTGGAGATACCCATATTCTCGTCAATTCAATACTAGTACACTGTACTAGAATGTATCTCCTGGAGTAAATAAATTGCAGAAGCAGCAGCCAGGAAAAGAAAAGAAGAGGCATAGGAAATTGGTTCTGGAATTCGGCCCATCAACGGGAGTAGGAGGTATGCGCCAGCCGCCGTATTAAAGTGTCGCCTCCCCAGTCTTCGCAAGCTCTCGCTGCCCGCCTGGGGTTAGCCGCCCGCATGGATAAGGGCATCTCCAGTTGTAGCGCCCCCAGCATTTTCGCCGCTGCCTTTTTGGCTTTGCGCTGGCGCTAATTTCGGCCTGGGGGGAGGGGGCGAAGTTCCCAGTCGCATCGCCCCCAGCATAACAACAAACAACCAAATTTGGAACTTCATATTCCCGCCCCAAAAAAGCCCTAGTTCGGCGTTCAAACCAGCCATAGTTAGGCGATCATACAAAAAAGTCATAGTTCGGCGATCGAATCAAGCCACATAGTTTGGCGATCGAATGAAAACAACCACATTTGGCATGCTGATGCGCATATCAGATGGTCGCCGGCGACTCCTCGGCGGGATCCTCCAAATCGATCGGCGTGGTCATCAAGGTTGGGGCGGAACTGAGAGTGGCAGTCGGCGCAGCGCTTGGAGACGTTGTGGGCGTAGAGGTGGTGCTCGGTGTGGCCGTTTCCATGGGGCTCGGGTCGGCCATGACTGGAGAGCTAGGAGCAGCGTCCATCGGGGCAGAACTCGGCAGTGGTGCAGTGGTCGCCGACGCAATCTGGCTCAGGTTCGCGCTCCTCTCTGCCATGTACCACGCCCTGACCTGGGGATCCATGGCCGCCGGATCGCCGCCCATCAGGAAAGCGAGGTCAGTGTTCCTCTTCTTTGCCACGGTGTTGGTCTTGAGGAGGTCGAGCTTGATGTCCGCCTTGGCCATGAGCGCCGTCCACCTGGCGTCCGCCTTCTCCTCTCTCTTGACGGTGTGGCTTTGGGCGTCGGGCAATGCACGTCTCGATCGATGCCTACATCCTCGCTGCCACCGGTGCAGCGTCTCTCGCCGCCTTGGCTTTCTTGTGGCCGAGGACAAGGCATCCCTCAGCCGCCCCAGCCGCCGGCGCGTCCGGCACAGAGTCCTTCCCCTTGCCAAGAGCGTGCCGAACTTGCGCCCACTTCTCGCACCCCTCAATCCGTATGAACACATGAAGATACTTGAACTTCGCTTGTTCGTTGTCGTTGCGATATGCCTCGAACATCCGGACCACCTACATGAGCGAATCGGCCAAATTAAGCAAACCGGCGACAAATAGGAAACCAAGGCGAAAGAAGCTCACCTACATCTCATGGTTCGCGCCACTCTGCGGCCGGTTTTGGACCTCCTCTTGAATTCCATGCCACTTGTTGCAAGCTTGTTGGATGATCGCCCAATGGTTGGCCATGGCCTTCTCGCCGTGCTCGACGGTGAGCATAGAGTACTCGGGATCGACGATCCGGCGCTCATCGTATGAAATCTTGACCCTCTTCCAATAGTTATCCAAGTTTTGGTTGGCGCCGGTGATCGGGTCCATGCTCACCGTCTTCCATGCTTCGGCGAGGAGCACGTCTTCCTTCGGGCTCCACTTGATGCGAGGCTCGGCGGGTAGTTTGGGCGCCTTCGGCACCCTCTTCTTCCTCTTTCCTTTGGGCGGTGCTCCATCTTCGCCCGCATCTGCCTCCCCCGGCTCGACATCGCCATGTCCTTCCTCAGCCCCTTCCTCGCCGTCGGCCTGCTGCATCCCAATCTCGCCGTCGGTCTTCTGCACGTCCATGCCGCCGCTCATGGTGAAGAACCCAGGGCTGGCCGCCGAAGCGATGGAGCCGGTGACGATCATCTCGTCCATGTAGGCCTCACCTGGCATTGTGTCGAACAAGCTCCGGGCATCGTGGCTGAAAGGGAGCGCGCGACGCAGTGTCGGTGAGCTTGAGTAGCTCGGTGAGCCGGCGTACATGTTCATGTCGGCACTGAATGAAGGCCGCAGGCATGGTGGAGGACAGTGGGGGAACGCGACGTTGGGGTTGAACCCGCCGTCGGCTTGCTCAGGCGAGAAGTGCCCGTTCCATCGCGGCGAGGGCGACTGTGAGTAGCCGGATGACGAGTACCCTGTCGGCGACGCGATGCTCGTTTGGCTGCCCCATCCAGCGTGAATCTGGGCAGGGTGAGGCGGGAGGCTAACCCTGATCTTCGCCGGCTGCATGCTCCTCTCCACGACCGGCGGCGTCTCGTCCATCTCCAACTCGGCCTCCTCCTCCTCCGACTCTTACTCTTCCTGCTCCACCTCGCCGCCCTCGGCCAGACGCTTGGCCCTCATGACCTTCTCCCACGTCCGGCGGCTGGCGTTCTCGGTCTTCCGCCGCTGGACATCGGCAAACCACTTGGCGTTGGTCCAGCCCTCAGGCCTCGCCATGGGCTTCCTCGGTTTCCTCTGCTTCTTCACTCCCTCGGCGATGGCGGTGGCGGCGTGGCGCAGACCGGTGAATTTCTTCGGCGGCATGGCGCAAGATCTGGGGGGAATGGGGGGAAATGGCAAGAGCTGCGGCGAGAAGGGGGATATGTGGAGGGAAAAGAGAGGGAAAAGGGAGGGAAAAGGGAGGGAAAATGGAGAGAAAGGGAGGGAAAGGGAGGGAATTTGGCCATGACCCGCCGACAGAGCTGGCCCACATCGCCTTTTAGCCTCCCAGGCGCAACCCAACGCGCTGGGTTCGGCTTGGGTGTCCCGGTGCTAAAAACGGCACCAGACGGCTCTAATCGAGGCTTTGGCGGGGTGACTGGAGAAAAAACCTTTGCGCCGGCGCTAAAAAACGCCCTGGGGGCTCTTTGGGGGGTGGGGGGGGGGGGGGGATGAATGGAGATGCCCTAAGGTGGTCATCTACAACCCCTTCGTCACCGCCAACATCCCCATGCCCCACCTGAACCTTCCCACGAAGTTCTCGCTAGAGCCGGAGGATGAGGGGGGGATTCGCCGGAGCCGGAGCATGGTCAAGGGCACAAAACAATGCTGAATCTGTTGAGGGAGTCGTCCTTGCATCAGATCATCCATACGTTGAGAAGTTATTCCTCCCGATCTACATTCTGTCCAGTTATCCCTCCTTGGGTTTACATTGTGTCCCTAGGTTTTACTTGGGTGTTGCTTCACTCTGTTATTAAGCAGCAAACTTGAATTGTTAGAATAGCTAGGACAAAATTAACTCAGGCTGAACTATCTTGGATTCTGTTTCTGAATCATGAGTTATTCACATGTCATTCCTCAAATCTATTGACGTCAGCCAGCCTTTGTGTAGGCCATCCAAAAGAAGAGCAATTGATCACCATGAACTGAAATCAAGCAAACTCAAGGAAAAGAAGGCAGTAGTACACAGAGATCTTCCAGATCCACCGTGCAACACTGAACCTGTTAATTGTGAGAAACCAGTGGCTGGAAGCCTATCTAGCATGGCTTGCAGTATATCAGGGGCGCGTTTGGTAGGCTGCAGCCAGCCCAGCCAGTCCCGCCAGCTGCAAGAGTACGCTGTTTGGTAGCCCGCAGGAGGCGTTAGGCCTGGCCAGCGCGAAGTTTAAAGCACCCTCGGGCCAGACCCCATAGGAACGGCCGAATCGGCCGTTTCCAGGGAGCCAGGCTCATTTCTCTTCTCTCGCTGCAGAATCCCCATCCGCCCTGCGCCGAGCTCGTGTGATTCGGAGATGGCGGGAGCTCCCGCGGTGCAGAGAAAATCTCGGCGGGAGAGTTTGCGTCACCTCCCGCCCAAAACCCTCCCTAGATACACTCTTTACTCTCACCGCTTTCACGAGTCCCACCATTTTCATCCACTCGAGGTCTCCGGTCTGAGCTCCCAGGTAAGCGGCGGCGGCGGCCTACTCTTCACCGGCAGGCAGCAGCGGAGCGACAGGGTACGACGCGGCGGCACCCTCCTCAACTCGGATACCGCTCGTCTTCGGTCGTCTCCATCGATGGCTGTAAGTGATGAAACCTTACTTTCTAGGGTTCATATGTGTAGGATGTTCTAGATCTGAGCTCTGTTAGTGGTCTTTGGCTCCCGGGAGCATATGCTCCCGGTATTTTCGAAAAAATAAAACAAATTGAAAACTTATTAAAAAATTCTGAAAAAAATCATGCACGTACCTGACCTTGGCACGCAAGACCGTGTAAAATTTCGCGCCGAAATGACATCGTATGCGCCCCGTACAAAAATGACAAATTTCCTGTTGTCATTTTTGTACAGGGCGCATACGATGTCATTTCGGTGGGAAATTTCACACGGTGGTGCGTACCATGGTCAGGTACGTGCATGATTTTTTTCAGAATTTTTTGAAAAAATTTCAAATTTTTTTATGCTCCCAAAAATATCGGGAGCATATGAGCCGGGGAGCCAATGCGAATTTCCGATGATGTATAGCTAGCGTACCATCCTGCACCAGGACATGTTGTAGCTTATGGAATTTCTGTACAGATAGCGTTTCCCATACACTCTCACCAGCGGATGCTTTTCGTTCACCAGGACATCGATCCAAGGCAACCTTGGAGCGTCGTACGTGTTCCCTGTTCAAGCACATGCCGCTGCATCTTCCAGGACCGCCATGACAACATTACTTTTTTCAAAATCGAGCCCCTACTGCTCTCTGCATTTTTCATTTCCTTGCCGGTACTAGTACGTGTCACTAGTGGAAAAAGGGGCTCTAGTCCCGGTTTCAGAGGGATTCTAGTCCCGGTTAGCCAACCGAGACTAACAAAGCGGGACTAGAGCCCTCAGCTCTTTAGTCTCGGTTGGTTTCGAACCGGGACTAGATGCCCACCCACGTGGGCACGGCGCAGGCGCGCGGGCCTGGAACCTTTAGTCCCGGTTCGTAACACGAACCGGGACTAGTGGGTTTACTTTTTTTTCTATTTCGATTAATTTTCTGTATTTAGGGTTTTAGGAGGGGTTTAGGGGTATCGGATGGTTTCCATCGTACAGGGATCACGTCGATGCGCCAAAAAGACGAAGATGAAGGTTATGTATATATATTTTACACATACAAATTACATGAAGATCACGTTAATGACACAAACAAATTAATTACATGAAGATCAAGTTTTCCCGGTTCCAGGTACTTAATTACATGCGGATCAGTATTACGTGGAGGCATACTAATTATGTATTATAGTAGTACTCTCCTGTATCAGGTATGACCTCCGCAAGGTAAAATCCCACCAACTCCTCCGCAATTGCTTTGAAGCGGGCCTCTAATGGTAGCTTGCAGCGCTTTCTTGCCAACTTTAAAAGAATAAGATCGAAATAAATACATGAGTTGTGTGTGTATACATATATATAAAATGAAACTCAGCACAATTGATGGTAAAACAATAACGCTGTGAATAATGTTTACGTACTTCTTTACTTCTTTTGCCCTCGAATTTCTCGCAGGTCAGAACTTGTATGTACTCGCAAACGAAGAATCCACATAAATCAGTTCCGCGCAAGACTATACAAGAATAGAATTCAATCAAATAATAATCTAGTATGATAATGGTGCGTGGACCTAGGTAGTACTACTTACAGTGTTCAGACGCCATGTCAGCTTCGGTGTCCATTGACCGGGTTCTTCCTTGATGAACCGTTTCCAAACGCTGCCCGACAAATAAAATTAACAAAGGAGTTATTAATGACTTGATATCAGGAAATGAACGAAAGAGGCGATAAGAAATGAAATTACTTTTCGAGCATTGTAAAATATGTCTTGTATTCTAGAGGACTTTTCCTTAATGAGTCAAGGACATGAATTTCTCCATCGTGAATTTTAATGACGAGAAGAATAAAGTGGAACCTGCACAAGTTTATATACACAGTCATGCATAACTCATCAGTTAAACTTAACATCGGGTGAGCAAAATAGAATGTGTAGAAGAAACAGTAACACTCACTTGAAGTTGTAAGACCAAAATATAGTCTTTTTGTCACGGTGTTGCTTGAAATACCTTAGCAAATCCTCCGGTGTGTCCTTGTTATAATAGGGATTTTCTATGGTGACTTGAAGTCCTTGTTTTTTTGCCTTTTCAATTCGGGCATCTTCATTCTGCAAAATATAGCGCACAAAAGATTATAGTGAGGATAATTACAAACAATGAACGAGCTGAGGTAAAGACTTAAATTACAAAAATAAATCACTTACAAACAATAGGAACTAAGGATAGATTTGTCGAGGGCCCGGATATTGTATAACTGAAAAAGTTCGCTAAACTCAGCGGATACAGCGTATTCTTTGCAGTAGTGCTCTTCCTTAACCCTCACCATCAGACTGACATTCCCCTCATTTGCGGCTTTCTTGTACCAGGTATGCAACGCACGCATTTTTGTTGATAACTTGCCGTCGACCAAATTTTTCCCGGGAACATATTGTTTTACTATATCAGCGAAGGGGTAATCGGTTGACGAACCTATTTGTTGTGGAGTACATTGCGCGGCCACGGCAATACGATGTATTTCTTGTTTGTCAAACACCTTTAGCGGGGGGACCGATTGTACTTCTTGTTCTCCGAGCTGGGGAACTTGTTTACCTTTTTTCGGCGGCGGGATCTCCATCAGATCATCATATGACTTGCTAATATAACGCTCATAGTCTGATGACGGCGCTGGTGGAGGGTTATATAGGTTATCGTTGGTTCGATGACACAGCTCCGGAGCGCAGCCGGCGGTAAATTTTGGCTCGGGCTCTTTCGGTGCAAAGAATGCTGTATTATAGGCCTTAGCGGCGGCGGCGTTTTCCTCGACAGTTTAATCACATGGTAACTTCTCAGGAGGCGGTGGTGTTTTCAGCTTTCTAGGTCCCCTCCTAATCGGCCAACCGACCTTGCGCTTCCTCGGGAGAAACTTAACATGCAGTTCCTCACGCGGCGGAGATCGAGATGGACTCGCGCTCATGACGTCCCTGTCTAGGAGTGATGGGCTTTGCTGATGAGGTGGACTGCTACAAGGAGGAGTCGATGGCCTTTGCTGGTGGATTGCTCAAGACGATGTATTTCTTGTTCCACAGGACAAAACCACGCTTGACTTCTCCCAATGTCGTCTCACCGTCACCTCCAGGAATCTCAAGAGACATGTGTCAAATCATGGCATAATTTCATCGACCCCGACACGAGCATAGCCAGCTAGAATGTCACCAGTATGGTAGCTTGCTTCGGGTCCATTTGGTAAAGCATAGCCGACTGCCACCTTCATGGATATGTTCCTCAATGGCATATGTAGCTCACATTCTGTCCTCTCTGTGACATCATCGACGGGCTAGTGAGCATCGACTTCTAGTTGCGTGGAACCCACACTGCTTTTAAGCTGAGATCGGTCGGCATTGGCTTGAGGATCTTCTAGCTGCTGTTGAGACGGCCGTGGCTGATTAAGTGACTATGAGCTGCTGCACCTTGAGTTCCAATTCCGATAACCGTTCTTCACCCTTCTTCTTCTTTCTTGCACGGCTTCTATAACTGTCAGCGCACTCCGGAAACCCAGTCTTCACGGTGACACCGCCGGGTTGGCCTCGTAATCGTCCAACGTGTTCAGGATTACCCAGGGCCCATGTCAGCTCGTCGTCCTCTCTATCGGGTTTGTACACACCCCGGCGAGCTTCATCTATTGCAAGTATAAGCTTCGGGAGGATTGTTTCTACTTTTTCCTTCCATCTTCCTTTTGCAACAATCAGCCCTGTCTGCTCGTCCAAAAATGCACCATGCGCGAACATCCAGAATTTGGACCTCTCGGGCCAGTCCACTGTCTGTGGAGTGATCCCTTTAGCAAGCAGTCTGTCTTCAGCGGCTAACCACTTAGGAATGGCGGACCTGTAGCCACCTGTCCCCAACCTATGGTGGTATATCTTCTTCGCAGCATTTGCCTTATTTTTTTCCGATCGGGCCACAGCAATAGATGACTTCTTATACGCCTTAAACGTGGTCCAGTCATCTTGTATCTTCACTAGTGTTCGGCCAGTTCCGAAACTTCCACTGAAATCTGGATCTTCATTTTCATATTTTTTCCATATTGTTTTCTTCTAGTTCCGGAATTGTTCGGCCATCTTCGAGAGAGTCCACTGCTTGAGTTTCTCCTTCTTGATTTCAGAGACATCTTCCGGGAGGTTAAAATGTGACAAGAGTGTGTCATATACCAAATCTTTTGTAATCTGGTGGACATAACAGGGGTCATCGTCGTTTGCGGCCGCCGGCTTATGCCATTCTCGTATGGTGATCGGGAGCATGTCCCTAACAATAGCGCCGGCTTGATTTATGAATTTACGGCGGTTCTCTTTGGGTTCCAGCGGGTCGCCGTTATCAGCAATTACATAGATCGGTAACTTTGGATCATCGCTTGTCATCCTTTTCGTGCCGCCTCGAGGAGTTGCTTTTTTAGCAGATTTGCTCGATCCGGAGGGCTAAAAGAAAAATAATGCGTTAATAAGTGCAATACAAATCAATTAATGAATCTACTGATCAACAAAATAGCCTTAATATATATGCCTCATCGGCTCTTGTTTCTTCGGACTCAATTCCCTCACAAGAGTCCATCAGAAATTGTGAGGTGAAATCCTCATCATCTTCTCCACCGGCATCAGTTCCACCGCCGACATCTTCTCCACCAGCATCTTCTCGGTCGGGATCATATGTATTGGCATCCTCATATATATGTCGCATAATTTCGTCTTCATTCTCCTCGTCTCGCAGATAGTTAGGATCCATAGCTCAATGTCCCTGCAATCAATAAAATTTGCATCTATAAAATTGCTACACAAAAATTTGTTAACTTATCAAATTTGCAATCTATAAATTTGCATCTAAAACATTGCTACACAAAAATTTGCTAACTTATCAAATTTGCAATCTATAAAATTTGCATCTATAACATTGCTACACAAAAGTTTGCTAACTCAAAAATTAACAACTAACAAAATTGCATCTACAAAATTAACATCTACAAAAACTACCTAAAATTAACATCTACAACTAACTCATAGCAAATTTGCTAACTTAAATAGCAAATTTGCTAACATAAATAGCAACAATTTAAATAGCAAATTTGCTAACTTAAATAGCAACAATTTAAATAGCAAATTTGCTAACTTAAATAGCAACAATTTAAATAGAAAATTTGCATCTAAATTAACTTTGCTAACTTATCAAATTTTACTAACCTAGCTAAACTAAGAAAAAAAATAAGAATTTGCTAAAAATTGCATCTAAAATTGTTAACACATTGTTAAATTTGCTAAATTGTCTAAATTTGCTAAATTTTCTAACACAAATTAACTACTAACTACCTAAAAAACCTACCTACATTGCTAAAATTTGCTAACTTTGTTAGAATAAAAAAATTGCATCGCTCACTGTCGTGGGGTACCCTTCGACTATTCCATGGTGAAGGTACCTGGGTCACGCCAAGACTATAAAAGCCCAAGGAAAGCCCAGCAAGGACACGTGCGGCCCAAGTTAGTCGACTAGGTCATGAGGTTCATACCTATCTTGTAAGTGCCATCAGCACCGTTCACCCGAGACCTAGCCTACCATATAAAGGCTAGGAGGGTCCCTCGTCTAGGGTACGCTCATAGCCGCCACACAAACCCTAGCGAGATTGCCATCTCGCCATTGTAGCCACACTCGCCATCAATAACCAGACAAGCAGGAAGTAGGGTGTTATCCTCCGGGAGCCTGAACCTGGGTAAAACGCCTCGCTTGTCAGCCGTCGTGATCACCAGCGCTCACTCTCTCCCCCTCAATCAACCCGGGGTGCATAACCCAGGGATTTGCCGAGTCCACACCTCGTCAATTGGCGCCGTCTGTGGGAAAGAACGAGCGCTGGAACCATGGTCGCACCGGCTCCATCAACTTTGAAGACCGACGTCTGCATCACCAAGGAGCCAATCTGCTTCGGCTCCTTCGAGTACACCTTCCACCCGCCGGCCCACCGCTCGGTGTACGCCGATCTGCACGTAGGTATGTGCCTCACCTTCGGTACCATGCACTACTTCGTAGACAGCTGTGGAGTACTCAGATCCACGCGATCGCACCCGCCGCGGTGGCACCCGCATCTGCCGCGACTGCGCCAACCACGCCCCCACCTGCTGCGATCGCATCTGCTGCGACTGCGGCGACAGCATCTTCGACTGCTGAGAAGATCGCGTCCGCCTCGACTACTCCGACCGCCTCCGCTGCGGCAGAGATCGCGCCCAACGCGGCCGCGCCATCAGCGTCTCCGGCTACCACGGAGATCGCATCTGCTACGACTACGTCGACCACCTCGTCGACCACCGCGCGGATCGAGTCTACTTCAACTACCTCGATCGCGTCGCTGGCAAGGCCAAGATCTGCATCAACTTCGACTACGTCGACCACGCCTTCGCGCGCAACGAAGGTCGCGCCGTTCTCATCCACGCCACTCGCGTCTCCATCGACTCGCAAGATCGTCAACAAGCCAATCGCGCCCACGTCGACGACAGCGACATCACTCCTCACGTCCGCGGCGAAGATCGCGAAACTCCAGGGAAGGAGCCTCGGCGGCGACTGTGGTGTCCACCACGTCGCACCCATTTTCAGCTCCGAGCACGGCTCGGACGAAGGAAGCAGCAGTGGCAGCACCCGTCCCACTGCCCAGATCTACCCCGCGCAAGTCTTCATGATCGGCCAGAGGCCGCAGGGCAACGACGACGAACCCGCATACCCACTGGAGGTGGTCATGCCGGACCAGGTGACGCGACTCACCATCACCCGCGACATGGCAATCA
This sequence comes from Poa pratensis, assembly GCA_947311845.1. Lineage (NCBI taxonomy): Eukaryota > Viridiplantae > Streptophyta > Magnoliopsida > Poales > Poaceae > Poa > Poa pratensis. The sequence goes on from CAMZMU010000090.1 coordinate 33,932,164, forward strand.
AAGCCCTGAAGCACGTCGAGGACGGCACGTACCCCCCACCGGATGCACCCCGGGAGGACCTTATGGCGGTCCAGTACCTGCTGCGGAAGGAAGGCGAACGACTCCGCGCAGAGAAGGCCGAGCTCCTCCGACGCAAGGAGGAGGCCGACGCGTCGAGCGCCAGGAGGGCCGCTTACTCGTTCACTGCCTCAACAGAGGTCTCACAAGGAGCAAGGCGCCACAGAGCCCGCGTGCCCCTGATGACGGAGGTCGACCGCGCTAGAGTCACCCGCAACCTCGAGTCATCATACATAGAAGACGCAGACGGAATACCCGTCCCCAAGACACCCGGAGCCGCACTCATGGCAGTCGAAACATACCTGCGGCTGACACAGCCGCCTGAGGGCGACTCGCGCGCTCTCCTCCACAAGCAGCAGATCATGTCTATCAAGGCACTCGAAGACGCACTGGTAAACAAGGCGCCGACAGAAAAAGCGCGAGAAGATCGAGATCGCCGCGACCACGAGCCCGCAGCACTCGCAGCCCCGGCGACAAGACAACTGCGACAACCGCAGCCAGGTGAAGACCTCCGCAACGTCATCACACAAAGGACGGTAGACCGCAGCCGCACCCAGCGGCCGGTCAGCACGTCCAACTTCGACTACGACCGCAACGACGGCGACTACGAGCCGTGCGGCGCCGCATGCTTCAGCTTCAACATACGCGACACAAGAATGCCCAAGGGCTTCAAGCTCACGGCAGAAGCAGTCAAGTACGACGGGAAGCAGGACCCAAGACTCTGGCTAGAAGACTACCTCATAGCCTGCAGCTGCCAGGGCGGTACTTCGACTACGGCCATGCAGTACATCCAGCTGATGCTCACGGGCTCTGCACGCGGGTGGCTCAACACTCAACCCAAGAACGCCTTCAGGACGTGGGACGAGTTCGCGGAAGCCTTCGTTAAATCCTTCCTGGGACGTACTCGAGACCGACGACGTTCGTCGAGTACAAGCATGCAAGCAAGGACGAGACGAGCCGCTCCGGTCATACATCCAGCGTTGGACCTTGCTCCGCAACACCATGGAGACCGCCTCGGAGGACCGAGTGATGGATGCCTTCATGCACGGCGTCTCCCGCCGCGACCTCCGCGAGGAGTTTGGTAGGCTCCGGCCGAAAAACATGATCGAGGTCATGAAGATAGCAAACCAGTGGGCAGACGGAGAGGACTCGGTCCGCAATAGTTCACACTACTCCCCGAAGGACGAAGCCGGACCAAGCAACTGGCGAGAAGGGCGCCACAAGAAGAAGCCGCGTTACAACGGCAACGACTCAATCGAGCTAGTAGCGGCGGGATTCCAAACCCCCCGTGAGGATGAAGCGCGCGACAGCAGTCGCCAATACAGCCACACAGTACAGTCGAAGCGGCGGTGACCAGAGTCGCCAATACAGCCAGGGGCAGTACAACCGAAGCGGCGGCAGCAGCTACCGCAGCGACGGAGGCCATAAACGCGAGTGGCAGAAACGCACACTAAGCCCAGCGGAAGAGCTGGAACAACCCTGCAGGCACCACATGTTCAGGAACCCGGAAACGGGCAAGTGGGGATCCAACCACCTGTTGAAGGACTGTCGAAAGGCACGCAAAATATACGAAGCCATGCAGAAGATAGTCACTCCAGCACCCGCAGCGCAGCCAGCCGCGCAGCTGGCCATCCAGGCAGCACCCGCAGTCGCCAATCCAGCACAGGCGGCGGGAGCCTTTCTGCAGCAGCAGCAGCAGCCGCAGCAAGATGCCCCACCGGTGATCCAGGACGCATATCCAGCGGCACGCGGACAACTCAACATGATACAGAAGGGGCGCCCCTCAAACAGGACCAGAAGATTATCACTCGCCAGTTTTCCAAGCCATCACCTGTCCACCTGCAGTACCCGACTACCTGAGAGGGTCAGAGACACCAATCACTTCTCCAGAGCAGATCACCCGCCTGCAGTACCACGACCCGGGCACGCCGCTCTGGTAGTCGAAGCTCTGATCGGAGATTACACCCTGAAAAAGGTGTTCATGGATGGAGGCAGTGGCATTAACATCATCTTTGCCGACACCCTCAGAAGGATAAACAGCCAACGACGGACTTGGCGGCATCAGAGACCACCTTCCATGGCATAGTACCAGGGCAAGCAGTCACGCCCATGGGAACGATCACACTCGACGTCATCTTCGGCACACCCGAAAACTTCAAGAGGGAGTCGATCGACTTCGAGGTAGTCGACTGGAAGTCGCAGTACCACGCGATACTCGGGCGCCCAACCTTCGCCAGATTCATGGCGATACCTCACTACGCCTACCTCATGCTCAAGATGCCTGGACCCAAGGGCGTCATCACGGTGCACGGCGACTTCGACCGCTCCAACAGCTGCGACCGCGAGTTCAGCAAGATCTCCGAATTCTTCGGAGTCGAAGAGCACTTCGAGGCAATGGCAGTCGACAACGACAAGACCATCTTCCCAGCCCGCAAGAAACCAGCCAAGGACGCTGCCTTCAACGCGGCTGACGACACAACGACCCATCAGGTCCACCCGACTGACGCCAGCAAGACGGTCAAAGTATCGTCGAGTCTGACTCCCGCATAGGAAGGCGCGCTCGTCGAGTTTCTACGTGAGAACTGGAGAATCTTCGCATGGCAACCCTCTGACATGCCAGGAATACCCAGGAACCTCGCCGAGCACTCCTTAAAGGTCCACAAGGACGCCAGACCCGTCAAACAGGCCATGCGACGCTTTTCCGGGCCCAAGCGAGACGAAATCAGCAGAGAAATCGATCGACTGCTGAATGCCAAGTTCATCCGAGAGATCAAGGACTCGGACTGGGTCGCCAACCCAGTCCTAGTGGAGAAGAAGAAGACGAAGAAACTCCGCATGTGCGTCGACTTCACCGCCCTCAACAAATGCTGCCCCAAGGACCATTTCCCGCTCCCGCGGATAGATCAGATCATCGACTCGACTGCAGGCTGCGAACGCCTGTCCTTCCTGGACGCCTACTCAGGTTACCAGCAGATCAGACTGAACGTCGACGATGAGGAGAAGACAGCATTCATCACACCCGACGGCGTTTTCTGCTACCAGACGATGCCCTTCGGGTTGAAGAACGCTGGTGCCACGTACCAGCGCACAATGCAAGCATGCCTCAAAGGGCTCATCGGGCAGATCGTCCAAGTCTACGTCGACGACATCGTCGTCACCACCCGCAAGGAGGACACCCTCATCGCCGACCTCCGCAAGGTCTTCGCCGCCCTCGACGAGTATCAGATCAAGCTGAACCCAGACAAGTGTGTCTTCGGCGTGCCAGCCGGAGAACTGCTTGGGTACCTCGTCTCTGCAAGAGGAATCGAAGCCAACCCTGAGAAGGTGCAAAACATACTCGCAATGCCAGCACCGACCAAGCTTCACGAGGTGCAACGCCTAGCCGGCCGAGTCGCAGCTCTCAGCCGGTTCATAAGTAAGTTGGGAGAAAAGGCCCTGCCTTTCTACCAACTGATGAAAAAGACAGACAAGTTCGAGTGGACAGAAGAAGCGCAAGTCGCGTTCGACCAACTCAAGAAAACACTCACGACTTCCCCAGTACTGGTGGCTCCACTGGAGAACGAGCCGCTATACCTCTACGTGTCAGCCACAAACAGGGTGGTCAGCACGGTACTCGTAGTCGAACGAGAAGAAGAAGGCACAGCCACCCTGTCAGCGACCGTCTACTACCTCAGCGAGGTGTTGACCCTGTCCAAGCAGCGCTACCCGCACTACCAGAAGCTGGCCTACGGAGTTTTCATGACTTCAAGGAAAGTAATCCATTACTTCTCCGAGCACCCGATCACGGTGGTAAGCTCCTCCGGGCTCTCCGACATCCTGACCAACCAATGCGCGACAGGACGAGTCGCTAAGTGGGTCGTCGAGCTAGGACCCTGGGGGCTGAAATACGCTCACCCGAAGTCAATCAAGGCCCAAGTGCTCCCAGAATTCACCACCGAGTGGATAGAGGCCCAGCTGCCAGATGTCCCCGACCTGTCCAACGCATGGACAATGTACTTCGACGGCTCCAAAAAGTTCAGATCAGCCGGGGCAGGAGTCATCCTCATCTCCCCCAAAGGCGACAAGCTGAAGTACGTGCTACAGATGGACTTCCCAACACCCTCCAACAACGAGGCTGAGTACGAAGCCCTAATCCATGGCATGCGAATGGCCAAGAACTGCGGCGCCACTCACCTCATGATCTACGGCGACTCCTACCTCGTCGTGCAGCAAACCATGAAGGCCTGTGATCGCCTACAGAGACCTGTACAACCAGCTGGAGGGCACCTTCGACGGCTGCGAGTTGCGGCACATCGGCCGCGAAAGCAACGAGGAAGCCGACGCCCTCGCCAACCTGGGCTCAGACAAGGCGCAGGTGCCACCCGGCGTCTTCCTTGAGCGCATCACGCAGCGGTCTGTCAAACTTCGACCCACGCCCGGATCCTCCACACCATCAACGAGCACCGCCGACCCGCCAGGCAAAGAGAAGGAGCCAATGGAGGTTCTGCTCATCGAGCCCACCTGGACGAGCCCATATCTGGCGTACATGCTGCACCAGAGACTGCCAGTCAACTCAGTCGAAGCCAAGCGCATTATTCGCCGTTCGAAAGGCTTCACCATCATCAAGGGGGAGCTATACAAGCGAAGCATCTCAGGAGTCCTGCAAAGGTGCGTTGATCCAGTCGACGGTCAAGCCATCCTGCTCGAAATTCATACAGGCACCTGCGGGCATCACGCCAGCAGTCGTGCCTTAGTGGCCAAAGCTACGAGCCGGATTCTACTGGCCCACCGCAATGCAAGACGCGAAGAACTCGTGAGGAAATGTCTCGGCTGCCAGGAGTTCGCCAACAAGCCGCACGCGCCAGCATCAGCACTAAAGACCATCCCACTTGCCTGGCCCTTCGCTCAATGGGGGCTCGACATGGTGGGTCCACTCAAGAAGTCCTCGCCAGGAGGCACACGCACCTCCTGGTGGCAGTCGACAAGTTCACGAAGTGGATCGAAGCCGTGCCTATCACAAGTTCGACTGCATCCTCAGCAGTTAACTTCATCAGGTCCATCATCTTCAGGTTCGGGGTGCCAACAGCATCATCACCGACAACGGCACGAACTTCACAGCCGAAGAATTCAAGGACTTCTGCTCCGAGCAAGGCATCAAGCTCAACTACGCATCTGTCTCGCACCCGCAGTCCAACGGGCAAGTCGAAAAGTCCAATGGTTTAGTCTGCAAGGGCATCAAGAAGCGCCTGCGAGTACCATTGAAGCGCGCCGCAGGCGCCTGGGTCGAGAGCTGCCGTCGTGCTGTGGAGCCTGCGCACTACGCCAAACAGATCCACTCAGTACACGCCATTCTTCATGGTCTACGGCGCAGAAGCAGTCATGCCATGCGACATCAAGTTCGATGCACCCCGAGTGGTGGCCTACGACGAGTCCGAGGCAGAAGAAGCACTCGAGGACGACATGGATACCCTGGACGAAGCACGCGACATCGCCCTTACCCGCACAGCCGTATATCAGCAAGACTTACGCAACTATCACGGACGGCGACTGCGGCCCAGAGCGTTCGTCCCCGGAGACCTTGTCCTCCGCCTCAAACAGAAGAAGGTGCACAAACTAGCCTCCCCGTGGGAAGGTCCATACATCGTGACAGAGGCAATTGGCGGCGGAGCTTACCGCCTGAAGGACTCGAAGACAGGGACAGTCTGCAGCAACCCGTGGAACGTGGCGCAACTGCGCCGCTTCTACGCCTAATCGACTCCCCCTTGTAACAAAGTGTACTATCTCAAGAAGCGGCAGGTTCCAGACGCACTCTTTCCCTTACCAGGGTACCTGAGGGGACTGGAAGGGTTTTAATGAGGCGGCCTGCTCGCAAAAATCAATGAAGTGATTTGTGGAACAAGCTCTCCCTTTACTTTTTAGTCAAAAAGCAACATAAACCTAGGCCGTCACCCGACGCACTCGGGGGCTGCGCCATACAGGTTCAACTCAAAAACCTAGGCCGCCACCCGAAGCACTCGGGGGCTGCGCCGCACAGGTCTAAGTCAAGCCTAGGCCGTCACCCGACGCACTCGGGGGCTGCGCCATACAGGTTCAACTCAAAAACCTAGGCCGCCACCCGAAGCACTCGGGGCTGCGCCGCACAGGTCTAAGTCAAACCTAGGCCGCACCCGACGCACTCGGGGGCTGCGCCATACAGGTCAACTCGAAAACCTAGGCCGCCACCCGAACACTCGGGGGCTGCGCCACACAGGTCTAAGTCAACCTAGGCCGCCCGACGCACTCGGGGGCTGCGCCATACAGGTCACTCGCAAAATCCTTGGCCGTCACCCGAAGCACTCGGGGGCTGCGCCGCACAGGTCTAAGTCAAACCTAGGCCGCACCCGACGCACTCGGGGGCTGCGCCATACAGGTCAACTCGAAAACCTCGGCCGCACCCGAGCACTCGGGGGCTGCGCCATACAGGTCAACTGAAAACCTAGGTCGCACCCGACGCACTCGGGGGCTGCGCCATACAGGTCCAACTCGAAAACCTAGGTCGCCACCCGACGCACTCGGGGGCTGCGCCGCACAGGTCTGACTCGCCACACCTCGGCCGCACTCGAAGCACTCGGGGGCTGCGCCGCACATGTCTAATTCAAAATCCTAGGCCGCACTCGATCCGCTCGGGGGCTGCGCCATACAGGTTTACAGACGTCTACAAGATACAATTTACTAACTCGGGGGCTACCCCCACCTCGACATACATACACTCATATTTCCACTTGGAAAATTTCTTTTACAAGCTAACGCTATGCAACAGCACTCTACTGCTCTTATTCTACAGGCTCGCCCTTTGGCGCATCAAGTGGCCCTACAAGGTGCTCGCTGAAGTTCTGGACCTGCTGAATCATCTGGCGCGCAGCCGCAAGAGTATCGGCATAGTCACCCTCTCCAGGCAAGCCGTCAAGCACCTTGTGCAATGGAAGATTAGGCCGGTGCAGTCGAACGTATGCCAACGCCACGTTCGCCCCGGCAACAAGTTGAGCGTGCACGACTTCCTTCAACGCACTGCCTTCACGGAACCTCTCCAGAAGCGCAGTCAGTCCATTCGGCTGCTCGTTGTGAGGAAAGTACACCTTGTTGATCTGCCAGAGGGTTTTTCTGCAACCTTCCAAGAGCACAGCAGCCCGCCAGGTGCGATCCAGCATTCGTGCCAGTACACTACCTCTGGATTTGTTCGACCAAAACTGGCGCGCTTCGGGTGAGTCACCGGCGGCCTCTTTCTCTACTCGCTCGTCCACTCGAAGCTGCTCAGCCTTCAGTCAGAGTTCACATCTGCATCAAGGCCAAGCATTAAGCATAGCAGGAAGACACAGAAGCCGAAGCAAAAACGCTAGAAGGCCAACCTTGCAGCTGTCGACTGATCAAGTCCATCTCGCCAAGCAGAAACTCTTCACGCTGGGAGAACGGCGCAACGGGCCGCGACCTCAATCGCTCCAGCTCCAACTCAGCACTCTTCAGCTTCGACTCGAGCTCAACCACCTTGTTCCTCATGAAGGTGATCACTCTCTGGTCATTTACGCTTCGCACAGGAGCTGGAGGAGCTTGACGGCGGCGACGAGTAGGCGCAGCCGAAGTGGTGTCCTCCTCATCGTCCGCGCCAGTCGTTCCAGCAACGTCAGGAGCTTCGCCCATATCAGACTGCCAAGAATTGACAGCGTCAAGCCAGGAAAAGAATCAACATAATTCATCCAAGCCAGATATCAAAAAATACTCAGCGACTGCACCCCCGAGGGAGCGAATTCACATTTCATCATCAGCATGTTCACTCGCACAATATAAAGTGCATTACAGACTCAAGCCCAAAAGCAGAAGCATAGTCCTAAAAGGAAAAAGTCTACACTACAGACTCCGACTGGGACGGCTCTTCCTAGCAGCAGCCAACTCGGTCATCTTAGCAATCCTCTTCTTGAAGGTGGAGACACGCTTACGGCCAACTGGCTCGCCTGCACTTTCACCCGCTAAGGGACGCAGTCTTGCCATCAGGCTTTCGAGGGAAGTCGCTGACAACCTTCTCAAAATCGCCTACGACTTGGTGACCAAGAAGCAGCTGGAAAGTGAGCTCTGAGCCGCGTACCGTCTGCACGCGCATGAAGTCCGCCAGGACATTCGAATTGCCTTCGAATGGAGCCACGAGTGCGTCAACAGCAGCTGGTGGCGGCTTGTTGGGGAAGATATTCCGGTGCACAGTCGCTAAGGCCTCCATCGACTTCTGCAGTGCCGCCGTCGACTGCTGCAGCGCTGCCGATGCATACGCGTAGATGCGGTCGATGAAGCCAATATCCTCCGCCAAGCCGACACTCTCGCTGGAAGTCCCTTCTGGAGGAGCACCTCCGCAAGTCTCTGATCAAAAGAAATCCACACCCGTAAGACGTCAGAAGTCGAAAAAAGGCAAAGTAGGCACTGAGCCGAAAAACTTACTTCCAACAACATCTGCGAGTGCGAGCAAGCAGTCGACCTGGGTCTTCTCCAGATCATCCCGAGCTTGTTACCGCTCTTGGGCTTCACCCAGCGACTTCTCCAGCTCCGCGACCCGCGTCTTCATGCTCTCCTTCTCGCCTACGGACCAACGGAGCAAAGTTAGCAATAAAGGCAGTCGACGCGCCCCTCGAGCACAAGGGTTCACACTCACTATTCGCCTGTTCCAGAGCAGCGCGGAGTTGATCCCTCTCCTGCTCCATGCGAACGAAGGCTGCGGCTCCCTCCACCTGCTGGCGATAAAATGGCTGCGGGAAACACAAGACATCAATCTGCGCCCGACTATTCTAGTCACGCACATCTTCGGGGGCTACTCCCATCGGGAGCGCTGTTCGCGCACCCGATACAGATTTTGCAGAACGAGTCAAAGGACACTTACATGCTCAAGCAGCCCAGCGTCAGCCGGAGTCGCATCAGCAGTTTTCTCCGGCACGGAGGAGGTCGAAGTCCTCAAGGCCAAAGCGTCACCCGCCTGAGCCTCTTCTCCGGTCGTCTTCGCAGTTTGCTCAATCATGGGAGCAGAAGTGTGCTCCATATCACGAGGCGAAACAGCAGTGCCAGTACGGTTGCTGTGACAAGATAACTCTATTCAAGGACTCGCAAATCACAACGCAAACTCGACATAAGCAAGGCAATGGTTACGCGGCTAACCTGGCGACATCGACATCATCTTCACTGCCCAGGGAGACAGAGGCCATCCTCGCGAACTCAGTCGGCGGTGCAGAGCCGAGAGGAGGCACCATCAAAGGCTCAGCCAGGTCACTCGTATGCTTAGTGCCCGAGGACGACTCGCTCACCTCCTCCTCGTTCTCCACACCCGCCTCCTTCACGGGTGACGAAGCCGAACCGGAGTCGCCACTCTTTCGCCTCTGCCGCTTCCGCAGCGGCTCCTCATCTTCATCCTCCTCCAACTCTTCACTCGGAGAGGTGGCGGAGGGAACTTCATCGTCATCAACCTCGTCCTCAGGGAACTCTGCCTCTTCATGAGGGCCATTCTCCATCAACGGAGGAAGACTGACATAGTTCGAACGACCCTGTCAGCAAATGAAGCATTCGAGTCAAGCAAAAGATTCAACAGAAGAAGATACAAGACGAACAAAGCAAACAAAGCTCACCTCAGGCACAGGGTTATTAGGCCCATACGGCTCGACTGGGCACTTGACATTGCACGGGTCAGCGGCTCGGAGACTAGTGATGCTCCTCACCTTCGACTCGACTGCGTCATCATCAAGCTCATTGCCAGCATCCTCACGCGCCCACATCGGGTGGACGCGACTGCGCAGCGGCTGCACCCGAAGCCTGAAGAAGGTGGCGATGAGGTGAATTCCACCCGTCTCGCGTCCGAGACTCTTCAGAAGGCCACGAAGTAGCGTCAGCAAGGGCTGAGTCGCCTCCCTGTCCTCCTTCGACAGCGGGTGCGCCCACGCGTTCGTCTTCCGCAACTCGCGATCAGCCGCGAATTCAGGAAGCCCTGCTTGGTCGCACCTGATGTAGAACCACTTCTTCCGCCAGCCCTGGACGGAGTCGGACTTCTTCATCTAGAAGTAGGAGGTGTCGCCACGCACCTGGATGCCGAAGCCGCCGACTGGGTACACCTGCTTGCTCTTCCCCACGTTCCTCCTCACGAGGAATAGAGACTTCCACAGCAGCCAGTTGGGTGCGATTCCCAGGAAGCACTCGCAGAGCACGAAATAGCTCGCGATGCTCAAGACGCTATTGGGAGTCAGATCGTGGATCTGAATCCCATAAGCGTACAAGAGACCACGGACGAAATCGTGGAGGGGGAACCCGAAACCCCGCGGAAGGAAATCCACGAAGCAAACGCGTTCCCCCTCGCGAGGGGAGGGGAATACCTCTTTCCCAGGAGATCGCACTGTCGCTTGGTCTACCGGCGGCAGCAGCCCCTGCGCGCGGAGGGCCTCGAGGTCGGCCTTCTTCACCGACGATTTGACCCAGTCGCCGTCGGGCTTCTTCATCACGCTCGCCTCGGCGGTGGCGACGGCGCCAGCACCAGGCTTCCCCCTCTTCATCGCGACCTTGCTCATGGTAGGGGGAGAAGAAGCAGAGAGCACGAACCGCAACAATGGCAGAACAGAAGCAGTGGAGACGATGAAGAATGGGGATGGATGAACTGTTCACCGCCGCGGTGAAAATTATATACCGCGCGGTCAGTCAATCCTGGCCGTCCCTGCTGAAACCGCTCTCCGCAACAGCGTCTGACCGTCCACGTGTCGCGCAGAAAGGGCAACCGTCGCTGGCCACGCCGCCCACTACGCACGAGAATCAAGGCACCATCATCACACCGCAAAATTTTCGCGCGCAACGGTCAGAAAAAAGCGGCAACCGCTGTCTCCAGTCAATACTGACAGTGGGACCGCACTGTCACGTCCCATCGGACACAGAGTGCATCAAAAACGTCAGCACTGACGTCAACCACGAAGGCGTAGGAAGTAAGCCAACGGGCTGATGGAGAGCTCGAACAGTTCATTCGAGTGCAAGAAGATTCAGTAAGCTCTCAGAGCTGAATAAGTTCGTACAGTAAGCCAACGAGCTGATTGAGAACTCAAACAGTTCATTCGAGTGCAAGAGCATTCAGTAAGCTCCAAGTGCTGAACAAAATCGTGCAGTAAGCCAAACCGGCCGAATACACAGTAAGTCACACAAAGCTAGTCGCGACTCCAAGTTGAGTCCCCTCTACTCCCATCGGGAGCAGGCTTTTCGACTGAAGAAAAATTGAGTTTAACCTCAATTGCAAGCAATTCAGCTTAATCTCGGGGGCTACTCCCATCGGGAGCGTTGTTCGTGCTCCCGAGTGACTCAGAACAATAGCAGTCGAAAAATCACCGACTAAGGCCATACTCACAGTATTTAACCCTGCAGTCGACAGTTCGACTAGGGAATCCTCCGTAAGCCCTGAATGGCCGGAGTCGACTAATTTTACTTGTCCCTTTCAGGAACTCGAAGGCGTGCCCAGGCGAAAGGAGTCCTTTGCCCGACTCTACGATTCGACCAAGCACTCGGGGGCTCCTGTCGTGGGGCTACCCTTCGACTATCCCACGGTGAAGGTACCTGGGTCACGCCAAGACTATAAAAGCCCAAGGAAAGCCCAGCAAGGACACGTGCGGCCCAAGTTAGTCGACTAGGTCATGAGGTTCATACCTATCTTGTAAGTGCCATCAGCACCGTTCACCGAGACCTAGCCTACCATATAAAGGCTAGGAGGGTCCCTCGTTCTAGGGTACGCTCATAGCCGCCACCACAAACCCTAGCGAGATTGCCATCTCGCCATTGTAGCCACATCTCACCATCAATAACCAGACAAGCAGGAAGTAGGGTGTTATCCTCCGGGAGCCTGAACCTGGGTAAAACGCCTCGCTTGTCAGCCGTCGTGATCACCAGCGCTCAACTCTCTCCCCCTCAATCAACTCGGGGTGCATAACCAAGGGATTTGCCGAGTCCACACCTCGTCACTCACCTTGAGGAGATGGACGGCCAGAGTAGGATGAGGAGGCTAGGGCAGCGGCGGCCCGTGGGAGAGGGAGGCTAGGGGCGGCGTCGGCCCGTGGAGGTGGCGGGGCGGCGAAGGCGTAGGAGGAGGGCCTCAGGTGGCATGTGGAGGCGGGGGGCCTCGGACACGACGCGGCGGAGGAGGAGGGCCTCGGGCGGCGGGGCGGCAAGGGCAGAGGAGGAGGCGGCCTCGGGCGGCGGAGGAGCGGACGGCGCGGCGGAGTAGGGCTTCGCCATCTCGGGGGTGTCAGCAGCGTCGGAGGTGGAGAAGAGGCAGAAATTTGAAGTCGTGACAAAAATTGGGCCAGAACCACACAAAACGCCGCGAAACAGACCTTTAGTCGCGGTTCCAGCCGGTCTTTAGTCGCGGTTCGTGGCTGGAACCGCGACTAAAGGGTCGAATTTGGACCACCAAATTTGCGCGCCAAGCCCTAGACGCTTTAGTCGCGGTTCGTGGCTGGAACCGCGACTAAAGGTCTTTTTTCAAGTTTTCTTTTTTGTTTCCTTTTCCTTTTTTTCTGTTTTCTTTCCTAGTTATTGATTTAATCGTCCAAATCAGCTCAAATTAGTCCCTAAAAAATTGTCAATCAACAAATTATGTCCATCTTTCATAATTTTTTTTCCTAGTTTCTTTTTCTTTTTCTGTTTTCCTTTATATACTTTGATTTACTTTTTATTCGGTTTTGTTTATATAATTTGATTTAAAGGTGCCAAACTTATAGAAAATTACTAATATTTGTGAATTATCCATAAAATATGGTCTACTTTATGTGATAACTGGATGGGTGCCATTTTGCACCATATTTGTTGTACTTGCTTCACAAAAAATGTCATTTTTGACAATCGAAAAACCAAAAATGATATTTATATAAGTAATTTTAAAAAACTAAGTTCTGCAACTTTGTTTGTCGTACCTAGATACATTTTCACAAAATGCATTAAATAATATACTTATACATGTGACTGACCCGCCGTGTGTTTCTTTCAAACGCTTGTGAGCCGTTGGATCAGGGGTGTGTTTCTTTTGAGGGCTTATGATCTGTTGGATTTTTAGAACCGTGTGTTTCTTCGTAAGCCACATGACCCTATATATAGCCCCCCTCCCGGGCACTCACGGCACTCATTGTAGTTCACGGGTAGCAGAGAGTAAGATTTCTGAGAGGCAGGAGTTCCTAGAGCGGAGGCTGAAGGTGAACCCTCCCCTCGGTCGGATCCAAGCAGCGGCAAGGATCTCTGATGATTAGCAACATCCCCAACACTTGTTCGGACGGTTGCAGATTATCAGAGATGTCTTGTCGCTGTCTGGATCGAAGACCGATTTGACCCTATATATAGCGCCCCTCCCCGACATGTTCGGCACTCAGTGTCTACTCCTTGTAGTTCATTTTGGTATACAAAGCATTCGGATTCCCGTCATACAGCCCAACGGTGCATTTGATATGCAGTCACTCACGAGCCACCGTTGGGCTGTATGACGGGGAAACCGTGTGTTTTGGTCAGTTACCGGGTGGGCGCACTCAGGGGTGAGGTTGCATGCACCTTAGGTGTTTGATCAAATTCCCCACTCATTTTTTCAGATCTCGGGGATCGACGTCGACAATGTCCCTGCTCTTTGGGTGCGCAGCGCCGGCCGCTCAGCACCCCGTGGCTTAGGACCCGGCAAAAGTTAGTGATATTATTCGTGATGTATTATGGTTAAATAAAAATGGAACCGAGCTATGTAACTGGATTAAACAAAGATGTATGCGTGATAACTGCTTCAGTTCATCCTTCAGTTCATCGACCGAATACATTATTACACATAAAAGTTTAATACATTATTACACATCACCAACAACATCCCTATCTAGTGTTCACTTGTTCTTCGTGTGTGTCCCTTTCTTCTGATTGCGCCGTAACCATGGATAATCTTCTATATTTAACTTGATGCTTGGGTCAGTGTTCACTTTGAAGGGCGGAATTTCATGAAACTTATCGTAATCTTCTGACATGTCTGTCTTGTCCTCCACTCCCACGATGTTTCTTTTACCTGAAAGAACTATGTGGCGTTTTGGCTCATCGTATGATGTATCCGCTTGCTTATCTTTTCTTTTTTTTGGTAGGGTAGACATGTCCTTCACATAGAAAACCTGAGCCACTTCACTGGTTAGGACGAATGGTTCGTTCTCGTACTCAAGATTCTTGAGATCCACTGTAGTCATTCCGTACCGTGGGTCTACCTCTACCCCGCCTTGTGGGTTGAACCATTTGCACTTGAACAAAGGGACCTTAAAAGAAGGTCCATAGTCAAGTTCCCATATCTGCTCTATGTAACCATAATATGTTTCCTTTTGCCCATTGCAGTTTGTTGCATCAAAGCGGACACCACTGTTTTGGTTGGTGCTCTTTTTATCTTGATCGCGCGTGTAAAATGTATTTCCATTTATCTCGTACCCTTGAAAGGTCAATATAGTCGAAGATGGTTGCTTGCCCAACAAGTATAGCTATTCTCCAACATTGGTGTCATTAATGAGACGTCTTTGTAACCAACCGCCGAAAGTCTTCATGTGTTCTCCATCAATACAATCTTCAGGTTGCTCTGGGTATTTGGAACGTAAAATATTCCTGTGTTCCACGATATACGGAGCCACCAAGCTAGAATTATGTAGAACTGTGTAGTGTGCTCGTGTGAAAGAAATCCCGTCTTGACATAGTGTTGCTTTTTTTCCTAGCGTGCCTTTTCCACGTAGTCTCCCCTCATGCCACGATTGAGGAACACCAATCGGCTTTAGATCAGGAATAAAGTCAACACAAAACTCAATGACCTCCTCCGTTCCATAGCCCTTGGAGATGCTTCCTTCTGGCCTAGCACGCTTATGAACGTATTTCTTTAAGACTCTCATGAACCTCTCAAAGGGAAACATGTTGTGTAGAAATACAGGACCTAGAACGAAAATCTCTTCGACTAGGTGAACTATGAGGTGCGTCATAATATTGAAGAAGGTTGGTGGGAACACCAACTCGAAGCTGACAAGACATTGGACCACATCCTTCTGTAAATTTGGTAGAGAAATTGGATTGACCACCTTCTGAGAAATTGCATTGAGGAATGCACATAGCTTCACAATGGGTACTCGAACATATTCTGGTAGAAGCCCTCTCAATGCCACCGGAAGTAATTGTGTCATAATCACGTGGCAGTCATGAGACTTTAGGTTCTGAAATTTTAGCTCTGCCATGTTAATTATTCCCTTTATATTCGACAAGAAGCCAGATGGAACCTTCATACTGCTAAGACATTCAAAAAATATTTTCTTCTCTTCTTTCGTAAGAGCGTAGCTCGCGGGACCTTGATGATTCTCTGAATGAGCGCCGTCTTGTTCCATCATACGTTGATGGGCCTGCCTTGCTTTTGGTGTATCTTTTGACTTCCCATACACGCCCAAGAAGTTTAGCAGGTTCAAGCAAAGATTTTTTGTCACATGCATCACGTCGATTGCAGAGTGAACCTCTAGCATTATTCAATAGGGCAGCTCCCAAAATATAGATTTCTTCTTCCACATTCGGAACAGATAGACCGCCAGGACCCTTCCCAAAGATTACTTTTAAATCCTTGACCATATCATGTATAACAGAACCAGAAGGGCGGGTAGGCTTCTGCCGACGATCTGCCTCACCTTTGAAATGTTTGCCTTTCTTTCTTAAGGGATTGTTGGCTACAAGAAATCGACGATGGCCCAGGTACACATTCTTGTTTCCTAAATGTATACTTTCAGTCTCATCTAAACAGTGCGTGCATGCATTGTATCCCTTGTTTGACTGTCCTGAAATGTTACTAAGAGCAGGCCAATCATTGATGGTTACAAACAACAGCGCTCGTAGGTCAAATTCCTCTTGTTTGTGATCATCCCACACACGCACACCTTCACGCCACAACTGTAAAAGTTTTTCAACCAATGGCCTCAGGTACACATCGATGTCGTTGCCAGGTTGCTTCAGGACTTGGATGAGCACTGGCATCATAATGAACTTCCGCTTAATGCACAGCCAAGGAGGAAGGTTGTAGATACATAGAGTCACAAGCCAAGTGCTATGACTGGAGCTCTGCTCTCCAAAAGGATTAAATCCATCTGTACTTAGACCAAATCTTAAGTTCCTTGCGTCATCTGAAAATGTCGGGAACTCTCTGTCGATTTTTCTCCACTGGGACCCATCAGCGGGGTGTCTCAACATCAAGTCTTTCTTACGGTCTTCTTTGTGCCATCGCAACAACTTGGCATGCTCTTTGTTTTGAAACAAACATTTCAACCGTGGTATTATAGGAGCATACCACATCACCTTGGCAGGAACCCTCTTCCTTGGACAACCGTGCTCGCCCTGAACATCACCAGGGTCATCTCGCCCAATCTTATACCGCAATGCACCGCATACAGGACAAGCATTCAAATTTTCGTACTAACCGCGGTAGAGGATGCAGTCATTAATGCATGTATCTTCTACACCTCTAATCCTAGAGGGCAGACCACCTTCTTTGCTTCGTACGTACTAGAGGGCAATTCGTTATCCTTTGGAAGCATCTTCTTAAATATTTTCAGCAAATTTTCAAATCCCTTGTCAGAAGTACCATTCTCTGCCTTCCATTGTAGCAATTCCAGTGTGCTACCCAACTTTTTCTGGCCATTTTCGCAATTTGGGTACAGCAATTTGGTGTGATCAGCTAACATGCTCTCCTACTTCAACCTCTCGTTTTCACTTCCACAGTCCATTTGTGCATCACGAATGGCCCGACGAAGATCATCGCCGGGCTCATCAACAATGGGATCTTCTTCAACAATGGGATCTTCTTCAACTTAGAACATAGGATAGTTGTCATTATCCTCTTCTTCTTCATTGTTTTCCATTATAACCCCTCTTTCTCCGTGCTTGGTCCAACAATAATAACCAGACATGAAATCATTCTGCAACAGGTGGACGTGAAGGACTTTTGAGTTAGAGTGATCACTCATATTCTTACAGACACTGCATGGACAACATATAAAACCATTCGTCCGCTTGTTTGTCTCAGCCAGACGGAGAAAATCATGCATGCCATTAATGAACTCGGGACAGCGTCGATCACCGTACATCCATTGTCGTGTCATCTGCATTATATAAGTATATCAGAAACCATTAATTTACCTATATATATATATATATATATATACTACATCGATCATGAATAGATAAGTGACCAAATTAATTAATACAAGTTCATCAAGCAAAGTAGAGTAGTGACCAAATCTAATACATAGTTCTCATAAACATACATCAATTGAAACACATACAACTATCTAAAGAATTTAAATCCAACAAGAAATGCGATCAAAATTGCAACTAAGGTAATTATTGAACCAACAGCATAATGATATCAAGCCTCCTGACTAATGGCATATTTTCTAATCTTTTTAAGCTTCAAGCGCATTGTATTCATCTTGATCTCGTGATCCAAGGGATTGCCTCCATCTTGATCTCGTAATCATCGATGACGTCGGCCAACGTGAACTCCAATTTCATCTTCTCTTCTAAGCATTGGATACGAAGATCTTCACTTATTTTCAATTTTTCTTTCAAATCATTGTTTTCTTTTTCAAAAAACTCGATAATAGGGTCGCTTGAAATTTCCGGTTCAACTACCTCCTAGATAAAAATATATCTATGTCAAGTTGGTTGGCATGATTGTGATAAACATGAAATATAACAAATAGTTATAAAAATATACCACATCTGAATCATAGACTGGATGAGGGCCAACGGGGACGGATATCAAAACCATGACACTATACATATAAAAAAATAAGAAAAATATAAAAGAAATAACTATGCATTTAAATCATACAAGTAAATTTTTTTAAAAATAAAAGATGACGGGACGGCGCGGGCTATCGACGGCGGTGAGGACGGGGACGGGACGACACTAAAACCTACAAATCATAAGTTAGTTTGAGCTCAAATTGCATATAAAACAAAGGAAATCCCTAACTTAGACATTTCATCAAACACCTAGCTAGCACTAGAAATATGAAATGAGCTAAATGAGCTAAACAAGCAAAAAAACGAGCGCCGGAAGAAAGGATGAAGCTGTGCTAACCTCGGGGTGAAATCTTGACAAATGATGAACAAAATGGGGTGGAACTCGACCTCGGGAAGGGAAATGGAGAGAAAATGGAGATGAAACCCGAGCTGGAAAAATGAAGCTGGCTGGCTCGGGGAGGAAGATGATATAGGAAGAACTTTAATCCCGGTTCCAGACAAGAACCGAGACTAAAGGTACACCTTTTGTCCCGGTTCCAGCCAAGAACCGGGACTAAAGGTTCCCGCGTGGGCGCTGTCGCAAGTGGTGGACCTTTAGTCCCGGTTCTTGGCTGGAACCGGGACTAAAGGTCCCTCTCGAACCGTGACGGCCTCCTAGCCATTGGAAAAATGCAAAATCGACCACACTAGTACCGGTTCCTAAGGGAACCGGTACTAAGGGTCAAAACCTTTTGCCCTTTTTCCACTAGTGTGTGTTGCTATTGATATGTGTCCTGCAGGCTGCATCCACCGGTGCTTTATTGGCTACCATTTTCTTTTCTACACGTTAGAACAAAAAAAAACTATCTATTCATAGAACCAAGTTTGGGACAAAGAAAAGAAACGGCTCTTGCTTACAGGTGAGCGCGGCGCCTTAGCTTCGCAACCATGTTGGCCTGTCTTCCAGCGATTCCCGCTTCCAGCATTATCGCTATCGGTGAAGGATCGTGCACCACCTTCCGCTATCTCCAGGGAAACCCTTGATAAGTGGATCGGATGTTGTCGGCGCTTCGGCGTCGTCTCCCCCTTGGGGCATCATTCTTGGAGGTGTGGACCAGTGGAGGGTTGCGGTGGAGGATGCAAGGTTCCGTTACGGCAACAACAATGGACATGAGTGATCGTTTGGTCGCGGCACGACCTTGATAGTTGGCTTCCTTCTGGCGTGTCCGACTCGTCTTACGGTTGGTCGTCTTCGGCGGTGGAGTCGAAGATGCTGCAGGCGGTGTACGACGACCTACTTGGGTGATTGTCACGCCCCGAGACCCGGCCCGGGAGAATGACAGCCGCCGCGCGCCTATAGACCGAGGCCTATACACGCGAACGGCTAGAAAGCAGGCGTAAACCAGCACGGTGGATTAGCTCATTTACACATATTTACATAATTATTACATTTAGAAGAAATATATTCTCTAGTCGTTCCCACCCACTGGTCCAGCCTACTCCTCGAACGACGACGTTTTCTGCTGCGAACTCTGATATCATAAAAAACAGAGGAATCAAGGGTGAGTACGATAAATCAAACTCACCAAGCAGGTACTATACCAGATAATTAACCAAATGATAAAGCAAGATTAAATACAGTGCAACAGATAAACTGTATTTAAAAGAAGGCAACGGAAGAGATAAACACAATACCAGCAAAACTGGATTTAGAGGAATGAGTGGTTTAACAAAGGAACAGGTTTGTATTGATATCACACGTGACCAGCAAGGTTTCTCTACCCGGGACTCACAGGGGTGAATATTCACACTTTTACGCTCTTAAGAGGGGTAGTCCGACATCGACAGCCTCAACCAGAACCACACGGATTCCAGAAAAGCAGAGCTCTTTAACCCGCGGAGACATGATGACTTGACTTGCTAGTATGGGCCGCTCAGGATCCATCGCCGATACCCTGTTCGGACCAAGTGTCGCTCCCTTTGAAGAACTCAGACAGTCCCATACCGACCGATCCAATATGGTTACAGTCGTGACACCAATACGAAAACAGGATTTATCAGGTGAAGAATAAACAAGTCAGACATGTGGAACCGAGATATCAAGTCTCACGTCTCTACGTGAGTCCAACTGAATATGATGACTTGTCGGTTGTCATCGCACACTTATCTCGGATAGCATCATGGCTAACAATAGATATCACATGGCAAATGGTAGCCGAGGAACGAGGAGATATGAGCAATAAAATATCTCCTCCCTCGGGCATTTCATAGCCTGAGTTGGACTACAGTATAAGTATCATGAACAAGGGGAGCAACAAGAGTCGTGCGTGTATCAGTACAAGCACTCAACGAAGCAATAATAACAACCCGTACGTTGCAACGGGTACAAATATTTGATAGTGACATCAAATTAACCCTTGAAAATATATTGGCCACGCCATGGTCTGTTACAATTCGATTATACGTCTATACACCAACTTTTTTACGAAAAATACAAATAAAAAGTTGGCACTTATTTTCTAACTTATGTGTTTAAATGTTATGGATATTTCAGATCATAGTTCATGCCTTTATTGTGCACCTGAGCATCTGTTAAAAAATCTATAATGGCTGATACTCGTTTTACATCGTAAACCATGTTCAAAGTTTCTGGACTGAGTGTAGCTCGCAGTTTCAATCAGGTCTGTTATATACCCATTTTATTCCAGAAATCGCTAAAGCGTGGATGCCAAGGACTTTATTTCAGATCATAGTTCAGGCCTTTATTGTGGCATGCTTACTGGTTCTATTTCTAAAAATGGTAGCTCCTGTTTAATAAGCAAATAGACTGCTGCTGTTTTTTAGTCAGAAGATCCTTCAGTTATCAATTCCTTAAATTTAATAAAATAATTGAAATGCTTCTCAGGTTTTTATGTTGTTTACTATTTCGTGCCTATTTTTTCATATTCATTGGTTAAGTTTTCGCAAAACACTGTACAGGGAAGTCATTGTTTAACACTCTTGTACAGCTTAATGAAATAGTTCATCAGATAGGTTAGTAAATTTTCTTGATAGAGACCATTGTATTCACTAAACTGCGCTATTCGAATACGACAAAAAAAATACGGGTCATCCTAACCCAGCTTAGCTACTCATGCATCATTAGCCACTTCATTTGTAATCAGACGAAACCATTAAGAATATAGCTTGCCTGCAGAGATACTACTCACAGGAATCAAAGGATAATCAAAGGATTAGTAGAGCAGCTACTTGCCTTACTAACGAGATCATAAATCGTAGCAGCACAACTCTGGCCGATCAAGCAAGCCCCATATGTATGCGTATATTGTACGTATATGCATCAGCTCTCCTCCAAGTTGCAGCTCTCCTCCAGACAGCATCTTCTTCTGGCGCAGCTCCGATCCTCTCTCTGTTTTCTTTGTCTGGTGGTCTATTCCGATCGATGGATTGATGTGGTGGTGTGCGATGAGAACACGGCGGCAGCAGCAGCAGCTATTTATAGGAGCTGAGGATCGGTGCCCGGCTAAAATACTGTATCTAGGTATCCTTGGCTCCTAAGGATCAGCTACGTGTCCTGCTGCTGTTTGCTTTCTCTCCTAGTCCTCGGATGACACGAACGAGTGGTCTCCATGCAGCCACTGATGTGCTGACAGCATTTCCTGTGTCATGGCCCACGTGGGCCCACTTGGGGAAAATATCTGCCGACATTCCTGAACGTCTGCAACTACGTCACCTGCTCCCTCTCACATGAAGCATCGTTGCCTTCTGATTAATTACTTCAGCGGCGCATGCATGATTCAGTGCATCAACATATACACTCACGCACCTACTCCTTCTACCAGCTAGCTAACTTCAACGATGGATTAGTATTAGTACTAGCTAGTAGCTAAAGCTCAAGCACGAGGAAGTCAGCTCGATCAAATATATTCTTCATTCAAACCGATTTTAACACTATAAATTAGCACAAACAAAATAAGTGTAAAAAATATATATTATTTTACCAAAATGAAATGATAACTCGAAAAATTCGGGTTATCATAGTGATCCAGCTTGTGAAGACCTCCGTCGGTGCGGGTTCTGCCCATCTCCTCTCCGGAGCTCTTCTTCAAAATCGGAGTTGCCTGCGCGATGAGTCACCTGTTTGGCATAAGCCGATGTGAGCTTCACAAGGCCGCTACGACAAGATCTTGCTAGATGGCCGGAGTCGGCGAAATCGAAGTCGCTTTGAAGTGATGTACGATGACGCTGATAGGCATCCTAGCGGCGACCCTTGTCTTCGGCTGTGTGTGTAGCTGGGTGGCTGGGTGTCCCCTCATGACGGTCGTGTTCCATGACGGTCGGCGAGGGTGCCTGTTCCGGTTTTAGGCCGGTTTTCTGTTAATTAACCAGCCAATTTCCACTTCTTTTTAATTAATGAAAATGATAAATCTTTTGCCACGGTTCAAAAGAAATATCGTTGTCGGCTCGTCCTTCCATAGGAAAAATAAGCTCGGCCAAGCAGTTTCCGTGCCTAGCGTAGTAGGTGACTTTTCGGCCTATTTTTACGAAATAATATGAAAAAATACAAAAATCTAGGAAAAGTCAGAAAATTCCAAAAATCATAAAATACAAAAAAATCTAAAAAAAGATCTTACTTCTTGAGCCGTGCAGTGTCGTGTTGGTCAGCCCGAGTTTTTTTGTGTTGTGCCCGGGCCACTCTACGTGCTTATCTGTGAAAAAAGCCTGGCCCGCTACAGCTTCATGCCTGACCTAGCCCAAATTTTCCATGCTCCTGGGCGGGATATTTTTGGTGCCTCGCGCCGGATGGCAGCACAAGTAACCACATTGTATATCCGGTGAGCAAACCAAATGAAAACAATATAAAAAAAAAGGCAGCACAAGTAAAATGGAGCGAAAAACTGAAAAAATGGTGGGTTCCAGACTTAGAACGAATCGCAGGAAGAGTGGTATTTTATAGCCCGAGCTACATGTAGCTTGATTTAAAAAATTTAAAAATTGCATTTAAAGTTTCAAACAATTGGTAAAAAATAACAGATGTAGATAGTTATAGGATAGAGA
This sequence comes from Poa pratensis, assembly GCA_947311845.1. NCBI lineage: Eukaryota > Viridiplantae > Streptophyta > Magnoliopsida > Poales > Poaceae > Poa > Poa pratensis. The sequence continues at coordinate 33,955,030 of CAMZMU010000090.1, forward strand.
AGTGTGTAAATTTTTAACTCGAAATTCGTTGTATTTTAGCCTGGACAAAAATGACATATGTTTGGATCTGGGTGGTGAACAGTACGCAATTTTGTCTGTTTTGTCTTTTTTGTGTAACTAAGAATAATACGACTTTTGGATTGAAAATTTGCACACTCATAGATCTCGATATTGCCTACATGTAGGGTTTTTGTTTCAATTTTTTTTTATGCACAAAAGTGTCAGTTTTCAAATTTTGAAAAAACCAGCTAAATGTAGCTCGAGAGATAAATTAGCACTTTCCGCAAATCGCACTCCATATAAACTAGGCAGGGCACTACGCAACAAACCGGGTAAGGCCTGGTGTCCTGACCTGGTACGGCGTGATGGAGCCGGGGAGTAGCACGGCTAAGGGAACACGGAGGCCATGTTAGTGGTGTCGCTTCGAGAACATATCCTATGCACCTAGCGAATTGGTGCACCCGGTACACCCGACTCCCGTTGAATAACTAAAATGTTTTCAAAAAATCCAAAAAAAAGTAAGGAGATTAACACAATATAACTATACAATGTCACAAAAATTCGAGTCCAAATTTGACACACAACATCGACAGTAAAAATGATAAATTAGTTATTAATAATGATAATGCGCCAAATGCAAAGCTAAACTTATAGTTTGACACATTTCATGTCTGATTTGTCTATAATTTTTTCTTGATTTGTGTTATGAATTTTGATTTGAAATTTTGTGCTATGTTAGATATGAGTATTATCTATGCCCAAACTAGGTGATCCACCGAATGTTGGGTGCACCGGGTGCACAAATTTTCCAGGTGGTTCTCGTGTCGATTAAGCTAAACAACGGAGATGCTCTGGCGTACGTGGCGATGAGGTGGAGGCGAGGAAGAACAAGGATGGCATAGAAGAGTCGCCTGGATCGAATCGCACATATCAGACGGTGCTAGGCTGGTTCTGCTGATCTGACACACACCTGATGATTTACCTATGTTTAATTAATGTGTGAACAAAAATAAGTAGTACTAATGTTCTTTTGAAGCTATTATTTTAAATAGTCCTCAATATTTAACCTTCACGAAAATCATGGCATGAAAAGTTACTGAATACAATGTTGCTCCAGCTCCCTTTGATTTAAAAAATTCAAAGATCATACTTATGAGTTTCCAAATTATGAAAAAAAAACTCCGGTATAGCCAATAGTATATATATCCCACGAACATGCAAAATATCAACTCTGAATATTTTGTATTTTAAGCTATAGAAAATGATAAATTGTGGATCTTAATATGCCTTTTTTTCAAATCTCTAATTTTTAGCAGATTTTGTTATTTTTGTGTAGCCCATAATATCAAGTATTTCAAACTGACATTTTGCACGTTTATGGGATATACCAACCATTAGCTACACCCGTGTGATTTTCTCCAGAATTTTGTGAAACTCACAAATGTAATTTTCGAAATTTTTATGGGAAGGGAGCACTCGAGCTGAGCAAAGAGCACTTTCCGTATAACATGGTACTAGTTTAATTTGAAAATTGTAAAATAGAGTTTTGTTCGTGGCTGAAACTCGTCTCGTCTCTAGTTCAAAAGAAACTCGTCTCGTCTCTCCGGTGTTTCCTCGACGCCGCAGTGCTCCGAATTGGTAGAATCCCAGCACAAGGTGATCCCAACAACCTCCATCCTGGACATGTAATCCCAATTTCTCGTCTGCTTCTACCTGACAGATATGTTTGGCCATGTTGCCGGGGAAAAATGTGAAGAACGGTGAAGCTGAATGACTGGATATCGCGATATGCACAGATGTTGTTAAACAGAGTGAAACCCAGTTAGTCGTGTTCGGACATCGGTTCATGTTATTCTTCCCGTGTTTACCCTGCCCCCTTCAGATCGCTCACAGTATTAAGCTCACAGGGCAGTTCCTTTGCATTCGAAGATTCAGATGACACCAATCTTCTCAACACTTGCAGTAAACTTCAGCAGCCCCCATTATGGCAGCCCCATTCCCCTAGTAAAAGCAGCACACTTAGTCTTCTTTGGGATGGAAGAATGTGGAGAACTCATGGATTTTATAGAAACAAGGGTGAAAACGGGTTCATCTTATAAGTGTCAGTATCTATTATCTCTACTATATAATATGGTTAAAGTGGTGATGGTACTTTTTTAAATTGCCAATTTTACCCTTGCATTGCCAGGCTAAGTCAGAAAATATTACACATTTGTCACCGCCAAGTGAACTTACCGGTTCACGTCGCGCACTTTGCGCTTCAGCCCCTCAGGTGTCGGAAAATTAACCCGCAGTCCCTTATCCTCTACGTCGCGCGTGGCCGCCGTCCTCCACAGCTCCACCTCGCGTGTTGTGTCGCCTCCATCCTCCTCAAGCGTGGTTGCCACCAGACTCCCCCATACACCTAGCACGCGGCCGAACTCTCCACTCCCGTTCACAAACAGAAGAGGGCCGATTTCCTCCCTGTTCGCAAGCCTAGAAGCAACGGCGGCACAACGCCCGGCCTCGACCAGGAGACGTGCAGTGCACGGCATGCGGACGGCGGCCGAGGCACGCGTCGCGGTGTTGAGGACGACGGTGCAACACGCGCGCAGCGAGGCGATTCACGGCCGAGTTCCACGCCTTGGCGCGCGTCGCGGGCTGCTCGTGGGCGAGGTAGCGGGAGAGATGAGCAGTGGCGGTCTGCTCGTGGGCGAGGTAGCGGAAGAGGTGAGCAGCAGCGGCGGAGGCCCGGGGTGAGCAGCGGCGAAGGCGACTCGGAGGTGAGCAGCAGCGCCGGCTCCCGGTGGTGAGCAGCGGCGGCGCCTAGGTGGGGATTTTTTTGGTGCGGGATTTTTTTTTTTACTTTTTGGTGCGGATTTTTTATTTAGCAGACACTGCCCTCAGCTAGACCCAGGCTGCTTGCGCATGGAAGCGCAGTCAGATATCGATCTGAATTTTTCCCCTGAATTTAATGACGGCAGCTTGCATGTTTCACTTTATTTTTGACGTTGATTTTCTTTGTCTATTTGTTTCTTCCGATCCAAACACACTGCTGCGAACAGACACATTACAGAGTCACTTGGATTGTCGAGAAAATAATCCCCATGTCAAGAGCGTGGATGGATTGTTGTTATTAATGTGTGCATTGGCGGATCCAGGATTTTGATACAGGGTGGTCCGCCTTCATAAATTGTTACAAAACTAAATACGGAAATGTCAACATGATAGCACATAATAATTAAACAAAAGCTGATCGAGTCTTACAACATATAATAATTCAGGAGGATGTTTGAATTTTACATAAAAGAGGGCCAACAAAAGCTCAAAAGAAGACTAACTTTATTTATCAGACTTCTTCTTTGCCGCATGTTTCTTGAAAAGAAAAGCAATGTCTTCGGTCCTCTTCATTTTTCAACAATTTTATAATAAGTGTGTGCAATACATCAGCTATGTGCAGGCCAAGAAAGCATCGTATCAGAGCTAAAGCAATTGTCTGCTGATCAAAATATTTACGCTTTCCACGAAAAGGTATTATCAAAGTTCTACTTCTCAGCTAGCTAACTTTTTTGGAGTTACTGACATCATTAATTAGGATCCAGTATCTAGTGATTACATGTTTTTGCACCATATTATCCATTGCTAGAGAAGTAATGTTGCGTGGTCCGTGTAGTTACCTTTGGCTTTATGGCTAAAGTATAACACTGATTGTGTGTTAGTTCTCACATTAAAAGTGAAAGTGAATAGTACTAATTTCTATGTATTTATTCCTTCCGTTTCAAAAAAAAATTGAAGTTCCAGATTGGTCCTAAGTCAAACAACTCTAAATTTTACCAAGTTCATAAAGAAAAATATTAACATTTACAACATCATCTTAGTTCCATTAGATTCAACATACAATATATTTTCATAATATGATAGATTTTGCATTGTAGATATTGACATGATTTTAGTTTTAATCCGGTCAAACTTAGTGAAGTTTGACTTAGGACAAACCTAGAACATAAAAAAAATCTTTACGAAAGAATACACCCTCACATACAAGTTATCTTGTGTGTGTACACCTTCACATCTTAAATTCAATTTTGTTTTTGATATTTTTAGATTCTAGTGTTAATGGGAAATGTGATGGAAACACTTGTATTTGGGATGCAAATAGGAAATTGCATTTTGAATTCTATCATTGAGTTCTTATACCTTATTTAGCATTAGTTTACATTGAAATTGAATAGGGTTCTCAACATGGAACACATTACTCGCTTTTGCACAGGTTTCTCAAGATGCAGCATATTTAACTGAGAAAGAGTTGAGCTCAAACATAGCCACTACCAGAACTGATAAAATGCCCATCAGCGAGATTTTAGAGGATCAATCTAAGGGTGTTGATGGTAAGAAAGTATTTGGCAAGAGCCTCACTCGCATCCAGACGATGGTGGCTGCTTTGGAAGAATCTCATATTGTTGGGCGAGAAAAAGAAATATATGAGATTAGCAATTTAGTTGCTGCAAGTCAAGCTATTGATAAATTCCAGGTGATCTCAGTATGGGGAATGGGTGGTATTGGAAAAACAACTCTAGTTAAAGATATCTACCGCAACAAGCTCAGTGGGATGTTTGAGAAGCACGCTTGTGTAACGGTCATGCGCCCTTTCAGTCTTGTGGAGCTCCTTCGAAGCTTAGTTATGCAACTACACAAAGAATCTTCTCACAAGAAGGGTGTGGTCGGTCTTATGGGCAACACGAATAATCCATTTCTTTTGATGCCATTTGCAGAGTTGATCAAGGAATTGTCACGGCTTTTAGAAAGAAAGAGGTGCTTGATTGTTCTTGATGATGTATCATCTACTACAGAATGGGAAATGATAATACCAATTTTCCGTGAAATGGGAAATACAAGCCGGATCATAGTCACGACAAGGGAAGAGGATATTGCTAAACATTGTTCAAAGCAAAAAGAAAATATATACATGCTCAAAGGTCTAGAATACAACGATGCACGTGACCTCTTTGCTAAAAAGGTACCCAATAAGAAATTATTATCATGCTTCATTTGTGTATGTCGCCCTAGGATTTGTTTTCCATCATTTAGTTGTTGAACAAGATAACCAATTCTACCTTTGTTTTTACCTAGATAAACACCTTGTGCATTCTCTATTTTTGGCAAGTATTGTTTAGTTGGAGTATGATCATGGTTTTTATTAGACTTGTAATGATTTATCATAGAACCACAACTCTCGTGGTCAGCCCTAGACTTTTTTTTTAGATAAAGGGCCTTTATTACTTAAAAGGATTAAGCATTACACCCGTGCTCTGCATAGCTAAGATGCACACAGCCACCAGTTCACCGACACACGTCTGTAAGAAAAAGATACAAGGTGAATTACATATCAAAATGAGAAATTGTAGATTCGCCTAAGATGCTGGTAGGTCTATCCGGAGTCTATGTTGCCACCCATGCCGAGAAAATAACTCCCTGGCCGCAGGCTCCAGTCTCGACGCCGCCTCCAAAAATAAGTCTCGGTGCTCCGCACGCTGCAGGGATGACCATGCTCGTAGCGTCGCTGTGCACCGGTAGATAACCTGCATAAGAGAAGCATTTATATCATTAAAAACCTTGTCATTTGTACATAGCCATAGCGACCAAATAACAACAATCGCTTCCACCCTACTGAATAGTTTGAACCTAGGATCCACTCAATTTAACCAGTTGCCAAAAATGTTAGAAACAGAACTAGGGGGATGTAAGGTAGAACCTATCTGGATGGCTGATCATATAGACCTAGCGAACTCGCACTGGAAGAATAAGTGTGTAATGGTCTCGTCGTGTTGACAGAAGACACACTTTTTACTTCCGTGCCAATTGCGTTTGGCAAGGTTATCTTTGGTGAGAATTACTCCCTGACGTAAATACCATGCAAACACTTTAGTTTTTAGAGGTATCTTCATCTTCCAAAGTTTGTTATTATTAGAACTATCGACTGGAATTTCGGGTAGAATGAGCGCTCTATACATAGAATCAACCGAGAATTTGCCGTTCTTCGTGAGATTCCATTGAAACGTATCTGGACCTTCCGACAAATGGATTGAGTCCAGTCGGATGAGCAAAGCATTCCAAGATGCTTGCCGGGTTCCAAGTAAACTTCTTCTAAACGAAACATTTGGTGGGAAAGTCTCCAACACCTTCGTGATCGTGTCACTTTTGTTTCGAACAATAGAATATAGAGCCGGATATTGTTCTTTGAAGGTAGATTGGCCAAGCCAAATATCCTCCCAGAAATGAATTTCCGATCCATCCCTAATTGAGAAAGAGCCATGTGGGAAAAAGAACTTCTTTGTAGCCATGAGGCCTGCCCAGAAGTGTGAATCACCAGGTTTCCAAAGAACCTGTGAAACAGCTTGATCTCCGACATATTTTCTCCTAAGGAAGGTTTGCCAAACTCTATCTTCAGAAAGAAGTTTAAATAGCCATTTACCTAGCAGCGCTCTGTTCTTGACCTCAAGGTCATGAACTCCGAGCCCTCCTTGGTCTTTAGGACAGCAAACCACACTCCATTTAGTCAGTCGATATTTTTTCTTCTCGCAATCCCCTTGCCAAAAGAATCTAGATCGGAAATAATCCAATCGTTTTAATACCCCTTTTGGCAGTTGGAAGAATGAAATCATATACAGTACCATGTTCGTCAGTACCGAATTTATGAGAACCAATCTTTCACCCAAAGATAGGAGTTTGCCTTTCCAGCTATTTAAACGTAATTGAAGCATTTCGTCCACCCTTTTCCATTCAGCATTTGAAGGTCTCCGATAATGAATCAGGATACCCAAATAGTTGATAGGAAAATGTCCTTGCTCACAGCCAAAAAGCTCGGCATACAGGGCGGCATTCTCTTGGGCCTCGCCAAAGCAAAACAATTCACTTTTATGGAAATTTATCTTAAGACCCAAAAGTTGCTCGAAAGCTGAAAGAATCAACTTAAGGTTACGAGCTTTTTCGATATCGTGTTCCATAAAAAGGATTGTATCGTCGGCATATTGAAGAATCGATAGTCCACCATCGACAAGATGTGGAATCACTCCTTCAATCTGACCCTCAGTTTTAGCACGTTCGATCAGGATTGCCAGCATATCCGCCACTATGTTAAACAGTATTGGCGATAGCGGGTCACCCTGTCGGAGGCCTTTTTTCGTTTGGAAGTATCTACCAGTGTCATCATTGACCTTAATGGCTACACTTCCACTGGAAACAAAGCTACTAATTAACGCACGCCACTCAGAGGAAAAGCTTTTCATCCTGAGAGCTTGCTGGATGAAAGACCACTTCACTTTATCATAGGCTTTCTCAAAATCAATTTTCAGGATAACCCCGTTCAACTTTTTCCTATGTAGTTCGTGGACTGTTTCATGTAGGACCGTGACTCCATCAAGAATGTTGCGACCTTGCATAAAAGCCGTCTGAGACGGGCGAACCACATGATCTGCCACAGTGTTCAGTCGAATCGTGGCCGCTTTGGTGAATATTTTAAAACTAACGTTAAGGAGGCATATAGGTCTAAACTGCTGGATCATTTCTGCCTTGTTAACCTTAGGTAATAAAATTATCTCACCAAAATTGGGACGAAATAACTCTTGTTGTCCATTGTGAAGACAAGCGAATAACTGAAGCAGATCGGCCTTGATAACATCCCAAAAGTTCTGGTAGAACTCAGCAGGAAATCCATCCGTACCAGGTGTTGAATTATGTTTCATTTGGAAAATTGCTTTTCTCACTTCCACCTCTGAATAGGGTTTAGTAAGTAGGCTATTTTCCTCCTCTGAAAGCTGGGGAATATCCTCTGTTCGGGACTCATCCAAGGTGAAGTTCCCCTCCTCAGGGTCACCGAACAGGCCTTTATAGTAATTTGTAATATACGACTTTAGTTGTTCCTGGCCCTCAATCGTTCCTTCATCCTGGACTAGAGAATGTGATTACAAATTATGGATTAGTCAAAACATTGTAGCACACCAACTCCAATATGGAAATATTATACTGTAACTCATTTAGTTTTCAAGATTCTAATGAATTCGATCGCTCAAACTACAGGTTTTTAAGGAGGCTATAAATTTGGATAGGAAATTCCCTGAGCTGGTTGAACAAGCAGAGCTAATCCTGCGGAAGTGTAACCGACTACCCCTTGCAATAGTCACCATAGGTGGCTTCTTGGCAAACCAACCAAAAACAAGTTTGGAATGGAGGAAACTGAATGAGCATATCAGCGCTGAGTTGGAAATAAATCCAATGCTTGGGACCATAAGAACCGTCCTTGTGAGAAGCTATGATGGTTTGCCCTATCACCTCAAATCTTGTTTTCTGTATATGCCCATCTTTCCTGAAGATTATAGAGTTGGACGAGGACGTTTGGCGCGTCGGTGGACCGCAGAGGGTTACTCAAGAGAGGTTCGAGGCAAGTCTATGGAGGAAATAGCGGATGGTTACTTCATGGAACTTATAAGCAGGAGTATTATCCTACCATCTCAAAGATCAGTCCATAGTTCAAAAGGGATTGATTCCTGCCAAGTGCATGATCTCATGCGTGAAATCAGTATCTCGAAGTCGATTGAAGAGAATCTTGTTTTTACATTGGAGGAAGGTTGTAGCTCCAAAAGCCAATCCACCATGCGCCACCTTGCTATAAACAGCAGTTGGAAAGGAGACCAAAGTGAATTTGAGAGCATAGTGGACATGACCCATTTACGATCAGTAACAGTTTTTGGTGAGTGGAAGTCATTTTTCATTTCTGACAAGATGATTCTACTGCGAGTGCTAGACTTGGAAGATACAATAGGTCTACATGATCGTCACCTTAAGAATATTGGAAAGTTTCTTCACCTAAGATACCTTTCTGTAAGGGGATGTTCATATATTTTTCATCTGCCGGATTCATTGGGTAACTTGAGAGAACTGAAGACGCTAGATGTGCGAGGTACAAAAATAATCAAGCTGCCGAAGAATATCATTAATCTTCAGAAGCTGAACAATCTTTGTGCTGGTTCGGAGACAGTAGATGAGGACATCTCGTATGAAAATTTTGGTGTGCAAGGGTTAATGAGGCAAAGGGCATTTATATTGTCTTTCTACTTGTTATTTTCTTGTTTTGCATGGTCTGCACCTCAGCTCGTAAATGAAGAAGATGAAAACATGAGCCGCCGTGATATATGCAGTGGTTTATGTTGCTATCTAATCCCTGCGGTTGCGATGCACCTGGACGTGTATGGTGTTCTAGTGCCAACAGGGATGAGGAAGCTGAAAGCCCTGTGTACACTAGGTGTTGTCAACATTGGACGGCGGGGAAAGGTTATTTTGCATGACATAAAAGGCCTCACCCAGTTGCGCAAGTTGGCAGTGACTGGGGTCAATAAGGAAAACGGACAAGAGCTGTGTTCGGCAATTGTTGGTCTCAGCCGCCTTGAGTCATTGTCAATTCGGTCAGAGGGGAAACCAGGTTTATCTGACAGCTTGGATGGAACGTTCTCGTTCCCCAAAGACCTACAGAAGCTCAAGCTATACGGCTATCTTGTCAAACTGCCGGAATGGATCCAGGGACTCAAGAATCTGGTGAAGCTGAAGCTACGGAGCACCATGCTTGTGGATGCCGATGCGGGATTTGAGGTCCTTGGGAATCTACCGAACTTGGCCTCCCTACATCTGTTGAATAAGTTGTTCCAGGATGGTGAATCTCCCGTCAGCCTCAAATTCCTACCAGCGATGTTCTTGAGCCTGGTTGTGCTGCAGCTGGAGCGTGTAGGTCAGCTCAATTCGGTGGCGTTTGAGCAAGGAGCAGCCCCTAAGCTTGAGCTGCTGCAGTTCAATCATATTTTCCTCAACCCCAAGGTTGGGTTGTTTTCTGGGCTACGATCTCTCCCAAGCCTCAAGGAATTTATGCTGGGGGACCGCAAGTACATGGAAGACTTCGTGGAGGAATTGCGGGGCGAGCTTGCCGCGAATCAAAATGGACCCATTCTGAAGAGGTTCTGACTTCTGAGCTCAAGTCTGTGTAATCGGTGGAGGGTAATATATTGCCGTCTCCCTGGTCCCTGCATTAATGAGCGTGTATTACTGCTGCTACTTTGGTTTGATCTGTAATTTGTAAGCAAGGTACTGTCGATGCCCGTCCTGAGTTGTGTCTGAATTGCTTCGTGTGTTTGTCTAAAGTTAATTGGTTTGCTTCTGCTTCCTTGCTATTCTACCCATTGGTGTGTGACTGGCTTTCTTTGGCATAGTCTATTATGAAGTGTATTTTGTCTTTCTTTTTTCCTATGTTCACGATCAATGAGCTAGCCCAGATTGGTATCTAGAAGATATTTTGATGCTGCATATATTGTTACCTAGAATAAAATGCATCCACTGCTGTCTAGTGCAGTCTGCCAGTCCTAGGACTTGCATATATACTATTCTGCATTTGGGTTCTCTAGCTCTTATTTCTCATATTTCAAGCTCCTTTCTTGGATCTTCATTCATTTTTGGTCTATATGAAAAAATGGCATTGAAACATATTGCCGACCTGTTCCGAAGAGGGATTGAGCTCCAGAGTCCCTAGCCTCGGTCCAAGCTTTTCCCTTGGCTTGAATGTATATATTATTTGAAACGAAGGCAAAAAAAAGGGAAAAGCTTGTATGTATATTCATTGATGTGTTTCCTCTCCTCATCGTCTGTTAGACGAGTAATTCATCTATTGTGGGCTTGAAACACCTGCTTTGTAGCTCCGCTCCGAGACAATAGCCTAGTGCTCCCTCTTGTGAACATCAATGACCCCCAACATCGTACAATTTGTTGTCCGGGGAATAGTCCGAGTAAGGGGATAGGAAGGTTTCAGTGGTTACGATCGATTTGGTTACCAACACTTTATGTTGTCCAGGGAATTGTCCGACGAATTGAAGGGGATAGGAAGGTTCACAAGGTTTCAGTGGTTACCATCGATTTTGTTACCAAGAAAGTGATTTCGATGGTTCCATATATTAAAGGAGATGAAAACCTCCACGTTGAAGATGCCGACATGGCCAAACAAAAGTCTCACCTTCTCACTTCATTTCTTTCTCCCGAGTTCCCCAGTTCTTTAGTCTCGCCATGTACTGGAATGTGCATCGACTATTGTTTATATTTATAAAACAATTTATTTTATAGACAATAAGAGAAATACTTGTAACTAGTTTGAAAGCAAGAACAAGTTTTCATGAAATGATTTCTCTATGTGGTCACAACTATTGTAAACTAAATAAAACTTTCTTAGAACACTCACTAAAGAATGCATCACTTTCTAGTAGAAGCGCAAGCAGACAGATTGAGGATAATGCAAAATGTAGTTATTTGTAACTAAACATGTTGATGAAATAACCTTGTGATATACTGTTTCATTTCCATTAGAAAACGAAATCTTTGTCGTTGCTTGAAACACCATTTTTATCAATATCCATTTTCTTGGTAAGATCATTTTATGTTTCTATTAACTGGTAAAATAAGACACGGTGAAAGTTTGACTGGATTGCTTGGACCTTACCGCCTTGCGCTCGTCGCTGGAGATCACCACTGTGCTACTCGAGCCTTCGACCTCTGCGTCATGCGCGAGAGGTTGTGGCGACGACTGGTGGTGGGCGCGCATGCTCGGAGGCACACCCCAACAGCTCCCACCCGCCGTGATGTGGCCCCTACGGTCGTGGCTGTATCCCAAGGCCATCGATCTGCCAGACTTTGAGAAAATGACACGGAGAGGAGAGAGAAATTGCTTGTCGAAGTTGGCCAAATATGGTGGCGGAGGAAACGAAATGCGGCGATGAAACAAAGGCGGCAGAGGGGAGCTAGGAGGTTAACCCTATGGGACCCTGGTACCCTTTATATAGTGAGGGAGGGATGCTTATCCGTGGCGCCGAATAGTTTTATCTACTCCTGGCCGATATGCAGTGGCTGTTGAGGCAAACAAAAAAAAAGGCTAAAACCACGTATGGGCTCAAATTTTCTGGGCATGAGGCGTTTTAAGAGATCTGCATGAGATGATCTAATGTTGTTAGGTTGTTAATTAACTCTCAAGCATCTCCGGGGAGCTCTTGTAGGTCGTCTTGAGGCAACGCTCTAGCATCCTTCGCCTGAAGGAAGCTCCCTCATGGGCCGCATTTGGAGCGGCCCAATATAAATGGTACTGTCTTTTTTTCTTTTTCTGCAGTTTTCAAATATTAATAAATTATAAATTTGAAATAAATTGAAAATTGAACAATTTTAAGAATCTGAACAAATTTCAAACCTGAATAAAATTTCAAATCTGAACAGTTTTTGAAATATTACCAATTATCAAATCTGAACAAATTTGAAACTTTGAACAATTTTAAAAATCTGAAGAAAATTTCAAATTTGAACAATTTTTAAATGTGAACAAATTTTCAAATCCGAACAATTTTCAAACTATTAACAATTTTCAAACTTAAACAAAATTTCAAATTTGGACAATTTTCAAATTTTAACAAAATTTTAAATCTGAACAATTTTCAAATCTGAACAAATTTGAAAAGCTATAAAATATTTTTCAAAAATCAGAAAAAATCGCAAAAAAGAAAACAAAATCAAAGAAGGAAATAAAGAAGAAAAATAAAAAACCGTGGCCGGCCCACTACTGAAATTCTTCAGGCGATGGTGCGTTCCGTATTGCTGCAGGGCGATTTATATGATTCATGAGTAGTGGAATATGGCGAAATATATATATAGGGTTCAGAAATAATGGAATATGACGAGAAATAAACCGCAGGAATCAAATGGCGGAGAAGAAACGGTGGAAAAATAAAATTATCCTTGTTTGACGAGTGTATTTGACATCTACACTCGGCAAAATGTAGGCCGGGGGTGCATTTTTTGGCGGGAAAAAGGACGGCTTATTTGCTTAGTGTTTAGACAAGAACACTTGGCAAAGATTTGGCGGCGGGAAAAATATAAATCTTTGCCGAGTGTCCATTAGACGACACTCGGCAAAGACCCCCTGCTGTCACGGTGCCGTTAAGTGCGCCCGCGGTGGCCACGTGGCGGTAGGATTTGCTGAGTACCAAATTTTGCGGAGTGTATTTTCGAACTTTGCCTAGTACTTTTTATTTTCTGAGTGTTTTATTGGAATTTTGCCGTGTACTTTTATTTGTCGAGTGTATTCCTATAGTTTCGTCGAGTGGGTAGAGTTTGCCAAGAGTATTACTATTTACATTAAGAAAAGCCTTTATTTGCTTAGTTCCGAACTTCTTACACTCGGCAAACAGCTATGTACTAAGGCAAATTTCGATCTTCCCGTAGTGAGAAATCAGTGTATCCCACAGAATCTTTGATTGTTTGACCAAAATTGATTCTTTTTGCGGGAAGAACCACTGATCTATCAACAATCATCAACAATAGTACAAAGCATTCCAAAAGTAATAACAAATAAAAATAGGTCCTTACGCCAACCTACCGACGGCTTAAAACATTAGCCATGGTCCGCCTCACCTCCAAGGCCGCAAGGGCCACCGGGGGTGGGACGGACTGGCGGCATCGCTGGCGAGGGGGACGGGAACACTAGAGGGGTTTTGGATCGCCTCGTCGAGTCCTTCTAGGAAGGTACATGTTCGGTTCAAACCTCCGCTTGATGGAAAACAGTGCTGCGGACGGCAGCATCAAGTGGGAATTGTTTGAGTCTGCAAAGGAGCCAAAGGTGCGATGACCACACACGGCGGCAATCCGTATAAACCAGGAAGGATAGTTCGTCCTTGTTTCGTGTTAGCTCTCAAGTCGTCGTTGCCCTTGTTCAAAAAAAAAGTCGTCGTTGCCGGAAGCGCACTCCATTGCCTTCGTTTGATCGTTTCCTCACCTCCATTCTCCGCCAGCAGGTAACCTGTGCCCCATTCGTATAAACCAGGGAGGATAGTTCGTCCTTGTTTCGTGCTCTCAAGTCGTCGTTGCCGGGAGCGAACTCCATTGCCTTCGTTTCCTCAACTCCATTCTCCGCCAGCAGGTAACCTGTGCTCCACTTATCTCTCTGCGGACTCAACAGATCTCACATCTCTAAAGCACCCTATATGGTCGTTTCAGTAGAGTGGTTTTGATTAGAGAGACGCTTCAACATGTACCTTTTATTTTACTATCTTACCCAGGAAGAGGGCATGTCTGACGGCCTATCCCTAAAGGATGTTGTGCCCATCCTGCTCGATTGCGCGGGGCAGTTATTCATGTACGTGTCGCCTCTCAAGCACACCGCGGAGAAGCTCGTAGAGGTCAGGGCCGACCTTGAGGGGACGATAAATGATGTTTAATCTTCCCTGGAGGAAGCCAAGATGAACGGATCGTGGCCCGCCAACTGTAACCAAGCAGGTGGTTGGGTTCGGCGAGGCCTGGAGAAAAGGAATCACGCAGACGAGACTATTACCAAGTACAACCTCCAGTTTGATGGTCCGAGCACCGGCGTTTTTCTTCAAATTATGCTCCATTGCCCATGCGACACCTATTCGCGACGTATGTGCAACGCGGAAGCGGTGATGAGGATCAACCAACTCAAGGAACACAAGGCCGGTGGTAATATATACATGACAGGTGATTATAGCGCGTGTGTGATTTTTACATCTGTACATTACTATGTGTATTGTTACTCTGAAGATGTGCACTCGATCATCTGATGAGCCCATTTTAGGCGAACGAAGAAGGAATCTCGTCAACCTTCGAAGTTTGGAAGACAGGATTGAGGCGCTTTTCGAGGTACATCTTCCTTTCTTCCACTTCCAACCCTTCAGTTTCCTGTGCTTTTCTGTATTTTCGGTCAGAGCTCCTCATCGCAGTCGTAAAAGCCAACAATCAAAAGTTGATCCAGATTCTTCCAAGTTCCAGTTGAGCGGACAGGGTCGCGGTGTTGAGGTGTTGACCCTGCCAATCATTCCACAATTAAACAACTTAGCTATGTTCATATGCGCGCACTTGTTTTGCCAAAATGATCACATAACAGCCTTTAGTTGTATTTTGTTTGTTTAAATTGGGATTAAGATCGTTGAAGGGGAATAGGCAGCGTATCCTAATACAAAAGTCAATTTCTTCTACCGCAAAAAACAAACAAACAATGCAAGTTGGAATCACCAACTACCTCTAGGTGTGCATGTCAGTTGAAGTAGCTGTGGCATTTATTAATCCCTAAACATGTCTTTTTTTTGGGAAAGGAGGTAGAGACCCCCCGCCACTGCATCAAACACCGTCATTTTTTATTTTTTTTATTTAACAAAGTCTGACAAGACAAATACAACGATCAATCTGAAGCTACCAACCCGTCGACAGCTGACCCTACACCTACAAGATTAATGAAGGGGGTGGCCATGTGCCATAACTACGCGCATCATCGAAAACTGAATGCCTCACCAAGCCACCCATCGGCTAGCCGGGAGCATAACCAGTCCGGCAGACCCGCAGCGTGCACCACATGCGCCCGCTCCAAAAGCCGCCGCCGCCGTACCGGTGAACCCATTCTTTGGGATAGAAATCTGCATAGTCCATGCCAAGCCTATTGTAGGCACCACCACGGCGCCAGATAGCGCCCCCGTCCTGTGCGAGCCCATCGTATCACGTCTGTCACCGAGACCCCATTGCGCCACGCTGCCGAGCGCCAGCGTCGACGCGCTCGATGCAACAACACTCCTTCTCTTCGAGCCCGACCATCTACCATTGGTGCCACAAGCCAGGTCCAACTCCCACAGCAGGTTGCCCCCAAGGAGGAGAGCGACGCCAGGCGCCGCCAACGTCCGACCTGAAACATGTTTAGGGTTTCCCTGGAGCGATTTGGGTAGGAGTGCAATCGTCGTAGCGATGCATTGATGCCCGCGGGCGCCGCCATAGAGCTGGCAGGATAACGTGCCCACCTTGATTCAGACCGACTTGCCCACCTAGCCCATAGCGATGCCTGAATGTAGCAAGATCCGAACGGGTCATCCGAGCCTAGGCAGGAGCATGCCCACCCACCCCGGATCTACAACCGCCATGGACGACACGCAGTAGGGGAAGCATCGGCAGGAAGGTCGCCGAGCAAATTCCCAGTGCCAGGCCCCCAACCTCCACTCGACCTCCACCTACATCTAGGAGACCACGTGCCTCACAGCCTCGACTCCCCACCACGCCCCACAGCGCCAGGGACCGCCGCTCCGCCACCTCCGTCCAAGGGCCGCCACCCAAGGTTCTGGGCTCCGCCGCCATGGAAGACATTCGGAGGTCCCCGTCCTCTTAGGGAAAAGAATCTGGGTATCCGACATAACAACATCCATAAGAAGAAGGCATAAAGGAGACCAGTTATCCCATTTATCAGCGATCAGAGCCCTTCTAAATGGTGTATTTAGAGGGGGAGCATTATGTAACACATCATGAACAGGAACATTATTTTGCTGAACAATGTTTATACATGATGGATATTGATGTTGTAATGGAGAAGAACCCAACCAAGTGTCCTCCCAAAACCTTGTGATTTTTCCATTACCTACTTTGAAAAAGCCTCTATTAAACGATCTTTTTAACACGCATTAGGCCTTTCCAAAATGGTGAACTTAGTCAGTTGTGCTTCAACTTGAGCTAAAGTTTTAAACAACCATTTACTGAGTAAGCATTTTTTTTTAAGTCAAGCACTCTAATTCCTAAGCCTCCGTGATCTTTGGGCCGACATACCATATTCCATTTAGTTAACCAATATTTTATTTTGTTTTCATCTCATTGCTAAAAGAAGCGTGATCTATATAACTCAAGTATTTTTCTTACCCTTTTGGGTATTTCCAGAAATGACAACATAAACACTGGGAGGCTTGTCAAAACTGAATTAACAAGGACTAAACGGTCTCCGTATGATAGCATTTTCCCTCTCTAGCATCCCAACTTGCCTTCAAAATGGCTTTGTACTAGACACCATTCAGAATTCCGAAGCTTTCCTTGCCTTTATAGAAAGCCTCTGGCCCTTTTTATCCACTTACTTTCGTCCGGGCACTTTCGTTGATATAGTCAAAACAGCCCTCTTTAGAACTCCCAACCACTGTAGGTAAAACCAAATATCTCTCACTTGGCGCTCAAACTCTAATACCAATGGCCTGTTTAGCTCATCTTTCCTATCTGATCTGCACCCATCACCAAAATAAGTTGAAGACTTCTGGAGATTAATGTAACAACCTAAGAAAACTCTGAGTGCAAAATAACATACTACCACTAGTAGAAATAAGGGCTTTCGTCCAGAGCCACATCGGGCTCTAGTCGCGGCAGCGTTACAAACCGGTACTAGAGGGGGTGACTGGTCCCGGTTCAAAATTTACGAGGCAGCAAGAGATTAGTTCCGGGTCGTAAGGGACCTCTAGTACCGGCTCGGAAGGACCACGAGCGAGACACCTCTAGTACCGGCTCGTATTACGAGCCGGTACTAGAGGTCAAATTGTTCAGTTCCCGTGCACGCGGTTTCGTCGCTTTGGAATTCCGCCCGTCGCCGTCGCTTTGTCTTTCGTGGATAATTGATCACCACTACCGGCGCTTCGTCGCCGTCGCGCGCTTCTTCATCTTTCATGGAATTAATCACCACCGGCGACTCAAGTACTATATAATGGACATGGACTTCACATCCTAAGCACACCTCTCCCTCTAATCCCTCGCAAAGCCCTCTATCTCCCTCTCATTCCAATGGAGCCGCTCGGGCGAACTCGGGTGTACCACCTCACCGCCGAAGAGATGAGTTTCAAGGTCACGGTCACTGCCCGTGCATCAAGGGTGGAGAGGTCGATCCGCTTCGTCAAGAAGGAGTTTCTGGACGCCGCACAGATCAAGTGTGTGGGCCTGGACTGCGTGTTCACCAACCCTCGCGAGGGTAGACAAAATCAGTGCGCCGCCGTCCTTCAACTCTCGGTGGCGACCGAGAATTTGGTGTTCCAAATCTGTTGGGCTAATGAAGTGCCGCAGCTGCTCAAGGATTTCTTGTGGCACAACACCATCAGATTCTGCGGCGCGGCTATCCACAATGATGTGCGCATGCTGCGATACTACGGAATTGACATTCCGTCTGTGTTCGACCTCCAACAGGTTATCCCGAACCCCACCAATAATCCCATTCCGATTCTCTATGATCTGGCCAATGCTACTATTGGGACAACTCTTGAGAAGAAGAAGAGGAAGAAGAAGGACGACAAGAAGAAGAACAGGAAGAAGGACGACGAGGAAGAAGAAGATGATGAACTAATATTTGGTTGGAGCAACGTTCCATTGAGCTTCGAGCAAGTGAAGTATGCCGCTCTAGACGCTCGCCTGGGCTTCGAGATTGCTAGGAGGCACTGGAAGCTACATGGCTACAATAGCCATGTTGATCGTCTCAACATTAAAGTTGATGAGTACATGGTGTACGGTGTGTGGTATGTGGTGTGTGAGAGGCTTCTATTGTAAAAAACTATCGAATTTCAAAAACATTTCTATATGAAAAAGTTGTGTCTTGTCAATATATCTTTCCATTTCGATTAGCGGTTTGAAATTAATTGACAAAACAGTGTCCAGTGGAATTAAAAGTAGTCTAAAAAACAGAATTGTGTATTTTTAAATCTGCACTTAAACCGTTCAGAATTTAGAAAAATGTGTAGAGATAACAAAGATGCGCATTTTCCATAGCTTTCCAACGGCATATCACTTGCCTCAATCCGACAAACAATGTGAAAATGGCACCTAAATAACAGTACGAAAATGGAGAAAAACGTGAAAATACAATATAGTATTTTTAAAATTACTCAAAAACCATAACGAATTTGAAAAATATTTATATTGAATCTTCAAATGAGTTCTATTTGCAAAATGTTTAAATCTTTTAATCCCTCTAATTAATTTTTGAATTAATATTTTGAAGTAATATTTATGCAAAAAATGAATTTGGATTAATATTTATGCAAAAAATGAATTAATTTTTGAATTAATAATTTGAAGTAATATTTATGCAAAAAATGAATTAATTTTTGAATTAATAATTTGAAGTAATATTTATGCAAAAATGAATTAATAATTATTATTACTTAATCATAAATCTTACTTAATCATTTTTTCATCGATTTATTCATATTATTTGTCGAAGTTCGATTTACCGGTTTAAAGATATGAATTTATCCATATTAAATTGAAAATTAAAATAATAATGTAAAATTAATTTTTTTTGTTATTTCAATTCAAAACTATTAGTACTTAATCATTAATCTTACTTATGCAAAAAATAATTTGAAGTAATATTTATGCAAAAAATGAATTAATTTTTGAATTAATAATTTGAAGTAATATTTATGCAAAAAATGAATTAATAATTATTATTACTTAATCATAAATCTTACTTAATCATTTTTTTTATCGATTTATACGTATTATTTGTCAAATTTCGATTTACCGGTTTAAAGATATGAATTTACCCATATTAAATTGAAAATTAAAATAATAATGTAAAATTAATTTTTTTGTTATTTGAATTCAAAACTATTAGTACTTAATCATTAATCTTACTTATGCAAAAAAATAATTTGAAGTAATATTTATGGAAAAAATGAATTAATTTTTTAATTAATAATTTGAAGTAATATTTATGCAAAAAAATGAATTAATAATTATTATTACTTAATCATAAATCTTACTTAATAATTTTTTTGATCGATTTATACATATTATTTGTTGAATTTTGATTTACCGGTTTAAAGATATGAATTTATCCATATTAAATTGAAAATTACAATAATAATGTAAAATTAATTTTTTTGTTATTTGAATTCAAAACTATTAGTACTTAATCATTAATCTTACTTATGCAAAAAATAATTTGAAGTAATATTTATGCAAAAAATGAATTAATTTTCAAATTAATAATTTGAAATAATATTTATGCAAAAAATTAATTAATAATTATTATTACTTGATCATAAATCTTACTTAATCATTTTTTCATCGATTTATACATATTATTAGTACTTAATCATTAATATTTATGTTAATATAGGTTTGGAATTCAAAAAATAATATCATGTGACATCAAAGTCTAGAGGATAATTAGATTGATACCATAATATTATTAGTATGTTATCCGTGCAATCTTGGAAACTAATTGGAAAGGAACTCAAAAGTTAAGCGTGTTGGGGGTGGAGCAGTGTGAGGATGGGTGACCGATCGGGAAGTTTGATCACTAGTGTGAGGATGAGGGCAAAGCGTGCTGCGACTTGATATTAGGGGCGAGACCGATCGGGAAGTTTGATCACTAGTGCGAGGATGGGGCAAAGCGTGCTGGGACTTGATATTAGAGGCGAGACCGATCGGGAAATTCGATCAGTAGTGTGAGGGGCGATTAGAGATTAAACTGACAAATAATTCAAAATTTTGAAATATAGAAAAAAATTCAAAACTATTAATCGAAAAATTTCAAAAAAAAATATTTTAGAAAAAAAGTCTCTAGTCCCGGGTCATATTACGAGCCAGGACTAGAGGTACTCGACCACGCGTGGTGCCACGCCCCGTGTGGAGCTCTCTAGTCTGGGGTCGTAAACCACCCGGGACTAGAGAGGGTGGCCTCTAGTCCCGAATCCGGCGTCCCGGGTGGGCATCCGGTACCAGAGGCCCCTACCACCCGGGACCAATGAGGTTGTTTCTACTAGTGTACGCACCCTTGGTGTTGAATAGCATGTCTACATTCTCAGTTCCAATATATACTGGATAACATCTTGTGTTTGTTATCAGGTTGATCCCTTGAGACAGTCGCAAATAATTGGTCCACTACTTACAAGCACACAGCTCCCCTTTACAAGGATGGCTCCAGCAGGTAGTGAAGATGGCGCCGATCGTGACATTGACGCTTTTTTCCCCCTTCTGTGCGACTATCGTAACTTTGACGTTACAATAGCACCCGAGCGCCTAGAGAGAGTGACGATTCGCACTGGGGGTGTAATTGATATGCATTCAGTTTTTCCTACATTGACCAACGTGGGCAACAGCGAACCGTGGGTCCCTGGGGTGCCGGTGGACCAAATCACGCCGTAACTACAACGGTGCGTACATTTTTCTTCTTGTGCATTATTAGGTTTTGTTTTAGAGCTACGACACAACTACTCTCTCCGTTACTAAATGTAAGATGTTTTAAGTGTTACACATGTTGTATAGATGCATATTAAAATGAGTGAACATACACATAAATATGTTTAGATACATTTGTGTGCATGTGAATGTTGACAAAGTCTAAAACATCACATATTTGGAAACCGAGGGAGTATATGCGTACACGGGCACTGTCTATTGATATACTTAAAGTATTTTTCTTTGCTCATGTGCCGATCGATTGCAGATCTGGCTGCGCCCATCGGAGGTTGTGACAGGAATATCGGGGACAATGGGCAGAATTGAACATACGGAGACTGCACCTACTGTTATAACATCACTTGCGATTGTCACCAACATCCAAACACATGGACCTTATGGAGATCCCCACTATTACGATAGGAATCACCAAGTTAACAACACACCTTTCAGCATTGTGGCTCCACCGAACAAGACCATTGTGGGCTTCTTTGGGCGTTCCAGCCGCTATCTGAATGCAATCGGTGTCTACACCATCTAAATCAGTCTGGTGAAATGATCTGGTGGAGCATCTGACGAATAACATGGTTGGGGACCTGATCCCTGCGCTAGCTGTACTTCCAGTGCCGTTTTGAACAAAATAAGATGGTTAGGGAGCTCTGCCCTGCGCCAGCCCGTGTGATATTTTACCCTCTTGTATTTTGGGTGCTTGTTTGATCAATTATATTCTATGAAGAACTTTGAGCGCTTGTTTCACCAGTTATGTTTGCCGAGTGCAACACTCGGCAAAGTTTGTAATTTACTGTCTTTGTTTTGCCATGTATATTTTGTTTGAGGATTGTCGCACCCTGACAAAGTTTATATTTACCGAGTAGGCATTGTTTGCCGAGTTTTTTTACAAAACGTGAAAAAAAACACTCATTAAAATCACTGTCTGCCGAGTTTTGCGAAAAATACGCTCGGCGAACAACGAGATTCATACCAAAAGTGATTTCCCCGGTAGTGCATGCAGAGACTCTAGTGCTCATTTGACGAGTGGTTTGGCTTGTGAATGGTCCTTATTTACTTTTTAATTTTTAAACGAAGGCAAAAACTTTGCTTTATCTATTCATTAATTGATTAAGAAGAAAGTATCAGATTTATTTGCGGAAGAAACCGGACGAAAACTATAAGACGAACACCAACAACCAAGACAACAGGGAGCCTACACAACCAAATAGAGCACCACCTAAAGCGAGCAATAATCACGAGTAAACAACTACTTGTCCAACCTATGACAACCACGAACTGACAACACAACAAACTCTAATAGGGTCAACAATCCAGAAAATGCGGAAGATTTCCCTATGAAGTCAGGCCTCTTTTTTCCCTCCTTCTGAGAGATTTCTCCACCTTTATGAATACACCGTCTAAAGCTGTCCACGACGCCGAACCCTTGCTCCGCCCTTATGATTGGTTAGATTTTGGATTACCATGTTCATCCATTTTTTACATTTGGGAGCAAAATTATGTTTGGCTCGGTTAACCCCTCTTGCAATCTTTGCAAGATTTTGTACAAATGGTTTAAGTAACCGTGGGAGTGTGTGATTTTTTTTTTTGATTTCTGATTTTCAATGGCTCTCATTCACGCATAAACCTGTTACGGTCATTACAAATAAAGGGGCTGATCTGGTTTGGAGCAGCGTTCAACCAGAAACCTTCAGTTCCCTCTACCCTATTTAACTTGGCAAGCTCATGCGCGACAGCATTACAACCTCTCTTAACTAAAGATAAAATAAACGGCAGACCGGACCTTCTCACAGTGTCAATCTCTCTGTAGATAGCACAGAGTCTAGATAAGTTTTTGGAGTCTCCATTCACAGCAGCAGCAACGGCCGAGCAATCCGTCTCCACTTCCGAAGGGAAAATACCATGGCGATGACAGTTTTGCAGGCTTAACAGCAGAGCCCTAGCTTCAGCTTCTTCTGCATCTTGACAGGCATGCAAACTGGCCGCCATCGAGCAGATGATCTCACCCGAGTCATCTCTAATGATAGCTCCCATCGTCCCGCATAGGCGATCCTGGATAAAGGAAGCGTCGACATTTTGTTTCGTTTTCCCCATCGGAGGAGGGTTCCAGTGGGATTTCGAAATATCCAGACTAGGCTCCTTTTTTGCAAGTGTGTGATTCTTTTCCAGGTGGCATCCACGTCACCCTGATTTTGCAACTATGGTTCATGGTTGATTGCCACGTCAGTCCTTCTTCCCCATTCTGAGCCTCTTCTTCTTCCTCCACCGCCGCCACTTCGCACCTGCAAAATTGGCCGCCGTCCTCTTTTCTCCCAATCCTGCTGCCACGCCTCTAGAATTATTGTAGAATGAAAATATAAGATTTTGATTCATAATATAGAATCATTTTTTTTTACTTCTAAGAAGATAGTTTGTGATTGGTAATATTTTGGGTTACCATGTTCATTCACTTTTTTACTTTTGGGAGCAAAATTACCCCTCTTGCTATCTTTGCACGATTTTTTATAAATGGTTTAAGTAAATAACTTGGGGTGTGTGATTCTTTATAGAGCTCAGCAGCAATTCGACAGTGGTCTGAACAAAGGAATTCCAAGGGATGGTGTAACTTCATGGTTTGTGTTCCATGTTGGTTTTAGGAACCGCTGTTTTGAAGGGCATTGTAGACAGAAAACAAAAAATTTCCTAACAACGATAACCTTAAACTAGCCAGAATCTATAACTATGCAGATATACGATATACGGAGGAAGCCGACATAGCCGACCTCAAGGTCGTGAAGACGATCACCTCCAAGCACCCCAAGCGTGGTGCCTCGCAGAGAGTCACAAGCGTACGGTGAAGAAGACGACCTCCGGGCTCCGATTCAGCCGAGCAGCGGAAGTAGAACACTTGGACCGAAGATCAGTAGCACGGCGGTGTGCGTATGGTGGAGAAAACCTCAACCTCGGCGCAACCCCAATTGCAGGGTCACGCTCGAATGAGAGAGAGAGAGAATTTGATGTATTTTTGGAGGCATGGGAGCACCCCTATATAAAGGCGGAGGAGGGCTGCCACCTTTGGTGGCTTAGCCACGTGGGACTAAACCCCTTTTGGTTCGGCCGGCCAACGGCAGCCGCCGGCCCTAGATGGGCCCCAAGTGATCCCAAATTTGTAAGAAGTTAGAAATATGGTTCCCTCCGGGCTATATTATTGTGTGCAATTGGTTCTCTGTCTATCATTTCTCGCTCTGTCCCTGATCATGTGACACTAATCTCTTGCCTTTAGCTAATGGGATCAGCGGTCACGTCAGGCCAAATCGTATTCAATTTCATGCCGAGATGCATTTTCGACATCTAGAATTATTAAAGAATGGATATATAAAATTTTGATTCATAATAGTTAAGAATATGTTTTTACTTTTACAAAGATAGTTTGTGATTGGTAATATTCTGGGTTACCATGTTCATTCAAATTATGTTTTGCTCGGTTAACCCCTCTTTGCTATCTTTGCACGATTTTTTATAAATGGTTTATAAATAAATAACGTGGGAGTGTGTGATTCTTTTCCAGGTGGCATCCACGTCACCCTGATTTTCCAACTCTGGTTGGTTGCCACGTCACTCCTTCCCCATTCTCAGCCTCTTCTTCTTCCTCAACCGCCGCCACTCCGCACCTGCAAAATCAGCCGCCGTCCTCTTTTCTCCCAATCCTGCTGCCACACCTCCGGTGTAGCCCTCCGCTCCGCTCGCGCGCCACATTCCGGCCGTGCCGCCGCATGGACTCAGCCGGCAGATGTCAACCCGTCTCGGTCGCCGGAGGATGCGAGAGGGAGGCGACGACACCTCCCCCGTACCAGGAAGACGAATTCTTCCGCCTCCTCACAACGTTTCTAGAGCACGGTGAGTCTCCACTTCCGTTGATCCGCTTCTTGTCGCGTGCTGCTGTCGTGCCCCTCTCGCCCACCGGAGTAGTCTAGTTGTGAACTATCTCCCTTCCATTCAGTTTGCCAAAGGTCTGCATTTCAGTAAGTATGAGAGAGGGATGATCATGGTTGGTGGACTGACCGACCAGCTGAGGGAGATTCAGAGAAGTGAATCAGGGCTGGCGGACTGACTGACCATACCGGAGTGGGAGAGATTCAGAAACATAATTGCTGGGATGATGGGATGCTGGGCCTTTTTGCTATTTTCTTTTCTTGTCAGTCTCCACGCATAGCAGATTCACTAGCATGAGAGATGGGTAAATGCATGGAGCATGGTTGAAAATTTGAGTTCCAATCATGCTATCATGTGTCCTATCGATGGTAAAATAACTAACTATTTAATTATCCAAGCGCAGACTGATTATTTTTAGTTAACGTTCAGTTGTGCTGTGTTTGTAACTTATTTCGTAGTCAACAATTATGTCAGCATTTTAAAATAATAAGAAAGTGCCTACGAAGACACAACCATCTTACCTTGTTTATTCAATGTGATCATCTGAAAATTTATTTCTTGAGAGAACCCTCTGAAGATGAGTTGGTCGCCGGCACGCAAGAGAAGAACGGTTGCCGCCGGAGCCAGAGTGGTTTCCGCCTTTCCGGTGCTAGAGAGACAGAGGGTCAGCTAGCTAGGTTGTCAAGAGGTGGGATTAGTTAAGAGTCGTTTGAAACTTTAATTCGGATATGCCCCTAATTTTGCAAATGTGGTTAACTGCATTTATCAGCTAATGACTCGCCTAAGTATCTACGTATTTGCATTCTTGTGTGCTATACTGGTTATGAATTAACTCCCACCTGTTCAGTTTGATACTTTCGGTTTGGCAAATAGTACCATAATAATTGTCTTTGTACATAATTACCACCCATCAACAGGTGCATGGCAGTAAATATGGGAGAGGAGCCATCTAAAAAGAGCACTACTACTGCTATGAGAGGGGTAAATGCATGAAGCATGGTGGGTGGACTGTCGGTCCAACTGATAGAGATTCAGAGAAGTGTGAGGCAAGTGGACTGGCCATAGGAGAGATTCAGATACATAATTGTTGGATGCTCGACACATAGTAGAGCTCAACAGTGTGGTCACATAGTACTGAAAATAAAGATCTCTGTCCATTTCTCTTTTATTGGCTATGGTCTGAACGTTGGGCTTTGGTAGTGGAAAAAGAAAAACTCAGTCCAGTTCCGTTTTGTGATGCTCCGCTCTGCCGTCTCACTAGTGTTTGAGCATCGTTGGCAACACCAACTTCGTCCAGAGCGCTGCTTCCTTGTTCCCGAGCCAGTGGTTTGTGACCACGACCCCGACCTTCGTGCTGGACGTATGGCAAATCCATAAACAGGTTGCGCCATGTCCACCACCAGCTCAGCCTACGGATGCGGCCACATCCACACACGTCCCCACAGTGGCGGCGTTGGACTGCACACCCACCAGTGCCCAGGCTGCGACAGCATTGCATCAGATGGACCTCTGTTCCGTGATGCCCACTACCTGCTCAACAGTATGCCTAGGTGGTCCCTGCTACTACCATGAAAGTCATGCCCACAGCCCTCCTCTCGGTGGTTTAATTCACCACACACAATCTACTTGGTGTGGCGTCATTGCATACTGGGATTAAGCGCTCACCATGGACTCCACCAACTAAGCAGCTGATTCTCCAGGCTGCAATGAGTCCATTGGCATCTCCTGCCTCAAACAGGAGCACACCTTGTAGAATTTTCAACATGCATAATACACAGGGTAACATGCAAGTGGTCCTATCTTAAATTGAGTGTTGAGAATAATGAGTCTTAAATTGAGTGCAGTTCTCATTGTGGTTATTTTTGTTCCTAGAGTTCAGAAAGCACAGCTGAAGCCAACAGTGTTCAAGTGGTCCTATCTTCTTTGTTTTGACATGCACTTCCATGGTGCAAGCACCCTTGACTTGCTAGTAAGAAAATCTTACTATCAAAAATAATGCTTCAAGAAATATCCGTTAGGAAGATGAACAACAAAAGCTTTCCTAGTAAAATGACAATGTGTTGGGTGCTCTAAAAAAAACTGTATGGCTAATCAGTAGTAACTCAAGCAGGGAAAACTACATCTAATCTATGCATATCATGTGGAATCCATCCAATCTTGACTAACTTTTATGTCTGCAGGTCAGCGTCTATACTGTCCAGGCAAGAGACTACTTCCATGATAGCTGGCCTCCTGAATTGATTATAATCAACACAGTTGCAAGCGGTTTCAAGCACCTTCAGCATTTGCTCATCATACCTTGTTCCTTTAAGCGTTGGATCCAGGACCTCAAATTGCTTTCCCTCAGACCTCATCTGTAGAACCCATGGGACAAGTTCTTTTGACGTAGACAGGACTGGAACAGGTCGCCTCCCTGTGAGCAGCTCAAGCAGGACTACCCCGAAACTGTACATATCACCTCTTAACGTAGCTACCCATGCTTGCCCGTACTCGGGAGGAATGTAACCCATAGTGCCGACCAGTTCAGTTGTAACATGAGTTTTGTTAGGAAGGATTAATCTGGCTAGCCCAAAATCTGCAACATAAGCATTAAATTCTTTGTCCAGTAGGATATTACTGGATTTGATGTCTCGGTGCACTATTTGTGGGTTGCAGGCTTCATGGATATAAGAAATTCCTAGGCTTGTTCCTTGTGCAATCTTGAGCCGAGTCGGCCAGTCAAGAAATGAGCTAACATCATCATCCCTTGAGTTTCCTATGATGCAGTATCCCAATAGTGGTACAAGATTTTCATGTTGTGCCTTCGAGAGCGCATCAACCTCTGCACTGAACTCCCTTTCCATCAGACAGATTTCACCATTCAGCTTTTTGATTGCCAACTTGGAGCCATCCGGCAGCTCTGCGTTGTAGATTAATCCATAACCTCCACATCCCATGATGCTCGCCTTGTCAAAGTTGTTCGTAGCTTTCAAAATGTCATTGAATCTGAGCTTGTTTTCTTCACCCTTGCCTTGTGCCATCTACATCACCACTAATGTTTGCTCTGAATTAGAGTAGAATGCTTCAACTTCTTCGTTACTCTCCCTTCTGTTGTTTGCCCTAAAACTCTTCTTCCTGATTGAGAGAAGGAGACACGCCAGCAACACAAGAGTTGCTATGCCTCCGAAGAACACACCAAATACAATTGCAAAAACAGCCTTCCTAGCTCGTGTTTTTCTGGTGAACTGAGAAATTGAATCTGAACCACATTTATGAGTGAGCATAGTGCCACACATCTTTGGATTCCTATCGAAACTAGAATTCTGGAATGTATTGAACTGGACCTTCTAGGTCATTGCTTGAAATGTTGAATGCTGAAAGGAAGTGCAGGGTGTTTAGTGCAGCTGGGATAGCACCTGTGAGATTGTTGCTGGACAAATCTAGCATCCGCAAGTTTGTGAGGTCGCAAATCGATCGAGGGATCTGTCCGTATAAACAGGCAACTCAAAGACCCTTGGGTCCAAATGAGTTCTGTAATGTTAACGGGATGTCTCCTGTAAGTGTGTTGTTTGACACATCTATATAGAAGAGATGGCTTAAGGAGTTGATCCAGTCTGGTATTGGTCCAGTGAGTTGATTACTTGTTAGAATTAACATCTTCAGTTTTGTCACTCTTGATATCCATATAGGTATTTTCCCAGATAATTGGCAAGCATTCATGTCCAAAACCTGAAGATTCTCAAAGCCACCAATCATGTCATCCTCTGGCATGAGCTCTCCCCTGAAATTGTACGAGATAAGCAGGGTGGTAAGGTTCTTGCTGCCCTTAAGGATCTGAAGCGCATTGGCAATGTTTGTGAAATTGTTTCTACCAAGTGACAAGAAGGACAGATGTTTCAGATTGCCTATTCTCGATGAGAGCTGACCATGTAGGTGGTTGTTAGATAACCGCAGTGCGGTCAGATTACTGCATGAGTACATACTTTCTGGAACTGTACCGGTGAAGTTGTTGGTCAAAAGATCTAAAGTTTTGAGATTGGGCAGGTTGGAGAAATTGACATTGGTAAGTTCTGCACTGAGTTTGTTGCTCTTCAGGTCAATTGTCATCAGTTTTGTGCAGCTGCTCAGAGAATATGGCAGCTCCCCTGACATGTTGTTGTTGTTCAAATGAAACTCCTCCAGTCTCTTGAGTTGACCTATATAATCTGGAATCTTTCCACTGAATTTGTTCCCTCCGAGATCAAGGGCTACAAGATTTCTGAGGTTGTGTATGCTGGCAGTATCAAGAACTCCATATAAACCATTGTTTGCGAAAGACAGGTATTCCAATGAGGTTGCATTGAAGATTTCATCTGGGAGTCTTCCACTAAGGTTGTTATACCCGGCCCTGAAGAGTTAAAGCTAACATCAAGGGTAGTAATGCTGCTGGACGATAGCAATCCCAGCGGCAGATCACCGGACAGAGAGTTTCCAGAGAGATCAAGGTACTGCAGCCCGGTGAGGATCCCAAGGGACTGCGAGATGTGCCCCTCGAGGCCCTTGGAAGGCAGCAAGACATGGATGACCTTCCTATCTTGCCTGCAGGTGATCCCTTCCCACTTGCAGCAATCTGTGCCATTCTGCCACAACGCAGAGAGGCCGCCGTCTTGTGAGAGCTCGGCAAGGAACTGGAGAAGGGAGGCCTCCTCATGCTGTGTGCAGGAACTGGCAGGAGAGCCCAAGCAGATCAGCAGCACAAGAGCAAGGCCAAGGGAAGGTATGCCCAATATCTTGCTGGAGAAATGGAGTGTGTGCATGGTTTTCCGGTGAAACTAGCATCCAAACAAGAGCTTAACTTGTGCCCTGACTGGATGCATCAATGGTGGTCTAATCATGAAAGAGATTGGGGAAAGAAAGTAGCAGATCTTGCTCCCATTTTGTTTTGTCCACTTGCTGTATATGAAGAGCTTAAGTTATTTTAAACAACTGTCACACCAGCCCACCTGCAGCCTCCTAGTTCACACTGACGTTACATTATTCGACTACTGGCTGCTTGCTGTAATCTACTGACAAGTCAATTGGCCAATCTTCCAGGTAACCTTCAGTACAAAAAAATGCATTGTAGATTGTGTAGTCATCCTTGACTCAGTCCTTACTTAATTTTTACGAGATGCCTTAATCTACTAACTCTAGCATCACTTCTCTTACCGGCTTCACTAAACAACTCTAACCTCTTCCCACTAGCACTTGACCAAAAAAATTACTTCTTGACGTATCCTTTGCCTTATGTTGAACAGGAAAAGGCGCTTGCGATGGAGAGCAAGCATCCGCGTGTGGACAAACCCAAGTGCAGTGTTGCTTAATGGACGGGGTGGATGGCTGACCTGCTGGTGATCTGTTCTCTCTTCCATCCTCCTGACCTGAGGGCTTCACGGACCCTTATCACGAGCGAGCTTCGTCTGACGTTTAAGGCTGCTGTTGTTTTCCGTTCTCTGGGCTCTGATGATGCTCGTATGGTCATGGCCTTTTGGGACAGAACCATCTATTTATCATTACTTCTTTATCTTAAAAAGTATCTGAGTTGGCCACCCTCATCGAGAATCTATTAAGCTATTAACACTACCAGTTGTCAACCATTATGTGGACATAAAATTGATTCATGTAATGTATAATTTGAGATAGTTTTTAAATTTTGCACACAGTTATGGGTAATGATGACACACGAGTTTAAATAACCGATACGATATATAGGAAAAACTGCAAATTTTGTAGCAACACACGACCATTTCCTTTTTTTTGTACTGGTTTAGTTCTAGTTCTAGTTCTAGGATGATGGTAGCTGCATTGTGTCATGAGTATTATTTTCTAGATGCTGCACTCTATCATTGATTATTATACGTCCGCTTTAACGATTTTTCTCTTCGGATTGATAAAAAAATAGCAACTGCCAGAAGGACATGGAGTTTTGGCTCGTGAAAAAATTGACATAGCTGGTGCTCTAAAAAGGCCATTTTGTAGCATTTTGGAGAACCTTTTTTTATTTTTCGCCTAGAACACCCATCGCAAAAGTCTTGATATTGATTTTTGTTTGGGTTGCTCACCACATATGCCATGTGGTCACCCATTGCAAATGTCATTTCTTCACGAAAACTTGCACGCAGGCAGAGCAATCAAACATGTTGCTTGGAAAAAAAAGTAATAGACTTCTTATTTTGTTTGCTATTTTTTCGTATTTTACTGCTCGGGTGCACTGAGCTTGTGAACAGAACTGAACATTCTAGTACCAGACACTCTACATGATTATGGCTTTCAGAAACTGTAGCGTTGGCATTGCATCACTACGTACTCATCTCTCTGCTTTTCTCTAAACCGAAGCCTATTACCCAGCTTTATAGATAAAGCCAACCACCAGAGTCATACACCAAGTTCAACCTCCACAGCAGGGAGTTAAGCGAGGTTACAGGTTCAAATAAAAGGTGCACAAACAAACTAACAGAGATAGAGCACATGGATCATCTAAAAGACACTAGGCGTCGCTCCTCATCCTAGCATCAAGCCTTCTCAACTCGGAAATCGCCCAGTCCAACACGCGCTTCTCACCCTGCTTGCTTCGGATGCGCCAGCTCTGGAAGAAAACAGTCATTTTGAAGATGCACTCAGCCGGGTGCCCAATGAAAAAATGTTCAGTAGTCATTTTATTTATTTGTGGCAAAGCGCCCAGCATAAACCACTCCACGTCCTACCCGACAGACGCCTTGAAATCGATATGAAATGACTATCCCCAGCTGGGTTCCAAGAACACGCAAGCAACTCACGTACGCACGCCCACATGAATTTTGCTAAGGAACACCGGAAGAAAATGTGGTTTGCGTCCTCCACCTCTCCGCATTGACAATGTTCTCTCCTGAAGGTAGGCGCCCACGAATCAGCTGTGATAGGAAAATGTTGACTTTGAGAGGTATCTTGGTCTTCCAAGCATCTTCGAAGAAAATGAGTGAGGTGCCATGGCTTGGTTTCCTATATAAGAAGTTGGTAGAGAAGCTTCCCGAAGCTTCTAATGACCAAGGTTTTGGTTCCCGGTAGAAAAACATTCCCGAGGGGGGTCGGGATTAAGGGTTAACGCGGTTACGGAAATCCCGAACGGTTACCGGACAAATTTGAAAAGTAAAATTTAAAATTCAAAAAAATTGGTTCTTGATTTGACCGTTTAACTAGGGTTTTCGTTAAAGTTTAAATTTTTCAAAATTTTCGGGATTTTTCGCTAACTACTGCCGTAGCGAAGGAGGCCTGTCGCCAGAGGTACGGATCATTGTCGAGTCAGACTGCATCCGACTTAGGGTTTACCATCATATATACCTATTGCAAGCCGCCGTTTGGGATAAGTCGCATGTTGTAAATCCCGACATTTATAACCTCACTCGATCATAGTGAAGATTTGTTGGCTGGCGCCAGTGGTTTTTCTCTTCCATTTTTGGAAGGGTTTTCCACGTTAAATCCCGTGTCCCCGTTGGTTGATCTTGTTTTGTTAATAGTTTTCTTCGCCTGTCGTTTATAACATATTTGGTGAAAATGGAAACCTTTTAAATCTTCGAAGTGTTTTTGGTTTTGCATGTGCAACGTCATCCAATTTGATTTCAGATGATATGTATCTAAATTTTCAGTTTTATACCAAATTGCCACTTGTGGTAGCTCTACAATTTCCAACGGCTTTTGCACCTGCTGGGTCTACAAAGGTCAGTGGTTGCAGCAATTATTACGAATTTTGGTCTCTATAATTTTTTTGAAACGGAGGAAAAGGTTTGCCTCAATCTATTAATTAAGGAGAAGAAATTTGCCCAGTTAATTAACGGAGACCGGACGAAAACCGGCATGTGTGTACACTGCAATTTTCAACCATCTTACTCCAGCATGAGTGTACACTGCAATTTTTGTGTGGATCCGCCTGAGTAGAGAAGTGAGATCTTCTTTGGCACAAATTACTAATTGTGTAATAACCTAAATGACATGGTTTTGATTTCTCTTTATTTCTTATATGTGTCAAGTAGTACATGTATAATCTTGATACAGAACGGAGAGCTGAGCAAGGATGAACGGAAAGCTTTTCCAAGTGCTTCTCTATACTCCTCTATAAACTATTGATGTTGCTCCACTAAGGTGTGTGAATTGTTCAAAAAGGTAATATTTTTATGGTGTCTTTCTTTCAACCTGCATGCCATGATTTTAGTTTCACTTTAGCATCTTGGAAGCATATTCTGAGTCGGAGGTGTTGTTTTCAAAGAGGGGGATAGTTAAGCTATAACCTGACACGGAGTTCGTAGTCTTATTCAAGCCACGAGCTCGACAAAATATTAACTACATTAAAAATCATTTTTATTTTAAGATATTTATTACTTATCAGTAGCAACGCAGCTGGTATGCATAAGTTTGTACGTGATGATCAAGCTTTGTTTTTTCTTAGGGACGGGCAACGTGAGCGACCTAAGTGATTATGCTTCATATCATATAAATTACTAATGTGTCACACTATTTTAATTATATCGCATCATTTTTTTCTCGCTTTAGAGTTCGCCCGACCTCAATTTTTTTCGTCCTTCGCCACTGTGTCCCAGTACGTTTGGCAAGCATCTAAGTAATCTGTTAACTATGAAATATGAAATAAATGAAATATCTGGCTGCCTCATTGGTTTGCCAAGTACTGATTGTTGTGATCAATTACATTAACTAGCACAATGCCCGTGAGTTGCCACAGGATAACGAAAATATTACACATATTGATCAGATTGGTGTTCTAATTTATAAATGTGTGTCTAGAATGATGGCACATAGTTCTCATTCATATGCAACAACGATATGTAGGACATAAAATAAATCCATCCTTGCATACACGTCTTATCATACTTCCATTCGAGAAAGAAAAAACTGTAGTTGCAGGAGTGGGAAAGTACTGGCGAACTTACTTGCCGAGAGATATGTCCTCATCTGTGGAATCAATGGGGAACTATCTGACGTTGGTGGCCCAACATATTCCTCAAAGATCTTATATTGCAGGCAAACTAAAATACGCAAAGTGACAAAACTATTCAATAAAATACTCAAAGTCGAAAGCAATAGGGTGTTCATCACAGATGTTTTCTTGGGCACTCATAAAATATCTCATGTCTACATATTATGACACTCATAAAATATCTCATGTCCCAATCGGATCGTGCGGACTTTTTTTACCGAATGCGACGGAGCAGCCTACGTACAGTTTTTTTCCCGAAAATATCGTGGTGTTTTTTTCACGATTGTGCGATGTACCTAGGGTGGCATCCCTGCATTATATAGCAGAGATAATGCGTACCTTCTGTTAACTATTTGACCCTCTCTGATGGAGTCGATATACAATTATGTGGTCTGTGAGTTGCTGGTTATTGGCCGAGACTCTTTTTTTTCTGATTCATCTTTTTTAGGCGAAAAACAGTAGGGAAAATCCCTAGTGTTTAATTTTCTATTTTCTCTTCCAAATAATTACAAGCAGATACATAGTTGTTCATAAAGTGTCAACCCACTGAGTCATTACCTCCTTAAGAGAGGGTTTGGCTCTGTGACGAACTAAAACAAAAGATGATAAAAAGTCCTGGAAGCAGGTTTCCAAATGAACCGGCTAATTATCAAAAATAAATCTATTTATATGATTCCAGATACTCCAGCATCCCACAATCAAAGATTCTTTAAAGCATATCAGCTTGTATCTCCTCTTGGCATCCATCAACATATTATAAAAATCAAGATCCGTATTCCATTCCAAGTTCAACATAAACCAGAAGTTCTTGCTGAAGTCACATTCGAAGAAGAGATGAATATAGTCTTGAACCACTCCTTCTTCACAAAGCTTACAGTTGAATGAATCTATCTGGAATTGCGTCCTCGCTAGGAGGTCTCTAGTGTTTAATCTATCCTGGAGTAAGAGCCAGAAGAATATCTTATGTTTTGGGAGAACACAAGATTTCCAAATCCATTTCATAGGGACAGGAGCTGCTTCTGCAGGGGAAAGTGAAGCATATACTCTCTTGCAAGAGTAATTTTTGTTTTTCACAGAAAGTTGCCATTTGTCCATATCAGCATTATCAGATCTGCTCTCCAGACTGCTGCTTATTTACTCACATTGCTGAGAAGCAATAATAGAAACTGGGGTGTGAAACATATCATAGATCTCCTCATCATAGCAAACTTAAACAGCCTTCTTAAGTGAGATGTTCTGGTCTTGGCGAATGAGCACAAGTGTGGGAATTTGACTCTGAGAATATCATTCGGACCATCTGTCCATCCACAGTCTAATAGTAGA
Organism: Poa pratensis; assembly: GCA_947311845.1. Lineage (NCBI taxonomy): Eukaryota > Viridiplantae > Streptophyta > Magnoliopsida > Poales > Poaceae > Poa > Poa pratensis. The sequence continues at coordinate 33,990,260 of CAMZMU010000090.1, forward strand.
TCCATCTCCAGGATTACATGCTGCCGGTTCAAGAAAGGTGTTCATGATTTTTTGATTCATCTGACGAGCCATCTCAGCACATGTCCGTCACTAGACCCGGATTTTATTTTCTTCATTTTCCAAATGCACTTTTTTTGTGCGTTCATTTTTCTATATTTTTTCCATGCGATCCCATAGGGATCGAGTTTCATTATCATCGGATAACGAAATATAGCCAAGCATCCTTTGTAACGAAAATAAAAGCAAAAACGGTCTGAAAGTAAAAGCTAAGCCTACAGAAACCGAAGCAAAAGATATTCCGGATGCCAAGAGATCTCAGAATTTTCGACCATCCAAGCATTTTCCCACTACGCGCAACAGACCATCGTTACTTGCATGTTTAAATTATCTTGAGTTGTGCCGACTGAAGGTTCGTTTCCCTTAGGTCATTTTCTTTTGAGAGAGAGCAACATTTTTTTACGTCAGCAGCACCCGTGGAACACCCTCATTAGCACCCAACGACCAACGTACGTCATGGCTAGGACGGTCTGACTGATCTCGATGGATGGAGAGGAAATCCACATCCCTGCGGCGCCGGCGTCTGACTGACACCGACCAGCTCCGATCCTGCCAATAAAAACGCATATGTTTTCCACAGTTTGCACAACACGTGCATGTAGAATTCCAAATAGTTTCCACACAGTTTGGAATGACTTTTTAGTTTTTCCACAGGGCACATGTATTGGAATTTGACCAGTACAACTCCTCTAGATATTCCTTTTTACAATAACTCCAAGCTTAGCTTTGAGAAGCTAGCCATGGATCGATCGAGCTCTGTGCACTAGTATAAATACACAACTCACGGTGCTAGTCTATCTTATCCATCGCTACACACTTGTTTCCTAGATCTTCTAACTTCTAAGGCTTAGCGATGGAGTCGTACTCACCGAAGCTAGCTGCAGTACTACTGCTCTTAGCTCTCGGGTCCTCCGCCGTGATCGTCACGGCCCAGAACTCGCCGCAGGACTTCGTAGACCCTCACAACGCGGCGCGCGCCGCCGTGGGCGTCGGACCTGTGTCGTGGGACGAGACGGTGGCGGCGTATGCCCAGGCATACGCGGACCAGCGCCGCGGCGACTGCCAGCTGATACACACTCCGGCGGGCCGGCCATACGGAGAGAACATATACGGGGGCGGCGGCAGCGGGGCCACCTGGACTGCGGCGGACGCCGTGAAAGCATGGGTGGCGGAGAAGCAGTACTACGACCATGGCAGCAACACCTGCTCGGCGCCGTCCGGCGAGTCGTGCGGGCACTACACGCAGGTGGTGTGGCGTGACTCGACGGCCATCGGCTGCGCCCGTGTCGTCTGTGACAGCGGCGACGGTGTGTTTATCATCTGCAGCTACAACCCGCCAGGCAACTACTTGGGGCAGAGTCCATACTAAGCTACGTACAGACCATGCGTCATGACTCATGAGGATGTGTATCTATCTAGCACCGTATTGCATAAATAAATAAGGTGTTATATGTTTAAGAGCCTTGCTTCGGTGTCCCCCCCCCCCCCCCCCCCCACCGTTTATCATCTCCAGAAATTGGGGGTCACTGTGCGAACTCAAAATGCAGCCTTGTAAAAAATCAGACGCGGTTACATTTAAGAGCCCCCACCCCAAACTTAAAAGGCAAATCTTGTCTTTCTTTCCTAATTAGTTAATTAAACGAATTAAATTAAGTGGCCCACGAAGCCCATATCCACGACATGTATAACTATGTATTAATGGGACCGTCTACGGAAGCTCCTTTAGGTCGCCTCACGGCGACGATACGAGGCGTCGTCGCCGTAAGGGAGAAGTTATTGGGCCGGCCCAGATTCGCGCGCGGGAAGCTTTCGTCGGGTTTTTTCTTTCTTCGTTCCGCGTCGCAGGTTCGATTCCTGCTTCTTGCGCCTGGAGCTTTTTCGTTTCTTTTTCAGAATTCCCTGCTTCTTCGACTGCTTCATCGTCGTCCCAGGTTCGATCTCTGGTTTGCGCTCTTTTTTTCGGCGGCGTGCTGAATATTTCTTCACTGCTATTCGCGAGCGGGAACAAGGAAACATGTAAATAATTTGCACGTAAAATTGAAAAAATGCTTGAGGGAGTTCTCTCTGACACATAAGCTGGTACTATCAAAAAACATAACATGAATCAAGTAATCATTCTTTTTCATTCTTCTTATCGAAAAAATGAGTCTCATACTGAAGACAAAAAATATGAACTTCCCACAGGAGGTAATTATGTTGGTACAAATTATTAAGAAAAAAAGAAAAGGAAATGAAAAGTGGATTAATGCTTCTAGCTTGTCATATCAACATCCTTGAAACCTCCTGGGCATCATCATTAAAAAATAGCTTCTTGGCTTTGGTGAATGCTTGATATAGCTTGAAACTGAACTATGGAAAAAGGCAACAACTTAGTTAGAAAAAGAAAATAGATATCGAAATGTATGTTGGAACAAATAAGCTTACTATGAGAATAATAGAAAATAAAAATCAACTTACTGATTGAGTTTCCTATCGATTTGTTTCTTTTCGAATCCAACATCAGTGAAGCAAGTGTGGCACCTGATGAATAAATTAAGAAAATTGGTAAAAAGTATCATAAGTCAAATTTTAAAAAAGGAAAAATGTTTTCCTTCATGTGTTTAATGGTTGCACTTACATTCTTTGCCGGGAACTGTCTAGTAAGTGGTGCTTGTAGTTCATTATAATTGTTAATAACTAGCTGGCATGTAATATTTTCGCGGATTGCTTACACATCAACCTTGGGGAAAATAATATGAAAAGTTGGAATCAAACACACCATTTCATGTTGAAGGTTTAGAGTCACGGAAAAAACAGTTCACAGAAAAACATGAATATCAAACAAGAAAAGTTTGAAAGCCGAGTGTACATGATTTTCACAAATAGGAACTTGAAAGGAAAAAGTACACAAGATTTTAAAAATGAACAAAAAATGGGGGTGAACGGAAACAATTTTTGAACGATTTTAAAAAGTGAAAAAAAAAGCCGGTAAACGAAATCTATTTTTGAACGATTTATCAAAATGAACAAAAGAAAATAGGGGGTGAACGGAAACAATTTTTGAACGATTTTAAAAGCGAACAGAAAAAAGCCAGTGAACAAAATACATTTTCCAGCAATTTTGAAAAATGAACAAAAATGGGGGTGAACGAAAACTATTTTTGAACGATTTTAAAAGTGAACTGAAAAAACCGGAGAACCAAAACTATTTTTGATCGAATTTTGAAAAATAATAGAAAATGGGGGTGAATAGAAACTTTTTTGAATGATTTTAAAAGTGAACAAAAAAAGCCGGTGAACGAAAACTATTTTTGAACAATTTTGCAAATTGAAAAAAATGGGGGTGAACGGAAAGTATTTTTGAACGATTTTAAAAGTGAACAAAAAGGCCGGTGAACGAAAAGTATTTTGAATAAATTTTAAAAAATGAACAGAAATGGGGGTGAACGGAAACTGTTTTTGAACGATTTTAAAAAGTGAATGAAAACTATTTTGAACGAAAATTATTTTGAACGATTTTAAAAGTGAACAAAAATTGTTTTGAATGATATTTTTTTGGAATGATTTTAAAATTGAACAGAATAGGCTAGTAAACGGAAACTATTTTTAAACGATTTTCATAAAATGAACATAAATGGGGGTGAACGGATTTTTTTTTTTTGAACAATTTTAAAGTGAACAGAAAAGCGATGGAACAGAAACTATTTTTGAACGATTTTAAAAATGAACGGAAATGAGGGTGACCGGAAATCTCTTTTGTATGAATTTTAAAAACAAAATATGGGGGTGAAAAACAAAAGGAAAAACGTAAAGAAAACAAAAAACCGAAATAAAAAGTGAAAAACAAGAAAAGAAATGCGAAAAGAAAAATTAAAATAACAAAAATGAAAAATAAAAAAGTAAATGAAAACAGAAAAGAAAAGAAAAACAAAAAAGAAAATGAAAATCATTCAAAAATAAAAATAAATAAGAAAATGAAAACTGAAAAAGAAAACGTGAAAGGAAAATGAAAAAAATCGAAAAAGAAAAAAGAAAACAGAAAACAGAAAAAAAAAAAAAAGAAAAAGGGAAACAGCAAAAGAAAAAGAAACAGAGAAGTAGAAATGCCATTCCGCAGCACTTTCGCGTCGGTCGCTCGCGCCGTGCAGGCGTACGTCTTATGGTTTTTTTTTGTACGTTGCTAGCTCCCGGCGAGATGCGCGTGCACTGATCGATCATGATCAAATCCTAAGCAAAAGTAGCCAGCTAACGCCCAGCGGACCGGCCCAATAGCGTCGGGATCCAACGTCCCCTTGCGGCGACGCGCGCATTTTGCGTCGCCGTAGGGGAGAGCTCCTTTATATCGCTCTGTAGCGATGGTTCCGCCTTGCGTCGCCTACGTGCTTGCTTACGTGGGCCGGGCCCAAGTGTTTCATGCGCGGACGTTTCGCCGGCTGTTTCATCTGTTTCGACGTTGAGTAACACATGGAGAAAATTTGTGCATGCCGTATCAGGAGACGTTCGGCTAGCTAGCTAGCTAGCTTAGCTGGCTCCCATGATCCCTCGAGAAGCGCGAGCCATTTCCTATTCCTGGTACGCATTGTACACGCACAAACCAGATAAACGTATGAAAATTAGTCTCTCGGAAATACATGTACACTGAAACCAAAGTACAAAAAAATTGAGTACGGAGTACAAAATTTCTCTCGAAGTACAAAGTAAATAAAAATTCGAAGTGAAGAAAAAGTCGTTGAACAAAAAATTATTTTTGAACAGATTTACAAAGTGAACAGAAAAAGGTTTATGAACGAAAGCTATTTTTTGAACGATTTTAAAAGTGAACGAAAATTATTTTGAATGATTTTAAAAATTGAACAGAAAAAATTTATGAATGAAAGTTATTTTTGAACGATTTTAAAAGTGAACAAAAATTATTTTGAACAAAAATTATTTTAAACTTTAAAAGTGAACAAAAATTATTTTATACGAAAATTATTTTGGAACGATTTTAAAATTGAACAGAAAAGGCTAGTAAAACAGAAACTATTTTTGAACGATTTTTAATAATGAACAGAAATGGGGGTGAACGGAACTATTTTTGAACGATTTTAAAAGTGAATAGAAAAGCGGTGGAACGAAAACTATTTTTGAACGATTTAAAAGTGAACAAAAATTATTTTGAACGATTATAAAAGTGAACAAAAATTATTTTGAACGAAAATTATTTTGGAACGATTTTACAATAGAACAGAAAAGGCTAGTAAACGAAAACTATTTTTGAACAATTTAAAAAATGAAAAGAAATGGGGTGAAAGAAAACTATTTTTGAACGATTTTAAAAGTGAACAGAAAAAGATAAAAGAAAACAAAAAATAAAAGCAAAAAATAAAAGTAAAAGTAAAAAAGAGAAAAGAAAAGAAAAGAAATAGGAAAAGAAAAAGTAAAAGAACCAAAATGAAAATAAAAAAGTAAATGAAAACAGAAAAGAAAACAAAAATGAAAAAGAAAATGAAAATCGCTCAAAAATAAATAAAAAAGAAAATAAAACGAAATTTAAACAATTTTAAAAAATGAAACGAAATTTGAACAAATTTAAAATTTTGAACAATTTTCGAAAATCTGAAAAATATTTTTCGAAAAAAATCGAAAAGGAAACGAAACAAAAAAGAAAAGAAAAGAACAGAAAAGAAAACAGTTTAAAAGAAACAAAAACAGAGAATAAAACGAAAAACGAAAAAAAAAACGTCGAATAGGCCGGCCCAGTAGAGGAGTCCCTTCAGGCGACGGAGCATTTTGCATCGCTGTAGAGCGACGTATAGGATTCACCGACGAACCCTGTCCACGTCGCCTACTAGTAGCGCTTATTGGGCTTGGCCCATATGCCTGCTGGCTTGCTCGATCGCGACGGACTGTTTCCTACTGTTTCAGCTTTGGACTACTTCGCACTGGATTTGAGTTTGTGCAACTGATCTTACTGTTTCCGTCGTCAGTAGTACTAACTTATGCTCAGAGATCGTATAGACCGTACTAATAAATGTCTGCCCAGAGGTGTTTCTGACACTTCAACTAGTGAAATATAGAAAGTAGTGTACTGAGTGTCTCATACACAGAAGTTATGCCTGGAAAAGGTGTTTTTGTACTCAGACCAAAACATAAATGCATGTTTTTCCCACGGGAGCATGCTAAGACCAACTTTTTGCTTGGATGGATACATCGCTGATTTCACTTGTTTCCTTCAAAAACTTGGAATCCAACATAGATATAGAAACGATCTTAAAAATAAACAGAAAAGTTGTGTGAACGAAAAAAATTGAACGATTTTTAAGTGAACAAATATTATGTTTGCACAATTTTATGGCTAAACTTTTTCGTACCATTTCACCCAGTCCTACCATTTCACACGCCAGAACAAACATGGGTAAAATTATTTTGGAACGATTTTAAAATTGAACAGAAAAGGCTTATTTTTGAAAAAATAAACAAAATGGGGGTGAACGGAAACTATTTTTGAGCGATTTAAAAAGTGAACGGAAAAAGCGGCGGAACGGAAACTATTTTTGAACGATTTTAAAAGTGAACGAAATTTATTTTGAACGATTTTAAAAGTGAACAAAAATTATAGTGAACGAAAATTATTTTGGAACGATTTAAAATTGAACAGAAAAGGCTAGTAAACAAATACTATTATGAGTGATTTTAAAAATAAACATAAATGGGGGTGAATGGAAACTATTTTTGAACGATTTTAAAAAGTGAATAAAAAATATTTTGAACGAAAATTATTTTGAATGATTTTAAAAGTGAACAAAAATTATTTTGAATGAAAATTATTTTGAATGATTTTAAAAGTGAACGAAAATTATTTTAAACAAAATTATTTTGGAACGATTATAAATTAAACAGAAAAGGGTAGTAAACGGAAACTATTTTTGAATAATTTTAAAAAATGAACAGAAATGGGGTGCGAACGAAAACTTTTTTGAACAATTTTAAAAGTGAACATAAAAAACAGTGGAACAAAAACTTTTTTTGAACGATTTTAAAAGTGAATAGAAAATGGGGGTGATTGAAACTTTTTTCTGCATAAATGTTGAAAACAGAAAATGGGGGTGAAAAAACAAAAGGAAAAAAAAGAAAAGAAAACAAAAATGGAAAATAAAAAGTGAAAAACGAGAAAAGAAAAGAAATAGGAAAAAACTAAAAGATCAAAAATAAAAATAAAAAAAGTAAATGAAAACAGAAAAAAAACGAAAACATAAAAGAAAACGAAAATGAAAATCGTTCAAAAATAAAAATTAAAAATAAAATGAAAAGGAAAATAAAACGAAAACAGAAAAAGAAAACGTAAAAGGAATATAAAAATAAAACATAAAAAAAGAAAAAGAAAGACCGAAACAGAAAAAACTAAGGAAAAAAAGGAAAACCGATTGTTGGGCCGGCCCACCAGCGGCGACGCGCGCGTCCCTTCAGGCGACGCAAGCGGGAAGCGTCGCCGCGGGGCGATGTATAGGATTCGCGCCGTAGGGCGATGTAAAGGATTCGCCACCGTCTACATATCGCTTGCTAACGATCCGACTCGGCCGCATGTACCCTCCCCGACTGAAGGCCCATTTACATGAAAAGCCCATTATCGTTCGGGTGCGCGCAGCACGCGGTCGTTCTTTTCCTTTGTCGTTCTATCGTGCGCAATTAGGTGTCCGTTATGTACACGTACATAGAAACTAATTTTCTTCCTTCTTCGCACGTTTGCCATTCTTTTGAAATTTCGTTTTCGTGTGTACGACTGTACGCTAGAATTTATCAAACCACAAACAAGAATTTAAAAAAATATATTTTTGAAAATAGTTCCGATTTTTGAAAATGGTTTGGATTTAGAAAATGTTCATTTAAAAAATGGTTCTGATTTTTTTTTTTGAAAATGATTATGATTTTTGAAAATGTGATGCTTTTTTTAAATGGATCCGATTTTTTAAAATGGTTCCTTTTTTAAATTGGTTACTTTTTTGAAAATGGTTCTGATTTTAAAAAATGATTCTTTTTTTAAAATGGTTCTGATTAAAAAACGGTTTCGATTTTGAAAATGTTCATTTTTAATGGTTCTGATTTTGAAAAATAATTCATTTTTTTAAATGGTTTCAAATTTGAAAAATAATTCATTTTTAAAATTGTTCAGTTTAGAAAAGGGTTTGGATTTTGAAAATGGTTTAGATTTTGAAAATGGTTCGGATTTCGTAAATGGTTCCGATTTGGAAAATGGTTCCGATTTTAAAAATGGTTCCAAATTTGAAAATGGTTCATATTTTATGAATTTTGAAATGAAAATTGTTAAGATTATTCCAATTTTATGAATTTTGAAAATGGTTCCAATTTATGAATTTAGAAACAAAAATTGTTAAAATGGTCCTATTTTCTTAAGTTTTCTTTCTTTGGAGATACTACTAATGGGGCGGCCCGTTAAGAGACAGCGCGGGCGATGCGGTGCTACGCATCGCAAAGAGCGATATATAGTGTTTCCGCGTATTAATCTGACGACGTACGTGAAAGCTTGCGATGACGATTGAAGCCGTGGTGTTCCCAAGGCAGCACCTCGCCTGCAGCACGACTGCGGCTATGTTTGTGCACGAGTCGTCTCTACGGCGCGGCATCAACATTGACGAGCTCGAGGAGAAGGGCGGTGTGTTGCTGCAAGAAGAAGAGGCAGTCGTGCCTTCGTCTCACTCGGGCACGACAACTGCACGAAGTAGTGATTCAGGCGGATCGTCGTCCTCTCGCCAAAACTCTCAGCGCGTAGCTGCCATGGCTTTCGCCACCAAGCGCTTGAGGTCGGCGTTGCCGTTGTGTTGTTCGCCTCCCAGTGCCTAGCGGTGCGCCGTGGTCCGGTTGGGTTGTTAGAGGGCGCCCAAAGTCTGTCCGCGGCGTCCCCGTTGCATTGTTCGCCTCACAGCGACGGATGCCGCGAAATACTTAATAATCCTAATCTTCATGTTTGTGTGGAGCAGAGTTAGGATTATTGTGTGGAGCAATTCCTTTTTTTTAACTATGTGTGGAGCAATTCCTGATCTTTGTGTGGAGCAGAGTTAGGATTATTAAGTATTTCATGTTTGTGTGCTAGGTTAATTTATCTAATCAGATTATGATGAGTTAAGCTCCTACCCATGTAATAAGAGTTGTGACATCTAGTTGTAAGAATAGCTGTTTTGTGATTTCCTGTTGGTTGTTGCGGAAACTAGTATTAATTTATCGGGTGTGATGTGGAGAGCCTGTGGAATCAAGATTGTGTATGTAGAATCAGTTTCTACCTCAAGATATGACCCTCAGGCAAATCAGGACATGTTGTACCTTATCTTTTTAAGATAAAAAATATATATTAATATCGTGAAAATATCAATTACATCAGGCTCTGCAACAACGCCAAACCCAAAAGGCCTGACGGATGCACACAACCAAAAAAATAAAAATAAAAGTCCCGCTACAGAGTTCAGTCAACAGCACAACCACCACTAATACAACACATGAAGTCAAGTACTCCAAAAGCGACGCCTCCAAGAAGGAAATAGTGCACCAGCACCGTCGTCGCCCGACCAAAGATCTTGGATCTTCACCCTGGAGATAATCTCTGCTCTCAAAACAATGTCTTTAACAAGGTCATTGCCAGGCACAACTAATTAAGCCCAGACCTTGGATTTTCACCCTGAAAGGTAAGACACTGAACTTCACCTCTGATGTCTCCCCTGCTTACATACTGCTGCCACGATTCCCGAAACTCCAAGCCAGATCCTCAACGACGTAAAGGCTCCGAGCACCATTGCCAGACCTCCAACCTCAGTTTTCATGACATTCTCCCCTTGACTTCGCCATAGATTTGCCCTTGATGGAAACAAAGCAGAGGTTCGCACCGGTTCCTCTGGCACGACCGAATCCCACCCGATCCAGCAATCTCTCGGTCCCAACGCCCATGGGAGATCACCGGCGGAGCCTTCCGGAACCCGTCACTCTGGCCAGTTCGAGAAGGACATGCGTTAGGTAGATCTTCGTCCTTGCGCGAGATGGAACCCTAGGACCGCCGCCATTATTCGAGCACACCGACAGGCCCCCACGCCGTCGGTCTGAGCAGCAAAGGTCGTGGCCGAAACCAAGGAGGGTCCTCAAGGAGCCTCATTTCCGTCCGGCCACGAAGATCACGATGCCCGGCGCCACGGCCACCGCCGCCGCCCATCTGGAACCGCCGCAAGTAGCAGACGGAACTGGCCGAAGCCAATTCCACAGCCCTGGCCGCCGTGCGCAGCGCCCTGCCCGAAGCGCCTCGATCACATCCGGGAGCCGCCACCACGTCCTCCTGCCCTAAGCACCTATTGTGCTGGGCACGGCCGCCACCGCGGCCAAGGCCGGCGGCAGGCTTCGCCGGTCGAGAGGAGGGGGTGGGCGGCGTTGGGATTGACTCCCCCTGACGTCGCCCTGGGGTGCCGGCGCGAGGGGGTCGAGAGCATGTTGTAGCTTATGGAATTTCTGTACAAATATCGTTTCCCATACACTCTCACCAGCCGATGCTTTTCGTGTAAGGAATGATCGTTCATCTGTAATGCAACCTTCTTTCTTCACCGAGTGTCTGCGTGCAGTATCATTTTACTTCCATCGAGGCTCTGTCTGCTCCCAACGACGTTCTAGGAGGAGTCTTCAGGCGCGCCCAGTTCAGCAAAACGTCCCGTTCAAGCTCATGCCGCTGCATCTCCCCAGGGGCCGCCATGACTACTACAGGAGGGACGGACCTAGAACAAAATCAACCCGGTGTCACTTTATATAAACCATTTTCGAAAAAAATATCGTAACAATTTTAAAAATGATCATTTTACAAATATAAACATTCTTCAAAATCTGAACAAAAAAATTGATCCATGATAATAGTGAACTAAAAATGAAATGAGCAAGGTGAAGAGGAACTAAAATTCAGATGAGCTGAAAAAATAATAGTAAACAGAAAATACAGGTAAACCGTCAATTTCATAGCTCAGCAGCTAGCTCTGCTCACGTACGGCAGGAGTGACGATCAGATGGAGGCGCAGAACAAGGCGGCGGCCGCCGCTCTGGTGAAAAAGATCGCCGGCCTCCACGGCGCCATCTCCAAGCTGCCGTCGCTGAGCCCGTCTCCCGAGACCGACGCCCTATTCACCGCGCTCGTGGCCGCGTGCGTCCCGCCCAGCGCCCTTGACGTGGCCAACCTGGGCCGCAAGACCGAGAGGATACGCGGCGACCTCGTCCGGCTCTGCGCCGACGCCGCGGCGCGCCTCGAGGCGCGGTGCTCCGACGCACTCGCCGCCCTCGACGACCCGCTCCGCCACCTCAGGCTCTTCCCCTACTACGACACCTGCGCGGGCCTGTGCGACCTGGAGCACAGGCTCCTCTCCACCCACGCGCCGGACCTCCTTCTCGCCGCCACGCACGTCGCGTTCCTCGGCTCCGGCTCGCTGCCGCTCAGCCCGCTGCTCGTCGCCGCGCGCCACATGCCGGACGCCCTCGTCGACAGCTTCGACCCGTGCGGCGACGCCACCGACCGCGCCCGGAGGCTGCTGCGCCGCGCCGGCGCCGCCACGACGCGCATGTCGTTCTGCACCGCCGACGTCGAGGGCCTGACGCGCGAGCTCGCCGCGTACGACGTGGTCTTCCTGGCCGCGGGCGCCGGCGTCGGGCGGAAGGCCCACGTGATCGCGCACCTCGGCCAGCACATGGCCGACGGCGCGGCGCTCGTGGTGCGGAGCGCGCGCGGGGCCCGCGGCTTCCTGCGCCCCGTGGTGGAGCCCGCGGACGTCGCGCGGAGCGGGTTCCAGGTGCTGGCCGTGCACCATCCCGAGCGCGACGACGAGGTGGTGATCAACTCCGCCATCGTCGCGCGCAAGGTGGCCGGTGGATGCTACGTGCCGGCCAAGCGCTGCGAGGTGGAGACAGCGGCGTGCTGGAGGTTGCCGCCAACCAGCTGTCATCTTGACGCCATGGACGAAATCCGGAGGCGCGCGTGGTGATGGAGTGTCTGGTGTGAGGTGACATGGTACGACAGTTACCATCTAAAGTGCCTGCAGGTCGAAGCATAGTTCGAAGGCCTCGCCGTGAGAATTATTGGCTACTCAACGAAATTATGGTGCATAATAAGTATAGGGATATAAAGACTGGGAATGTACTCATGCAACATGCATGCTGTTTGTGCGACTCCTTTTTTTTTTCTCGTACTTGGAAGGGAAATGTGTCCCCGATCGATCGCGCCGTACGCGGCAGCGTGCGTGAGTCCAAAGAGAGAAAAAAGAAAAAAAGGAGAAGCGTGGCAGGTGCAGCTGAGCTGGATGGACCGATCCGAAAATATACGTACTCCCTCCGTCAAAAAATAAGTGTCTCAAGTTTGCCCAAAAGTGGATGTATCTAGGCATGTTTTACGTATAGATACATCCACTTTTTGGAAAATTTGAGACACTTATTTTAGGACGGAGGGAGTACATATTTGCTCCTTTGATCACGGAACTAAAGAAAATAAAGCGAGACTTCCCCTATAACTAAATACTGTACTACATATTTTTTTACACTTTGGTTGTTTTCTCCATGGTCACTTAACCCTTCTAACGGAAACCATCAGCTTGAGCCATCGAAATAAGACCAGACCATGATTCAACGTAACTATATGAATTTTGAATTACAACCAAGTCACACGCGCAACCGTGCGCGGCTCGTCACAATGGGCTAATACTTATCCGGATGGGAGGCAACAACATAGTTTTGAATTTCAACCAAGAGCTTAAGGCATGAACGAAGAAAAAACGAGATTAATATTCGGTTTATCTGTCCCCCGCCGCCCCGGGTCGGTGACGTGGCTACTCCTCTGATTGCTAGCATGCCGTACGTATTAGTTATTAGAAGGAGGGAATCGAGGAAAATTTGATTACTTTCATTTGGAAATAGTACAGTACTATACTCGCTTCCTAAATTTCCGCAACTGATTACTATTTCCCTTCTTTACTCGTCGCAATTGGTGGCTAGGTCGGCTTGTTGGACAGATTGACTCCCCTGTTGTTTTTTTGGAGATGTTTATGCGTGTTTCGGGTCCAGTACATGTACGACTCCACCTTTCTTATTTTTTCGAACAGTTTATTAATATTTCTTTACTATCCTATTTTAAAAAAACTAGGAAAATGAACCGGGTGAACCGGCGGTCGAACCGAGTGAACTGCGAATCGAGAGGCTCACCAGTTCGATCGCTGGTCTGGTTTTTAAACTATGCGCAACACAATGTCATCGCTCGAGTTCATGTTAATCTTCTTTTCCCATGATCCTAGCGATTAGTTTCTAAGATTCCATAGGATCTCCTAAAATCGCCTGGATTTGGTACAACAAAGCCACGCACCACTTCCTATCCCTAGCTTACTTAAGCTAATATTGCATGCGTCTATAGGTTAATGAGCAGGAGGGATTTTGGAAAAAATTGGCATCAACTTTGCAGTTTTCTTGGACACACAGCAAATATATGATAACGAAAAGTGCAACCTTCGTGATATTTAAATACATAATAATTCAACTCGCAAAAAGTTCACTAAAAAGACAGACAGAGACGCAGGATCCAAAATGAAGATTACAGATGTACGAAGGTTACAATTAATATTACAAGAATCAAAACACGAGAGTCCTAAACTAGTTATTTTCTTCTTCTTCTTCTTCTTCTTCTTCTTCTTCTTCTTCTTCTTCTTCTTCTTTGCCTGAAAGCCATAACACACAAAGACGAGATACCGGGTTAAGCTTTTGAATCTTGACAAGAAAAAAAGGACTCATCAAGGCAATCATCAGGATCACTCATAGGCAACACAACAGGATGCACTCAGCAACAAAACATGGACCCCCTATAAACTAAAAACTATGCTCCAGATTACACAAAGGCAACACTTTAACAAATTCAGGTCTCTGTCTTGTTCTGTGTCCAGTGTCCTACTAGCATCGAGTCATGTTCAACTTAAATTGGGTTCCACAAACTATATATGCATTCACCAGAACCAATTGTAGCCGGGCCGGCCGGGCTTCCAGGCCTACAACCGCAGGAGGCCACGGCCAGCACATCAGAAGGCCAGAATGACTTGTGAAGTCAGCACCGACACTGGGAAGCTATTTACTGACTATTTGCTTTCTTACTGGCTTGCTAGCGATTGCAGTCCACCAGCGCCGACACATTTGGGCAACAACTAGCAATTTTTGATCAAGTCAACAAATTTAGGCAGCAACAGCCAGCTAGCTAGCAAATCATACAGGCCAACTGCGCCTATTCAAAAATGAACAAGGCATAATTTTTTTACTAGGACTAAGTTCCTCAACAACTAGAAACATTGGATGTCTAGGACTCTAGCATAAACAGTAGCCAGGCTAACAATGCCCACACACAGGCCATGGCACGATGGCCACGACCCAGAGCACCACCTCAAGACACAAACAAACTCATCCCTAGCCTATTACTCGCAATGAGCAAGAACATGATGCACACAAATCACCAACTGCATGGAGCAACAATACCAAACCACAAAGGGTTGGAGAGAGTTAGATTACCTCAACGCCGTACTCGCCGGTACGTACGCCCACCCTCAGGTCCGACTACAACTGGCTAAAGAAGCTAACTAGCGCCTGCACAACAAAAAAAAAGCAAGGTTCACCTCTGCAGCCCAAAAAAAAACCTTAAAAGAATGAAAGAAAACACTAAATCGATCCATCCGTAACTAACCGGCCTGCTGCTGCGAGCTCCATCGGCGAGAAGCGCGGCACAAGTGCAAGCTCCATGGATTGACCCGACGAGACTGCTAGCCCACCATCCGCCACCGCCACGCCGTCGCCAAGCTCGCCCAAGTCGCCAAGTCACACGCGCAACCCTTTCGGGAGGTGGATTTCACCCCACACGGGTGGCTGGATGAGCTCCGGTGTCGTCCGCCCGGAACGTAGAACGGCCGACAAAGAATGTGGTGGCGATTCAGGTGCCACCCAACCTAGAGGTGGACTTGCTGAGTTGTAGAATTTATCTCCTGAAGTAAATAAAATGCAGAAGCGACAGCCAAGAAAAGAAAAGAAGAGGCGTAGAAAATTGGTTCCGGCCTATCAACAGGAGTAGGAGGTATGCGGGCGGCACTGATCCTAACGCAAATGCCCGAGCACCAGCCGCCGTATAGAACAATCGCCTCTATGTAACCTAGCTTGCGCCTCCACACTCATTCCCCACTCCCCAGTCCCCGCACAGCTCCCCGCTCCTCCGTCTCTGCAAGCTCTTGCTGCCCGCCTTGGGTTCGCAGGCCGCATGGATAAGGCGGTCATCTACAACCCCTTTGTCTCCATCCCCATGCCCCACTTGAACCTCCCACGGAGTTCTCGCCGGAGCCGGAGGATGTAGGGGGGGGGGGGGGGGGGGGGTTCACATTGAGATTAGATAGTTCTCCCCTGCTCTCTCATGTTCTTGTAATCCCTTCGCATACTGTACTTCCATTTGCGTTGAGCTCGGCGGTGGTGGTCATGCATAGGACAACGAGACAAATCGAAGGCACTACAGAGGAAGCAGGGTTTTCCGGATAGCAAAAGGGCACAAAACAATTCTTAATCTCTTGAGGGAGTCGTCCTTGCATCTGATCATCCGTATGTGGAGAAGTTATTCCTGCCAATTTACATTCGGTCCAGTTATCCCTCCTTAGGTTTACATTGTGTCCCTAGGTTTTACTTGGGTGTTGCTTTACTCCGCTATTAAGCAGCAATTTTTTTTGCCAAAAGGACCCTGACATTATAAAAAACACCGAACAGTACAAAGCACCTAAATAAAAACGAAAATTACAACGAAATCCTTGAGATACCGTTTGTCTTCAACCTCTAGACCATGTCGACGGTGCACCCCCTCTATCGCTCCTCCCTGAGCTGGCCTGACGTTGTTGGTCGTGGACGGGAAGCCGCCGAACGGGTCTAGAAGACCACATCCGTCCTGGAGACGAAGAAGAAGAAATTATTGTCGATGAAGCTCCTTGACGATCTAGAGATCCTCTAAGCCAGAAGAAGTCCTCAATAACCCCACTCCCACAAACTTCCCGACGTCGCCACCGAGATGGGACTAAAGCCGAGGACACTTTATTGCATGAAGCGCCACCGCCACCATCTGAACGCCGCCCCAAGAAACCAAGACCCTAAAACCAGAGGACAGAACCCTCCCGCCGACGATGACCGAGATCCACCGCGCCTCCATGGCTCGGGGGGGGGGGGGGGGCGAAGGGGTACGCCTAAGATAGCTATGCCATAATTAACTCGGGCTGAACTATCTTGGATTTTGTTTATGAATCATTAGTAATTGACATCAGCCTTTGTGTAGGCCATCCAAAAGAAGAGCAAGGGATCACCATGAACTGAAATCAAGCAAACTCAACAAAAGAAGGCCGAAGAAGTACATACAGATCTTCCAGATCCTCCATGCAACACTGAACCTGTTAGCTGTGAGAAACCAGTGGCTGCAAGCGTATCTAGCACGGCTTGTAATCTATCTAAGGTCTTGTGTGCCGTAACCGGCAGTCCATCACAAAACAATGTGGTCTCGATGAAAGCATGATTTCTTAAGTTCTTTTCCATTTAATTAAAGTTTGGAAATATTGTTACCAAAAGATTTAGAGTTGACACATCTGTATATTTAATTAACTAGCAAGGTGGCTCTCGCAAATGCGACGACATTTTTTTTGATAAAGGGCTTTTATTACTTAAAAAGTTTAAGCATTACACCCGGCCTCTGCATAGCTAAGATGCACATAGCCACCAGTTCACCATCAATCCAGTCGGTAACCAAAAAGTAAAAAGGCGAATTACATATCAAAATGAGAAATTGTAGATTCGCCTAAGCTGCTGGTAGGTCTATCCGGAGTCTATGTTGCCACCCATGCCGGGAAAATAACTCGCTGGCCGCAGCCTCCAGTCTCGACGCCACCTCCAAAAACAAGTCTCGGTGCTCCACACGCTGCAGGGATGACCATGCTCGTAACGTCATTGTGCACCGGTAAATAACCTGCATAAGAGAAGCATTTTTATCATTAAAAATCTTATTATTTCTACATAGCCACAGCGACCAAATAACAGCAATCGCTCCCACCCTACTGAATAGTTTGAACCTAGGATCCACTCCATTTAACCAGTTGCCAAAAATGTTAGCAACAGAACTAGGTGGATGTAAGGTAGAACCTATCTGGATGGCTGACCATATAGACCTAGCGAACTCGCACTGAAAGAATAAGTGTGTGATGGTCTCGTCGTGGTGACAGAAAACACACTTTTTACTTCCGTGCCAATTGCGTTTGGCAAGGTTATCTTTGGTAAGAATTACTCCTCGACGTAGATACCACGCAAACACTTTAGTTTTTAGTGGTATCTTCATCTTCCAAAGTTTGTTGTTATTTGAACTATCGACTGGAATTTCGGGTAGAATTAATGCTCTATACATAGAATCAACCGAGAATTTACCATTCTTCGTGAGATTCCATTGAAATTATCAGGACCTTCCATTAGTTGGATTGAATCCAATCGGATGAGCAAAGCATTCCAAGATGCTTGTCTTGTTCCTAGTAAACTTCTTCTGAACGAAACATCTGGTGGGAAAGTACCCAACACCTTCGCGATCGTGTCGCTCTTGTTTCGTACAATAGAATATAGAGCCGGATATTGTTCTTTGAGGGTAGATTGGCCTAGCCAAATATCCTCCCAGAAGCGAATTTCCGATCCATCCCTTATTGAGAAAGATCCATGTGGAAAAAAGAACTTCTTTGTAGCCATGAGGCCTGCCCAGAAGTGTGAATCACCAGGTTTCCAAAGAACCTGGGAACAGATTGATCTCCACATATTTTCTCCTAAGGAGGGTTTGCCAAACTCCATCTTCAGAAAGAAGTTTAAATAGCCATTTACCTAGCAGCGCTCTATTCTTGACCTCAAGGTCATGAACTCCGAGCCCTCCTTGGTCTTTAGGGCAACAAACCACACTCCATTTAGTCAGTCGATATTTTTTCTTCTCACAATCCCCTTGCCAAAAGAATCTAGATCGGAAATAATCCAATCGTTTTAAGACCCCTTTAGGCAGTTGGAAGAATGAAATCATATACAGTACCATGTTCGTTAGTACCGAGTTTATGAGAACCAATCTTCCACCCAGGGATAGGAGTTTGCCTTTCCAGCTATTTAAACGTAATTGAAGCCTTTCCTCCACCCTTTTCCATTCAGCATTTGTAAGTCTCCGATAGTGAATCGGAATGCCCAAATAGTTGATAGGAAATTGACCTTGCTCGCAGCCAAAAAGCTCAGCATACAAGGCGGCGTTTCTTGGGCCTCGCCAAAGCAAAACAATTCACTTTTATGGAAATTTATCTTAAGACCCGAAAGTTGCTCGAAAGCTGACAAAATCAACTTTAGGTTACGAGCTTTTTCGATATCATGCTCCATAAAAAGAATTGTATCGTCGGCATATTGAAGAATCGATAATCCACCATCGACAAGATGTGGAATCACTCCATCAATTTGGCCCTCAGTTTTAGCGCGTTCGATCAGGATAGCCAGCATATCCGCCACTATATTAAATAGTATTGGCGATAGTGGGTCACCCTGTCGGAGGCCTTTTTTCGTTTGGAAGTATTTGCCAGTGTCATCGTTGACCTTAATGGCTACACTTCCTCCGGAAACAAAGCTATTAATTAACGCGCGCCACTCCGAGGAAAAACCTTTCATCCTTAGGGTTTGCTGGATGAAAGACCACTTCACTTTATCATAAGCTTTCTCAAAATCAATTTTAAGAATTACCCCATTCAACTTTTTCCTATGTAGTTCGTGGACTGTTTCATGTAGAATTGCAACTCCATCAAGGATGTTGCGACCTTGCATAAAAGCCGTCTGGGACGGACGAACCACATATGCCACATTGTTCAATCGAATCGTAGCCACTTTGGTGAATATTTTAAAACTAACGTTAAGGAGGCATATAGGTCTAAACAGCTGGATCCTTTCTGCCTCGTTAACCTTAGGTAACAAAATTATCTCTCCAAAATTGATACGAAACAACTCTAATTGTCCATTGTGAAGACATGCGAACAATTGTAGCAAATCTGCCTTTATGACGTCCCAAAAGTTCTGATAGAACTCAGCCGGAAAACCATCAGGGCCAGGAGCTGAATTGTGTTTCATTTGGAAAACCGCCTTTCTCACTTCTTCCTCTGAATAGGGTTTAGTAAGTAGGCTATTTTCTCATCTGAAACCTGGGGTATGTCCTCTGTTCGGGCCTCATCTAAAGAGAAAGACCCTCCTCTGGAGCCCCGAACAGACCTTTATAATAATTTGTAATGTACGACTTTAGTTGTTCCTGGCCCTCAATCGTTCCTTCATCCTGGACTAGGGAATGAATGCATTTTTTCCTGTGTCTGCCATTGGCAATACTATGGAAATAACGAGTATTCGAGTCCCCTTCTAGAATGAATTGAGCTTTATAACGTTGGTACCATTTTAACTCCTCCTCATGCAGCAGATTCGCTATCTGTGCATTGGATTGGCTCTTTAGCTCAATTTCATGCGCGGACAGTAACCGAACTTCTGCTAATGCTTCTAGAGCATCGATAATCGAGGAGAGTCGTACTTTTTCTTTTTTGAGTAAACCAGTAGTATGACGAGCCCAACCAACGAGATGAGTGCGTAAAGCACGTATCTTATTGTTCCATCGCTGGATGGGCGTATCACCCGCTACCGGTAAATCCCAGATTCTTTTAACCATGTCGTGGAAACCCTCGCGATGTAGCCAACCAAGTTCAAACTTGAATCATGGTTTACATTGCGGTCTAGGTACTCCAGTGGTCAAGAGAATGGGAGCATGGTCCGACAACCCCTCAATACGTTCTAGAGCCCGTACCGACACCAATGGGAACCTATCTTCCCAATCAGAATCCATCAGCACGTGGTCTAGTTTCTCGTATGTGGGTTCAGGTAGAGAGTTAGCCCAGGTGAACTGTCTCCCCACCATCGTTATCTCTCGTAGTTCAAGCTGTCAATAACTGCGTTGAACAAAAGAGGCCAACGATTGTCGAACCGACCCTTACTTTTCTCGAATGGAAACCGTAGCAGGTTGAAATCCCCACCCATGATCATAGGGTGCGGGTTATCTTTTGCCAAGTTAACCATCACACAGAGCAAAGAGGTCTTAGCCGCTTCCTGGGCTGGCCCATACACGGCGACAAGACTCCAAATGAAGTTGTCGGATTTATTACGGATGTGCAATTTGATATGAAAGTTCCCTTCCGTAACCTCCAACACTTCCATGGTGTCAGTCCTGACGCCAAGTAAAATGCCCCCAGAGCGACCATGAGGGGGCCGTGAGTACCACTCAAACTCTATACCGCCCGAAAGTCGGTTCAAGAGAGATTGTGAGAACTCACGTCTACCAGTCTCAGAAATAGCTAAGAAATCCAAATTATAGTCCCGAATACAATCAGCGAAGTGCAAGTGTTTAGCCAAGTCATCAAGACCTCTGCTATTCTTAAACATGCCATTCATCGGGAAACCGTGGGGATTTGGATAACTTGGACTGTTTCCGGGCCTTGTTGGCTGTAGATTTTGATTTCCGACCGGATGCTTTTAGCTCATATAATGAGCTCAGCTCGTCGTCACTCAAACCACCATCCAACAAATATGTCAACAAGCCCTGTTTTGCTTTCTCATTTTAACCGGTCACTGGTACTGGATTCTGAATGCTGAACATTTTCCTTATTGCTTAAGCTGGCCATGAACTCACATGCTCCATAGTATGGAGTCCATACAAAGCCATCCACAAAACCATAATGTGCGTGCAAACATACTGTCCCAGATCTTGCATGTCGAGGGTCATCTGAGATGCATGTTTCACTAATCCAAGTTCTAGTTAGGTCTGATGCATGCTAGGAGTTGCACAGATAATCCTGAAAAATGAATTTCCATCAGGGGCGGGGTTTGAAGATGGTGAATGCAAGAGGCTACCCTTTTAATTCTTTCTAAGCAACAATTTCCTGCATGATGCGTATTAGTGATACAGAAGACATATAACAGAGTGGCCTTTTGGGGTTCACAATGGACAGGTAAAACAAAGAGTGGCCTTTTGGGGTTCACATCGGGAGATTTGATTACAACCCCCCCCCCCCCCCCCGCCAGCTCGCATGACTTGGATAATATACCCCTTTCTTCCTCTAGAGTACCACCACTGATATTTCATGGACAAATAACCGAACAACTTTGTCGACGTCGTTGGGAGCCGAGAGAACGAATCACCATTGCCGAGGACGTATAGTGCCGGGATAGAAATTGCGAGGACAATCCCCCTCGCGGCAACCACGAGAAACAATCCAAGATTGATCTAGCGAAGCAAGATCTGAAAAACCATACCTAGACAAACTTAATATTCCAAAACCACCATGGATGTCGGGAAGGAGATTTCGCCGTCGAACGAAGCGCGGAAGATTGCTTATTGTAGAAGATGTCATCTCCATGGATGAAGACGGCGACTCTTTTGTCCTCTTCCACTACCTTCAATTTATTGACTAGACAAAAAGTGGGCAGCGATTCTTTATACAGGTGGCATCCACATCACCCTGATTTCGCCACGCGGACAGCCACGTCACCTCTTTCTCCTTCCCCTTTCCCATCTTCGCTTCCTGTGTGCCCGCTTCTAATAATTGATACTCGCTGCAGCTTGTTGCCTCCCTGCAGTAGATCGAAAAAAAGAATCCCCACTCACATCTCTCCCCCCGCAGCATGTTCTCCCCTGATTCTGGTAATTGGAGCTCCGACTGGCTTGGCTCTTCCTTGTAATCCCGGTCAGTAGAGCTCGCTCGCCTACTTCCTGCACCTTGAGCTCTCACCATCTCGCCCACATCTCTCTCAGATCTGACACACTTCCGTTGCTTGTTTTGGATCAGAAACGTAACAGTAAGAGAGGGAGACCGCACGACGGAACATGAAGCTGCGAAATGCGTGCTTGGCGGAGCCAGAGCTCTAAGACACGGCAGCGGCATGCATAGACGAACATCAAGGTAAGCACGTCCGACTCCCTCCCCTTCCGTCCCCTGATGTCAATTTCTGCCATGAAGTGGGTATGAGCTCCTGCCCTGGAGATCTGGTTCATTGGGGATAGCCAAGTGCTAGAATCTGGTGGCGTCGCCTAGAAAAAATGGTAATCACACTAGGTTAATTTGGTGACTACAAACAATACGGTAAGTAAGCAGTATTTAACTTTGCAATGTCAAACTGGTAATCACGATACGTTAATTTGTCAACTGAAAGCAGTATTAAGCCTGGTAATGTCACCTAGATAATTTGGTAGTCGCACTAGATTTATGTGACCTCGAAAAATCTAGTAATTACACTAATAATCTGCTAATTAAAACAACATGGTAAGTCGGCATACTGGTCCTGGTAATAATCTGACCTAAATATATAATATGGTAATCACCTTAAATAAGCTTTTTAGTATAAAACAACATGGTTTTCTACCTTCTTCGGTGAAAAATATGGTGATGTCACCTTGACAATGTGGATAGGCGTTACTAAAAGCATTGGAGCATAAAAGAGCTTTGCTATAGCAACAGTGAAAAGTGTGGCAAAATGTGATAGTACTACAGCAAACTAATTTAGCAACTAGACAAATGAGTGTTTGACGTGTATTGTATTTTCATGGCCGTGCAGGATGCAGGACCACTACAAGAGAGCTTGGTAGGCCACTGCCCGGAAGGAAACGACCGGACGCACACTGTAGAAAGAATTTGTATGGAACGACCCATCCACACAAACCAACCCAGAAGCTAACATGGAGGCGACCGACTGAGCGTCGGCAAATCCGTGCTGAATGGAGCGCTTCACTACGCCACGTCCGCCCTGGCGGAGGAGGTGGCTCTGCAGCTCGGAGTCCGGCGTGACCACCTCTTCATCACCAACGAGCTCGAAATGATGCAGGCTTTTCTAGAGTCAGCTCATGACGAGAGAGACGATAACAAGGTGGTCAAGGTCTGGGTGAAGCAAGTCCGCGATGTGGCGTACGACGTCGAGGATACCCTCCAGGAATTCACCGTCCGCCTCAAGAAGCAGTCCTGGTGGCGTATCCGTCGCACGCTGCTAGATCGGCGTCATGTGGCCAAGCAGATGAAGGAGCTCAGAGCCAATGTTGAGGATGTCAGCCAGAGGAACACACGCTACAACCTCCTCAAGGGCTCCGGCACCAAGGCTGCCACCGCGGCTGACCAGCTTGCCATCGTTGGTGAAACAATGTCTGGCATCGACGAAGCAAGGCGGCAGTGGAACAAAGCAAAAGTGGATCTCGTTCGATTGATCGGCAAGAAGGACGATAACCTTAGGGTGATCGCGGTGTCGGGAACTAGGGCGGGTGAGCTGGGGGAGAGGTCTATCATCAGAAGGGCATATGAAGATCCAAAGATACACAAGAAGTTCGAGTGCCGAGCCTGGATCGCTGGGTTAATGTATCCTTTCAATTTAACAGAGTTCTTGCGAAGCATTATTGAAGAACTCCATTTAAATTTTCTCGAAGTTGCCAGAGAAAAAGAAGAACCAACTTTAGAGATGCAAGTTCTGAAGAAGATGGGGAAGATGAAGGAAGATGATTTGGTTGATGAGTTCATAAGATTCATGAATGAAAAGAGTTACCTGATCGTACTTAATGACATACACGCCATTGAAGAGTGGGATCATATTAAATCATGCTTCCATAACAACAAGAAAGGAAGCCGCATTATAATCTCTGCACAGCAAGTTGGACTCGCAAGCTTATGCGCTGGGCCGGAGGATTCAGCGCTTGTGCATCAGCGTTTGTTCATGAATGAGAATATGTATGCTTTCTACGAGAAGGTATATCAAATCCTTAAAACCATTTAACTAGTGATCTCTTTATTGTTCTTTTTGTTCAACTATTTTCTTATCAAACCCCATTTGGAGTTGGGGCACGTTCATGAGAACATCGTATCTAATTACAACACCCCTATGAAAAGGCTGCATACTTGTAGTATTTACATTCAACTTACTAGTATCAAGATCCACATATCCTTTCTCCGTAAATTCTCACAGGAAAAATATATTATTGCCGTCTACTAATTGATCCTAAGCAACTAGGATGAAACCTATTGAGTACCCGGGCCTGTCTTTACAACTGGCTGAGTTGAACTCTCTTATTATGTAGTTTTACCTGACGATATGTAAAACTAATAAAGTATTTCATACTTTTTGAATTTCTGAATCATAGCTTTTAAAGTTTGATTTATTTCTGCATATAATTTTGGTGTATAATCTTATTATAGTTCACATATTACACAAAGAATAATAGAAATAGTAGATATCGTATTAATGCTAGTTTCCTTGTTGATGTGATGTAATGCAAGGGAGCTTGTATATACAAACTCTCACCGAGAAAGAGTAGTCGAACTCTCATATTATTTCTGTCCATACCAAGATGCATGTAGTCTCACTACGTGTAGAGGAAGTTCCAGTATTAACATTTTTATTCAATTAATGGTAAGTATGATGTAAATCTTATCTTACCTCTCTAGAGGTAAGAGGGAGCATCTTAAAGGAGCTCATGATCATACTATAATTCACATATTATCAAAATAATTATAGAAAGAGTAATCAAACCCTCATATTTTTTCCCATTGACGTGATGTAAAACTAATAAAATATTTCATACTTCTGATTTTCTTTATCATGGCTTCTAATATATGGGTTTTCTGCATTTTTTGTGAATAATCATATATTTTTGTACAAATCTTCTTGTTTACAATCATATATTTTTGTGTATAATAAGTTTTTAGTTTATGCTGTCAAATTATAAAGCGATGCACAAGTCTGGTGGCGTGTGCTAATCTTTTGGTCCACCGGGTGTCCCACTGAAAAATATCATTATACTTATATAAGTTATTGGATGATGTACCATCCTGCAGATTGTTTTGCTTTGGCAATTTTGAATTTCCCAATTATTTATCTTGCTATTTGTTAGAAGGAAAACAGTAGCTTTCTATTGCATATTTCCATTATTTTGGAATTTTCTAGTTACATTAGTACAAGAGGATTGTACGAAGACAGAAACGAAAAGAGGAATCTACTGAAAGCTATCTCTCCATGCTGACAACATTGTATAGGCGTTCCATGTTGCTTTGTACTTAAGCCAGTGCTGCTCTATCTGGAACAAAATCTGCACTTATAGAGATTAGGCCTTTCATTCTGAAAATTCCTTGATTTCCAAATAACCCAAGGCCTAAACATGATACATTTTTATTTATTTTACTATCTAGTTAGTCTGTACATGATATCCAACTAAAACATGAAAGCTATCTCATAAAATCAGAACATATGTATAAAACAAAGGCAATTGTGGTTAATTCTTTTGTTCTATCTACAATAGAATCACGGTGTATTTTTGTAATAAAGGAACCAACTTTTAATATAGCCCTCCAAGTTGGAAGTTCAACCCAGAATCATATATAACTAGCACCCAAAATGTACGTATTATTGATTAGGACCTGAACTCATCATTTTTATAGAAGTTAGGGTCAAGCTAATTCACTCGCTAATAATATGTTTTCATTTGGTAGTTCTTCACATAAGATTGTTAGGGAAAGATCATGCATTATTACTTAAATGAGTTTCCTGGTCATATCTGGGGGCACAACTTGCCAACTGTCACCTAATCTGATGCATCTAGCACCAACATTTGAGATTTGATATATCCAGTGTGCCAATATGGACGCCTGGATTGTAACTTCTTGGAGGTGCTAATTAGAGTATATCATATATAGAGTTCGCCGGAGAATTACCTATTAATGATGAATGGAAAATATCATATAAACATTTGTAATATTTATAATCTGACTAAACATCGTCTTGGTAAATAGAAAGCAACATCTAAATTATTCCTTGTGTGTAGGGTTCTCAAGATGGATCAGATTTGACAGAGGCTGGGACTAGCTCAAATGCAGATACTACGGTTAGTGACAGTTCTTCAAATCGGAAGATGCTCAGTCGTACAGAGACGATGCTAGCGGCTTTTAAGGAATCTCAGCTCATTGGGCGAGAGACAGAAAAGGAAGAAATTATCAAATTAATTACAACTGAAGATAGCCAGCACGAAGTGATCTGCGTTTGGGGAATGGGTGGTCGTGGAAAAACCACACTAGTCAGAGATATCTACCAAGATGAAAAGCTCAGTGGAAGGTTTGAGAAGCGTGCTTGTGCCACAATTATGCGTCCTTTCAGTGTTAACGAGCTCCTCCAGAACTTAGCTTCACAATTTGGCTACAAGGATGTTCCAGAATTGCAAACCGAATTACCAGGAAAGAAATATTTAATTGTTCTTGATGATCTATCGTCCAATTCTGAGTGGGACACTATAATACCACATTTTCCCGCAACGGAGACAACAAGCCGGATCATAGTCACAACAAGGGTAAAGGATATTGCAACACATTGTTCGAAGAAACATGAAAAAATATACGAACTCCAAAGTCTGAAAGGCAACTATGCACTTGACCTATTCACTGAGAAGGTATATATAGCATATTATCTCATATTCTATTTGTTTAAATAAATAAGGGATATTTGTAGATTCTAAGAACATACACATGTGAACAAGTATATTTTGCCTACCTCTATTTTTTTATTTTTTATTTTGAACTAGAAGGGTGGTCCTCGCAGAAGGGAGGGTTCTGTCTTTACTCTTTAGCGTCTTGAGAATCTAAAAATTAAATTATCCAACCATATGTATATTTAATGATGTGACTATCCTGTTTAGAAATAAAACAGTTTCTGTAATCATATTTATTTTTTGGGCAAATGATTGTTGTGTAAACTAAAGAGTGTCATACTAATTAGCATATGTTACCTAGAATTCGAATTATTTTTTCCAAAGGTTAGATGCCTAGTAGCTTTCCTTCCAAACTTTACTGTAGGCGTTTTCTTGATGAAATTATCTCTGCTAGAAATTTTCTAAACATGAAAGTTCTACATTTTTTAATTCATTTTGTTTCCAATGTGAAGACCTACTTTGGATACCGAACCTAATACATTGAGCTGACTTTTGTTTAAACTATCATGTTTTCGTGGTTGTTGCTATTGTTATAGTGGTATCGTAATTATTCCCTGACACACAGCAACTTCCGACCATTGAGCCTTCTCCTTGCAACTTTCTCTCTCAAGAGCCTAATTTTTTCTTGACTATCGTATATGTTGCCTCCGATCATATTTCCCCCCATACCTACACGTGGATTTCTATTTTAATTTCAAAATCATTTTAGTTTCTTACTTTTTTGTGTGCCATTTCTATATTCAAATGAAATGTCGTGTATTTATTTTAATGTTATAAATGTCCGGAAATTTCAACAAATATCTGTATACAGACTTAAAACAATTTTGAGTTGTAAATCCACGTTTCTTGTGGTATTTTAAATCATCAATATTAATGATAAACGCATGTGCAAAATAAAAGTTATTATACTTGCAAATGGCAAAAGTACTATTATTTTATTTTATTCATGTTAGTTGAATGTGATTTGCACCTGAACTTTCGTTAGTTCAGATAAGTGTTATAGTCTGTGTGCAAAGATGATGAACGACTTGATACTAATATGTCTTTCATCATTTATGTGCCTAAAATTTTATTTGTCCAAATTATCATGAGAAGACAAATGTATGTGCAACCGATAATTCATATTCAACCTAGTTAGGAAAAAAATCTAACATTAGAAATGGCCATCCACTTACCTTGAAATTCAATGACCGCATTTGAGTATATGCATATCAACTGGAAATCCATTTGTTGTCCTTGCTCGCAAGCTCTTGTGGTCTACCAATACTGTTGAAACTCTTGGATATCTTATGTTCCGATTGTTCGTCTTAATAGTTTGGGGTATACCTTTTTCTGTATTGATTAAAACTCAAATATTCTGCTGCAATATAAAATATATAATTGGAATAATATATCTGATT
This sequence comes from Poa pratensis, assembly GCA_947311845.1. Lineage (NCBI taxonomy): Eukaryota > Viridiplantae > Streptophyta > Magnoliopsida > Poales > Poaceae > Poa > Poa pratensis. The sequence goes on from CAMZMU010000090.1 coordinate 34,018,277, forward strand.
AAACTTTTTCCGTCCCAATCTTAATTCATAGGATTACAATCCATGCCATAATTTATTCCGCTAAGCTTCTTGGCTTGGACAATTCCTATGATGCTCGTATCTATAGAAATTGCTTACTTAAGTCTCATAACATGCACATAGATACATCATGGATCCCATAAATCTACCCAAATGGACTTAAAAAGAAAATCTAACTTCAGGCATTTAATTTATGTTTGCATGTATACAAACTCTTATGTACCACATGCTCGTATCTATAGAAATTCTCTACCTTGGAACGTTGCATATGTGTCTCATTGTTGCACGCAAGTGTGTGATATTTTCATGTTTTTCTTGGCCTTTATTTATAGCTTTCATAATCTATAATCCTTTTGTACTCCCTCCGTTCGGAAAAGGATGTCTTGGATATATCTAGATTTGGATGTATGTGTACACTAAAACCAAGGATTACGAGTCGACCTGTCGCAACTTGTCGCTCGGGTACCGACAAGTAGACAAGTCGCGCGACAAGTCGTGACTTGTCGCAACTTGTCGCAACTTGTCGAGGTTTTGAACTTGTCGCTGGGGTACCGACAAGTAGACAAGTCGTGCGACTTGTCGCGACTTGTCGAGCGACACTTAATCCTTGACTAAAACATGTCCACATACATCCAAATTTTGATATATTTAAGACATCCTTTTCCGAACGGAGGGAGTAAAAAAGAGATGCAGAGGAAATATAGCAAACCCTTTAAATTACGCTTTCTCAAATTAATAATTAATGACTCCATTATTAATTAACCAGTGTGCATTTATGTTTATACTAACAATATATATTAAAGATTGCACAAGAAACTGCAAGAAGAGATGCATATTGCATACACATGCACATAGGATGTGTACTTGGAACTTGTGTGCTGTATATATACACTGCGATAATAGTGTGTGCTTGCGTTTGAAATATTCGTGAGTAGTAGCATGCAGAGATTTAAAAAAAATGGAGATCGAGATGAATATATACCGGCAGATGGTGTGTGCTGTTGCTTGCATGCATATATACATTATAATAGATTACCATGTATGTAGTTAGAGTTAAATAATCGATCTTTCGACCATACATAGCAGCCCAACAAAATAATTAAATGGATTATGTACCTTTTGAAAAGGAATTTTCATTTCACCATATTCGTATGATTAAATTAGAAAGACTAAATTATACTAGTTTCATTTGCGAATTACTAAAACTCAGAACTTAAATTGATTTCAGATATTTGGCAATGGCACTAATATGGATGAGGAGTATCCTGAATTGGTTGAACAAGCAAATCTGATCCTAAAAAAATGCAGTGGACTGCCGCTTGCAATAGTCACCATTGGGGGCTTTTTGGCAAACCAACCGAAAACCATTATGGAATGGAGGAAGTTGAATGAGCATATCAGTGCCGAGCTGGAGGTGAATCCAGAGCTTGGGACCATAAGAACCATCCTTATGAGAAGCTACGATGGTTTACCCTATTACCTCAAGTCTTGTTTCTTATATATGCCCATCTTTCCTGAGGACCAAAGTGTACATCGTGGAAGATTGGTGCGTCGGTGGACTGCGGAGGGTTACTCAAGGGAGGTTGGAGGCAAGTCCATGGAGGACATTGCAGATGGTTACTTCATGGAGCTTATAAGCAGGAGTATGATTCTACCATCTCAAGGATCAATCCATAACACCAAAGGGATTGATTCCTGCCAAGTTCATGATCTCATGCGTGAAATCGGAATCTCAAAATCGATGGAAGAAAATCTTGTTTTTACTCTCGAGGAAGGTTGCAGCGCAAACAACCAAGTCAAGATGCGCCACGTTGCTATTAATGGCAATTGGGAGGGAGATCAGCATGAATTCGAGAGCACAATGGACATGCCCCGTGTACGATCAGTAACCGTTTTTGGTAAGTGCAAGTCATTTTTCATTTCCAACAAGATGAGTCTACTGCGAGTGCTGGACTTGGAAGACGCAACATATGTATATGACCATCACCTTAGGCATATTGGGAAGTTTCTTCATCTAAGATACCTTTCACTAAGGGATGTGAGGAGATTTATCACTTGTCGGATTCATTGGGTAACTTGAGAGAACTTCTGACGCTAGATGTCAGAGGTACGAACATAATCAAGCTGCCGAAGAGTATCATCAATCTTCAGAAGCTATACAATCTTCGTGCTGGTATGAAACCGGAGAATGAGAACTTCTATGCGAAACCGAAGTTGATTGTCCTTTTGATGTTATCTTGTACATTTTGGTGTGCACCTTGGTTCATTGATGGCTTGAGCAGCCGCGGTGATGTATGCTCTATGACCTGCTGCTCTTTAGTCCCTGCTATTGTTATGCGTCTGGACAAGCATGGTGTTCTAGTGCCAAGTGGGATGAGAAAGCTGAAAGCACTGCATACACTAGGTGTTGTGAACATTGCACGACGAGGGAAGGCCATTCTGAAGGACATAAAAGGACTCACCCGGTTGCGCAAGTTGGGAGTGACAGGCGTCAAAAAGGAAAATGGACAAGAGCTGTGTTTCACGGTCGTTGCCCTCAGCCGCCTGGAGTCGCTATCAATTCGGTCAGAGGGGGAGCCTGGTTTATCTGGCTGCTTGGATGGAACATTCTCGTTTCCGAAAAGCCTGCATAAGCTCAAGCTATTCGGCAACCTTGTCAAACTGCCAGGTTGGATCCAGGGGCTCAAGAGTCTAGTGAAGCTAAAGCTGCGAAGCTCTAGGATATCAGAGCATGATGACGCCATACAGGTCCTAGGGAAGTTACCAAACCTGGCATCCCTGCATCTGTTGGAGAAGTCGTTCGAGGGTGAAGAGGTCCATCTCAGTTTCCGTCTGGAGACGTTCCAGAGCCTGATGGTGCTGGAGCTGGAAATCAGAGGCAGCCTTAAATCAGTCAAGTTTGAAGGAGGGGCTATCCCTAAGCTGCAGGTGCTGAAGTTGTATCTTTGGGAGGTCAACAGTAGTTCACTTTCGGGGCTACCATCTCTGTCTGGCCTCAAGGAAGTTGTGCTCAGAGGTCGCTACAGTCGCTCCGAACAGGAACATGTGAAGGCCGAGATTGCACTGAATCCAAACAGACCCGTCCTGAAGAGGGAGTGATCTCGATCCAGAGTCAAACTGTGCACATAGATCCGATGCCTGCGAGGAGTACAGTTTGTGTTTTCATTTGCTGACGGCGTTGATTAATCATTGTATTTGTGTTTGTGATGGACAAAATACTGTTAATTGCTTAGGTCGCGCCTCCGGTCGATTTCCTTATGATTATTTATTAGAACACCACGCGCTTGAGTAATGTATCTGAATTTGCTTTTGGCTCGACACAGACGCAGCCTTGTACTGTATTTAGTATCTACGAGCGGAGGACCATCTCGTCTAAGTTATCTGACGTGTTGCCGTGCAAATCGATATGATAGTCATGTGGTCTTAATAAAAATTAATAGACCGGTACATAATCTGAGTCGGATCTGCTTATTTTGCAGTTTCATCCAAATTATCCCAATGATCTGGCACAATCTCTGCCTATGTTGGACATGTGGAAGCGCACGTGCGAGAATAAGATGAGCCCAAAGCTGACATGCGGGTCCCAGATAGGGTGAAAACATTTAGTTTTGTATATCTTTTTGTTAAATTCATAATATTTTAAATATTTTTTACAATTAATATATATCTTGAAAAAAGTTAACTCCCGTCTGAATAAATTTTTCTATATTTTTTGTTAAATTTGTAATAAATAAAATTATGGAACCGTAAGTTATATATATCTTGAATAAAATAATATATGGGTCCCGGTACTGACATGTGGGTCCGTCACCGGCGCGACGTGATGGCCGGTGGACACGTGTAAGAGCACGTGCACAAAATATTAGTTGCGCTGCTGACATGTGGTCCCCATTGGGACTGTTCAAGTACTCGTGCGGGATGGAGGCTGTCTCGGCCTCACATGTGGCTATGTCTGCAACATCTCTTGGACTAGTATGGGAAATGTGTGGGTCCAAATCTGACAGCGAGGCGTCGGATAGAGATGTACGTGTGCACTGGGTGAGGTCCATGTGTATCGACTGCCGAAGCCCAGTGGCCTATGACGGTTTATGTCCAAGTTCGTCCTGTTTAGCTCGCTAAATAGCTTGTGACGAAAGGCTCCTTGAGATTCGTGACGGTATGGCTTTTTTGTCTGACCTTTTTAGGACCGGGCAAACCTCTCATGGATCCGTGATGAGAAATATCGAGGGCGTCAAAGATCATCCACAGATATGAGAACCGTGGTCACAATCCGTACTAGAGTAGCGGGAATGTTATACTGCAAGCACACCCCTCCGCGCAATTTCATACAGCAGAGTACTGACAGTGAAACGGTGCGGAATCCAACCCCATACTAGGAGCCACATGAAGAGAAAAAAGGATAATTTCGAGCTACCTTTGTCAGCAACGCAAGCATTGACAATCACATCTAATTTACCATAAAAATAACTCGCACCTGGATTTAAATTTTCTGTTATATGGAGTATATATTGGCCAAAATGAAATAATTGTATTAACGGAACGCATTATACCTGGTCCAGGGGAGTGGAGTGAGTATATATTAGGACACATATATCGATTGGATTGTTCAAATTAAATTGCAATTTTTTATATTAGAACTAATATCGTCATAATATGTTCCCCTGAAACTCAAATTGTGACAAAAAAAATTATTACCAATGTCAGAGGTTATATATATTTCAAAAGGCATAGAAGAAAAAATAATGTATACCTGCAGTGGTCCTGGCTCGTATTGGACAAAGAAGTCATCCCACACCGATGGCTCGAAGCTCAATATTCTCTCTAGAGAGGCAGTAACGCCGGATGTCATTGTTATGTACTAGTTGAAATTGGCGCGTCGGCACGCCGTGCTCTTCATGCTAATTTGTGGAAGGCATTTTTTTTGGAATATTCAAATTTGAATGGTGATCATTTGCCATAAGTAGGGTTTTTTGTATGCATTTTTTTTGTCGTATTTGTGAATAGCGTGGTGTAAATAATTGAAATTTGGAAATGTGCACATTCAAAAGGTGTTTGGATTTTAATATGTTCAAATTCTAGGAAAGCTTGTGTCGTTAAGTTGTTTAAATTTGAAAATTGGTTAAATTGGGAAGCTATTCTTATATGAACGGTGCTTATGTTTATTGAATGCTCATATTTGAAAATGCATTCAAAAATTTTAAGTACTACAATTTTAAAAGTTGATCGTATGGCATAAATAGGTTACTTTTTTTAGTGACCATTTTGCTGTTTTTTTTCACTTTTTTGCTGTGTAAATTTAAAGATATTGAATCTGTAATATTTGTTCGCTTTTTGAATTTTGTGTGAACATTTGAAATTTTTGGGGAAGGTTCAAAAGTGTTTGGAATGATTATTTTGTTATTAGCAAAATGTTAGAAATTGTTTTGATTTTTTTTGGAGCTATATTTGAAAAGTTGCAAAAGTTTTTTTTTAGAAAAAGCAGGGAAAAAAGAACAGGACAAAATAAGGAAAAAGCAGGGAAAAAAGAACAGGAAAAAAAAGAACAGGAAAAAGTTTTCCGGCGGCGCTCTAGCGCGTTCTGGGACACGCGCGTGGGCGCGCCCGACGCGCGTGGTCGCGGGGTGCCCGTAGGCGGCGGCGCCGCCCATTTTGTGTCACCGGAGCGGCCGCAGCGGCGTGCGGACGCGGCGGAGGGCAGCGGGCGCGGCGGCGGCGATTCCAGCGCCTGCGTGGCGTCCCGGCACACGTTCGCCGGCGAGGAGGGAGGGGAGGCGACGGCGAAGCTCTGAGTCTGCGTCGATCTGAGCGGGGAGCGGCGGAGTGACGGGGGCGCGCGTCAGCGCCGTCGGCGAGCTGCGTCGCCGCGCTGGAAGGGGGAGGGGATGGGGAGAAGTGTGGACAATTTTGCAGTGAGGTCCCTGCGGTTTCCAACATTTGCAAATAGGTCCAGCGCTTCGTGAAGTCGTGGACTGCGGAGCAAGCGCTAGATTTGTGAGGTTTTTTTTTAGAAAAGCGTTACGGAGATGCTGTGCAAGCCGTTGGATCGAGATTTGACGGCGCAGATCGTGGCACTGTTGAACACTGTTCATTAGAACAGTGCCCGAGCGCGGAGAGGCCGCGATTTCGCCTGTCTTTCATATACTTAGATATATGTATACACTTTCTCTATTTTTCAGCCATCTGATTTCTCAATTTCTCAATTCCCCATCAGACACATTTGCAGCTGTCCGATCCATCCCGTCACGAATCTTGGAACGTGGCTCTCAGCCTCGCCGGTTTTTTTCCCGTCAGTCTGGTTTTTCTGCCCCGGTTCAGAATATTCCGACAAGGTCCGGTTTTGTCTTTTTGAATCTCGTGCCCAGGCGCCAGGCGGTGTCGTGGGACCCAGGCGTTTTCTCGCTGCTCATTCTGAGCTTTTTCTCGAAGGAGAGCAAATCTGAGGGGGAGGCGACTGGCGGAGGCGGATGCGATTACGGCTCGGCGGTGCTCTTCGCCGGCATTACTCTTCCATTTTTCAGTCCTCAGCTCGCGGCCTTCATCTCCTTCGCCTCCCAGTCCCAGCAGCAGGAGATGAGCTTGAAGAGGATTCGACGGGCATCAGAGGTTGTCGAGACTTGAGGTTTTCCAATGGCGGAGCCGGCCGTGAGCGGCGTCGCGGACGTTGCAACAGGTTCGTGTCCCCCGTCCCAGCCGTTTCACGTTATGCTGTGTTCATTTTCTGTAGTGAGGGAGCTCTGTGTCGTGCCGCGAGCTCGTTCCCCGCATCGCGTAATCACCTAGCATGCTCGATTCGTTTTGTTTCTAGGATTTCCAAATCGAGCTGATTTTAGGTCGTTGTGGTTGTATTGGATGCGAGAACGGCTCATTTGTGTCCTTTTGTTAGGGTTCAGAACTTCAGATATACAGACTAGCTCAATTCGTTTTTTCCACGGATTTTTTTCCTAATCAATATGAACTAGGTCGTCTGCGGCTATTTTTTTGGATGTGAGAATGGCTGGTTTTTGCTTGTCCGGTCTGGATTTGTTGGGGAACTCTGTTCCTTCTCATTTTTGTGTCCTTTTATTAGTGTTCAGAAGTACATACTAGCATCGTATTATAGAGTCTCTGGTTGTTTCGTTTGTAGTACCTTTATGAGATGTATTTCTAGGTAGCAGTTTTGTTTTTTTAGAATGGATGCTTTGTGCCTTCTTGACTATTTTAGGGCTTTTGCACTATGTTCTACTCTGTATCTGGCTGTTTTGTTGTAGTAGTTTCATCCTAGTAGTATCCACCATCAGTAGCGGAGAGTGGGAGAGAATCCGATGGGTACCGGAGGTGGTCGAGATTCTAGGGTTTCTCACGGCGGAGCCGTTCGTGAGCGGCGTTGCCGGCGACGTAGCATGTACTATTTCGCTGCTCCCTCCGGTCTTATTTTATGTAGATTCTACCTCTGCCTTGTGTAGTTCCATTTTGGTCGGCGAGCTAGTCCCCGTAGCTTTTGGAATCCCCTAGCATGATCACTTTCCAGGTGCCCAGGATGGCTCTCAATCACGATGATTTTTTAGGTGGGTGGTGTTTTTCTGATGCGAGAATGGCTTTTTTGCCTGCTCGATTTTAGAATTGTTGATGTATTTTGTTCGCGTCAGTTTGTGTTCGTCAGGGTTCAGAAATCTAGTTTTTGGTATCAGTTTGTTTTGTTTTGGGTTACAGTATCAGCTATCAGTGAGTGCTTTTGGTGGTGGCTATCTGTTCCCCACATTTTACATATTTTGCTAGTGTCTATATACTTGCATCGTATCAGGTTATTTTTAATAGGAGATCAAAGAAAGGTGCCAAAGCAATGCAATTGGCCACTGATCATTTCCTGAATAAGATGCCGTCTTGGAGGAGAAGTGGTTTCAGCCCGGATACTATCTACAGCCACACTTGGGGATAACGCTATCAAGTAGTAGGGAGGTAAGTCCAAATTGTTTGCCCATTATCCTTGCAACGTGTGACACAATTTCTTGGCAACAATATATAATTCTATGAAGGATTGAGAGGGACACTAGCTAACCAACATAAACTTCATGTGAATTCCCAGTATACGGTTCAGCTTTATGGTCATTTACTGTTTGGGTGCCGATGCTTGATTTCTGTTTCGTTCAAGCGCACCAGTCTGTACATGTTTCAGGTTGCAAATCCTTTTGATTTTCATGTTACCATTCTTCATTCTTAGTATTCTTCATTATTTTCTCTCTTTATTTCATTTTAATTTCTTTAAATAATCTCTCATTATTTACCTCAGTTAGCTCAGTTATCTCATTTTTTACCTCATTTTTTGTACCTCAGTTTCATTCTTCATTCTTTGAATTTTTCATCAATTTTCATTGTTCATTACCTCATTTTTCATTCTCAGTTGCTTTGGTCATTATCTCATTTTCTCTCTCATTTTTTCATTCTCAGTGTTTCTCTCATTTTTTTAGTCTCGGTGCTTCATTCCTTTATTTTATTCTCAGTGTCTCAGTCATTTTTATTGATTCAGTCCTTTATCTCAGTCTTTCAGTTCTATGTCTGTTTCAGTGTCTCAGTTAATTTTTATTGATTCAGTCTTTCAGCTCTATGTCTCCTTTTCTCATTAATTCATTTTTCATTTTCTTTTCTGATTTCATTTTAATTTCATTTATCTCAATATTTTCTCTCATTATTCTATTATTTAGTCTCTCAGTAATTTATTCTTCAGTCATAGTCTTTTCTCAGTTTCTTTCCTCATTATTTCGTTCATTTTTCTTTTCTCCGTGCTTCAGTCATGATTTTATCATTGATTTTGTTATTTATCTCATTCATTCAGTCCTTAACTAAGTACTCAGTGATTCAGTCTTTATCTAAGTGTTCCAGTTGTTTATTTCATTGAAACAGTCAGCAATCTCAGTGTTTCAGTCCTTTTATGTCATTGATCGTGTCTTTATCTCAGTGTCTCAATTTTTTATCTCATTGATTCAGTCTTTATGTCAGCAATCTCAGTGATTCAGTCTTGTTTCAGTGTTCAGTTTTTTGTCTTATTTATCTCATTCATAGTTTAGGTGTTTTGCTGGGGTATAAGTAGCAATGTATTAAAAGCAACTTCTCGCAAACAGCTTGCAATTCTGATAACTGTTACATATTATGATGGCAGCCTCGCCCTATGAAATAGAACTACAAGCATACATTTCTATTTTCAGTAGTTGTCACCCTCATTCTTCTCATTATATTCTTTTCAGCCTTCTTGCTGGTTCACCGAAGGAAGCGATTGTTGTTCTTTCAGTGGCACTGCTTCATTCTGTTTCTTTTTCTGATGAGTGGCACTGAAAGAACAACAATCGCTTCCTTCGGTGAACCAGCAAGAAGGCTGAAAAGAATATAATGAGAAGAATGAGGGTGACAACTACTGAAAATAGAAATGTATGCTTGTAGTTCTATTTCATAGGGCGAGGCTGCCATCATAATATGTAACAGTTATCAGAATTGCAAGCTGTTTGCGAGAAGTTGCTTTTAATACATTGCTACTTATACCCCAGCAAAACACCTAAACTATGAATGAGATAAATAAGACAAAAAACTGAACACTGAAACAAGACTGAATCACTGAGATTGCTGACATAAAGACTGAATCAATGAGATAAAAAATTGAGACACTGAGATAAAGACACGATCAATGACATAAAAGGACTGAAACACTGAGATTGCTGACTGTTTCAATGAAATAAACAACTGGAACACTTAGATAAAGACTGAATCACTGAGTACTTAGTTAAGGACTGAATGAATGAGATAAATAACAAAATCAATGATAAAATCATGACTGAAGCACGGAGAAAAGAAAAATGAACGAAATAATGAGGAAAGAAACTGAGAAAAGACTATGACTGAAGAATAAATTACTGAGAGACTAAATAATAGAATAATGAGAGAAAATATTGAGATAAATGAAATTAAAATGAAATCAGAAAAGAAAATGAAAAATGAATTAATGAGAAAAGGAGACATAGAGCTGAAAGACTGAATCAATAAAAATTAACTGAGACACTGAAACAGACATAGAACTGAAAGACTGAGATAAAGGACTGAATCAATAAAAATGACTGAGACACTGAGAATAAAATAAAGGAATGAAGCACCGAGACTAAAAAAATGAGAGAAACACTGAGAATGAAAAAATGAGAGAGAAAATGAGATAATGACCAAAGCAACTGAGAATGAAAAATGAGGTAATGAACAATGAAAATTGATGAAAAATTCAAAGAATGAAGAATGAAACTGAGGTACAAAAAATGAGGTAAAAAATGAGATAACTGAGCTAACTGAGGTAAATAATGAGAGATTATTTAAAGAAATTAAAATGAAATAAAGAGAGAAAATAATGAAGAATACTAAGAATGAAGAATGGTAACATGAAAATCAAAAGGATTTGCAACCTGAAACATGTACAGACTGGTGCGCTTGAACGAAACAGAAATCAAGCATCGGCACCCAAACAGTAAATGACCATAAAGCTGAACCGTATACTGGGAATTCACATGAAGTTTATGTTGGTTAGCTAGTGTCCCTCTCAATCCTTCATAGAATTATATATTGTTGCCAAGAAATTGTGTCACACGTTGCAAGGATAATGGGCAAACAATTTGGACTTACCTCCCTACTACTTGATAGCGTTATCCCCAAGTGTGGCTGTAGATAGTATCCGGGCTGAAACCACTTCTCCTCCAAGACGGCATCTTATTCAGGAAATGATCAGTGGCCAATTGCATTGCTTTGGCACCTTTCTTTGATCTCCTATTAAAAATAACCTGATACGATGCAAGTATATAGACACTAGCAAAATATGTAAAATGTGGGGAACAGATAGCCACCACCAAAAGCACTCACTGATAGCTGATACTGTAACCCAAAACAAAACAAACTGATACCAAAAACTAGATTTCTGAACCCTGACGAACACAAACTGACGCGAACAAAATACATCAACAATTCTAAAATCGAGCAGGCAAAAAAGCCATTCTCGCATCAGAAAAACACCACCCACCTAAAAAATCATCGTGATTGAGAGCCATCCTGGGCACCTGGAAAGTGATCATGCTAGGGGATTCCAAAAGCTACGGGGACTAGCTCGCCGACCAAAATGGAACTACACAAGGCAGAGGTAGAATCTACATAAAATAAGACCGGAGGGAGCAGCGAAATAGTACATGCTACGTCGCCGGCAACGCCGCTCACGAACGGCTCCGCCGTGAGAAACCCTAGAATCTCGACCACCTCCGGTACCCATCGGATTCTCTCCCACTCTCCGCTACTGATGGTGGATACTACTAGGATGAAACTACTACAACAAAACAGCCAGATACAGAGTAGAACATAGTGCAAAAGCCCTAAAATAGTCAAGAAGGCACAAAGCATCCATTCTAAAAAAACAAAACTGCTACCTAGAAATACATCTCATAAAGGTACTACAAACGAAACAACCAGAGACTCTATAATACGATGCTAGTATGTACTTCTGAACACTAATAAAAGGACACAAAAATGAGAAGGAACAGAGTTCCCCAACAAATCCAGACCGGACAAGCAAAAACCAGCCATTCTCACATCCAAAAAAATAGCCGCAGACGACCTAGTTCATATTGATTAGGAAAAAAATCCGTGGAAAAAACGAATTGAGCTAGTCTGTATATCTGAAGTTCTGAACCCTAACAAAAGGACACAAATGAGCCGTTCTCGCATCCAATACAACCACAACGACCTAAAATCAGCTCGATTTGGAAATCCTAGAAACAAAACGAATCGAGCATGCTAGGTGATTACGCGATGCGGGGAACGAGCTCGCGGCACGACACAGAGCTCCCTCACTACAGAAAATGAACACAGCATAACGTGAAACGGCTGGGACGGGGGACACGAACCTGTTGCAACGTCCGCGACGCCGCTCACGGCCGGCTCCGCCATTGGAAAACCTCAAGTCTCGACAACCTCTGATGCCCGTCGAATCCTCTTCAAGCTCATCTCCTGCTGCTGGGACTGGGAGGCGAAGGAGATGAAGGCCGCGAGCTGAGGACTGAAAAATGGAAGAGTAATGCCGGCGAAGAGCACCGCCGAGCCGTAATCGCATCCGCCTCCGCCAGTCGCCTCCCCCTCAGATTTGCTCTCCTTCGAGAAAAAGCTCAGAATGAGCAGCGAGAAAACGCCTGGGTCCCACGACACCGCCTGGCGCCTGGGCACGAGATTCAAAAAGACAAAACCGGACCTTGTCGGAATATTCTGAACCGGGGCAGAAAAACCAGACTGACGGGAAAAAAACCGGCGAGGCTGAGAGCCACGTTCCAAGATTCGTGACGGGATGGATCGGACAGCTGCAAATGTGTCTGATGGGGAATTGAGAAATTGAGAAATCAGATGGCTGAAAAATAGAGAAAGTGTATACATATATCTAAGTATATGAAAGACAGGCGAAATCGCGGCCTCTCCGCGCTCGGGCACTGTTCTAATGAACAGTGTTCAACAGTGCCACGATCTGCGCCGTCAAATCTCGATCCAACGGCTTGCACAGCATCTCCGTAACGCTTTTCTAAAAAAAAACCTCACAAATCTAGCGCTTGCTCCACAGTCCACGACTTCACGAAGCGCTGGACCTATTTGCAAATGTTGGAAACCGCAGGGACCTCACTGCAAAATTGTCCACACTTCTCCCCATCCCCTCCCCCTTCCAGCGCGGCGACGCAGCTCGCCGACGGCGCTGACGCGCGCCCCCGTCACTCCGCCGCTCCCCGCTCAGATCGACGCAGACTCAGAGCTTCGCCGTCGCCTCCCCTCCCTCCTCGCCGGCGAACGTGTGCCGGGACGCCACGCAGGCGCTGGAATCGCCGCCGCCGCGTCCGCACGCCGCTGCGGCCGCTCCGGCGACACAAAATGGGCGGCGCCGCCGCCTACGGGCACCCCGCGACCACGCGCGTCGGGCGCGCCCACGCGCGTGTCCCAGAACGCGCTAGAGCGCCGCCGGAAAACTTTTTCCTGTTCTTTTTTTCCTGTTCTTTTTTCCCTGCTTTTTCCTTATTTTGTCCTGTTCTTTTTTCCCGGCTTTTTCTAAAAAAAAACTTTTGCAACTTTTCATATATAGCTCCAAAAAAAATCAAAACAATTTCTAACATTTTGCTAATAACAAAATAATCATTCCAAACACTTTTGAACCTTCCCCAAAAATTTCAAATGTTCACACAAAATTCAAAAAGCGAACAAATATTACAGATTCAATATCTTTAAATTTACACACCGCAAAAAAGTGAAAAATACAGCAAAATGGTCACTAAAAAAAGTAACCTATTTATGCCATACGATCAACTTTTAAAATTGTAGTACTTAAAATTTTTGAATGCATTTTCAAATATGAGCATTCAATAAACATAAGCACCGTTCATATAAGAATAGCTTCCCAATTTAACCAATTTTCAAATTTAAACAACTTAACGACACAAGCTTTCCTAGAATTTGAACATATTAAAATCCAAACACCTTTTGAATGTGCACATTTCCAAATTTCAATTATTTACACCACGCTATTCACAAATACGACAAAAAAAATGCATACAAAAAAACCCTACTTATGGCAAATGATCACCATTCAAATTTGAATATTCCAAAAAAAATGCCTTCCACAAATTAGCATGAAGAGCACGGCGTGCCGACGCGCCAATTTCAACTAGTACATAACAATGACATCCGGCGTTACTGCCTCTCTAGAGAGAATATTGAGCTTCGAGCCATCGGTGTGGGATGACTTCTTTGTCCAATACGAGCCAGGACCACTGCAGGTATACATTATTTTTTCTTCTATGCCTTTTGAAATATATATAACCTCTGACATTGGTAATAATTTTTTTTGTCACAATTTGAGTTTCAGGGGAACATATTATGACGATATTAGTTCTAATATAAAAAATTGCAATTTAATTTGAACAATCCAATCGATATATGTGTCCTAATATATACTCACTCCACTCCCCTGGACCAGGTATAATGCGTTCCGTTAATACAATTATTTCATTTTGGCCAATATATACTCCATATAACAGAAAATTTAAATCCAGGTGCGAGTTATTTTTATGGTAAATTAGATGTGATTGTCAATGCTTGCGTTGCTGACAAAGGTAGCTCGAAATTATCCTTTTTTCTCTTCATGTGGCTCCTAGTATGGGGTTGGATTCCGCACCGTTTCACTGTCAGTACTCTGCTGTATGAAATTGCGCGGAGGGGTGTGCTTGCAGTATAACATTCCCGCTACTCTAGTACGGATTGTGACCACGGTTCTCATATCTGTGGATGATCTTTGACGCCCTCGATATTTCTCATCACGGATCCATGAGAGGTTTGCCCGGTCCTAAAAAGGTCAGACAAAAAAGCCATACCGTCACGAATCTCAAGGAGCCTTTCGTCACAAGCTATTTAGCGAGCTAAACAGGACGAACTTGGACATAAACCGTCATAGGCCACTGGGCTTCGGCAGTCGATACACATGGACCTCACCCAGTGCACACGTACATCTCTATCCGACGCCTCGCTGTCAGATTTGGACCCACACATTTCCCATACTAGTCCAAGAGATGTTGCAGACATAGCCACATGTGAGGCCGAGACAGCCTCCATCCTGCACGAGTACTTGAACAGTCCCAATGGGGACCACATGTCAGCAGCGCAACTAATATTTTGTGCACGTGCTCTTACACGTGTCCACCGGCCATCACGTCGCGCCGGTGACGGACCCACATGTCAGTACCGGGACCCATATATTATTTTATTCAAGATATATATAACTTACGGTTCCATAATTTTATTTATTACAAATTTAACAAAAAATATAGAAAAATTTATTCAGACGGGAGTTAACTTTTTTCAAGATATATATTAATTGTAAAAAATATTTAAAATATTATGAATTTAACAAAAAGATATACAAAACTAAATGATTTCACCCTATCTGGGACCCGCATGTCAGCTTTGGGCTCATCTTATTCTCGCACGTGCGCTTCCACATGTCCAACATAGGCAGAGATTGTGCCAGATCATTGGGATAATTTGGATGAAACTGCAAAATAAGCAGATCCGACTCAGATTATGTACCGGTCTATTAATTTTTATTAAGACCACATGACTATCATATCGATTTGCACGGCAACACGTCAGATAACTTAGACGAGATGGTCCTCCGCTCGTAGATACTAAATACAGTACAAGGCTGCGTCTGTGTCGAGCCAAAAGCAAATTCAGATACATTACTCAAGCGCGTGGTGTTCTAATAAATAATCATAAGGAAATCGACCGGAGGCGCGACCTAAGCAATTAACAGTATTTTGTCCATCACAAACACAAATACAATGATTAATCAACGCCGTCAGCAAATGAAAACACAAACTGTACTCCTCGCAGGCATCGGATCTATGTGCACAGTTTGACTCTGGATCGAGATCACTCCCTCTTCAGGACGGGTCTGTTTGGATTCAGTGCAATCTCGGCCTTCACATGTTCCTGTTCGAAGCGACTGTAGCGACCTCTGAGCACAACTTCCTTGAGGCCAGACAGAGATGGTAGCCCCGAAAGTGAACTACTGTTGACCTCCCAAAGATACAACTTCAGCACCTGCAGCTTAGGGATAGCCCCTCCTTCAAACTTGACTGATTTAAGGCTGCCTCTGATTTCCAGCTCCAGCACCATCAGGCTCTGGAACGTCTCCAGACGGAAACTGAGATGGACCTCTTCACCCTCGAACGACTTCTCCAACAGATGCAGGGATGCCAGGTTTGGTAACTTCCCTAGGACCTGTATGGCGTCATCATGCTCTGATATCCTAGAGCTTCGCAGCTTTAGCTTCACTAGACTCTTGAGCCCCTGGATCCAACCTGGCAGTTTGACAAGGTTGCCGAATATCCAATGCGACCATGACACATGATTTGTCCTTGAGAAACATGCATCCATGGTGTGCAAGTAAGTTGCGTAAGCCTACCTTGCATCCAGGGTACTTAAATGTAAGAAAAAAAAATGTTTCTTCCCTTGTGGAAAAAAATGAAACAATCACCGAGTGATTCCTAGTAATCCAGCATTTATATTGATAGCAAGAAATCCGGGATTAAAGCCCGATCAATTGTAGTAGTACAAGTCCATATCTCGTAATGTGCGTGATTTACGGGCAAATCCCAAAGGCCGTCCTTCCCTACTACTCACTCCGTTCGGAAAATGATGTCACAAAAATGGTCTATCTATAGTTCATTTTTGTGACAACCTTTTCCGAACGGAGGGAGTATATGGACATGCATTAATGGTATACAAAAGAAAAAAATGCTTCTTCACCGTGTAAAAAAAGAAACAATCACCGAGTAACTCCTAAAAATTGGAATTTATCTCCTAAAATCTGGGATTAAAACCATATCTGTTATGAGGCGTGATATACTTGCAAATCCCTCCCTCTTTCCCTGTTACTCGAGAACATTTCCCGGATTTATCTCCTAGCTAGAAATCCGGGATTTAAACCAGATTTGTTGTACAAAACGTACCTGCCGGAGTACGTACCAATTATAAGTGGCGTCATGATTTACGTGCAGATATCCCAGCGCCCCCTCCTTCCATTGTAGACGCGATTTGCGAGCAATATTTACCAGCACGCATGCAGCGGTTGATTTCACTCACCATGTCATCAATCCGGAGCAAATATTCATCTCAGCCGTGCGTGCATCTGATCGCTCCCATCAAACAATTAGATATGGAAACGAAAATTTTCAACTTCCCGCCATGCCTCTCCCCTCCGGCTAAGAATTCAAACTGTCCCACCGCCAAAACGTATCTATAAATATGAGGGCATCGCGAGGAACCGCGTGCGGGTTGCGCGTGCGACTTAGACTTTGATCTTTGGCGTGGCGGCCGGGGAGCGAGCGGCACTCTAGTGGAGATCTTGGCGACGAGGGCCAGCTCAAACTAGAGCCTTGGTGCGACGATCCTGAACAGAGCAAGAGTCGGTATCAAGAATGACACGACAACCAGAATCAGTAAGTTGAGCAGCGGAAAAGAGATTCATGATAAGACGGGGAACATGAGAAACACTAGGAACAGAGAAAGACAGAGTAGAAAGGGTGCCACGACTAGCAACAGGAAGAGGTGCCATCGGCAGTGAGAACATTGACAGGAGAATCAAGAGGTCGAAGAGAAGACAGGGCGGAAGAATCAGAAGACATGTGAAAGGAAGCTCCAGAATCCAGAACCCACGGAGATGTACCTGACTGTGTAGGCGGCAGTGGCGGAGTAGCAGTAGTGGAAGCAGTCAGCGAGGCAACGGTGCCCGTCGAGGAAGAGCCCGAGGAAGCCAGTATACGCTTGAGCCGCATAATATCCTGATCAGTGAGGGACGAGGTTGCTAGAGATGGTAGATCTAGCTCCAGTAAGACTCCTAGTAACTTACTGGAGGTGAGTGATGCCACCTCCAGGAATAAGGTGCCCAACCACACCAGAGATGTGGCCGGCCGTCTTGGCTTTGTCCAAGATAGCCGCCAAGGCGTCCCCGGCAAGGTCGAAGAGAAGGGGGGGAGATTGGATCCCCTTGCCTCACCCCACACGAAGATCTAAAGTAAGGACCAATGTCCCCATTAATGTTTATGGCCGTGTTCCCAAGATACCACCACGACAGTTGGCGCCCACCGTGGGGCCAGCAGCGGCGCTGGCTGGTGTGATATTCCGGACGGGTTCCATCATCGACTCCGGCGAGCGCGTCGTCTGCGGGCTCATCTGCAAGCTCGGCTCGCTGAACTTCATCAGCGACAATGCGGGATGCTTCGGCAGCAGGCCGTTCCCGACGAACGGCTGCCTCATCATCTTCGGCACCTTCGTGACCTACGTCGCCACCGAGGTTGTCTGCAAGTACCCCAAGCAAGTGCTTGTGGCCGAGGATCCTCCTGCTGTCTGTGCGGCTCGCGGCCGGCGTAGCGCTCGCCCCGGGAGCTGCGCAGAGGTCATGATGACCGGCACTGCGGGTGGTGCCGGTAGAGGAGAAACCGGCACAGGAGAACCCGGCAAAGGAGATGCCGGTAATCCTGCCCCCAAGGCCACCAGATCGGCGAAAGTGCCGCTGGAGAGGAGGGAGAACCTCCGCGACCAGGCCGGTACATCCAATGTACTGGTTAGGGCGGCTCATCTCGAGGAGATAACCGAGAAACTGGCTGTGCCGGTAGCTGTCGGTACAGATGCTGCCCAAATGGAGGCAGAGTTGGAGGCACGGCGTCAGAGCTTACATCAGGAGGCTCTCGAGATGGCCGAGGTGAGGAGAGAGTTTGGAATAACTCTCCGTGAGTATAACCAGGCACATGGTTTAACCCCGGTAGCTGCTCGCCCTAGTCGAGTAGAGGATGTGCGCAAGAGGGGTAAAAACCTCGATGCCGAGATTGCTAGAGATGGTAGATCTAGCTCCAGTAAGACTCCTAGTAACTTACTGGAGGTGAGTGATGCCACCTCCAGGAATAAGGTGCCCAACCACACCAGAGATGTGGCCGGCCGTCTTGGCTTTGTCCAAGATAGCCGCCAAGGCGTCCCCGGCAAGGTCGAAGAGAAGGGGGGAGATTGGATCCCCTTGCCTCACCCCACACGAAGATCTAAAGTAAGGACCAATGTCCCCATTAATGTTTATGGCCGTGTTCCCAGACATGACGATCTGCATAACCCAGCATATGAAGCGCTCATCAAACCCACGACGCTCGAGGACCTGGCGGAGAAAAGCCCAGTCCAAACGATCATATGCCTTCTAAAAATCTAGCTTAAGGAAGACACCTTTAAGATGTCTAGCCTTGACTTCATGAACAACCTCATGAAGAGCCAGAATCCCGTCATGGATAAATCGTCCCTTGATAAAGGCGAACTGATGTGGGTGAGTGAGGCGCTCCACAACTGGCGCCAAGCGTGTTGCACACACTGGTTTTTAATGAGGCGGCTTGCTAGCTTAATATATGAGGAGGTTTAAAAGTAAAAAAAAAAGATCTTCTTGTAGTTTTGCCTGTTCTGGAGGGAAAAATATTCACCACCATTTTTTGAATTACTTTTAATAGGAAAACTTGGCTGTGAGATTATTTGGGCCGAAGCAGCCCACCTGGATTATTTGGGCCGTTTAGGGTTAATCCTCCATTCTCTCTAACCACCGCCGCCACCACCTCACAAGCAGAGTTCCTCCTCCGTCCAGCCGCTCCCGAGCAGATCGACCGGCCACGCCCTAGCTTCGCCGACGATAGAGGCGGCACGGCTGGCTTGCTTGCCGGCGCGCGCGCGTGCATCGGTTGGAAGGTGCGCGGGGCTCCGTCGAGCTCGCCGGTCCGCGTCGCGCGCTAGGCCGACGGGGTGAGGTCCGGCTGTCGCCATGCCGGCGAGGAGGCTCCAGCCATCAGGTCCCAACGGCGGCAGCGGCGTGAGCAACGGAGGCCGGGTCCTGCGCGTCCACATCGTGCAAGCGACCTCGACGCCGCCGTGCAGGCTCTCGACCCCTTCCAAAGGTACCATCTTGATCCCCATCCTGAACCTAGTACACAGATGATTCGGTTCTAGTCGGAAGTTTGGTAGTACGTGAGCTGATTGGGGTGGAAATTGCGCTGTGTATTGAATCACGTGGAATCTACTTCAGTACATGGGGGAGCAGATATCATCAGATTCTTGTGCTCTGTACGACAGGACAGATTGGGAGCGATTGGGCCTGTATCGAGCTCGGGAAAGAGCTTCGCGGGTAGCCGCCCGAACCGCGCACTGGTCCCCGATCGGAAAAAAAAAGGGACAAGCTGGATGGACCGATCGGAAAACATACGTACGTGAGGTCGATCGATTTGCCTCAAATCACCACACGCGCGTGCGAGAAAACCAAAATATACAAAGCAAGGACGATTTAATCCCTACGCCTGGTATTCATATCGAGATATGAAATGAAACCAAGATCCAGATCGCCCTCTTCCTCTACTCGTGCACTTGTGCCAACCAAACATCTTTCTAGTTACTAATCTCTTCTCACGCGAACACAAGTCGCATACATCTTGGACGATTTAATAACTCTAAAAAAGAATGAAAGGAAGAAAACACTAGTATAGATCGCATCCATCCGTAACTAACCTGATGCTGCACCATCCGATCCATCGGCGCCCGGCATCTCAATCACGCGCCGCCGGACGGACGGACCGAACCGAGACTACATCGGCATCACCTCACCTCCTCCCGCGGGTTTGCCGACCATGGTCTAATATTTATAGGGGCCAGTCGACATCAAGCGCGAAGAAGGTTTGAATTTTCGGAAAAGAGAGGGCGGGAGAAAACAGAGGACGGGAAAAATCTTGATTTTCATTCTCTCCGCCTCTCGGGCATGATGGTCCTCTCTAGCATGTGGCGTCACAACTCTTCTTTCTTCTCCAGCACTCCTCATCCTCCCGCTCGGCTTGCTCAACTTGACATGGTACTTGGCGCCTCCTTTCTTCTCCACACACAGTTGGATTGGACAGCTACCACTTTTTGTTTCTTTCCAACGCTGGTTGCAGACTCCTTCAGTTTGACATGTATCTTCTTAGCACGACCCTACAAAATACACTAGTAGGAAAATGGCTACTCAGCAAATGGTTGTTTAGATTACTTAACGAAGAGGGTGTTTGCAAGAATTGCTCCAAAACATGTACTTAGGTACTAAAACTCTATCACAAGATCAAGTAAAACCTACAGATTCTTCTTTTCTTAAAGGCTTAATGCGTTTCAAAGATGAAGACAAGATAATTGGGCAATATTAAACAATAATCGAGAAGGCAAACCTTAATTGTCTCATGGCTTCCACTTCATTTCATTAGAGATAACATTAAGAACTTGGTACACATCGCAATCTTTCATCTCTAATTTCTACCATCTCAATTTTATATTTAGGTAAATATGCGACAAGTTTTAGGTGCAGGATTTTAAACTTGAGAGACGGCACAGACTATGTTGGCAAGCTTATGCAAGTTGTCCCTGCTGCCGCCGTCGGGCGCGAACGAGCCGGCCGCCTTGCCCTTGAGCTCTTGCATCCTCCCCCATATCCCGTCCCCTTCCTCGCCGGTGAGTAGCAACGACACCGCCGCTGCTAGCCCTCCGCGAGTCACCGGCTCGTCGAACATCATGCCCACGCGCCAGACGTGCGCCACCAGCCGCGCGTTCATCTTCTGATCGCTGAAGAAGTGGCGGCACGCCATGGGGACGCCGCCGCACACGCCCTCCAGTACCGAGGCCCACCCGGCGTGCGTGACGAAGGCGCCCACCGACGCGTGCCGTAGCACGTCCGCTTGCGGCGCCCAGGGCACAACCTTGGCACGCTCCAGGAACCCCGCCGGGAGCTTCGGCCAGGAACCCTCCGGCAGCGACCACAGGAACGGCGCGCCGGACGCCTCCATGCCGGCCGCGAGCTCATGCAGCTCCTCCGGTCTTGTCCAGGCTGAGATGATCGTCCCAAAGCTGACGTACACCACCACGCGGGCGGGCTGGCTGTCGAGCCAGGCGAGGCATCCGTAGGGGTCGCCCTCGGTGTCATCGCCGGTGACTGGAAGAAGGTGGAAGGGGCCGACGGGGAGGCATTCCGGGAGCTCGGCGGCCAGAGCGGCGGTGACGTCGTCGGGGACGAGGCCAGGGAAGGTGTTCAGCGCGACGGCCGCGGCGGCGCGGGGAAGGCGCTCCGCTATGCGACGGAGCATGGCGATGATCGGCATGTCGTTGTCGGCGTCGAGGACGCCGTCGGGGAGGTCCCGGAGGCGGTAGCAGCCTAGGCCCGGGTGCGACGTCAGCAACTCGTCCGACCGGTGCCCGGCTGCGTCGCCGACATCATCGCGGAGCGCATGGGCGCGGAGGTGGACCAGAAGCGCGCTCGGACCGCCTGTCCAGACCGGAATCCACGGCGCCGCCGCCGCAGCGGCCGCCTCGGCGGCCATCCAAACGAACGCGTCACCAACCACGCAGCTCACCCTGGCTCCGCCCGCCGACGCGCGGGCTAGGGCCAGCGCCTCCCTGACCCCGCCAGCCTCAGCGGCAGCGAGGAAGAGCTCCAAAAGCATCATAGGATTTGGCGGCGCCGGCACTGCTTCTGCGTCACTCGTCGGCGGCGCCGGTGGTAAGCCGTCCGCGACCTCGACGAAGCGTAGGTTCCCCTCGACACTCTGCTTGTTGAGCTGCGCGAGGGAGCTGGCGGTGGAGAGGAAGGAGAAGGTCGCCGTCGGTGCTGCCGCCGCTAGGGCGCGCGCTAGACGGAACAGCTTGACGCCGTGGGAGGCGAAGGGAAACGCGATCACCACCACGTGCGGCACCACCTGATCCATCGTCTACTCGATCGTACTGTACGTACAGCTAGCTTAGCAAGATCTCGTTTGTACTGTTTTCTTTTGTGTCCGCTGCATGCATAGCCCCTCGGTATTATAGCCGTCGGTCACGACAATAAGTGTCAACTTTTTTCCTATTTCTCAAGTGAATAAGAATAAGAATAAGTGGCATGTGTAAATATGGTTATGAGGATGGTTGTACCCCAATCCACCGAAGTTCAAACACCAGTTTTGACGTTGGTGTTTCATATTTAGGCGGAATATTTTTCAGTGAGAGGCGATGTTCCCGTCGACAGCGAGGCGCACATGGTGACATCATCAATCTCAAGACCTGATCCGCCGGCTCAGTCTCTCGGAGGTGCTCATAGCGGTAGGGTGTGATTGTGTTCATAGGGGTAATCGAGTGTATGCGCGTGTATATGAGCGTCTGCGTTTTAATGTGTTTCGCAAAAAAAAAAGTGAGTATTATTTTATATCGATTTCCACGTACAATAATAATGCAAGGCCCCTCTCTGGGGGATCGAGATCCGGTGACTTGCTGTAGGCGAGTCACGGATGAACAGTTCCCTGCCTTGACTCTTTGGGCGTTCGATGGAAAATGGAGAGGCACCATTTAAAAGCTGTAGGTAAAATGCTGTAGTATGTACTGTAGCATAGTCCGTAGACAAAATGCTGTAGCAGGACATACTGTAGATGATTCTGTATCAATGTTTTGTTCATGTTCATCCGGCCATCAATTTTCGACCTAACGGACGGAAATGAGGTTCAAGGCACGGAACTGTTCACAGGTGCCTCGCCTGTGTCAAGGGCTCAAGGCACTGGAGGGGAAGAAAACCGCGGCAAGCGCATCTGCGGCCGCCGTCGACGTCAAGAAAAGCGACGGCGACTGGATGAAGTCCACGATCAAAGCGGCACATCTCGAGAAGTTCCGCGAGGACGGACTGCTGCCGCTGGCGGACCAGCTTACCGTCCGCGCGCCATCGAAAAAATAATATTTGAACGAGAGGCCAATTCCAATACATAAGCCCAGTTGAAAAATTATATCCAATTGACCTCATCTTTTGGAAATATTAGTTGTAGACCTTATTATAAAAATCCAATTGGTAGCTCACCTATATGAAAACTTGGTGAAAAAAATGTCTTTCTATGGTAGAGCTGGTCGGCATGTGGAATCACCGTGAATTAGTCGGGTGATTTAGTCTCGCGAGGTAAGTTGAGTCATCTCCAATTTAGCGCAACGTCATGAAGACGCATGTACTAGCAACTGGACAAATTCCAATAGGAAAAAATAATTCGTCGACGAGTTGTACCTACTAGGCAAATTATATATATATAACTGTCGAAAAATTCAATGCAATTAATAACTCGACACATCATCGTTGGGACAAACCAACATGATACCTAATTAGAAAATCCCACATGTGTCATACGTGAAAGTGCTCAGAACTTTTTTTTTTTGCATAGCTCACTTCTTGAATCCTACCTCGATGGGTACCTTCTCTAAGGAGTGAAGATTAGAGAGACTAATTCAGTATGAAAAAGAATTTCTTGAACAAGAGGCAAATTCCGATAAATATGCCCAGTTAAAAAATTAAATCCAAGTGATCTCATCTTTTGGAAAGATTAGTTGTAGACCTAATTACAAAAATCAAATTGCTAGCACACCTATATGCAAATTGTGTGAAAATGTGTTTCTATTGCGAGATCTGGTGAGCGCGTGGAATCGCCGTGAATTAGTCTGATTTACTCTCACGCGGTAAGTTGATTCATCTCTAATTTAGCGTGACGTCATGATGACGCTTGTACTAGCTCGTTCCTAGTTGTGCATTTATCTAGTTCATTAGATGGATGAGTAGCTTATGTAATCAAATCTAAGCTTGAAGTTGTACATACTGGACAAATTCCAATAGGAAAAAAATAATATGTCGACGAGTTGAACCTACTGGGCAGATTAAATATATGTATCCGTCAAAAAATTCAATGCAATTAATAACCCGAGACGTCATCGTTGGGACAAAGTAACATCTCCCTAATTAGAAAATCCCACATGTGTCGTACGTGGAAGTTCTCAGAAGTAAACAGAATTGCGTAGCTCACTTCCCAACATTGAATATTGCACAAAAAGCATGGCTAAGGTGCAAGCACTCTGTACCAAATTTAAAAGTGAAACCAAATTTGAAATTTGTTCATTTTTTAAAATAGTTCCAATTTTGATAGTGGTTCCAAAATTGGAAATGGTTCCAAATTTTAAAAAATGGTTCCAAAATTGAAAATAGTTCATTTAGAATGGTTAAATTTTTTAAAAATTTCATTTGAGTGAATCGGTTTTGTACCAGTTTTGTTGTACTACATAGCAAACACCATGTAATAGCGTGTAGCACTAAGAAAAAGATCAAAGCCATGATTCGAAAGCAGCCAGCACGCGCAAATTTCTTGGGCAGGCCCATCTAACAAATCCTTCAGGCGACGCCGGTCATATGCGACGCTAACGAGCGATGCATATCACGTCCCGGATTCTACCCACACAAACATGGGTGACAACAGTCGACCGAGAATTAAATGAATTCTTGGTGGGCCGAAGCCCTAGGAGTGTCCCTTAATTATTTATTTATGCAATATATATGCTGCTACGTACATGCATGCACACATGCATAGCCACATGCGATGTACGTAGCCTAGTATGGAGTCTGCCCCTTCACGTTGCCCGGCGGGTTGTAGCCACAGATGCCAAAACTGTCCTGCAGATACCGAAAACATAAGTCAGAATGCTTGTGATGAAAAGGTAACTAAAGTAGAAGGTAACAACATTTTCAACCACCACTTACGCATCTGATGTGACATCAAGTAGGCCATGTGACTTGCGTTCTGGAAAGCTCGAAGGCCCTCGCAAGTACACCTTACCCTCGAGCACAAATCGATAAGTCTAGTGGATGATCTGTCAAGAGATCCTCATCCGCCACGGCATCCTCATCCTCCTCACTCTCCTCACGCCGCTCCTCCTGCTCCTCCTCACTCAAATCACATATTCCCACTTCAGATCGATGATGGCTTGCTTGCGCCAACAAACAACCTCACAGCATAAACTTTGTAATAATGCATTGGTTTATGATAGAAATAGTCATCATCTGGTGGCGACGACACTTAAAAAATTGCACTAACAAAGTTGACTAACCATTTTCCTTTTGCTTCCGAAATCGTGGATGACAACAACACAGAAAAGCCAACTTGGATGATAACATAGTGCATGTGAGAGGTCTACACAGATGCAACTGAGAGTCAAATGAGATGTCTACATCAATGATGGATAAGAAGGGCAGGACCATAAAAAAATTATAGGGTGAAAAAATTTCAAATCAAATTAGATCCTAATACACAACACAGAGAAAGAACTGAAACACATCACTGCCAAAGCAACCCTGGCCGTACCTGCAACTACTGCATTCTAGTCATCAATCATCATCTCCGGCTGGGCTTGTAGTGCATTTTAGCCACGTTTCCTAAAGCAGTCTTATTGTGACCACTATGACTTGTACTGGATTAAATGATGCTATGTAAGCAGAGCCAGTACTCACATGATATAATCACTACGACGCCTACTATGGCCCGTTTACAACTGTGATCTATGTTTTGTGAACAAATCTTGTGTATGTTCACGGTTGTAGAGTCAGTCGTGATGGTCACAGTAACTGAGTCGGATTCAGCTAGCGAGGTGTACGTTGCCTTGAGAAATTTAGAAGGGCTTTAAGAAATTGAGTCTGGTGGCTTTTCCCTTGCGGCTTTTTTATTGATATTTCAAGCCATGGTATTCGTCGTGGTATTTTCCTGACAATACTGAGAGGGGACCGTGACCGTGCACCAATAAAATCACGATGGTAGAGAAAACGCTTTAGATAGTTTTGGGCTCTAGGAAATAATCGTCTGTAACATTCCTACTCTACTCAAACGCCGAGCAGGGTGTGATCCCCTCAGTTTTAGTAGTATATCTGACCGACGAGGAGTGGGCTGCCATGACCGATCTAAGGAATCTTCGAAACTAATCGCTAGGATCATGGGAAAAGAAGATAACATGAACGAGCGATGACAACTATATTGTGTTGCGGCAAGTCTCATGTTTGAGGTTGC
Source organism: Poa pratensis (assembly GCA_947311845.1). Classification (NCBI taxonomy): domain Eukaryota; kingdom Viridiplantae; phylum Streptophyta; class Magnoliopsida; order Poales; family Poaceae; genus Poa; species Poa pratensis. The sequence continues at coordinate 34,044,730 of CAMZMU010000090.1, forward strand.
ACATGCGCATGTGACTTGGTTGTAATTCAAAATTCATATAGTTACGTTGAATCATGGCCTGGTCTTATTGAAGTGACCATGGGGAGAAAACGAGCAAAGGGTGAAAAATGTGTAGTATCACTAGTAGAAAAGTGGCCTTAGAGGCGGACCTTTAGTTGCGGCTCGTTTCCGAACCGCGACTACAGGTCTCGCGGCTCCGACAGCTCCAACGGCTAGGACAGGTGGCGGTTTGTGCTGGAGCTTTGGTCGCGGTTGGAGCCACCAACCGCGACTAAAGGTCCTCCACCTGCGGCCGGAGCCGCGCGGGGCACGCGCGAGGACCTTTAGTCGCGGTTGGTGGCTCCAACCGCGACTAAAGGTCCCGCACAAAAAGGCCGCATGTCCTAGCGAGGACCTTTAGTCGCGGTTGGAGCCACCAACCGCGACCAAAGGTCGGTCGCCTTCATCTTCCACCCCGAGCCAGCCTTGGCCATTTCGAGCTCGAGTTGAATCTCCATTTTCTCTCCACCGAGCTCGATTTCATCCACGATTTTTTGCACCATTTGTTAAGATTGACGGTGGTGCATCTATCCAAGGGTTAGCAACTGCAAACTCTCTCTTTCGGCGCCCGTTTCGTTGGTTGTCTAGCTCATTTAGCTCAATTCATATTTGTAGTGCTAGGTAGGTGTATGATGAAATGCCTAAGTTAGCTCATTTTGCTTATTTAGCTCAATTTTGTATTGTCAATTTGATCTTAAACTAAATTATGTTTTTGTATTTCAGTGTCACAACATTCACCTCCTCACCGTCGTCGATAGACCGTCTCGTCACCGACACCACCTAGGTGAGCTTTCTTTTTTATTTAAAAAAAATCTATGTTGTATGATTTTGTTCCATAATTATTATTTGTTTTTTTGTATAAGTTGTATAATTGTTTTGATATACTTATATAATGCAGATGAGACGTCAATGGATGTACGGTGACCGAGTTTGTGCCGAATTCATTACTGGCATGCATAATTTTCTCCATGTGGCTGAGACAAGCAAGCGAAAGGATGGTTTTATGTGTTGTCCATGCAGTCTCTGTATGAATAAGTATACATACTCTTCCACAGACAGGCTTCACGAACACCTGTTGCGAAATGGTTTCATGCTTGGTTATTATTGTTGGACCAAGCATGGAGAAAGAGGGGTTATAATGGAAGAGAATGAAGAAGAGGAGGATAATGACAACTATCCTCTGTTCAATGAACACGCTGATACTACAATGGGGGAAGACGAAGTTGAAGAGGATGCCATATTTGATGAGCCCGACGATGATTTCGTCAGGCCATTCATGATGCACAAATGGACTGTGGAAGTGAAAACGAGAGGTTGAAGTTGGAGCGCATGTTAGCCGATCACAGCAAATTGTTGTACCCAACTTGTACAGATGGCCAGAAAAAGCTCGGTACGATACTGGAAATGCTACAATGGAAGGCAGAGAGTGGTACTACCGACAAGCACTTTGAAAGTTTGCTGAAAATAGTTAAGAAGATGCTTCCAAATGAAAACGAATTGCCCTCTAGTACGTATGAAGCAAAGAAGGTTGTCTGCCCTCTAGGATTAGAGGTGCAGAAGATACATGCATGCATTAATGACTGCATCCTCTACCGCGGCGAGCACGAAAATTTAAATGCTTGTCCTGTATGCGGTGCATTGCGGTTTAAGATTGGGCGAGATGACCCAGGTGAAGTTGAGGGCGAGCAAGGTTGTCCAAGGAAGAGGATTCCTGCCAAGGTGATGTGGTATGCTCCTATAATACCACGTCTGAAACGTTTGTTCCAAAACAAAGAGCATGCCAAGTTGTTGCGCTGGCACAAAGAAGAACGTAAAAAAGACATGATGATGAGACACCCCGCTGATGGGTCCCAGTGGAGAAAAATCGACAGAGTGTTCCCGAAATTTTCGGATGACGCTAGGAACTTAAGATTTGGTCTAAGTACAGATGGATTTAATCCATTTGGAGAGCAGAGCTCCAGTCATAGCACTTGGCCTGTGACTCTATGTATATATAACCTTCCTCCCTGGTTGTGCATGAAGCGGAAGTTCATTATGATGCCAGTGCTCATCCAAGGCCCGAAGCAACCTGGCAACGACATTGACGTGTATCTGAGGCCATTGGTGGAAGAACTTTTACAGCTGTGGAGTGATGAAGGTGTGCGTGTGTGGGATGAGCACGAGCAAACGGAATTTGATCTACGAGCGCTCTTGTTTGTAACCATCAATGATTGGCCTGCTCTTAGTAACATCTCAGGACAGTCAAACAAGGGATACAATGCATGTACGCATTGTTTAGGTGAGACTCAAGGTAAACATATAGGTAACAAGATTGTGTACCTGGGCCATCGTCGATGGCTTGTACCGAGGCATGCAGGAAGAAAGGAAGGCCGACATTACAAAGGTGAGGAAGATATTCGGCGGAAGCCTACTCGACCTTCTAGTTCTGTTATACATGATATGGTCAAGGATTTAAAAGTAATATTTGGGAAGGGTGCTGGAGCACTATCTGTTCCGAATGACGCTCAGAACCACGTTCCCATGTGGAAGAAGAAATCTATATTTTGGGAGCTGCCCTATTGGATAATGCTAGAGGTTCACTCTGCAATCGACGTGATGCACGTGACAAAAAATCTTTGCTTGAACCTGCTTAACTTGTTGGGCGTGTATGGAAAGTCAAAAGATACACCGGAAGCAAGACAGGCCCATCGACGTATGCATTCACGAGACGACGATCATTCTGATAATCATCAAGGTCCTGCGAGCTATGCTCTTACGAAAGAAGAGAAGAAAATATTTTTTGAATGTCTTCGTAGTATGAAGGTTCCATCTGGCTTCTCGTCGAATATAAAGGGAATAATAAACATGGCAGAGCAAAAATTTCAGAACCTGAAGTCTCATGACTGTCACGTGATTATGACACAATTACTTCCGGTTGCATTGAGGGGACTTCTACCAGAAAATGTTCGAGTACCCATTGTGAAGCTATGTGCATTCCTGAATGCAATTTCTCAGAAGGTTATCAATCCACTTACTCTAAAAGATTTAGAGAATGATGTGGTCCAATGTCTTGTCAGCTTCGAGTTGGTGTTCCCACCAACCTTCTTCAATATTATGACGCACCTTCTAGTTCACCTGGTGGAAGAGATACGTGTTCTCGGTCCTGTATTTCTACACAACATGTTCCCCTTCGAGAGGTTTATGGGAGTCTTAAAGAAATACGTTCATAACCGTGCTAGGCCAGAAGGAAGCATCTCCAAGGGCTATGGAACTGAGGAGGTCATTGAGTTTTGTGTTGACTTTATTCCTGATCTTAAGTCGATTGGTGTTCCTCAATCGCGTCATGAGGGGAGACTGCGTGGAAAAGGCACGCTAGGAAAGAAAGCAATCATATGTGAAGACGTGGATTCTTTCACTCGAGCACACTACACAGTTCTGCATAGTTCCATCTTGGTGGCTCCGTATATCCAGCAACACAAGAATGATTTACGCTCCAAATACCCAGAAGATGAGATTGATGGAGTACACATCAGGACTTTTGGCGGTTGGTTACAGAAAAGACTGATGAATGTCACCACAAATGAACTACAGCTATACTTATTGGCCAAGACACCGTCTTCGACTATATTGACTTTTAAAGGGTACGAGATAAATGGAAATACATTTTACACGGCCGACCAAGATAAAAAGAGCACCAACCAAAACAGTGGTGTCCGCTTTGATGCAATAGATGGCTGCAGTGGGGAAAAGGTAACATATTATGGTTACATAGAGGAGATATGGGAACTGTCCTATGGACCTTCATTTAAGATTCCTTTGTTCAAGTGCAAATGGTTCAACCTAGATGGCGGTGTAGCCGTAGACACACGGTACGGAATGACTACAGTGGATTTCAAGAATCTTCATTACGAGAACGAACCATTCATTCTAGCCAGTGAAGTGGCTCAGGTTTTCTATGTGAAGGACATGTCTACCCTACCAACAAAAAGAAAAGATAAGCAAGCGAATACATCAAACGATGAGCCAAAGCGCCACATAGTTCTTTCAGGTAAAAGAAACATCGTGGGAGTGGAGGACCACACAGACATGTCAGAAGATTACAATAAGTTTCATGAAATTCCGCCCTTCAAAGTGAACATTGACCCAACCATCAAGTTACTTCAAGAAGATTGTCCATGGTTACGGCGCGTTCAAAAGAAAGGGGCACACAAGAAGAACAAGTGAACAATACATAGGGATGTTGTTGGTGATGTGTAATAATGTATTAAACCTTTTATGTAACTGTGTCCATGTGGGAACCTCTCAAACCCAAGCAGCGGTAAGACGTCTCTGATGATCTACAACCGTCCGGCAAGACGTCTCTGATGATCTGCAACCGTTTGGAACGGTCGCAGGTCATCAGAGACGTCTTGCCACTGGTTGCCCAAAGATGCCTCTCCGAGTGACGCTGGAATGTTTTGTGTTTGAGCGCCACTTCGATCCAAGCAGCGGCAAGACGTCTCTGATGATCTACAACCGTCCGGCAACACATCTCTGATGATCTGCAACCGTTTGGAACGGTCGCAGGTCATCAGAGACGTCTTGCCGCTGGTTGCCCAAAGATGCCTCTCCGAGTGACGCTGGAATGTTTTGTGTGAGTGAGTAACCTGTCTGAGGAGGGCGGCTATATATAGGGTACGTGTGCTTCTTTAGTCCCGGTTGGTAACACCAACCGGGTCATGTGGCTCACGAAGTGGTCGTGATACTGCTGATCCAACAGCTCACAATCCCTCAAAAGAAACACACCCCTGATCCAACGGCTCACAAGCGCTCGAAAGAAACACACGATCCGTGTGCTTCTTTAGTCCGGTTGGTAACACCAACCGGGACTAAAGACGGGCTTTGCGGTCACGACACGTGTCCTCCCCCAGCGCTTCCCTGGGCACGTGTCCTCCCCCAGCGCTGCCCTGGAGGTCTTTATATATTGTCGCCGACAGGGTAAACCCTAATCCACCATTCCTAGCCACGAACGCATCGTCTCCACGAGATGGATCCGCCACGCCCGCCGCAGCGCCTTCTGGACGAGGTCGAGCGTGCTCGGCAGAGCGCGCTTGGGCGCAACCGCGGGAGTCTATCCCGCCGTATGCCCACGAGCCCGGCGTGGAGAGGAATGCCCAGCTACCGGCCTCCTGCTCCACCAGGTGCCGCCGCACCTCCACCTGGCGGCGCTGCACCTCCACCAGGCGCCGCCGCTCCTCCCGCGGAGGAGGAGGAGGAGGACGACTTCGACTGGAGCGACGACGGGGAAGAAGGTTGTGGGTTGCAGATACAGGAGGCCATGGAAGCCTCCTTCCAGTCTATCCGCGACTACCCTGTCCAGCGAGCCAAGACTTCCTACCAGCTCAAGGCGAAGGAGGCTTCCGATCTGGATTGGGCGCTGAAAGACTCATCCTCCATGGATCTTGCCCTCCGCCGCAAACGTGCAAGCGAGAACCGGGCGGCCGCCCATGGGGCTGGCTCCTCCCGCCGTTCCCCCCAATCCTACGGCCTTCGAGCCAGCAAGTCCGTTTATGTAGAATAATGTTGGTGATGTTGGATCAGGGGTGTGTTTCTTTCAAGCGCTTGTGAGGCGTTGTATCATGTGTAATAATGTATTAAACCTTTTATGTAATGCATTAAGATAAATGAATTAATAATTTTTATCTGCTTTCTTCTGCATTTTACAACACCAAACATTCATCTTACAAATATGTGATAGTTTGCTCTAAAATTGTTACAAAAATAATTTTAGGGTACACAAGTAGTGGTTACAACATAGAACCATCCATAGTTTTTGGAAATTCGACCACCTTAGATGAATAGCCATGCTCTCCATTTTGACCATTTTTTGAAAAGAAATGAGAAAAAGAGAAAAAATACTAAAAAAAATAAACCCTTTGCCATGGAGTCCTTTTAAGTGTACTAGTTTCTAGGAAAAATAGGAAAACAAATCTAAGTATAAAAAAGAATTAAAATCTAAGTACATAAATGAAAACAAATACAAGAAAAGAAAATAGAAAAAAAAATAGAAAAGCCCTTTAGTCGCGGTTGCAGCCAGCAACCGCGACTAGAGGTCCCCCTGGGCTTGGCGCCAGAATTTTGGCGGCCCAGGTCGACCTCTAGTCGCGGTTGCTGGCTGCAACCGCGACTAAAGACCCGTGACTAAAGACCCTTTAGTCGCGGTTGCAGCCAGCAACCGCGACTAGAGGTCGATTCCGCGCCGTTTAGTGGGGGAGTTTGCGATTTTTTTTGCAAACTCCCCCAAATCGACGAATTGAACCGCCTCCGGGCTCCCCTGACGCCGCCGACGACCCGCGCGCCGTGGTGCTGCTCCGCCGCCCCGTCGTGCTGCCCCTCCCCGTCGTGCTGCCCCGCCTTTCGGCCGCTGCTGCGACCCCGCCCTCCGTTGCGTCGCCGGCCGTCTCCCGCGCGACGACGACGCCGCCCAGGGCGCCCTGCCGCCGCCGCCGTGTCCCGTCCCCTGCCTGGATGCCGGCCGCCCTGGGCCTGCCTCCCTCAGCCTCGAGCACCACCACCAGCGCCGCCGCCGTCCCGTCCCCTGCCCTGGGCGCCCTGCCGCCGCCGTCCCGTCCCGCCTCCGCCGCCGTGGTGCTGCTCGATCGCCATTTTGGAGGTTAGTTTTTCTTATCTTTTTTTTTTTGCATATTTAGGTTAATTATTATCTAGTGTTAGAACTAGATGCAATTTTATCAAATAGATGTGTTAGAAAAAATGTATTAGAAAAAATAGATGTGTTAGAACTTTTGATCAATTTTTTAGCAATGTGTTAGAACTAGGTTAATTGCAATGTGTTAGGAAAAATAGATGCAAAATAGATGCAATTTTGTGCTAGCAATTTTGTGTTAGCAATGACATACAGTGGGAGAGTTACTGTGTTAGCAATATATAGTTCATTTTAGTTAGATTAATATAGTTAGGTTGTAAATTATAGGTATTATGTAAATTTTGTTTAGTTAAGTTTTTTCCTTTTTTCATTATAGTTAGGTTATTAGAGCTATGTGAATTGTCATTATAGTTGATTTTCTATGTTTGAAGTTGTTTAGAAAATTTGAATATGTGAATATTACTATGTGTAAATATGTCAATATGTAAATTTGCTAAGTTAGTATTGCTAAGTTGTAAATTTGCTAAGTTTGAAAATTTGCCGTCACGGCAACGGTTGCCGTGACGGGTACCGTAACGGTTGCTAAGTTTGAATACTAATTATGCAAATTTATTGAGTGTAGGAACATTCAGCTATGGATGACCCTTTAATTGTGCGAGACGAGGAAGGAGAAAACTTATTCATGCAGGATATTTTTGAGCATCGCGATGCAAATGCTGCCGGTGGAGAAGGCGCCGCCGACGATCGAAACGAAGATTTTGAGCAATTTGCATCACAATTTTTAAACCCGTCTGGTGAGGGTATTTTAGAGGAAGAAGAAATAACAGCCTCCACCTCGAACACCCTCCACCTCGAGGTTTATATATGAATTCTATATTTGCTTGAACACAAAATGCATTAACTGATTTGTATTGCACTTATTAACGCATTATATTTCTTACTTTAGGCGTCCACCTTGCATAAAAAGGCTAAGAATCAAGCTCCTCGAGGCCCAGCGAAAAGAATGACTAGCGAAGATGCAAAGTTACCAATCTATAAAATTGATGTAGATGGCGATCCGGTGGAACCGATAGAGAACCGCAGAAAATATATTAGTCAAGCTGGAGTTATTGTTAGGGACGAGGTCCCGATCTCCATAGCAGAATGGCTTAAGCCAGCAGGCGTTGCCGAGGATGACCCTTGCTATGTCCACCAGCATTATAAAGATTTCTGCTTTGACACACTCTTGCAGCATTTTAACCTCCCGGATGGTATTGAGCCCGCCTTGAAGTTGAAACTCAAGCACTGGACTCTCTCCAAGATGGCCGATGATGTCTACGTGTGCTTCTATTCTTGTAGACAGTGTTGGGCCTCCAAGAGCAGAGGTTTGTAGAACAGCAGCAAGTTTCCCTTAAGTGAATCACCCAAGGTTTATCGAACTCAGGGAGGTAGAGGTCAAAGATATTCCTCTCAAGCAACACTGCAATTAAGATACAAGAAGTCTCTTGTGTCCCCAACACACCTAATACACTTGTCAGATGTATAGGTGCACTAGTTCGGCGAAGAGATAGTGAAATACAAGTAATATGGATGATTATAAGTAGTAACTGCAATCTGAAATAAAGATGGCAGCAAGCAAACATGTAGCAGAACTTGATGTAAACGGTGTTTCAATGCTTAGAAACAAGGCTTAGGGATCATACTTTCACTAGTGGACACTCTCAACAATGATCTCATAACTGAATAAGTAAAAGCTACTCTTAAACACTCTCTTGTTGGATAACAAACACCATTCATTGTGTAGGGCTACAAAAGCACACCTCAAGCCGGAGTAAACAAGCTCCACAACGTCATAAAGGAATCACACACGGTGCACACACTGTCACCTTTACACCGTGGAGAGTACCGGAGTTCATATTAAAGTAACCTCTAGAGTGCATAATAGATAAAGAGTAACATCTACATATTCAACTAGATTAGCACAACTGAACACAAGTAAATACTGCTCGGGATTATTCTCCTTCTTGATAACACAAGAGTACTACGTGTAGGGCTTCAAAAGCACTCCTCAAAGTCTGAGTAAACAAACACCACAGTTCCCAAGAATAAGCCATGATAAATATCTAAATTATTCATAGAGTCACACAAGTACCCACACTGTCACCTTGATACTGTGTTGTCACAACGACTCCAGAAACTAGACAAAATCACTTGAGTAGCATAAACATTATTAATGTATTCAGCGATACTAGCAATACACATGATCATATAAAGATCACACCATGGGAGAGAGAGATGAACCACATAGCTACCGGTAGAGCCCTCAGCCTCGGGGAGAACTACTCCCTCCTCATCATGGGAGTCAGCAGCGGCGATGGAGATGGCGGTGGTGTTGATGGAGATGACTCCGGGGGCAATTCCCCGTCCCGACGGCGTGCCGGAACAGAGATTCTATCCCCCGAAACTTGTCGTCGATGGCGGCGGCGCTACGGAACTCTTCTGAAAAAATGATAGGTATTTTTAGGGTTTTCGCGTCGGGGCAATATATAGGCCGAAGTACGATGGTCAGAGGCGCTCCGTGGGCCCCAAACCATAGGGCGGCGCGGCAAGGGGGCCCACCGCGCCTAGAGGTGGTTTGGAGGCCGTGGGCCTCCCCCTGGCTTGCCCTTCTGGCTCCGTGTGTCCCTCGGAAAAATAGGAGGTTTGGCTTTTGTTTCGTGCAATTCCGAGAATATTCACAGAAGTACTTTTCTGAAACCAAAAACAGCAGAAAACAGGGAACTGGCACTTCGGCATCTTGTTTATAGGTTAGTCCCAGAAAATGCATAAAAGTGATATGAAGTGTATATAAAACATGTAGCAAATGGTATAATATAAGCATGGAACATCAGAAATTATAGATACGTTGGAGACGTATCAGCCGACGCCTTTCGGAAATATAAGCAAACATTATGGGCAAAATATGAAAAGGTTGATCCAGATTTCAGTCAAAAAAAACTGGTGAAGCTAAGAGATCACTGGGAAGCCTTTAAGGCGTATAAGACCTCGGCTGCGGCTGTGGCCCAATCGGAAAAAAATAAGCTAAATGCTGCGAGTAAGACACACCACCATAACTTGGGGCCAGGTGGCTACAGGTCAGCCATTCCTAAGTGGCTAGCCATGGAAGATAAACTCGTGGCTGCAGGTTTCACTCCACAGACATACAGCTGGCCCGAAAGGTCCAAATTCTGGTTGTTCGCGCATGGCGCAACGTTGAACGAGGAAGGGAAGATTGTCCCGAGGGTTGAAAAATACAAGGCAACAGTAGTAGCCATGGTCCCAAAAATTGAAGATGCAATAAAGGAAGTTCTAGCGGGTACGTGGGAACCCTATAGAGAGGAAGACGAGCTGGCACGGGCCCTAGGGAAACCTGAACACTGGGGACGTTTACGAGGCTTACCCGGTGCCACCTTGAAAAAACAGTATCCGCAGCACGCTGACACTTATAGAAGCCGTGCAAGAAAGAAGAAGCAGGGTGAAGAGCGGATAGCGAATTTGGAACGCCAGATGAAGCAACTCATTAATGAACGCCAGGTGCAGCAGCCCCAAGATCCTGAAGTCGTGGATGCTCGATCTCAGCTTAGAAGCAGCGTGGGTTCCACGCAACTAGAACTCGATGCTCGCTACCCCGTGGATGATATCACGGAACCGACACCATGTGAGCTACATACGCCTGTGAGCAACATATCCATGAAGGTGGCGGTCGGCTATGCTTTACCGATTGTCGACACAGCAAGCTACCATAATGGTGTCATTCATCCTGGCTATGCTGTTGTCGGGGTGGATGAAATTGTGCCGGGATCGGAATCATTGGCTCTTGAGATTCCTGGAGGTAACGGTGAGGAGGCATTGTGCGATGTCAAGGGTGGTTTCGTCCAGTGGAACAAGAAATACATCAAGTTCTCAAAGCCACCGACTCAGCAAAGCCCACCCTGCCGGGGTATCGATGAGACACATCCATCTCCGGCACCGCGTGACAGGGACCCCACACCGGAAAATAATCTAGAGGACCATCTCAGTCAGCAAAGTCCATCTCCATCTCCATCTCCGGTACGGAACCCCCCACCGGAAGTGTCCGTACCGCTTAAACGGAGAAGGCGCGCGTCTTCCCCGGTCAAGAGGCGACCTGCTAAAAGGGCCACAACGCCTGATCTGAGGCAACCTTGGCAGAAGACTCTTGACCAAAACGAAGCAGCCATCGAGGAGCATAATAAATCATTGTTCGCACCGAAAGTGCCGCCGCCAACATTTACCGAGGGCTATACTGCAGCGGCTTGTCATAAAGTCATTGACAACTTATATGTCCCTCCAGAGAAGCCGCCATCTGACTATGTCCGTTCTATTCAGAAGTCATATGACGAGGTGACGGCGGCGGAGGCGCCGAAGAAAGGTGAACAAGACGCAGAGTCAGTCCCGCCGCCGGCGGCAAACGAAAAACAAGCAGCACCATCGGTCCCGCCGGCGAAGGAAGCTACAAAAGCAGCACCATCGGTCCCACCGCCGCCGAAGATAGGTAAACAAGTTCCCCAGCTCGGAGAACAACCCGTACGTTCTGTCCCCCCGCTAATTGTCCCGCCGCCGACGAACAAAGATAGTCGAGTTCCCCAGCGCGGAAAACAACCAGTACAATCTGACCCTAAAGAGCCGATGGTGTTTGACATAGAGGTAATCCGTCGTCTTGCCGCCGAAGCGCAAATGCCTATAGATGAATATGCTTCGAGATTGAATTTTGAGACTGCACCACCAGCTCCTCCAGTAAGAAACTTCGTTCCGGGGAAAGCTTTGGTGCAAATCAGGGGCCTTCCAACAAAAATGCGTACTCTGCATCAATGGTACATGAAAAATGCAAAGAAGACATCTGCTATCGTTCTGAAATGTAGGGAAGACGATGAGCACTTCTTAGAAGACTACAATCACACTGTTACGTTTAGCGAACTTTTTCAGCTATACAATCTGCGGGCACTCGACAAATCTATCATGAGTTCCTATTGCCTGTAAGTGATTTATTTAAGTCTTTACCTAGTCTCGTTCATTGTTTGTAATTATTCTCACTTTAATCTTTTGTGTGCTATATTATGCAGATTGAAGATGCTCGAGCTCAAAAAGCTGAACCAGCATGACATTGGGTTCATTGACCCGGATAAATATAACGAAGAAACCATAATAAATCCCTTGTATAACAAGAACACACCGGATGATTTGCTAAGGGTGTTCAAGCGATACCGCGACAAAAGAACTATATATTGGCCTTACCACTTCGGTAAGTTTTAGTGTCTTCTACACATTCTAATTTGCTCACCCGATGTTAAGTTTAACTGATGAGTTATGCATGACTGTGCCCAGCTACCACTGGATTCTTCTTGTCATTAGACATCACGAAGGACTTATTCATTCACTTGACTCATTGAGGTATCATCCTGACACTTACAGGAGTTGTTTCGACTTACTAGCAAGGTACATTCATTTCTTACCGCCTCTGTCATTCATATCTTGATGTCAAGTCATTAACGAATAACTCATTTGTGAATGTTCTTTGTCGGGCAGAGTTTGGGAAAGGTTTCGAGCGGAAGATCCTGAAGGTGGGTGGCGCCAAAAGCTGGATTGGAAGTTAAACCAAGTAAGTACTGCTACCTCTTCGTCCACACAACATTTCTCATGCATACTTCATTATTATTGACTGAAATCTATTCTTGTATAGTCTTGCATGGAGCAACCAAAGGAAACTGAGTACTGTGGATTCTTCGTTTGCGAGTATATATATGTATTAGTCACCGAGAAATGGAATATGAGAAAGGATGCAGAGTTGGCAAAAAAGCGCGAGAGGCTACCACTCGACCACCGCTTCAGAGCAATTGGAGAGGAATTGGCGGGATTTTACCTTTCAGAGGCCTTACAGGAGAAAGGAGAGTACTACGATGCTGAAAGCATGAAATCGTTAAAGTAACTTGTTGTTTTGCTTCAACTCTTGTACTACGATAACTCTTGGCGCATCAACGAACTCTTGTCTACGATCTTCAAGTATTACTTAATTTAATTGTATGTGTTATAAATATGTGCATCGACTTCATACGACACGGGAACGGTTACGACATCGAAAACGTTACGGTTACCGTAACGGTAACCGTCACGGTTACCGTAACGGTTACCGTCACCGTAACCGTCATCGCAACGGGAAGGGTTACCGTTACCACGGGACACGGGAACCTAGCTATAACCAAACCCCGGCATATATAAACCCTAAACCCTGCAATTAAATCAAAAAAAAAAAAAACCAAAACGCTTTGGTCCCAACACCCCACGTCCCCCTAAAGCCCACGTGGAGGGACCTCTAGTCGCGGTTTGGAATCCGCCGCGACTAAAGGGTGGGGGCTTTAGTCCCGCCAGCCTAGTCGCGGTTGCCCAACCGCGACTAAAGGTCCTCTGGAACCGCGACTAGAGGTCATTTTTCTAGTAGTGATACCACAATGACCCATCCGTACATTAATTATATATTGGCATCATGTTGTCCTTCAACTACTCTACAATAATTTTTCTTCTCCTAGATCTTCACGGCGAATCGTTTTGTTGTCTTTCGACAAATGATGTGGTTCACGCTCTGATCACTATCTGAATCTAAACTCTCCGATGTATGTCTCCCTCTCATTCCCCGAATCCACCACCAGGTACAAGCTACCATGCTTCGTTTAAGTCTAGTGAGGATCACAGAGAGCCGCGTGAAGAAGATTCGGCAAGAGTCTAGGCAAGTGGATCGCCCGAGCCAGACAAAGAAGCAAAACTCTCACATAAGGTGCGTCATGCAATAATACACGCCAAGAAGCTCGTCGAAGAACGCGCCAAGCTAGAAAGTAAGCGAGTGAGTCACTTGACCAAACACGAGAGAGCGGTGGAGCATATCCCAAGAGAAAACACGAGATCATGGCCACCGACCGGACCATCACACCATCGAGAGAGAGGGTGGACCGAGAGATTATTCCAAACGATGGATGGCCACAACACACTAATGGAATCACATGTGTTATTCATTACCCACTTGGCAACAGAGCCACTAAGGTGATCACAACATAAAAATACTCGGGAACCATCAACAACATGTCAACATGAGATGTATGACAAGTGTTTGACCGACGACACTCACAAGTCTGTAGAGTATTTTGAAAGTGAGACCGGGGCACTCGGCAAATGTGACATATCGGTTATTTTATGCCACATCCCTTTGATAATCTTTGTTATCATTCTGTTTACATAACTATTATTGCATACACATTATAATCATTGTTACCCATGTAGAAACATACGTACGTTAGAAACTAGATAATGCCGATGTTCGCAGAGCCTAGACGACGTCCCCAAACCATCTAACAAGAAACCGCGACAGGCATCCCGCAATCCCAAAGAGATGTGTAGTAGCCTAATAAAACGGACGACAAAATGCAAAAATGACGAGTTCTCGCGACTCCCCAAGTAACCATTTCTCCAAAATCGTGGGGCCAAACAATCAACCGAGTACTCCAAACTATTTTTATGGAACGCGAGAACAGCGTCATCATACCCATGTGCTAGTCCAAAGTGGAAGGTAAAATTGTTCCCAAGATAGAGTGCTTCATTCTCAATTCTACGAGAATTGTTGCGAAAGTTTTTCATTTTCTTCTCTTAAATAGAAGTTTCATTTCCAATTAATGTATCCTAATATGTTGCCAAAATATTCTTGTGATGATCAATTCAACCTCTGATTAAAAGATAGACCCTTTTCGTGCAACCATCGTCTGTCCCTCCACCAACTCCATCATCCCAAACATTAACTTGTGAGCTCGGTGAAGCAATACCTCGGGTCAGAGAAATAAAGGTGGAAAAAGACAACATAACATGAGTGGATATGTCGAATAGAGACGATATATGCGAGCTAGAGCTTGCTGGTTGATGCTCCTTAACTTGCTTTTTATCAGTGCTACGGCACTCCACATCACATGAAATTAGCCCTAACTAGGAGATCCCACAATCTGGTTAAACTGTTCATTAATTGTTGCATGCATGCACCGATTGCTCTAAAAGTTGTTGTATGGGAGCGACCATGGTTTTCAGAGGAGTGGCAATGTAGTAGACATCTTAGGCCTCCATGCTCATGTTATAGGTGAATGAGGTTAGGCGAGCGGCCAAGACAACAAAGCTCTCTGGCTAGAGAGCATAATTCCCTGCAGAGAGTAGCGTTGGAACATAGCTATTATTCATCATAGATATCTAGTTCCATATCCATTTTGCAATTTTAATCAACCGATGTTTAACAATCCATGCTAATAAATAGCTAAGGGAAACTAATCAGGCCCGATCGCTTACCTAAGCAAACAACCATAATGATTAGGGATTGAAATTTTCTTGTACTCCAGTATATACGAGGAAAACAACTAGTCTGTCCAAAACGCGGACACTAATCACCCAGGGGTGCAGAATCATTGACTGAACCTAATTACTATATTAAAAAATTCCAAAAAGTAAGAATTAATTATTTTAGGAGATCTATGGGATATTAAGAGCATCCACAACGCTTGACTCCTACCAAGGCGCTTGAGTAGGAAAAACGAAATCAAATATCTGGTAAGCGCCTGAAACCCCATCGCAAAGGCGCTAGTTTGATGCACTAGATTCTCCTTTTTCTTGCGTCTCGTAGCGGTCGGCCAAGCGTTTTGAGCCGGAAAAAAATAGAGCGCTCAGCGCTTTGTTTTGTGTCGACGCCGTGCTGAATCCCAAGATCGGAGGGGAGTTAGCCAAAACGTCCGGAATAGAATCCTGGCGCCGGCATTATAGCTCCGCGCTGTGGATGCTCAGAAACTACTCTCTAGGATCATGGTAACAAATGATAATATACACGAGCGATGACAACCTATATTGTGCTGCGGCAAGTGTGGGGCATGAAAAATGAAAGGTTGAGCCATACATGTACTGGAGTCTGGACCCGAAAGACGCATCAACATCCAAAAAAAAAGGAACATGGGAGTCAATCTGTCCAACAAGCTGACCTAACCAGCAGCGGGCAACGAGTAAGGAAAGGAAATAGTAATCAGTGGCGGAAATTTAGGGAGCGAGCAGAATTATCGATACAGTAGTATTTTTTAAGGGAAAGTGATCAAGTTTTTGTCGATCTCCTCCCTCGAAAAATTAATACGTACGCCCATCGTCGAATAATCAAAGGAGTTGCCAATCCGGAGAGCACGGCGAATCACAGCGTTGTGATTTTTTTAAAAGAAAGTGTGGATCCTGTCCCGCAAGCGCCGTGATTGAATTAAATTGATAGCAGCCTCTTCAATTCCCGTTGCGCTTTGTTTTTTGGCGCGTATCCTGCTCCCATTTTTCACTCCCGAGAGGCGGAGAGAATGAAAATCAAGATTTTCCCGTCCTCTGTTTTCTCCCGCCCTCTCTTTTCCGAAAATTCAAACCTTCTTCGTGCTTGATGCCGGCTGGCCCCTATAAATATTAGACCATGGTCGGCAAAGCCGCGTGCGGTTGCGCGTGTGACTTGGCGACTTGGGCGAGCTTGGGGACGACGTGGGGAGGGGAGGTGATGCCGATGTAGTCTCGGTTCAGTCCGTCCGTCCGGCGGCGCGTGATCGAGATGTGCCAGGCGCCGATGGATCGGATGGTGCAGCATCAGGTTAGTTACGGATGGATGCGATCTATACTAGTGTTTTCTTCCTTTCATTCTTTTTTAGATTTATTAAATCGTCCAAGATGTATGCGACTTGTGTTCGCGTGAGAAGAGATTAGTAACTAGAAAGATGTTTGGTTGGCACAAGTGCACGAGTAGAGGAAGAGGGCGACCTGGATCTTGGTTTCATTTCACATCTTGATATGAATACCAGGCGTAGGAAATTAATAGCGCGCGAATAGAGATTAAATCGTCCTTGCTTTTTATATTTTGGTTTTCTCGCACGCGCGTGTGGTGATTTGAGGCAAATCGATCGACCTCACGTACGTATGTTTTCCGATCGGTCCATATCTATCTATCTACCTTTATTCTTCCGTATTTTCACTTGTTCTTCAGATGATATGTAACTCTTGTATTTCCCTAGCTATTTCCAGTCTAACTACCTACTACTGTCTGGTGATTTCGTCAACACATCATTGTCTTACCTTCGGTGCAGCAAAAGTGCATTCTTGGACTCTCAGCCATGCATGGCCCCTCAAAGGCAACGTACACATCGCTATCTGAATCCGACTCAGTAACTGTGACCATCACGACTGACTCTGCAACCAGTGGCGGACCTAGCGTCCCTGCTGCCCGGGCAGCTGCCCGGGCTTTCGGCCGGCCGGCACGCTGTAATTTGGTAGCTATTAGACAAGAAATTAGCATTCTAATTCTCTAGATACACTGTTTGCCCGGGCTTTACAAATTTTCTGGGTCCGCCTATGACTGCAACCATGAACATACACAAGATTTGTTCACAAAACATAGATCACAGTTGTAAACGGGCCATAGTAGGCGTCGCAGTGATTATATCATGCGAGTACTGGCTCCGGTTACATAGCATCATTTAATCCAGTACAAGTTATAGTGGACACAATAAGCCCAGCCGGAGATGATGATTGATGACTGAAATGCAGTAGTTGCAGGTACGGCCTGGGTTGCTTTGGCAGTGATGTGTTTCAGTTCTTTCTCTGTGTTGAGCATTAGGATCTAATTTGATTTAAAGTTGTTTCATCCTACAATTTTTTATCGTCCTGCCCCTCTTATCCATCATTGACGCTGGATGCTATATATCGCTCATTAGCGGTGCTATCCGCTAGCGCCGCCTAAAGCCTCGCTGTTTTGGGCCGGCCCATCTCGCGTTTTCTTTTTTTCTTCTCTATTTCTTCTCTTTTTTTTTCATTTTTGTTTTCTTTTTCCCTTTTTTTTTTCTCTTTTTTCCTTTTCGTTTTTTTCAAAAAAATCAAATTCGGAAATTGTTTATTTCGAAATTTGTTCATTTTTGAAAATTGTTCAAATTCGAAATTTGTTCAATTTTCGAAAAATGTTTAAATTAAAAATTGTTCAAATTTGAAAATTGTTCATTTTTAAAATCATTCAGAACCGAAATTTGTATTGGTCCCGATTGGCCAGTCCCGGTTGGGCAACCGGGACTGAAGGCCCAACCGAACCGGGACCATAGGCCCATTTTCTACTAGTGACGGTTGCCGGCCTTATTTCCACCCAGCGGCGCTTCGTCCCGCGGCCCGGCGACGTGCTTCTCGCCTGCCCTCCAAAGTGCGGCACCACCTGGATAAAAGCGCTCTCCTTCAGCATCATGGCGCGCGCCGTGTACCAGCCCTCCGACGCCGGCCACCCGCTCCGCCGCCTCAACCCGCACCAGTGCGTCCCCTTCATGGACAACCTGTTCAGCGCCGGCCAGGAAGCCAGGCTGGAAGCGCTACCGTCGCCTCGGCTCCTGCACACACATATGCACCACTCCTTGCTGCCTGGCGCCCTCGCCACCAACCCCGACTGCAAGATCATCTATGTCTGCAGGTAATGTTACTAACTCGGAAACTCTTGCATCACGACGACAAAAATGTAATTTTGCTTTCTTCCTCCGGTTGCCATGTATATATGTAGGGAGCCCAAGGACATGCTGGTGTCCATGTGGTACTTCATGCAGAGCAATGGAGGTAGCAACTTCCCCTTCTCCGACCTGTTCGAGCTGGCGTGCCAAGGCCAAAACTTGTACGGCCCCTTCTGGAACCACGTCCTGGGATACTGGACCGCCAGCAGAGCCAGGCCGGACAGGGTCCTGTTCCTGCGGTATGAGGAGATGCTGGCCGAGCCGGTCAGCATCGTCCGGGAGCTCGCGCAGTTCCTCGGCGTGGCCTTCACGGCTGCCGAGGAGGCGGCGGGGACGCCGGTGGTCATTGCCAAGATGTGCAGCATCGACACTATGAGAGGCCTCGACGTTAACAAGACGGGGAGCACCGGGGTGTTTTTCAAGTGCCCGCACAAATCCTTCTTTAGGAAAGGGGTCATGGGTGACTGGGCAAACCATATGACGCCCGAGATGGCTCGCGGCATAGATGTCATTGTCGAGGACAAGCTCCGGGGATCGGGCCTCACCTTTACCTCGGCTCCTCCGACTCTCACCTGACAAGATCGCCGACCATATTTTCTATTCCTATCCACGTGAGGATATGCAGGTGTGCTCTGTTTGGGTCCTTGTGTGTTGGATCAAGATGTATTTTCATTGTTTTCATTGTTTGTGTCCTTGTGATTTGGTGCATGCAAGTAGCGTCCCATATGTTTCGTCGCGCAGCTACTCGATCTGTGCAAACACCTACGCGGTGTTACGACTCGTTCCCATCCCCTTTATTTTCTCGTGCAAGCATGCCAACCCCCGCGCTTTGGAAAATTGAATGGAAGGGAAACGTGTCCCTGATCGATCGCGCCGTACGCGGCAGCGTGCGTGAGCCAAAGAGAGGAAAAAAAAAAGAGAGGCGTGGCAGGTCGTGAGGTGCATCAGGTACGGCCTGCTCATGGATGGCCCGATCCGAAAATATACGTACCCTGGTGCATCAGGTCGTGAGGTCTCGATTGATTTCCCTCAAATCACCACGCGCGCGTGCCAGAAAAGGAAAAAACAAATAAATGAAGGATCCAAGATGAAACCAAGATGAAGATCGCGCGCGATCATGTTGGACGATTCAAACGAAACAAACCTTAAAAGAATGAAAGAAAACACTAAATCGATCCATCCGTAACTAACCGGCCTGCTGCTGCGAGCTCCATCGGCGAGAAGCGCGGCACAAGTGCGAGCTCCATGGATTGACCCGACGAGACTGCTAGCCCACCATCCGCCACCGCCTCGCCGTCGCCAAGCTCGCCCAAGTCGCCAAGTCACACGCGCAACCGCACGCGGATTTGGCGACCATGGGCTCGTATATATAGAGGGCTGTGGCGGGAAAAAAATTCTGGGTTCTCATTGCTGTTTGGATCCCCTGGATCCACGTCACCGATCCAAGTGATCACGCATCTAGGCAGTAGACGTCTATACCGCTCTTATTAATACTTCATCCACCTTTCTTATTTTTTCAAACAGTTTATTAATATTTCTTTACTATCCTATTTTAAAAAAACCAGGAAATGAACCAGGTGAACCGGCGGTCGAACCGAGTGAACTGCGAACCGAGAGGCTCACCGGTTCGATCGCTGGTCCAGTTTTTTAAACTATGCGCAACACAATGTCATCGCTCGAGTTCATGTTAATCTTCTTTTCCCATGATCCTAGCCATTAGTTTCTAAGATTCCATAGGATCTCCTAAAACCGTCTGTATTTGGTACAACAAAGCTACGTACCACTTCCTATCCCTAGCTTACTTAAGCTAATATTGCATGCGTCTAGAGGTTAATGAGCAGGAGGGGTTTTGGAAAAAAATTGGCATCAACTTTGCAGTTTTCTTGTAAACACAACAAATATATATGATAACGAAAAGTGCAACCTTCGTGATATTTAAATACATAATAATTCAACTTTTTCGCAAAAAAAAAAAATTCAACTCGCAAAAAGTTCACTAAAAAGACATGCAGAGAGGCAGGATCCAAAATGAAGATTACAGATGTACGAAGGTTACAATTAATATTACAAGAATAAAAACACGAGAATCCTAAACTAGTTATTTTTTCTTCTTCTTCTTCTTTGCCTGAAAGCCATAACGCACAAAGACGAGATATCGGGTTAAGCTTTTGAATCTGACCAGAAAAAAAGGATCCATCAAGCCAATCATCAGGACCACTCATAGGCAACACAGCAGGATCCACTCAGCAACAAACACATGGACCCCTATAAACTAAAAACTATGCTCCAGATTACACAAAGGCAACACTTTGACAAATTCAGTTCTCTGTCTTACTCTGCGTGCGGTGTCCTACTAGCATCGAGTCATGTTCAACTTAAATTGGGTTCCACGACTATATATGCATTCACCAGAACCAATTGAAGGCGGGGCCGGCCAGGTGCCCGGGCCCCAGCACATCAGAAGGCCAGAATGACTTGAAGCCCGCACCGACGCTGGGAAGCTATTTACTGACTATTTGCTTTCTTACTGGCTTGCTAGGGATTGCAGTCCACCAGCGCCGGGCAACAACTAGCAACTTTTGATCAAGTCAACAAATTTAGGCAACAACAGCCAGCTAGCTAGCAAATCATATAGGCCAACTGCGACTATTCAAAAATGATCAAGGCATAATTTTTTACTAGGACTAAGTTCCTCAACAACTAGAAACATTGGATGTCTAGGACTCTAGCATAAACAGTAGCCAGGCTAACAATGCCTAGCACAATACCCACACACAGGCCATGGCACGAAGGCCACGACCCAGAGCACCACCTCAAGACACAAACAAACTCATCCCTAACCTATTACTCGCAATGAGCAAGAACATGATGCACACAAATCACCAACTGCATGCAGCAACCATACCAAACCACAAAGGGTTGGAGAGAGTGAGATTACCTCAACGCCGTACTCGCCGGTAAGTACGCCCACCCTCACGTCTGACTACAACTGGCTGAGGAAGCTAGCTAGCGCCTGCACAACAAAAAAAAAAGGTTCACCTCTGCGGCTCAATAAACTACTCCCTCCGTTTATAAAAAGATGTCACAATTTTTTCAAAATTTGTATATATCTAGCCATACTTTAGTGTGTAGATATATGCATATTTATGCAAAATTGAGACATCCTTTTATGGACGGAGGGAGTACTACTTACTCAATAGAGAAACCTACAAGCAGCAGCACGTGCACGAAAGAACAATAGTGACACTTCTGAGAGTTGTATGTGATGGCTGGAAGTAAAACTTTGTGCCCAAGTAAATTGCTCAGGTGTGCATCGTTACCTCATGTACACTAATCAGCAGTAGGCCTATCTGATCAAGATTGAGCATTTCAAATTTGTTGGCACACGAAAGAATTAACATCTCGTGGAATATCCATGGGTTCAAACTTTAGTGTCCGGTGACCATGGCACACAATTTCACATGTGATGCCAACAGATATCCATATCGGCAGAAAGAATAATAGGTTGACACTACGTGTATCCACATCAGTAAGTTGATTATCAAACTACTAAATGATGATATATTGTTCTTGTAACACCAGTGAAGATAAAGTCATCTTAATGTTAAAGAAAGCATGTGTTTTCGTCCTAAAAGTACACTGCATGCGCATCAGCTAGCCAGCTACAAGAAAATAACCGAGTTTAGACAGTACATGCACATCAGCTAGCTAGAATCATCAGCTACACGTGCACATCAGGTCGATTTTTTTCCCTTGGGTTGTTAACGTTCATGCACTGAATCATTTTTACAAAAATAGCTGGACCAGGGGATGGCATGGCAATATGGCATTACAGCATTCAGTACTACTGGGAATGCAACTGCGAGACCTCGTGTCATAAATCCAACTCCTCGACAATTACTTGGATTGAAAGACTAGTGTGTTTTCCTAGCAGTCGGTAAGGATTTAACGGCCCCACGGGCTTATTGGAATCGACATTTTCATGCTCTAGAAATATTTTAAGAAAATAAGATGGTTAAGGACCTTTTTATTAGAATGGAAAACAGGTAATGATAACATTTGTACAAAGAAAATATATGATTCGTATAATATTTTGGATGATGCATGCGGAGTTCTCTTGGTAGCCAAGTCGAATAGTCGATAGATCTATTTTTTGAAATTTTTTGACATATGGGAGAAAAAAAGTTTGAGCTTGGGTAACCTCTTTGGTATCTTACATTATTTTGGAATGGTTTAGTTAACGTGGAACTGATTCTTTTCCAGGTGGCATCCACGTCACCCTGATTCTTGTCGCCACGTCACCTCCTTCTTGTTCTTCTCCGTTTTCTCCAGTCTCTTACTCTGCCTCCACCGCCGCTATTGGGCACCTGCAAAATCAGCCGCCGTACTCTATCCTCCCCATCCTGCCGCCACGCCTCCGCCCTATCCCGCCGGCCGCGCGGCCGCATGTATTCAGCAGGCACATCTCGACCCGTATTCAGCAGTGCACAAGCAAGCAGTAATTATTCCAAGTTCTTGACCACCATCGCCCAGACGCAAGGAGAAAGAGAGGAGAAATCATTGTTGTCATGTTTCTTCACGAGAAGATAACAACTTAACAAGACTTATGAGCAATCAGGAATCACCTTGGGTGGAGCGTTCTTTATGTGCAGGTGATCAGTCCTCCACAGGTTAGCCCTGACCCTGACGCAGCATCGGTGGAAGTTGCGGCTGCTGCTGGCCGTAACTCTAGAGCCGGGCGCGTGTAGACTGATGCTGGAAAAGCCTTCGGTCAGGAAGGCATGGCTCACGCACTGCCGTAACATCATCTGTGCCGCAATCTGCATTTTTGCAGAGTAAAATTCAGTAACGCCAAGAATCACAATGAACAAGCATAGCGGATTGAGTAAGCAGGGAATGTCGATAGGTCGCGCGTAGAATCAAGAGCCTGATGAGAGGAATCGAACCTGTTCAGCCACCGCGACAACGGCAGGGAGGAGGATGTGCCGAGGCTGTCCTCGCTCTTGCGCTTCCTGGACGGGGACACCGGCCCGCCCTCCGACGTGGACGACGGTGGTTGTTGGCGTACTTAGAGGCCACCTCCCTGAGCATCTCGCCCAGCCGCCGTTCTGCTTGCTTAACCGCTGTATCTCAGCACCTCCACCTCCGTCGGAAAGATCTACCACCACCGCCCACAGATCTAGCGCCTTCAGCCACAGATCGAGCACACCGCCCACAGATCGAGCGGTAGGCGCGGTAAAAATCCAATCTTTGACCAACTCCACGAGGCGCGGTAAGAGAGGCCCGAGGCGCAGCGAGAGCAAGAGAGAGAGCGCCGGCGAGAGAGAAATACGGTGCGCCGGTGAGAGAGAGAGCAAGAGGGTGCGGCACCGGCGAGAGAGAGGGCGCGGCGCCAGCGAGAGAGACGACGGGAGAGAGGTCGCGGTGGGAGAGGAATGAGTGGGGAACGAGCGGCGAGCGTCTGTCTACGCGTGCGAGCGGGGAGCGTCCGCGCGAGGGCAATTTCGGAAAGTTAAAATATTTCGTAACGTGCCGAAAGTTGTACATGGAAAGCTAAAACGTCTTACTTTCTGGAACGGAGGGAGTATATCTAGCTAGCTAGCCCATCTTATTATTAGTGGAAACAAAAATCTAAAAACAAGAGGATGGGAGAGACCAAGATATACGGATCCAGTACAATCATGGATCAAGATTTACGATCCATGTCCATGCATGTAATCCATGGATCCGCCCACCGAAGCAGGAAACGAAAAGAAATGGCGACAAGGAATGAGCAACGCGTACGTCAGTACGAGTCGCTACCTGATAGCTGGTTCCGGAGAAGAGGTCGACGCCGGCCGGAGCGCTCGCGCCGACCACGCCCTCGCCGCCAAGATCTCATCTCTCTCCCGGAGACTAGAGTGCCGCTCGCTCCCCGGCCACCACGCCAAAGATCAAAGTCTAAGTCGCACGCGCAACCCGCACGCGGTTCCTCGCGGTGCCCTCGTATTTATAGAGAAATGAAAGATGGTTTTGGTGGTGGGATGGTTTGAATTTTTTGTCAGGGGAGAGGCGTATGGCGGGAACCTGATAATTTTTCGTTTTTCCATCCCTAATCTACTTCTTCTTACTGGATGGGTAGGATAGGATGCTACGCACGGCTGACATGAATAGTGAGCATGGCTCACCGCCCCACGCGTAAATAATGCGTTGGGATTTACACGTTAATTAATCACGCACCTTCCTAGGCGATGTAAACTCTACCATACATGCAAATCAGGTTTAAATCCCGGATTACTAGTTAGGGAATAAAATCCAGAAAATCAATCTTGTTCTTCCTGTTAAATATAAATCCCGGATTTCTAATCTTGGAGGTAAATATGGAAAATTAATATTCTCCTTGCTGTTAATATAAATCACTGATTTTTTTTTAAAATCACGGAATTTTAGGAGTCACTCCACGATTGTTTCGACCCATGAACATGTTTCCGTCAGTGATAGCGATTCGAGTCCAACTGCCACGCGCGGATGAGATAGATCGAATGCACGACTGAGATACTATTGCCCATATTGAAGGCATGCCTCTTGTCTCGCGTAAATAATGCATGATGGCAAGGAAGGAGGGGGGATTTACACACAGCTGATCTGGTTTAAATCCCAAATTTCTAGGAGATAAATCCGGAATCGCTTCTTTTCTGCTTTAATATAAATGCCGGACTTCTACGAGTCACTCCGTGATTGTTTCGACACATGAACATGTTTCCCTCAGTGATAGCTATTCGAGTCCAAGTACCACACGCGCAGATGAGATAGATCGGATACACGGCTGAGATAATATTGCCCAGATTGAAGGCATGTCTCTTGTCTCACGTAAATAATGCATGATGGCAAGGAAGGAGGGAGGGATATACACACAGCTGATCTGGTTTAAATCCCAGATTTCTAGAGGTAAATCCGGAATAGCTTACTTTCTGCTTTAATATAAACGCCGGACTTCTACGAGACACTGCGTGATTGTTTTGACACACGAACATTATTTCAGAGGCTAAGAAGCATGTATTTTCTTTTGTATACACATGCTTTAATATAAATGTACCGGACTGTGGGAAACATGTTCCACTTGTGAACATTTCTTTCCACAGGCGAAGATGCATTACTGTAGCATTAAATAAATTGAGCATACACTCTGATCCTAATACATGGATAAATTATAATGGTTGCGATTAAAAATATGAACATCAAAGGCAAAGTATGAAGAGCAACACAAGTGGCTATCTACATCTGTTAAGATTTAAATAAGTGTAAACTACCAAAGCGACAACTATGTAAGGTTGGCACATGTCAGCAAGCTCTATCAAGAAAGAAAATTCAGAATCATCATGATTTGATCAAACCACGGTCGGACCTTCAGACTACTTAAGGAGATGATGAAATAACCAGTGAAGAAATTCAAAACCTTACTGTTCAGTCTTGCAAGAAAAGAATTCAAACAGTTATGGAGGAGAACAAAATAAAGAGACAAGAAAACCAGAATATAATCCAACAAAGAGCTGGAGAGTATGAGATCAATGCGACTTTTCAAAAAAGAACAAGACACAAAATAATTACTAGGACTAAGTTCCAGGACAACTAGCACAGGATATTACACAAGGTATGTATCACATGCAAAACATGGTATCTCCTGCACAGAACTATTCTCAACTGCTGGCTTCCTCGGAAGGTTCTCATGTTTAAATGTTTAAGCCAAAGTAGAAACAGAAAATTCATGAATTACATTGACTACTAGACCTGGACTTCAAATCACCAAACAGAGATCAACTTCTTAGTAGTTAAAACGTAGAAACTAAATGGCCACTTTGCGGCTGGATGGACGGAGCATAGTACAGCCACGACACAAAGCACATGGGAGCCAGAAGCAGTAGCTCACCGGAGAGGTCGCAGAGGAGGCCAAGCGTCACCGCCACCGCTGTTCCGGCGCGGTGAAGCCGCCGGGCAGACAAGCCATCACCGCACGCGAGGCCAAGGCTACGACCAGCCCAGTAGCAACAACACCGCCAGAGCCGGAACAACACGGTCACACCGGAGTGAAGCCCCATGCCCTTTGCTTCATTGCGGCTCTCCTTGGTGACCTCCACCCAAGGATCTCCCATCTGCAAAGGTAAATTATTCACATTTCAGTCCACTTTGGTAGTTCGATGTGCACAGAAGATAAATTATAGTTCGGAAAACAGTGGCGCACTATTCAAAAATGAATAAGGCATGATTTGTTTACTAGGACTAAGTTCCTCGATAACTAGAAACACTAGATGTCAAGGATTCTAGCATACACAGTAGCCCACGAAGGCCACGACCCAGAGCACCACCTCAGGACACAAACAAACTCATCCCTAACCTATTCTCGCAATGAGCAAGAACATGATGCACACAAACCACCATCTTCACGCAGTAACCATACCAAAAAAACAAGGGTTGGAGTTGGAGAGTCATACTACCTAAGCGCAGTACTCGCCGGTAAGTCCTGGTCGTCCATGGCTGGGCAGCAGCGGCGAGCACCACTGGCAATCTGCTGCTCCATACGTCCACCCTCGCGTCCAACTACAACTGGCTGAAGAAGCTAGCTAGCTCCTGCACAACAAATAAACAATGCAACGTTCACCTCTGCTGCCCAAGAAACTATTACTTACTCAACAGAGAAGCCTACAAGCATCAGCATGTACATGAAAGAACAATAGTGACACTTCTGAGAATTAGTAACTTCGTGCATATGATGGCTATAAGTAAAACTTTGTGTGTATGTAGATTACTCAGACGTGCATCATTACCAGTAGTAGGCCTATCTGATCAACATTGAGCATTTCAAGTTTGTTGGCACGTGAAAGAGTTAATATCCCATGGAATATCCACGGTTCAAACTTTAGTGTGCAGTGAACATGGCACCTGTCATAAACACAATAGGCTAACACAAACGATCATCCAAAGCTAGAACCTGCTGTAAATAATTCTAAGCATTGCAAGAGAGTGCCAAATGATAAAAGAGTTTCAAGTTCTAAGGGCGACCATCCAAAGTAACATAAATCAATACATTTACATGTGAGGCCAAGTGGCCAACAGATATCCATAACAACAGAAAGAATAATAGGACAACACTTGTATCCACATCAATCAGTTGATTATCAAACTACTAACTGATCATATATTGTTCTTGTATCAGCAAAGAGGACAAAGTAATCTTAATCAAACTAAACAACAGGTTATTGTGACACCCAACATGGGCATATAATTGTCCTCAAGAAATTATGAACAAGTATAACCAAACATGTGTTGTGTTGAATTAGAGCAATAGACCTAGTTATGCATTTATCAATGTGATTTTCCAGAAGTAATGGAATAGTCGAGTATCACAATGCCAGGTAATTCTAAAACTAGAAACATATATTAGAAGTTTAGAACACTATTTATCCAAAGTACAACCATGTATAATGATTATACAATGCTGCTTGCAATGAGCGAGCAAAGCTGACAAACGCCAAGCAGCTGATAGAAATATTTGAAATTATTTATACAGATCACCCAACAACTTGTCGCCCAACATAAAGTAGCAACTCGACCTACAAATGGCAGCCTTGGCGAGATGGATCTATTGTTAAGCATTACTGTAGCATGCCAAGTCAGTTTCTCAACCGTCCAAGGGTCTGTCCCTTGAGCAAGTTCTCAACGAATCTGTACATGGATTTCTTCATTACATATGACTACTCACATGTGCATTAAAATTCATCTTGGCTAGCAGTGGCACTCACAGGTGTGGGAGCCATCCGTCATAGAGGCCAGCCCTCATGAACTGGTCGACTTCCATGATCATCCGGGCAGACGCCACCGGCAGCGACGTCGTCATCTCTGTCAGAGCCCCCTACACGCATCCATCTGTCCATCATGGTAATTAAAAGATTCAGACTTCAGAGACGCACCATATCAACAAAAACACTTGAATATGGGATTTATACCAGCACGGTGAAGACAGGTAGCGAGTCGTCAGATAGGCCGGGGCAGGAGTGTAGGACGCGGGCATAGATGAGGGTCCCAGAGCCATGGCTTGTTAGTCAGCTCTGCGTGGTCCGGCCGGCTGCCGTGACACATCACCTCCACCCACTGCACCGCCGCCGCCAAACCTTAACCTCTTCAGCACAGACCATGTTCCATTAATCCTCTTTCGGTTCATGCCAAGGAAGGAGCAAAGTTAGTATCATGCCATTGATTAAAAGAAAACATAACATCGACAATGGCACATAACGGAGAAGTAAGATACATTTCACAACAAATGTATATAACGATCAAATTATTGCTAATCACCACATTTCTTTGCAATGCAAAAGCACCACTACACGTTTGAAACATATGAATTACATGTGAGAACTAAATTAGAGTGGCGACAAGATTCAGAGCTAGCATGATATTAGTTCTCCAATATTCTCATGTAAAGAACACACAACAAATGGCTCAACCCAGGCACAAGTTCTTCTCACACTAGTGCTCTAACCTGAAGCCAACACGGGCAGAACTGCAGCGGCAGAAACCCTCCGTTTCTGGAAACAAGGGTCCCAGGTTTGCATCAGCTAGTAGGCAGTGAAATCAGCTGCTGCACTACTACTAATTAAACAGGGATCTCATGCCAGTACAAGGAATACTGATCTCGGCATCACAACATAAACAGCAGAGCACAAGAATCCGATGATATCTGCTCCCCCAGTTACTGAAGTAGATTCCACGTGATTCAATACACAGCGCAATTTCCACCCCAATCAGCTCACGTACTACCAAACCTCCGACTAGAACCGAATCATCTGTGTACTAGGTTCAGGATGGGGATCAAGATGGTACCTTTGGAAGGGGTCGAGAGCCTGCACGGCGGCGTCGAGGCCGCTCGCGAGAGAGAGAGAGGGGAAGATGATTCTGCGGTTGTTTTTACATAAAGTCCGTGTCTTTTTACGAAATCGCGGATAGGTCCCTCACGGCGTAAAAAGCTGGACTGCGGGTTATTTTGCGGAAATTGCGAGGTGTGTTTTGTAAAAACGGCACGGTCGTGCGCTGCAGGCCGTTGGATCGCCGGTGGACGTCATGGATCTCCCGCGGTACTGTTACCCTGTAGCGGGGCACAGTACCGCTGCGGTGGAGCGCGCTGAGGGCGTAAATTCGTGCGGCTTTTATATAGTTATTATATCCTTATAAGATTTAAATAAACACCACATGAACACCAACACATGATACAAGCAAATATATCTATCGACATCAACAAAATGAATATCATCAGATTAGGAGTCAGCCTCTTATTCTAGCTGAACCAGCAGTATGCCAAGATCAAATGTAGTGTCGTCGGATTTGGATAAAGGCAACCCATCTTATTATTACTGGAAACAAAAATCTTATTATATCTAGCTAGCTAGCCCATCTTATTATTACTGGAAACAAAAATCTAAAAACAAGAGGATGGGGAGAGACCAAGATATACGGATCCAGTACAATCATGGATCAAGATTTACGATCCATGTCCATGCATGTAATCCATGGATCCGCGCGCCTACCGAAGCAGGAAACGAAAAGAAATGGCGACAAGGAATGAGCAACGCGTACGTCAGTACGAGTCGCTACCTGATAGCTGGTTCCGGAGAAGAGGTCGACGCCGGCCGGAGTGCTCGCTAACCACGCCCTCGATGCCAATCTCTCCACGGATTCTTCCGCTCTCGCTCCCCGGCCGCGGCCGCCACGCCAAAGATCAAAGTCTAAGTCGCACGCGCAACCCGCACGCGGTTCCTCACGGTGCCATCGTATTTATAGAGAAATGATAGAGGTTTTGGTGGTGGGATGGTTTGAACTTTTCGTCAAGGGGAGAGGCGTAAATCCGGGATTTTTCGTTTTTTCCATCCCTAATCTCCTTCTTCTTGCTGGATGGGTAGGATAGGAGGGATGCTACGCACGGCTGAGATGAATATTGAGCGGGATCGATGACATGGCTCACCGCCCCACGCGTAAATAATGCATGTGTGCCTCCTAATACGGGATTTACACGTTACTTAATCACGCACCTTCCTAGGCGATACATGCAAATCAGGTTTAAATCCCGGATTACTAGTTAGGGAATAAAATCCAGAAAATCAATCTTGTTCTTCCTGTTTAATATAAATCCCGGATTTCTAGTCTAGGAGGTAAATCCGGAAAATTAATCTTCTCCTTGTTGTTAATATAAATCCCGAAAATTTAGGAGTCACTCCGCGATTGTTTCGACCCATGCATGAACATGTTTCCCTCAGTGATGGCGATTAGAGTCCAACTACCATGCGCGGATGAGATAGATCGGATGCACGGCTGATAATAATGCATGATGGCAGGGAAGGAGGGAGGGATTTACACACAGCTGATCTGGTTTAAATCCCAGATTTCTAGGACATAAATCCGGCATAGCTTACTTTCTGCTTTAATATAAATGCCGGACTTCTACGAGACACTGCGTGATTGTTTTGACACACGAACATTATTTCAGAGGCTAAGAAGCATGTATTTTCTTTCATATACACATGCTTTAATATAAATGTTCCGGACTGTGTGAAACATGTTCCACTTGTGAACATTTCTTTCCACAGGCGAAGATGCATGTTTCATATACGCCGGCCAGGACGTGCACGCCATCAAAAAAGACGAGGATCCAAACACGGTTGGATAGATCTTTCGAAAGTATGCATGTACGCATGGAGTACTGACTGCTAGTGCAGGGAAAATGGTAGATCGGCCGGTGACCTGCTGCTGACCTCGCGCGGCCGGACGTTGATCCGCGGATCGATGGGGACGTCGGAGGAGGAGCACCACCGCCATCCCACGCCGTCGTCAGGCGCGCTCGCCTCACCTCCCGTGCCGTTTATTTAAGATCCCATCTCCTAAAATCAATCTTACTTTCCGTAAACTTTTCTATATACCAGTAATTAGATTCATTCAACGAGTAGGTTCCCCGGCCCGGTGATTGGTAGTTTCCGTTGGATGGAGGAGAAAAACCAGCTCCGTGTTGGACAGACTATTTCTTTTCCTCCTATATATACTACAAGACCATTTTCATCCCTAATCATTATGGTGTTCCATAGAGGCTTCGGTATACAAAACATTAGTATCGTGGCGTAAGTAACAGTTACATTACCAGTGATTGGGTCACACAAACAATCAGCTAAAAAAAATTCTAGTTGGATGCTTACCCTATGCATGTCGTGGGGCAGGGGACGGGCGGTGCGAGGAGATGGAATAGAGAGAGGAGGAGGTGGTGGCGTCGGGGCGAAGGTCGGCAGCGCGAGGACTCGCTGGAGAAGGCCGGAATCGACCGGCGACGGGGCGGAGGCGAATGGGATCGGGAGAGGGAGGGTGGCGGCGCTGTGAGGGGAGGAGAAAGAAAGAAGGACACGAGGAGGGTTGGGCCGAGGCTCGTCGCGCGTTTTCAGCCCAGATTTTCCGGTCATCAAATATGGATTCATGTGGCGCGTTTTCATCCCAGATTTTCCGCCCAGATTTTTTCGCTAAAAAGCAATAAAGAGTCGTGCAAATAAAGAAGCCAAAGATTGACGGGTCATTACTATTGATTTTTTACGGTGTTACTAAATTTTCGATCAACTAGCTATG
Organism: Poa pratensis; assembly: GCA_947311845.1. NCBI lineage: Eukaryota > Viridiplantae > Streptophyta > Magnoliopsida > Poales > Poaceae > Poa > Poa pratensis. The sequence goes on from CAMZMU010000090.1 coordinate 34,076,566, forward strand.
ATAGTCGGTGGCGTTTTCAGCCCAGATTTTCCGCCCAAAAATCAATTGGTAATTCATTTGGCGGGCTCTCGTCCAAATTTTTGTTTCACGCTCGCTCGTACGTGTGTATCAATTGATGGATCTTTCCAAAATTGCATCCATGTGTGTGTGTAGGCCGGCGTCTACACAACACAGTACGTATGGATCTTTCTAACAAGAACATCGGATGGATATATATTTGCAGCATGGGGCCATGCACGCGATTGCACTCGTCACACATACATGCACGTAATTGCACTCACTCGTGTACGTAGGGAGGGGTGCGGGTAACATCCAAGAGATTGTCTTTATAAAGATCCGTCCGTCGCCAAGGCATGACACGTCCGTCCGGAGATAACACAAATTAATTACGGGGTAGGCGCGGACACCTCGATGGAGTAGCCATGGCCGACTCGGCACCTGCATATATAGGTAAGACCACGCCACATGCATCAGCCACATGGCCACGTCAACGAAAGGCGGTGCGCAATAAACCGATCGAGGCGACACATCGAGATACCTCTAGCTGGAGTGTGCGAGACTTCTAGGAAATCTGTTGAGAACCTCACGTGGGAAAAGCACGCGAAGATCACCGAGAAAAAATATACACACGCCAAGCATATGGACACCCGGGAGCGTAATGGAAAGGCATTCGAGATCGCACGACAGCGCAAGAGTGAAGCCGGCGAGGAAAAAGGGTAAATGCACGAGCCACGAGACCATGCAGCAACGAATCGTCGTCGCCATGGTCGCACGTAGGCAACTTTGCATGGAACGCCACTAAAGACTCATAAAAAAAGGCATTTCACGCCTTCCCGCCACCGCCTACTATAGAGACTCATATATGGGACTTCTCCCGAAGAGAGCAGATAGGATCAGAAGGGAAGCAATGCATGCACATTGTCTCACAAAAATCCCTCGAATGCATGGGGGAATGTACAATGACGTGTACGTGTGTCACAAGTCCTATGTCGGTGAAAATACATATATCACTGACATATGTGTGGGCCCACTACTGTGATAGGACCAAAATCCATAGACAAAAAAAATGGTAGACTTCTTGTTTAACTCCCTCGAAGATTCTAACACGATCTTCAGGGATAGCAGATGTGCGAGAAGTTATTATTGGGAATTATGACCTCGCCATTACAACCGACCACAAATACAACGTCGGAGATGGTGGTGAGAGTCTTGCGGTATCTATATATAATGTTAAGTAAAAGCCTTGTCAAAAAGATGGTGTGACAAAAAAAGGTGATTTCGGACACATGGCTTACCACCGACGGTGGTGGACTAATATTGATATAAATACCCGTCTTCGTCAAAGGGTATTATTCACATTTAGATTAATTTGTTCATGTACGCCTTGCATATATTTGGCACACTAAAAAAATAAGCGGAAAACACACAAGAGCTCATATGAGTCAAGAGTAATAGAAGTTACGATAAAACAATTATTGAGTCATTTGTAATCGTCCAAGAGATATCTAGTTCTTTTTCCCATGACTAGCTACCATGGCATGGCATAGTCGTTGTTGATCCCCGCTCTAACCACCTCTTATGCCATCTTGATGACATTCGACGAAAATTATCCAGCTCCCATTCATTAGCAAGATAGAGAGAAACGAAATCCGCCCGATCCAGGGATCAGAAGCACACAAGGGCCCACATGGTCTGGACCTCAAACGCCCCCCCCCCCCCCCCCCCCCCACCACAAATTCTAGAAAAACAATTAGCAATCGAAATTCTCTCTAAATTCTCAGAGTTCTTTACATATGGCTTACCACCAGATAGATAGGCCCGACACATAGTTGACTATAACGGCCCCGTCGGCATAGACTAAACTTATATAGTTAGGAGACAACTATTAACTATAATTTCATGTTTCATTTCATCGTTGCATGTTAATACTTTAGTTAGGAAACAATTATTACTTGTCATTTTATGTGTTCTTGATCATCTCGTGTTAGGTCCTTAATTTATGCTAGGAGATAGTTATTATCCGTCATTTCATGTGCTATTTTATTTTCATGTGTTATAATATAATGACATAGTTATTACGTATCATTGCATGGGAAGTTTACTTTTCAGGTGTACTTATTTTCTGCTAGGAGATCGTTTCACCATAATTGTATCTATCCATGTGTAGTACTATATGGGATATGAGTGTTGATTTAGGCGATTTGAGAGGGGGGGGGGGGGGGGGGGGGGGGCGAAATCTTTGGGTAGTTAGGATCAAAACTCTGGTCTTGGAGTACGACGAATCCATATAGGAACTATGAAGATGCGGAAAAAAGAGACAACCTTTATAGCATGCATGGCTTGTTAACAGAACGGAGAGAGTATAGGTCCTATAGACATCGTGGTTTTTTCTATTCCTTCTCATGTGCTCTAACCCATATCAAATTGTCTTAGTCGCGAAATACTAAAGTCATTTCAGCGTAACTTATTGACACTACTAGAAAATCCATCTCTACCGGGTGGTCCACGCTTTGCCAAGTGCAAAAACGCGGGCCACCTGGCAAAGAGCCTCTATGCCGAGCCACGGGAAAAAACACTCGGCAAAGACGACACCACTCGGGAAAGAGGATCTAAGCCGAGTCTCCCCTGATTTAGCACTCGGCGAAGATAAATTTGACGGGAAACGAGAAAAAAGACACTCGGTAAAAATCAAGTCTCGGCAAACAATGTCGCCACGTGGCACCTGACGACCGGCCCAACGGCGCCGTGACGAGTCAAATCTTTGCCGAGTGTCACGCTCGGCAAGGCACGCAAAAATTTAGGATTTGCCGCATTTTTCCCTGTCATGCATCTTTGCCGAGTGTGTCGGTGCGAGACACTCGGCAAAGAATTAATGCCCAGGTGACTATTTGGCGCATGGTTTGACGAGTCCCACACCCGAGCCCCACACTCGGCAAAGGTTACCGGCTCAGCGAAGGCGACGGTCTTGGCGATTACTGGCACTCGGCGAAAGCGTCGCCAACACGACCGTTTGGCGTTAGCTCTTTGCCGAGACAGTGCACCGACACTCGGCGAAGATTTGTCGTCCGTTTGGCATCAGACGGACGTCAGCATCTTTTGTTTGCCGAGTACCCGGGAAAACACTCGGCGAAGAATTCGACGGGCATCCTGACAAAAGGCACTCGGTAAAGAATCTTCGACGAGGTATTTTTTGCCGAGTGCCATCCGCCGAGTGGCTGTCTCGGCGAAGCATTTGCCGAGTTGGATTCTTGCCTTCGCCGAGTGTCTTTCCCACCCAGCGGAGACGTCGATTCCAGTAGTGGGAACGTTCCAACGTATAAGAAAATCGCCCTTGAGGTCGAGGCTAAACGACCTCGTCCGCGTCAACGGTGCTTCCCGACGGAGGTGCTTGCGACATGTGCTCACACGTGGATCGTAGCTAAGCACGACACGTTTCACTATGCTCTATGCGGCACGCTACTACACTGTCTTGTGTTTACGCGGACTGCCCAACGCGACCGTGGAGTATGTGTAGTAGAATTGTGTTGGCCGACTCGTACATCTATATAGTTATCATTATGTGCTGAAAATATGTACAATACGTGTCAATCAAACTCGATGAACTTAGGTTATATTTGGCCAATCATACGCGGTGATTTTGCATGAAATGAGAGAGAGAGAGTCACACGCGTGCAGAGCGCGTTGACGTATATACGAACGGTGGGACCTCAAGGCAAACAATTGGCTAGTAAAAAAAGGTAAACACTTGGCTCCTCATGCATTCACGTGGATAATATGCATGCAGCTGTAGTGTTATACGGATAAAACCCATCGCCCCGGTCTCGGCCTCTTCTCTAGCTTCCTCCCCAGTTTGTCCAGGATGGAACGGGCTCGCGCCGAGATCAACTCCAACAAGTCCATCGGGAGGCCAACTACGGCAGCACGGCTACGGAAAACATATCTGAATGCACGAGAGCCACCTAGCTAGCATATGCCCCCACTCCCTAACTTTCTTCTTCGTCTCCCTCGTCTCTACTGCATCCGTGTCGAGCACGCCCTCCGGCTCAGTCTTGGACGACGTTGTGATGGATGCATGATGGGCTGCATCATCGCTGACTCTAGGAGAGATCCCGTCGAGCACGTCGTCATCTCTAACTCCCGGCAACTTCCGGCTCTCGACTATGTCGCTGTCATTGCCTACTTTTTCCATCGGTTTGTGGGACCACGAATATATACCGTGATGTTCATCGACACCATGGTCAACGTGGTCCCAACAACGATGTGCTCCGTTACCACCACCTTGCAAACATTGGCGGCTATGCGGAAAGAAATACTTCGTCCTCTTCCGGAGCCATAGGAAGCTCGGGCTGATTAGGTGTAGCAGTCCTCTCCCGAGTAAATTAAGTGATTCATAAGAGAGCATATGTCATCACAGTTGTGAGGAAGAGCATTTGTCCTAGGTGGATAAGCAGTGGCAAAAAACCCCACGTAGGGGGTGCGGTGGACGATGTCGGTGGGGAGACCCAGGAAGGCGTCATCACGGAGGGCGAGACGCAGGAGCACCGATGGCATCGAAGTAATGCCTGTGCACCGCGGGCAACAGACACATGTAGGAGGACGAGGCCTAGGCCCAACAGCTCCGACGGCGTTCTCACTCGACAAATTTCACTCAACTAAGGCAACCCTTGCATGTGGTCTTAGATCGTCGTGTATACTCAATCGTTTAGTCGTTTTCTCTCTAGTTTTTATAGGTCGTAGCACATTTTTTATATTGGCAGGGTTTTCCCTCCCATTTTTCACTACCTGTGATTATCTAAGTATGTGTTATCTACTATGTAAGATAAAAAAATAACTATTTGTGTTAAATACCATTTATTTTGTTAAGTTTGAAAAAATAATTATAATAAAAAATCACATTGAACATGATCAAAGTGAGGCCTAAATTGTGGGGTCTTTGCCGTGGTTCAGTGACCTAAATATGGCGATACTTTGTTTCCTAATAAGCAAAAGGATCAGTTAGAAGTAGATATCACGTACGTGCCATTTCTGTAGCGTGATTAATAGTGTCCTTATGTTAGGATATAGCTACTATTTACCTATAATTGATGTTTCGTTTCCTTATCCCGCACTACTATTTTATGCTATGATATATTTAATTACCTATCATTTCATGTGTCTTTTTTTGCGGCATGATATTTTTTATGATAGAAGTTAGAACTCCGCGTGTTGAAGATTTCCCCATCAATGTGTGTGTACGACAGATATAGGTAAATAGTGTATGTGATACCGGGTGAAGAGAGAGGTCAATGTGGGCCGGATGACCGAGTTAGGGTTATATGGGGTCGGACGATCGAGAGAGTTGTATATGGTTTGGCTGAGTAGGAGATTTTGCATGGCCTATAGAAGTGTACGTGGGACTGTGTGACTTTGAGAGGTGCATCTACTCGCGGATGACCGAGAGGTTTATATGTGGCATTGTATGAACGAGATATGTGTATGTGGGTCCAAACAACTGAGAGAGGTGTGTATGATGACCACAAGAGAGATGCACACATGCCGAGATGGCCGAGAGAGGTACATGCATGAACATGATCGAGAGAATAGCATCTGGTGTCGGATGACTGGGAGTGGCGTATGTGTTTCTGGACGACCGACAGAGGTGTATGTGGCTTTAGACGTTTGAGAGATGTGTATGCGGGACCGGATGATCAACTCGGTTGTCGATGCTTTTCTTCCCCCCTTTTCTCGGTCTTTAGTAATTTTGCTTCAATAGTTTAGTCGTTGCATATTCTTTGATGCTTCTAAAAGTGAAATGAAGATAAATACAAATAGTGTACCGTGACGTTCGCACTAGCATAGAATAAAAGACGAAAACGAAAATGATTTAGGTCAATATGGTTCCACCCATATATATGCCGGCGCATGTGCACGTAATCCACGTGTCAGAAATTACAATTCTGATTACCACCACAACATTTTGACAAGACATTTACTTAACCCTTTCCCTTATACCACAAGGCCTCACCGTCACCGGATTTGACGCGCGTGCATGTACATCATATGCGATAATGCCGACGCCTCAGCGCCTCACAACAACTACGTTGCACAACCGCCATCCCCGATGCCTTGTTTGATAACTTTTGAGAGTTATGCTTAAATTTTACAACCTTCAATTTGTGATATAGATATTTTGGTAGTAACACCACTGATGGGTTCCTCAATGGTATATGCATTTTCACTTGCTGACGGCCCACGAACCCATAAATGTCTACTTTGGCCTTGTCACGTGGATCTTGGAATCATCATATACCTTGGCCTCTTTGTGTCCTCCAACCCGTGTGCTCTGATACGTCCGGGAGGAGTTAGGTTTTGCTCACGGTGTCCCATGCGAAATTGTCTTGGCGTCCTATAGGGAGGTTTCGACGACGCGTTGTGTATCGACTCGGTTTGTGGTTTCTTGGTGGGTGTCGGGACCATGCATCGCCTCGTGTCGCGACTCCGTACATCCTCCACCATCGGCAGACCTTTTTCTACGGACTATTTTTCCTAAAACAATCTATTTGAAGTATGTTAAGGTGCAGCATCATGCATGGAAAGATTTGGTCTCGTACGTGTTGTGGTAGAGCCGCACCCATGGAGCTAGCTACTACTACATGCATGCATCCATGCATCTACTACTAGTCGCCAACGAAATTTGATTTTTTTTAGCCAAAAAAATGTCGTTTTGGGCCAAGCAGGAAATCACAGCAAAATCCACGTTCCACCAATGAGAAGCCTTGTCCTGCGGATCGCCCATCTATTCGAGATTTTATTAATTGATTGATACATGTGCACGTACAGGGGGTACTGTGTGTGGCCCATATATACATACTTGTGCATTGAGACGTACCTTACGTTGTTGTGCACAGTCTATGGCGCTGTTCCAAAACCAGGAAGTTTGAGATTTGGAGGGATTTTAGGCGCGATTGCATTAATTGCTGGTTTAGTTAGGGCGTGAGTAAATGAAATCAGCCCGCAGTCTCCTGTCCTTCCTATTCCGTTCGCCAATGCATGCACAATGACCGCTCGATTAGTGGCCCAGGGAGTAAGGCCTAATTAACCATCAATGCTAATATTGCTTCCTGGCTAGCTATAAACGATTTTGAATCCAATCAACGCATACCTTGGCAATTAAGTATACGTGCATGTAGCTTCCTAGCTAGCTACGTAGACTCCAGCTTTCTTTTGAACAAAAGTCGACTACAGCTTCGACCAGGCATAAGTAGCCTCATCTCGAAAAGGAGCAGATGAACCAAAAATAGGCAGGAAGAGTCAAGCACGAGCTAGTCGAACTAATGCCCACTTCTAAGTAGCTCTAGCCAGCTATACCACAATGGTCCGTCCGTACATTAATTATATATTGGCATCATTTTGTCCTTCAACTACTCTACAATAATTTTTCTTCTCCTACATCTTCACGGCGAATCGTTTTGTTGTCTTTCGACAAATGATGTGGTTCACGCTCTGATCACTATCTGAATCTAAACTCTCCGATGTATGTCTCCCTCTCGTTCCCCGAATCCACCACCAGGTACAAGCTACCATGCTTCGTTTAAGTCTAGTGAGGATCACAGAGAGCCGCGTGAAGAAGATTCGGCAAGAGTCTAGGCGAGTGGATCGCCCGAGCCAGACAAAGAAGCAAAACTCTCACATAAGGCGTGTCATGCAATGATACATGCCGAGAAGCTCGTCGAAGAACTGCGCCAAGCTAGAAAGGAACCGAGTGAGACACTCGACCAAACACAAGAGAGCGGCGGAGCATATCCCAAGAAAAAAAGATCATGGCCGCCGACCTGACCATCGCCCCACCGACCGAGAGGGTGGACCGAGAGATTGCAAACGATGGATGTCCACAACACTAATGGAATCACAAGTGTTATTCATTACCCACTCGGCAACAGAGCCACTAAGGTGATCACAACATAAAAATATTCGGGATCCATCAACAACATGTCAACATAAGATGTATGACAAGTGTTTGACCGACGACACGCGAGAACAGCGTCATCATACCCGTGTGCTTGTCCAAAGTGGAAGGTAAAATTGTTCCCAAGATAGAGTGCTTCATTCTCAATTCTACGAGAATTGTTGCGAAAGTGTTTCATTTTCTTCTCTTAAATAGAACTTTCATTTCCAATTAATGTATCCTAATATGTTGCCAAAATATTCTTGTGATGATCAATTCAACCTCTGATTTAAAAGATAGACCCTTTTCGTGCACCCATCGTCTCTGTCCCTCCACCAACTCCATCATCCCAAACATTATCTTGTGAGCTCGGTGAAGCAACACCTCGGGTCAGAGAAATAAAGGTGGAAAAAGACAACATAATATGAGTGGATATGTCGAATAGAGATGCATGGTATATGCGAGCTAGAGCTTGCTGGTCGATGCTCCTGAATTTGCTTTTTATCAGTGTTACGACATTCCACATCACATCAAATTAGCCCTAACTAAGAGATCCCACAATCAGGTTAAACTGTTCATTGTTGCATGCATGCACCGATTACTCTAAAAGTTATTGTATGTGAGCGACCATGGTTTTCATAGGAGCGGCAATGTAGTAGACATCCTAGGCCTCCATGCTCATGTTAATTATAGGGTGAATGAGGTAGACGTGCGGCCAAGACAACAAAGCTCTCTGGCCTGAATGAGGTAAATGCCTCTGGAATTTTTCGTGGAATATGACTCGGGTGTTTAGGGTTTTCGCGTCGGGGGGAATAAGTAGGCGAAAGGGCGGCGGCTGGAGACCCCCGAGGGGCCCACACACACCCAGGGCGCGCCAGGGGGTGCCGCGCCCTGCCCACGTGTGGGGCCCTCGTGACTCTTCTCCGTCTCTCCTCTGGACTCCGTGTGTATTCTGATAAAATATGTGCCTCCGTGAATTTTCGTCCAATTCCGAGAATATTTCCTGACTAGCTTTTCTGGAATACAAAAACAGCAGAAAACAGGAACTGACACTGTGGCATCTTGTTAATAGGTTAGTCCCAAAAAAATGTATAAAAGTGACATAAAGTGGGATGCAAAACATGTAACAATTGGTATAATATTATCATGGAACATAAAAAATTATAGATACGTTTGAGACGTATCATCTGGCCTGAGAGCATAACTCCCTGCAGAGAGTAGCGTCAGAACATAGCTATTATTCATCATAGTTATCTAGTTCCATATCCATTTTGCAGTTTTAATCAACCGATGTTTAACTTTCTAGCGCCTACATAATTGGCTCACTCGGGAGGTCGTATGCAAAATTTAGCAAAAGCAAATTCCTAGTACAAAATAAGGATTCTAATAATGCGTTATCGAAATGGCACATGAACTAATAGATGATGACTATCTCGAAGCATAAAATAATAGTGCATATAAGTGAAATGCCACTTGAAATGTTCGGTAATAACTTTCCTACCATAAAGTAATAATGTGCGCTGACACCTGAAATGACGATGAAATGCCACATGAAATGATAGGAAATAACTATATGCCTCTCCCCTCTTCACACACAAATCCTGAATTTTCTTTACCCCTCGTCCGACATCTGAATCGACTAGCACATCTCTGTAATTTTATTCCATGGTATTTGTGATAATCTTTGCTCTGGTACCGGTGAACTTATGTGATATGCATGCCTATTATTCCATGGACATTATAATCATCGATGTGCATGATAAATTGATATCACCCGTCGAAACGCCTCCATTTTGGCGCTTAATACTTCCTCTATTCTGCCGCCTAAAATCTAGCGATCGCCCTCCTTTTTTTTTCTCCTACAGTAACTGCACGAGAGATTCATGCGTGCGTTAAAATGGCCAGGAAATCCTCTCGCTAATCTCTTTCCTAATTAATAGCAACGAGACATAAAATCTGAACCGTCCATTCTCATTCTCATCATTCTCAAAACCTATCGCCGCCGCATCTCATCATTCTCATTCTCATTCTCATCGCGCATCTCATCAGACGCCGCCGCCACCAAGAATGCCCAACCTCTCGCCGGCGAGAGAGGCCCCGCCACCCAGCTGCCACGGCGTCGCGGCTGGCTTGCTCGCCGGCGCGCGCGTGCGTCTATGCGTGGCGCTCCGTCGAGCTGGCCGGACCGCGGCGCCCCAGTGGCCTAGGGTTTGCAGGGCGGCGCTACACGTTTGAAACATATGAATTACATGTGAGAACTAAATTAGAGTGGCGACAAGATTCAGAGCTAGCATGATATTAGTTCTCCAATATTCTCATGTAAAGAACACACAACAAATGGCTCAACCCAGGCACAAGTTCTTCTCACACTAGTGCTCTAACCTGAAGCCAACACGGGCAGAACTGCAGCGGCAGAAACCCTCCGTTTCTGGAAACAAGGGTCCCAGGTTTGCATCAGCTAGTAGGCAGTGAAATCAGCTGCTGCACTACTACTAATTAAACAGGGATCTCATGCCAGTACAAGGAATACTGATCTCGGCATCACAACATAAACAGCAGAGCACAAGAATCCGATGATATCTGCTCCCCCAGTTACTGAAGTAGATTCCACGTGATTCAATACACAGCGCAATTTCCACCCCAATCAGCTCACGTACTACCAAACCTCCGACTAGAACCGAATCATCTGTGTACTAGGTTCAGGATGGGGATCAAGATGGTACCTTTGGAAGGGGTCGAGAGCCTGCACGGCGGCGTCGAGGCCGCTCGCGAGAGAGAGAGAGGGGAAGATGATTCTGCGGTTGTTTTTACATAAAGTCCGTGTCTTTTTACGAAATCGCGGATAGGTCCCTCACGGCGTAAAAAGCTGGACTGCGGGTTATTTTGCGGAAATTGCGAGGTGTGTTTTGTAAAAACGGCACGGTCGTGCGCTGCAGGCCGTTGGATCGCCGGTGGACGTCATGGATCTCCCGCGGTACTGTTACCCTGTAGCGGGGCACAGTACCGCTGCGGTGGAGCGCGCTGAGGGCGTAAATTCGTGCAGCTTTTATATAGTTATTATATCCTTATAAGATTTAAATAAACACCACATGAACACCAACACATGATACAAGCAAATATATCTATCGACATCAACAAAATGAATATCATCAGATTAGGAGTCAGCCTCTTATTCTAGCTGAACCAGCAGTATGCCAAGATCAAATGTAGTGTCGTCGGATTTGGATAAAGGCAACCCATCTTATTATTACTGGAAACAAAAATCTTATTATATCTAGCTAGCTAGCCCATCTTATTATTACTGGAAACAAAAATCTAAAAACAAGAGGATGGGGAGAGACCAAGATATACGGATCCAGTACAATCATGGATCAAGATTTACGATCCATGTCCATGCATGTAATCCATGGATCCGCGCGCCTACCGAAGCAGGAAACGAAAAGAAATGGCGACAAGGAATGAGCAACGCGTACGTCAGTACGAGTCGCTACCTGATAGCTGGTTCCGGAGAAGAGGTCGACGCCGGCCGGAGTGCTCGCTAACCACGCCCTCGATGCCAATCTCTCCACGGATTCTTCCGCTCTCGCTCCCCGGCCGCGGCCGCCACGCCAAAGATCAAAGTCTAAGTCGCACGCGCAACCCGCACGCGGTTCCTCACGGTGCCATCGTATTTATAGAGAAATGATAGAGGTTTTGGTGGTGGGATGGTTTGAACTTTTCGTCAAGGGGAGAGGCGTAAATCCGGGATTTTTCGTTTTTTCCATCCCTAATCTCCTTCTTCTTGCTGGATGGGTAGGATAGGAGGGATGCTACGCACGGCTGAGATGAATATTGAGCGGGATCGATGACATGGCTCACCGCCCCACGCGTAAATAATGCATGTGTGCCTCCTAATACGGGATTTACACGTTACTTAATCACGCACCTTCCTAGGCGATACATGCAAATCAGGTTTAAATCCCGGATTACTAGTTAGGGAATAAAATCCAGAAAATCAATCTTGTTCTTCCTGTTTAATATAAATCCCGGATTTCTAGTCTAGGAGGTAAATCCGGAAAATTAATCTTCTCCTTGTTGTTAATATAAATCCCGAAAATTTAGGAGTCACTCCGCGATTGTTTCGACCCATGCATGAACATGTTTCCCTCAGTGATGGCGATTAGAGTCCAACTACCATGCGCGGATGAGATAGATCGGATGCACGGCTGATAATAATGCATGATGGCAGGGAAGGAGGGAGGGATTTACACACAGCTGATCTGGTTTAAATCCCAGATTTCTAGGACATAAATCCGGCATAGCTTACTTTCTGCTTTAATATAAATGCCGGACTTCTACGAGACACTGCGTGATTGTTTTGACACACGAACATTATTTCAGAGGCTAAGAAGCATGTATTTTCTTTCATATACACATGCTTTAATATAAATGTTCCGGACTGTGTGAAACATGTTCCACTTGTGAACATTTCTTTCCACAGGCGAAGATGCATGTTTCATATACGCCGGCCAGGACGTGCACGCCATCAAAAAAGACGAGGATCCAAACACGGTTGGATAGATCTTTCGAAAGTATGCATGTACGCATGGAGTACTGACTGCTAGTGCAGGGAAAATGGTAGATCGGCCGGTGACCTGCTGCTGACCTCGCGCGGCCGGACGTTGATCCGCGGATCGATGGGGACGTCGGAGGAGGAGCACCACCGCCATCCCACGCCGTCGTCAGGCGCGCTCGCCTCACCTCCCGTGCCGTTTATTTAAGATCCCATCTCCTAAAATCAATCTTACTTTCCGTAAACTTTTCTATATACCAGTAATTAGATTCATTCAACGAGTAGGTTCCCCGGCCCGGTGATTGGTAGTTTCCGTTGGATGGAGGAGAAAAACCAGCTCCGTGTTGGACAGACTATTTCTTTTCCTCCTATATATACTACAAGACCATTTTCATCCCTAATCATTATGGTGTTCCATAGAGGCTTCGGTATACAAAACATTAGTATCGTGGCGTAAGTAACAGTTACATTACCAGTGATTGGGTCACACAAACAATCAGCTAAAAAAAATTCTAGTTGGATGCTTACCCTATGCATGTCGTGGGGCAGGGGACGGGCGGTGCGAGGAGATGGAATAGAGAGAGGAGGAGGTGGTGGCGTCGGGGCGAAGGTCGGCAGCGCGAGGACTCGCTGGAGAAGGCCGGAATCGACCGGCGACGGGGCGGAGGCGAATGGGATCGGGAGAGGGAGGGTGGCGGCGCTGTGAGGGGAGGAGAAAGAAAGAAGGACACGAGGAGGGTTGGGCCGAGGCTCGTCGCGCGTTTTCAGCCCAGATTTTCCGGTCATCAAATATGGATTCATGTGGCGCGTTTTCATCCCAGATTTTCCGCCCAGATTTTTTCGCTAAAAAGCAATAAAGAGTCGTGCAAATAAAGAAGCCAAAGATTGACGGGTCATTACTATTGATTTTTTACGGTGTTACTAAATTTTCGATCAACTAGCTATGATAGTCGGTGGCGTTTTCAGCCCAGATTTTCCGCCCAAAAATCAATTGGTAATTCATTTGGCGGGCTCTCGTCCAAATTTTTGTTTCACGCTCGCTCGTACGTGTGTATCAATTGATGGATCTTTCCAAAATTGCATCCATGTGTGTGTGTAGGCCGGCGTCTACACAACACAGTACGTATGGATCTTTCTAACAAGAACATCGGATGGATATATATTTGCAGCATGGGGCCATGCACGCGATTGCACTCGTCACACATACATGCACGTAATTGCACTCACTCGTGTACGTAGGGAGGGGTGCGGGTAACATCCAAGAGATTGTCTTTATAAAGATCCGTCCGTCGCCAAGGCATGACACGTCCGTCCGGAGATAACACAAATTAATTACGGGGTAGGCGCGGACACCTCGATGGAGTAGCCATGGCCGACTCGGCACCTGCATATATAGGTAAGACCACGCCACATGCATCAGCCACATGGCCACGTCAACGAAAGGCGGTGCGCAATAAACCGATCGAGGCGACACATCGAGATACCTCTAGCTGGAGTGTGCGAGACTTCTAGGAAATCTGTTGAGAACCTCACGTGGGAAAAGCACGCGAAGATCACCGAGAAAAAATATACACACGCCAAGCATATGGACACCCGGGAGCGTAATGGAAAGGCATTCGAGATCGCACGACAGCGCAAGAGTGAAGCCGGCGAGGAAAAAGGGTAAATGCACGAGCCACGAGACCATGCAGCAACGAATCGTCGTCGCCATGGTCGCACGTAGGCAACTTTGCATGGAACGCCACTAAAGACTCATAAAAAAAGGCATTTCACGCCTTCCCGCCACCGCCTACTATAGAGACTCATATATGGGACTTCTCCCGAAGAGAGCAGATAGGATCAGAAGGGAAGCAATGCATGCACATTGTCTCACAAAAATCCCTCGAATGCATGGGGGAATGTACAATGACGTGTACGTGTGTCACAAGTCCTATGTCGGTGAAAATACATATATCACTGACATATGTGTGGGCCCACTACTGTGATAGGACCAAAATCCATAGACAAAAAAAATGGTAGACTTCTTGTTTAACTCCCTCGAAGATTCTAACACGATCTTCAGGGATAGCAGATGTGCGAGAAGTTATTATTGGGAATTATGACCTCGCCATTACAACCGACCACAAATACAACGTCGGAGATGGTGGTGAGAGTCTTGCGGTATCTATATATAATGTTAAGTAAAAGCCTTGTCAAAAAGATGGTGTGACAAAAAAAGGTGATTTCGGACACATGGCTTACCACCGACGGTGGTGGACTAATATTGATATAAATACCCGTCTTCGTCAAAGGGTATTATTCACATTTAGATTAATTTGTTCATGTACGCCTTGCATATATTTGGCACACTAAAAAAATAAGCGGAAAACACACAAGAGCTCATATGAGTCAAGAGTAATAGAAGTTACGATAAAACAATTATTGAGTCATTTGTAATCGTCCAAGAGATATCTAGTTCTTTTTCCCATGACTAGCTACCATGGCATGGCATAGTCGTTGTTGATCCCCGCTCTAACCACCTCTTATGCCATCTTGATGACATTCGACGAAAATTATCCAGCTCCCATTCATTAGCAAGATAGAGAGAAACGAAATCCGCCCGATCCAGGGATCAGAAGCACACAAGGGCCCACATGGTCTGGACCTCAAACGCCCCCCCCCCCCCCCCCCCCCCACCACAAATTCTAGAAAAACAATTAGCAATCGAAATTCTCTCTAAATTCTCAGAGTTCTTTACATATGGCTTACCACCAGATAGATAGGCCCGACACATAGTTGACTATAACGGCCCCGTCGGCATAGACTAAACTTATATAGTTAGGAGACAACTATTAACTATAATTTCATGTTTCATTTCATCGTTGCATGTTAATACTTTAGTTAGGAAACAATTATTACTTGTCATTTTATGTGTTCTTGATCATCTCGTGTTAGGTCCTTAATTTATGCTAGGAGATAGTTATTATCCGTCATTTCATGTGCTATTTTATTTTCATGTGTTATAATATAATGACATAGTTATTACGTATCATTGCATGGGAAGTTTACTTTTCAGGTGTACTTATTTTCTGCTAGGAGATCGTTTCACCATAATTGTATCTATCCATGTGTAGTACTATATGGGATATGAGTGTTGATTTAGGCGATTTGAGAGGGGGGGGGGGGGCGAAATCTTTGGGTAGTTAGGATCAAAACTCTGGTCTTGGAGTACGACGAATCCATATAGGAACTATGAAGATGCGGAAAAAAGAGACAACCTTTATAGCATGCATGGCTTGTTAACAGAACGGAGAGAGTATAGG